>CM063504.1:11922836-12035336 GCA_032207245.1 Pardosa pseudoannulata
CGCTTACCTACTCTTCCTCTGTGTCATTGCTCCAAGTAGGTGCTTTATTTCACCATCCTTCTACATGGAAGTTTTTTTTTTTTTTAATAACATATAACAGCTCCCAGGGAGAAATAGAGTTGGGTAGCATGTGAAATGATGGACAGCCTTCCCTAACCATTAAGATTTCTAAAAAAAAAGACTCTCTTAAAGAATGAAGAGTTTCATTTATCTACCTACACACACATACACACACATATATATATATATGTAAGTTTTTATGGCTAAACCAACAAGCACCCTATACATTGTCTTTCTTAACAAAGCATGATTACTGACATAATGGGAAACGAAGCTAATTTATCGGACTTCGATAAAGATAAAATCGTTATGACTGGGAACATCAATATCAGAAACGGCGAGTTTATGGGGCTGTTCATGTCCAGCTGTTGTGAGCTCTTATAAAAAGTGGTGTATAGACTGTGAAATGACAAGTTGCCGACCAGCGGTGTGTCGCTCACTGCGCATTGATTCTAGGAGAGCGGAGATTATAACGCATTGTTCGACGTGACAAGATCTAAAATAGTCGAAATCTCCACCAGCTGCAACAGTGGAGCCCCAGACAGTGTTTATCGACACACTATGCAGAGTACATTACTACGTATGGGCCTACGAAACCGGAAGCCGCAGCATGTCCCTGCACTGACGGCACGTCATCGCCAGCTGCGTCTGGCCAAGAAACATCGGAATTGGGCATTAGAATAATGGAAGAAAGTTTCATTGTCCGACGATTCATGCTTTATGGTCCATCACATAGACGGGCGAATACGATGCTCGAATACGCTGTTTTCCAAAGGAAACCCAGGCTCCCGCATGCTCATTTGGACGGAGACAACCCGGGACAGAGGTATTATGATGTAAGCAATGTGTTCATGGAGCGCATTAGAACCCATACTGCCCATACATCAATCCCTAACGTCTGTGGGCTCAGGGAATATCGTTGCAGACCAGGTTCACCCATTCACGACAACCATATCTTCGGTTGTGGATGGTGTTTACCAACAAGATAATGCACCATGTCATACGGGTCGAATCGTTAGAGTGTGGCTCGAGGAACCTTCCACTGACTTTCAAGTCATGTTTTGTTCTCCTAATTCACCTGACATTAATCCAATAGAGCATTTGTGGTTCCACCTGGAAAACCAAAGTCGTGCTGCTACGCTACTCCCTCGTAATGTATGGTAATTGTGGGACCCATTGGTGAATGCTTGGTGCCAATCACCTCAGACTACCTATCAGCACCTTGTGAATCAATGTCACTCCGGGTTTGGGCAGTTTTCAGGGCTAAAGATGATTCTACATGTTATTAATATGGTAGTCATAATGTAATGGCTTTTCGATATATATATATATATATATATATATATATATATCAGAAAGAGAGAGGTGTGTGTGTATATATATATATATATATATATATATATATATATATATATATATATATATATATATATATATATATATATATATATATATATATATATATAGTCTACATTTATACAGTTTGACTGCTCAGACAACCTGACAAAAAAGTCAGCATGACTCGCTGTTATGAGTAATGTACTTTACGTTGATTTAGAATTGAGAGAATGTAAATTAATGTAATAAGAAGTAATGAATTTAATCATTATAAAGCACACCAAATATTCTTCATTCATATGTTTATACTTATGTCTAAGGAATTAAAGAGTTATTACTAGTTGATATAGATGATTCGCTCAGGATATGGGTTCAGTCTCCAACAGAAATTTCGTCGTTGCTTCCTTTGTCTGGAAAACTGTAGCGTTCATTGAGACGAGAAAAAAAAAGAATAAACAATTGCACTCTTCACTCCTCCAACATTCGTATCATTAGTCTTGTTTGCCAAAATCCCATGTAATGCAGAACTTAGGGCTTGGCTCAGTAAGTTCTGTAATACCTGCATCCTTTGATCATCCAACACTACCTTAGAAAAATCCGCCTACCCCGCGAAAACCGCTGCTGCAGAACGGAAGGTCAGATCCAGCCAATCAACAGGACCTTCTATTGGTTGAGTGAAAATCAAAGTTCCTGACAAAACCGATTCAGCTCGCGCTCGGTGATTATGATACCCAAACGATTATACCAAAGTTCAAATACAAAATTTAATTTTTCGCTACAGTACTTTAGATGAGTTACACGCGCATACAGTTGCATCAAATATTTCTATTAATGTTTTACTTCTATAACAAAGGAAAGGGTTACTGTACAGATTACTTTTATAAATACTGACCTTTATCGCCGTTTACAATGGTCACTCAGAAAGATATTTCCTACATTCCCCAAAATAGCGATACAATAGGCATAAAATAGCATGGTGCAAACGGGTAGATTGTTTGTAGTTATCGTAAGAAGCTTTTGTAAATTCCCAGTCGTTGTGAGCTAAGATGTGGGCTCTCCTTTCTCCGCCGACAGCTTTTGAACGCGCAAAACGTCCATCGTCAGTTTACTTAAGTTTTTCGACCGGACGTGATGAGCAAGCATATGGTCTGTCTTTGGTATCGAGTTTTTTTTTTTCCGAAGATAGGCAAAATGTCCAGAGCTGTGGTCAGCCATCTATCATCAATGGCTGCCTTCTTCTTAAAATTCTGATCTTGGTCCCAAAGACTTCCACATGTTCTTGCATCTAAAGAAATTTCTGTTCGGTGACTACAAACCTGCAGATTGTTGAGACACGCTAACTCTATGCTTTGGTGGGAGACTGTTATTATACCGGACTGCAAAATCTTATCCCATGGAATGACAATTGTTACCATTCCCGTCGTTTTTATGTTGAAAAGTAGCTGAAATATTACTGTATCATTTCTAATAAATCATTAAGGGTAATAGTTTCCTGTTTGTTTTCATGGGCCTTTGAAACCTTACTTTCTGGGTGACCCTCGTCTAATAGTTATAGATAGATATTAGTTAGATTAGATAGAAAGGTAGGTAGGTAGATAGATAGGTAGATAGATTAGATAAATATATTAGATAAATAGATACAGATGAGATAGATAGATAGATAGATTAGATAGATATATAGATTAGATAGATATATAGATAGATTATATATATATATATATATATAGACAGATAGATAGATAGATAGATTAGATAGATATATAGATAGATAGATTAGATAGATTCGATACATAGACATATAGATAGATTAGATAAATTCGATACATAGATAGTTTAAATAGATAGTTTTATAGATTAGGTAGGTAGAGAAGAATATATATATATATATATATATATATATATATATATATATATATATATATATATATATAATATATATATATATATATATATATATATCTATATATATATATAGATATATATATATATATTTATATATATATTATTATAATATTCTATATATATATATATATATATTATATATATATATATATTACATAGACAAAGAAATAGATATTTAGATTAGATAGATTATATAGATAGATAGATTATCTAAATTAGGTAGATTATATCAATCGATAGATAGACAGATAAATTGAGAGAAAGAGGGAATAGTGAGAGAGTGGTAAGGGAGGAAGAGAAAAGGAGAGAGAGAGAGAGACAGATTTGCATCATACCACTTTACCATGCAATCCTATTGTCTCAGTAACTACTCAATGCAATATAGATCATTTTTTTCCCTTTCCAGTATTTTTGTATCTGACGCTCGCCCGACTCCGTGCTCCGACGGCTGAAGACGAAGAAGATGAATGCAAGAAACACTATGAAAGCGGGGACTATGAGGATTATTTCAGCGGAGAAATGCCGCCCAACCTGGATTACTGGGGGCTGAACGAGGCTCAGCAGTCATTCCAATGCTACGACTCGCAGAGATGAAATTAAATGCAGAATTAGTCTAGGATTTGGAAATTAAGGGAAAAAATACTATATAAAGGAGCGTAATTTTTTGATGAAAGACTCGTAATTTACAATCACTGAAAAGAAAGTGTTTTATACAAACCAATCTTTTTTTATATATATAAATAAAAGTTAATTAATGTTTGATTTTAACACTCAACTGTTTCGTTTAGTTAAATATCTCTTTCATCTAAAGCAGTGCTTCTCAACGTAAGGCATACATCCCACCGGTGGAGCATATGACTTTTCAGGCGGGTATTTGGTTTATCAAAGGGCAATTACATTTTTAACCCTTTCAAACAGGTCGTATGATATATGCACAATTGGAGTATGTCAGTTAAGAATGCACGGAATTATAGAATAATCAGCCAGTTAAAGCTTTATTTAACATGAAAAGAGTGAGAACATGGCTGTGTGATGAGACAAAGGTTAAATACATACAATGAACAGGTTTTGCAAGAAAACTGCTGTTATTACCATTTTCAGCATATTTAAGGGTTTGGTTTCGAGTGCTACGGTCTACTTATTTTGCAACACGAGGGCTAATGAGGTCGGGACCTACTGCTTAAAGTCGATTCCGAACGGCTACGAACCTCCATGCCACAGTGGGATTCGAACCCACGAACTCCGGTGGAATGTGGCTTTATTACTGTAATCGATTTGCTACTGAAGAAAATAAATTTACTAGATATCACCAAATGGGACGGAATTCGAGAGAGAAGCTAACTAAAATATAAAATCTGTTTTAAGTAGAAATCAAGCACAAAGGTCTCACTTTTTTTCTTTAAGGTGCATCCTATAATTTTTCAGTAGCATGTATTCGATACCAACCTTCAATTTATTGAACCGAAATAAATTAAATGTCCTGCTTTTTATTACCTCAGAATTTCATCTTATCTATTTATCATATTTAAAACCTACTTAATTATTTATATATATATATATATATATATATATATATATATATATATATATATATATATATATATATATATATATATTAACAGCGCCTGTACTGTAGCTTAGCAGGTCGAGGCAAGATCAATTTAAGTGCAGCCTCATTGAGTTCAATTTCTGGAAACTAGTTATTGGTTTGGTTTGGAATGCTACGGTCTACTTTTATGCAACACGAGGGCTAATGAGACCGGGACCTATAGCTTAAAGCCTATTCCGAACGGCTACGAACATCCATGCCAGTGTGGGATTCGAACCCACGAACTCCGGTAACGAAGGTCAGCACCCTAACCAATCGGCCATCGTTCGGCAAACTAGTTATTAAACATGTTCATATTGAGACATCAAATATTTAAAAGAAACTCGGTGAGGCAGGGTCCAAAAAAGTTGAGAAGCACTGATCTAAATTAAGGACAATACGTCCTCGAAATTCGGGAAAAGTTTCCAAATTTAGATCTTTTCTTCATTTTGCCCCCAAAAGTTCTTTCACTACTTAAGGATGTAAAAAGTCCCCAAATTTGAATATTTATCCTAGTAAATCTAATAAACTATTCAAAGGAAACCAGTATTTTAATATATGTAACAGTTAGAAGTATTATGAGCAAAGTTCGAATTAGTTGTTGACAATATTCGAATTCTAAATTAAAATCAATAAAATTTTTTTTTTTTTTGCGATTATTTTTCATTATTTAGGCCCTTTTTGGATTATTAGACTAATTTACTTATTTTTAAAACATATATTTTTTATTTTTTCAAATTTTTTAAACTTATCGTACCTGATCATTTTTACTCAACAAACAAAAATTTATAACACCTAAACTAAGTCAATAAAAATTATCGCTATAATTAAACATTATTATTTAGGCCCTTTTCTGATTTTTAATACAGCTTATTTATTTTTAAAACTTATATTTTTATTTTTTCCCAAAATTTTTAAATTCTTTGATTTTACTCATTATTATTCAAATTTTTCGGCTTATTTTGTACGGATGTCACTGTCCACAAAAATAATTTATGTTTTACTATCCCTAAACTCTCCAGTTTTGTGTTATGAACTCACGAATCCACCCTTCTATCTCTTTGCTCTTTTATGTGTTTATTTTTCGCTCGTTGTCATTTTTGTGCTTACTGACTGAAGCCTCTGGATTGAAAGGCTCGGCCCATAAGGTCCAGTTGCATCACCACCTTTGATGCCTTTGATGAATTAGTTGTGATATATTTTATTTATACCTGTGAATCTTAAAAATATTTTCTATTTATACTTATCTTAACTATTAATATATGTAAAAATATGCATTGATATATAATTTGCACATTTTTATTGCCATTTATATCAGCAGGTAAATGATAATACATTTTTCTTATACTGATGGTTCAATTGCGGGGAAATGCTTTTTCTCTTTTCACGGTTGAAAACGATCTTTCAACACTTGTAGTGGAAACTAGTAATGTACACAAACTTTTAATAAATGTAAAAATCCTTATAATGCATTGAAAATTTTCGGGAAGGGTTAGACCCCCTTGGACTGCCTGATAAATACACCCTTGCTCATTTTGATATTCGTTATTTGACTCGCATTTCTGTCAAGCTGGTATTTTCACTTTCTCAACTATTCTCGCCTATTCGTTTCTACCCCCCTTTTTTTACTGATAATTAATCGGGACTACTTAAGAATTGGGTTCCCCTTGGCAAATTTGGCGAAAATATTGACGATACAAAGATAATCCATCCAAAAACTGTATTTCTTGCTTTTTCTGGCGACCTTAATGCACAGTGCACCATCGTAATAGAATTATATATTCTTACTTAATTAAAGAAAACGACTTGAAAATCTGACATTTATATTTATGCGCAATTAATTCCTTAACAATTTACAAACGCAACATCTCCAAATTATTAAAAATCAGCCATAGTGAACCATTAATGATTTGTTATACCTAAATTTTTTAAGCATTGCGAACTTTTAATGTATAAGAAAAGAGTCACACAAGGAGAGTTGGAGGCAAATATCATATAAATTATAATCTAGATAGATTGTTTGGACACGGTGAGATCAGGAGAAATTGTTAGGCGACCATACTTAAACCATTATTATCGCCAAGTTGGCATGGGAACCCAATTCTTTAGTCAAACCAACTAAATCTATTACAGGTTTCACCCTATTTTTTCTAAGATGATATCAGGTAAATGCAGGTTTTTGATATAAATAGAATAATCTATATTTATATTTAAGCAAAAAAAAATTGCATATTCTTTGTTTTAATTACATGGATAAATTTTCAAAATATCATAACCTGTTGATAAGGATATTTAAATAAACGTATCATGATTTTAAGAAGCTTTTCCTTATAGGCCATATTCAACAATGGTAGAACTTCCTCGATTATAACAGCCTAGTAAAACAACAAACACTATAAGGAAGTAAGGAAACTTTCCTTTAAAAAGAAAAAGAAAAAGATGTAATGTTTCAGGAGATAGCGAAATTTTTTATTTATTTATTTTTTTTTTTAAACTTGTATTTGAAATTATATTTTTATACCCATTTTGCGTGGTTTATTCACTCTCGAAATTCGTTTCAGACGTATTTCTAAGGTGACAAACATTTCTGCAATGAAATTGAGGGCATAATATTAATGAAGGAGAACATAAATTAAATAATTACTGTTATGTTTCAGCTGAGTAAGAAGTCAATAAAGCTACTAATTCATCAGAATATATCGTTTATTTTTTATCAAATAATAACAATAAAAAATAGCAACTTTAATGCATCTTTACCAAGCATTATTTTATCTTCTCGATTGCAGTCACTGCAAAGTTACTGCCTATATAAAATTAAATAAGCGGTTTTTCCTCTTTATGATAAAATTTTTCTATTAAATGTGTAGATATTTATAAATCAGCTTTGGCATATCGAAAAGAAGGATATCTAGTATTAACTAAGAAAAGGGCAAAAACTAGGACACTGTTTGAAGGAAAACAGAACCAGGTCCGTAACAAGGTCCTTTAGCGCCCGTGGAAAAAAAGTGGTCTGCGCCCCTACCACTAAATATAGTGATAAAATACATAAACATGTTATATATATATATATATATATATATATATATATATATATATATATATATATATATATATATATATATATATATAGAGAGAGAGAGAGAGAGAGAGAGAGATACACTCAAAATGAACTCACAAAATATTTTGTTAATTCTTAAAATGTTCCTAGAATATTAATTTATAATTTATTTTTTCAATTTTTTTTTCTATTTTTCACTTAAAAATTTTGAACTCTTTGGGATATTATTTTGCTGATAAACTGAATAGCTTATTTGAAGGGACTATTTTTTATTTAGACGTTGGTTTTTGTAAAAAAAAATGGCAAATTTCAAAATATAAATTTAGTTTCAATAGCTTTAATAAATTCAAAATTTAAAATGAATACCCGGAATTATATTAAGGTATATAGGAGTGTTTGGTAAACATTTTGTAAGAATATATAATAGGTTTAGTCTCTAGAAGCATTTTAAAAAATAATAAATTTATAAAAAATAATTTTTAAACACATTGGATTTTATATTAAGAAAATTTTTTCAACTTTTCCTTATTTCTACTTGGGGCGAATCGCCCTCTTTCGGACCCCATTTTCTTTCACGGTGCGGCGCCCATAAAACTGATGTGCCCGTGGCAAATACCACCTTTTCCACGCCCTAGTAACGGCCCTGAACAGACCTTTCAAAAGGAGGATTGTCCTCTTTGACGAATGGGAGAACGACTACCTTAGAATTTGTTACTCTGATATGTATTTTAACCTCTTTGATATTAACCTCTTTGATCTTTGACCTCTGATGATATGTATTTTGACCAACCAAATTATACCATAGTTTGATAGGAATACGAAGCTACGAGGACATCAGCACAAGCCCTTTAAATCTAAAAAAGTATGACAAACATATCGAGATAGAACTTTAACCTCTATATGTTACGAATAAAGTACCCAAGTTGATATTAAAAATTTTCGATCATTAAGGAAATTATAAAAATATTTAGAATCCTTCAATATTTTAGAGATTTGAGTGGGAACTTAATTCTATCCGCAGTTGTCATATCATGCTCACTGAAAGAAACCTCCGGACGATAAAATCCTATTGATTGATATCCTGAAGGGAGCCGCGGTAGCTCCGTTGGCAAAAAGGCACCGATCTCAAGACCGGAGGGTTGTGAGTTCGAGGCTAGAGTCGGCCAAAGATCCGCCACTTTCGTTATTGGCGCGTAGGCACGTAAATAGGCTCAAGTTCTCAAACGATACCACAATAAGAATCAAAACCAAGCATGAGGATCTTCTGCTTGGTCTCTACTTCTGAGTTACTAGGATCCACTTTGTTTGTATTGTCCCTTGTTGTTGTTTGTTAATGACGAATTTTAAAAAACGAGTGCCCCGCATTAGTAATAAAAGTAATAACCTGGAGGTCCCTGATTAGATGCCCTCAAAATTTTTGAATAAAATACCTTTAACAACATGGATAACAAGAAAAAGTTACCGATGCTCACTACAAAACAAAGAACGTCCTGCGTTAACCACAACATCCACGTAAATAAGACAAAAATCTTACAAGGAATCAACATCTTAATAATGTTAAAAATAAATTCAGAAAAGCTACGCGAGTTCTTTATTCCTTAATTTCTCGCAACAGTAAATTGAATATTAATATTGTAACGTCACTGGATCCTCGGGTAGCGTGTGGGTATCGAAGTTGAAGTGACACGGCGTACAACTCCTTCGTCCCATTATAACAATAACAACTTTTATTCTTGACTAAAATATAAATTTACGAATTCTTCCGAATGCAAATCACAAGACTCAGGTGAGTTGGTACGGACCTAAAAGTCCCAGGTTCGAGGTGAACCTAAAAAACAATCTGCGGTCAGGTGCCCGACAGATATACGGTTGTACAGGGGTACAACTTGGACTCCTTTGGTCCCACACAAAACTGGAGATTGTCACTGCAAAAAACACCAACGCAACCTGTCGTTGCCTTCGCTCGTTCTCTTCCTTTTTCTCGTAGTAAATGTTCCTCCGACGAAAACTCGTGCCGCCTGACGTCACCTATCGTCTCTTCCAATTTGGCTTTTTCCTTCCCGCGTCGTCGTCCTGCTAACCTCCGAATTGTCCTTTCTTTGGGGCCTGACAGTCTGTCCTTCCCGCATCGCGTGCGACCTTCTGATCACCTCGGACATCTCGAGGCGTATCGAACCAAAAATCTTATGTAGTTTAATGTCAAAATTCCAGACTGAATGTTGCCTCGACCTGGGTTTTAACAAAATCTCTTTGAGAAGCCAATGGGGTGTAGCGACGTCACAATATCAAAATACCCCTTTGCACTTCCCTCCTTCGTCCCATTATGCTTAAACGGCACCAGTGTGGTCGTATGCAGTGGAATACAATATTAAAATTTTAACGTTAGCTCAAAATATCATTCTTTGTGAGATTACGAAATCTCCGTGGTATTTTCAAAATGTAATAACATTCGCTACGAGCGTAAAATTTCTTCAATTCCAATTTTCTTGCAAAAATCTCTGTACTAAATTCCACAAAAATTTAAATAACAATCTCATAAATAATCTAGGATCCACAAAAAAAAAAGAAGCCTAAGCCCATTATTACTAAAAAATTTTAGCTTTTAAATCTTTAAAAAATATTTTAAAAATGCCAAAAAATTATTAAAATGTAAGAAACAATTATAAAAAATGTTAAAATGGCCATCTTATTCATTGTTCAATTCCACTTTTGATGTTCAAATAGAAAACTTTCATTGGTCAACATGCTCAACTCCTATTGGCTGTTGAGAGCTCATTCTAATCTGACAATCCAGCAAAACTACTCACTTTTGCATGAATCTCTATCGTGAACGGATGTCACAGGCCACAAAATATCATGTTTCTCTATCCCTAAATCTCAGGATTGATGAGCTAGGCTCATAGAAACCTGTTGCTCCAAGTCATAAAGGTCATAACAGTAGCTAGTTACTTTGCTCACACCTTTTGTAGCTTTTGGATGGATCTAGCCTCATTAAACATGTGTTTTTCTGTCCCTAAACTTCCTACTATTTACTGTGTCACTAACTCACGGATTCATGTTTTTCTATCCTCTATGAGTTTAAATTACAATTGAGTTGTTTTTCTTGCTCATTATCATTTTTCTATTCAGTGAGAGAAATCTCATGACTCAAGGGCTAAGCCCAGGGAAGAGATATTCTCATAAGTATTATCTTAACAGAAGAATCTATCCATCATAAGCAATTTCTACTACACTGTAATAAATGTTGCTTTAATTTCTATACAATTCTTCAAAGACAAAGCAATATAACACTAAACAATTTATAACTACAATTTTTTTTCTATATTTAGAATGTGCTATAGGCCAATTCCTGTATTCTCAAATAGGTCTTCTGATTAGATTATTGCTTTGAAAAGTGTGGATTTAAAAACAGAGACACATGCGCACAAATATATGTGTGTGTGTCACAATGCTGAAATTTAGCCATTGAATAGTAGAAAATGCTGAAAGATTTAAAATTTTGCATCCATAATATAGATCCAATAAACATAGCAAATTCACAAGGCATAACAGTAATTAAACTTGGACAGTGGCGGCCAAAAAAAAATCTTTATTTTATGAAAAATAAGATTAGTCATTTTTATCTCATTTTAAACCTATATTATTGTGTTTAAAACACATCCATGCCTAAGTAAAAAAGGGAAGAGAGCATTCATACAGCCGTCGGGGCTCTAATATATAGATTTCTAAATTTTGACGATCTGGTATTAAATACCTCTATAATATACATGAATGCGATCTTGCAGACCAATTTTAGTTTTCGACAAGTTATCTGTGCTTGGCTCTAAAAAAATTTCTGCACTGAATTAGAATGAAAAAGGAATGTTGGAGTGTAATAATTTACCGGGCTAATTTTTTATCATTACATACATATATATATATAAAAGATAGAGAGATATATACAGGTTCCAACTTAAGATTCCACAGCTAAGCCAGAAAGTCAACTTGGTTCCCTAAAGAAGGAAGCTATATTATGATGGTCATTTAATAGGCAAGTTTCAATAGCTTCTTTTCATTTTCACAAGAAAACAAATATTCTAAAGTCTGCCAAAATCATAATTACATAAGAATTTTTTTTAAAAAAGATTTAATAATTTGTAGATGGTATGTCCAACAAAATCTGAATATATATATTTACATACATCACTCTGAAGAGTACATTTTAGTTCGTACGTTAACTGAACAGTTCTTGAATTAAATTTCTCTTTTATTTGAAAAAAAAATATATTTGTAACAGCCCCCTTAAGATAACAGCAAATTGTAATCCACTAAAACTTTTTAAGAAGTGTATTAATTCTTGTAACATTAAAATTATTCAAAATTTTCATAAACCTCTAAGTTTGTGTAAAAAATATTTCTGTAATTTCAAATTAAACACAGTTAACTGAAAATGCTAAATTATATAAGTGCAATTAAATAAGTGAAAAAAGTCCATCATCTTCTTTCATTTTTAAGTACGCTAATGATAAGCTTAATCTTGTTAAAGAAGGACAAAAATCTGCAGTAATTAACGTTAAAACCAAATGTGTTAATAAGATAAAAACAAATGATAATCAATTTGAATTTTCCAAGAAGTATATAAATTCTTGTAAAATCAGCAGTATTCAAAATCTTTAAAAACCCCTCATTTTGTGTTGAAAATATTTCTGCAATTTTAAAAATAAATAGCATTAACCAAAAAGGCTGAATCATATGAAGCACAGTGGAAAAAGTCAACTATCATCCTTCATTTCTATGTATGGAAATTGTAACACACCCTCTTTCCTTGGTGCGCTATGTTAGCGTGGGACTTGCCCACCTACTGTACTGGGGCAGGTATGTTCGATCCACGGTCACTGAGGATAACTTCACAAATTTAAAATAATTAGTCTGGAAGCTTTGGACAGACAAAACAACATTTGTTTACAACACTTAAGAAAACAATAAAAGTTAATCATATATCATATTTCTGAGTCTCAGAGCCTGACGACAATCACCACATGACCGAGCGCTTCATGTCCAAGAAAAATAAAGTAATAAAGTTCTCTCCCTTCAAAGCAGAGGGATGTGTGTCGGTCACCGACTCGAATCCGACTCTCCGCTCTGAACTCCAACTGCCCTCTTGCAGATCTCTCCCTTCTTCAAGGGAGGGGGGTCTGGAAATTTGAGCCCTACCGAAAAGGGCACATCCTCCTTCTCCGAGGCCCTGCAAAAACATCCAACAACACCAAAACATCCTTATCAGGCCCCCCTCATGGGTGCAAATTCCTTACAGGAATGATAAGCTTAATCTCATAAAAAAGACAAAAAATTCCAAATAGAAAAGTACTGAATAAAAAGCATCTTAAAAATTTATTATTTATAATCACAAATTCAACATGGTCTACATTCCACATCAAGTACAAGATGGTCTATATGTGGAGCATAAGACTTTATACGAGTAATTTCTAAAATCTTTACATTCCATTCTGATTTGTAAAGGGATGACAAAATGTCTTTTATAGTTAATGAAGTCTTTTGTGCCCACATCTCCCACTCTGTATGAGAAGAGGTCCCATGTTTTTTTACTGTATTTGATGGATGGTTCGATGTAACATTACCATGAATGTGCAATATACCCCCTTCAGGTTTCAATGCTTTGCAAGCTGTTTCCCAACTAGCCTCAGATGAAGGTATAAGTCCAAGATTCACTCTGTCAGCTACCTTTTCAGGACAAACCTACATAAAATCAAAATGAACAAAGCATACATTAAATAATATAGGAACTTAAATAATTCTATACAAATTCATGGCTGAATTTATAGTGGGGTATGGTCCAAGGGATCTGGACCCTCCCAGAAACATTTTCCCTGTATGCATTACAAAATATTTTTAAATCATTAAAATTTGTATACATTACTAGCCTTTACTGCAAGTGTTAAAAGATAGTTTTCAATATGAAAAGAGTAAAAGCATTTATTTCTTTGCATTAGAATTTATTACAGGAGGTTAACAAATTTAGCATTACATTTGGTGCATATAGGCATGATCATAAATGTGGATGGGATGAAGGTTTAAACAAGCTGATTTTAAAAGCTAGAAGAATGAATTTGCTACAATAAAATGGTATTTTATAAATTACGGATTATGTCAGGCTTGTTTCAAATTTTGTTGTGATGCAAGGTATGAAATTTTGTAAAACAAAAATAGAAAGATATTTCATTATTCATATTTTTATTGTCCTAGTTATACATAAAATTAATTCAAATTAAATTCTTCTGAAAGGTACTGGAGCATCAATTAAAACACACATTTTGCATGTAAATATATTTTTCACGATGAAATTACATGCAGTGTAACTGATCTGCTTTATGATATATTTATGTATTCATGAAGAACTATGTCTGTCTGTATGTATATGTGCTTTGTATGAGTGTGTGTAACAAATGTTATGAGATTGAAAGTTCATGGTACTTTAGATTAAAACTTTAAAACTTTCTTAAAAAAATTGTGGCTAGGTCTGTTTTCAAAATAATATTGCTACAATGAATGATTAAGTCTCGTTATAATTGGTTGAAGTAATCATTTATTATTTACTATATAATTAAGTAAAAATGTAAATGCTAATTGCAGAGAAACTTAAGATGACTTGTGAAATTATAATACCATGAATGAACAAGTAATTTGACCATAGTATTTAGTTATTTATAACTATGCATTAGTATCATATAGTTATGAGTAGTGCCAGAATTCCCTTTGATCAATATAATAATTTTTGGCATGATGTCATTGTAGTTGATTAAAAATTCTCAGTTATTAACTGTCATAAAATTATGTTGTTATTAATCTCTTATTAATTCTTGCTGACTCTAGTGAAACAATACCTATCGTATTTGTATTTATATAGTATGTAACAGAATATTCACTAAAATAATGTAAGTATTTAATGTCTGCAAAATCTTCTTAAATAAATAAGAATAAAGCTAATGAACCCCTAAACAAATTAAATAGCACCAAAATGTGAGTATTTGAGTTAATTCAAACAATTTCTCACTTATGGTGAGATAATTTTCGTATTTGAATATACATGAGCAATGGAAAACGATTCTAAAAAGCTATGATAACATTGAAGAGTTACTTGGTTAAAATATATATGACTAAATGAAGCACTTGTGTCAAATAGAAATCTAAATCTAACAGAAACAGGATTTAAATTCAATCAACCTCAAATGATAATATTTCTTTAAGGTATCCGTCTATGTTAAAAACGTCATTTTTTGCCAAAAATCACATTTTATTTTTATTTCTCTATTGTAAAATTTCAACTTTTAGGCTTCTAAATCTGTTTTTGTTTTGCCTCTACAGCATTTTAAAGAAAAGTTGCAGCTGTTTAAACATCAGTGACAGCTGTCAAAACAAAATGGAAGTAGCGACTTTGGAACCGGAAGTTGTGAATTTAAAACTTTTTAAAAAACATTTTTTGGACAAATTTTTTTTTAATTTTCATGAAGATTAGTTTAAACATTTTTCTAGTATTTTTAATAATTAGCAACTTGGCAATTAGAAAGTTTTGAAGCAAGAAAGTGTGGGGAATTTTAAACATGTATTTTAATTTTTTAATAGTTAAAGTTACTTTCATAAAATGTAGCTTTTACAGAACGGTATATATAATAAAATGTTGAAACTTGAAATGAGATTTCTCAAAAAGTTCTTAAAATATTTTGTTGAAAATTATTATGAATGCTTTTGATAGTATTTACTAGTAAATGACCTAAAAGGTTTAAATTTCAATTATTTTTAATAATGTTACACTCATAGTTAATGTCATAAAGGTAATGAAAATTCGTTAAAAATTCAATGTATATGATTTTGAAGGACCAAAATTTTTTTCCAAATGTAAATTAAGCAAAGATTTATTAAAAAATATTGAAATAATTTAACTTATTAAAAAATTAGACCTTTTAAAAAAAAACCTGGCTTTTTTACTAAATTTTCTTCATTTATTAGAAATTTTATAAAAACTTCTCCAGGAATAAATTTTTTAAAGTGTAATTCTTTATAATACAAAAAATAAATCTAAAAATGTAAAAACATGAACTAGTTTCTAGGTTTAAAGTAAAAAGTTCTCTGAATGTAAATGGATACCTTAAACCAATGGACTAAACTTCCACAAATGTTTTTTTTTATTATTTACAAACCTTTCTGTACTAGAGAAAGTTAATAAGAAACTATGAGAAATGAAAAAGAATAAAATAATTTCTATAAGATATTTTTGTTTAAAACCATATTTTATATATTACCTTCAACTTTTTGTTAACACGGCAAAAAATAGAATAAAAGGAAAAATAGAAAAAAAAAATTGAAAAGGAAAAACCTATTAAAGAGAAAAAAAGAATACGAAAGAAGATTTTTAATAGATTAATTTAATAGGACATTAGAATAATATTAAAAGAATATTAGACTTCTATATTGTATCAACAGTATGAATCACTCTAAAATTAAATGAAAATAAAAATTTATAAAGAGAAAATATCCATTTTTGCTGGAAAATTACAGATTAAATTAAAAAAATATTTCTTTCCTTTACTTCTGTTCAAGCGTTTTTAGATAAATTTTCAACAATATGTTAAAAAAAAATGAGGAATTTGTGCAAAGAAATGAGTAAATAAGAAAAGCAAAATAAAATACTTTATACAAACATAGACATAATTATAAATATATGCACAAACCTTTCTGTTATCTCCAAAATGTATAATACACTTTTCTTTGACATTGTTTAGTATTAAATTTTTCTCTAAAGCTTCTACTGCATTTGAATTCCATTCACATGCATGAACTAAGGATGCTTTAGCATGTATTAAAAAAGGTAGTGTGAAATAACCAATACCTATAATGAAAGATAAAAATATTAAAATTAAATGAAATATATGGGGTTTTTTTTCACAGAAATACTAACTACAATTTCATTATCATCATAAATAAGCTATAAAAATAAAAATAAAATGTTATTGCATATACTTCATTATCTTCTTAAGCAGAGCAAGCTATGCATACATATCAAATTTTAAATAAATACTGAAAAAAAGGATGACATGAAAAGTTTTGTAATTCTATTTTAAAGAAAAAAGTAAACTGAAATTAAAAAATAATAATACTAATAACTGAATTAAAATGTTATAAATAATCCCCAAATTCCAAATCTATATAAGCAGGTTAAATAAACTAAAACCAGTTTTGAAAAATATAAAAAGGTTAATAAATACATATGTCAATAACTAAGAAGCTTTTAGCAATATAAAGTATGTGGTTGATTTAATGAGGTTAGATATCATTTAGTTAATTCTATATGAAGACACCATTTAGCATGGTACAGACTTTATACATCAGCCTACTATGTAATACAAAATATCTCCTTTAGAAAAGATTCACATTTATAAGCAATTAAGTAAAATTACTATAGATACACAAAAACTAATAACCTTTTCAAAACAGTTCAAGTTTTTCATGTGAAACTAACAGACCTTAACAACAGAAAAGAAAAGAAAATCAATAAATATTATGATCCATTTAATAACTAGTTGGTAATTATTTTGACCTGCTCTAAAGTATAAAATACATAAATGAAATAAAGAGTTCTCAACATACCTGCATATAAATCAACTACAGTTTCACCTTCACATAAAAACTGAGCTATGCGGAGTTTCTCAGAGATATTGCCAATGCTAAACATACATTTAGTTACATCATATGCATACCTGAGGTGAAAAACAAAATTTCAAATGACATAGAAATTTATAAAATTAGAAGCTACAAAAATCATATGCAGTCTTAAATATATCACAAACTTACATGGTGCAGTGTATTTGTACATATGTATCCCAAAGAAAATGTTTCAAAGTCCTTCATAACACAAGCTATATACTAATATAACTATACATATAAATCCATTTGCAAAACATGCCTCTGCAATGCCTTACATGACGTAGCATGATAACAAAAGCAAAAAAATTCATGTTGTTTATATGATAAATACAGTTTTAAATTTTTAATTAAATGTTAAAAAATCAAAAAGTGTTTAAAATAAAAGCCTATAAAATTATAACAATAATTTAATTTGGATTTTTTTTTCATTTAATTTTTAAAATAATTTTTAATTGATCAAATTTCACAACTTAATTAATTAAATATTATTTTCAAAAGTTTTACATTGGAATATATTTAATATGAATGTACATAGTGCTTATCTGAACTAAGTCTGAAAAATAGCAAATGGCTCATAAAATTTTTAATCAATTTTATTTCAAAACATATGTAATTTTAACCTCATGATCATAAAACATTAAAAATGTAAAAGTAGACAGATATATATATATATATATATATATATATATATATATATATATATATATATATATATATAAAAATCATTCTTAATAGCATATTTGGGTTGTAATTTTCAGTTAGAACTAAATAACTTAGTTTACTGTTATCCTAAAAATTATAAAAACAGAGTTCAAATATGTATATTTGTAAAAATAAGGTGACAAATTTTAGTTAGAAAATGTGTAAACAATAAACTCACTTAATTTTGTTATCAATATGAGTTACCCATCCATCTGATCCTAGTAAAAGTTCAACCCTGGGGCTTCTAAAGTCATCATTTATGACTCCAAATTTTCTCGCAACTCTTTTTCCTTTAAGAACATCTGCTACCACAGCCCACAGTTTGTCATCTAATAATTGAAAATAAACTTTAAGCATTAATTATCAAAGATCAACAATGAACTTTAAGGATAAATTGTGAAATTTTATAAATGCAATATAAGTTACAGAATTATATAAAATTTAAAACTAACCTTTCTTACCCATTAACTCAAAATGTTGTCTGTGATAATGACTAATTATTAAAACCTAAACATATACATATGTGTACACTGGAAGTAAAGTATACCAAGTCACAAAATTAAAATTTTACAGGAAAGGAGAGCTTTAAATGTAAGTAATAAATTAATTTTTACGTATTTGATTGAGTTAGGCCATCTTAAATGAAAAATTTTACAAAATCTTTGAGGTGATAGAAAAGACTACACAAAAATAGTAGAAATAAGAAACTGTAAGTCCAAAAACAGATCATTATCTCAAAATGATGTTTGTTCAAAGTAATTTTTCCAGTTCGCTAAATCTCTCAATTTTAGTAAAAATGGAGGTAATACTTTTATCACAGGAGTATAAATCCTACACAAATATGCAAAAATCTCAATTTTTAAAAAATCAACAGTGTTTTCTGCTTACATACTGATAAATTTATATATTCCTATATATATATATATATATATATATATATATATATATATATATATATATATATATATATATCTGTATGTGTATACATATACTGTCAAATTTAATTAATTTAAATTTCAAGGGGCATACGAAATATTTGAAAATCTCAATTTTATTAAAAAAATATGATAGATTATTTGCCTTGTCTAATATGTCAATGTTAATGAAACAAAAATGAAGTAAACAAATAAAAAAGCAGTACTTTTCTTATTTAAATAATTTGATATCCTTAGCTTCATTATTTTTATTCATTTATTTATTTTTTCTTTCACTTCATACAATATAAAAAATCTCCAAGTTCATTTGCTTCATATTATTCTGTCCTTCATAAAATTGTCTTATATTTGTAACATAAACATAGCATCCAATGAAGTTGGTACTACATGTTCTTCTTTATCATTATCTTCTCTTTCTCCTTCAGATGAATCAATATCTTTGTTATTTACTTTATTTTTTTTTAATCTTACTTAATTTATGTATAATTTCTGTGTCAGTTCATTGTCTACATACAATTTCTTGATCAAGATTTAAATATAATTTGTAGGTTACATTCTGGTCACTAATATATTCCAGTGTTAGTGTTCTGAGAAAAACCCTGCAAAAGGTCAATCAGTTGCATATGTGGGAAACACATCAGTACAATAACTTATACTGGAAATGTTTCTTTACCTTATCTGTGCCTTTCTATTATTTGTTTAATTTATCAGCATCAATTGCAAATGAAGTAGGACAAAAATGAAAGTTTGTAAGTTCAAGAAAAAAAGTTTTTTTTTCTTTGTAATTTGTGACTTTTCCAAATCCAAATTAACTAAGCATGCTTGATATTTTCTTTTTTTCATTTCCAATGTGGGGGAAATTGCTTTTATAGCATTCACAAATCAAACAGTGAAACTTTATAAAGAGCAAATTAATCAATCTGCACTATTAGAGAATATGAACAATTATTATAAAAATAAAACTGAACTGTTCTTCGAATATTATGTAATGACAAGGAAAATACAAGAAATAAGTAAGTAAAAAGAATTAAAAAAGATTGAATGAGAAAGTAATAATCCAAAAAGAATTTAAGGTTGAATAAATGCCTCAATAACTAATAAAATATAAAATAACAAACTTTTGTTTGCAAATTAAAATATTAAGATTTATTACTAAAATAATTAGATTTCATAATAGGGTGTTCTAATTAATTAATTTTAACTAGCAAAACAATTAAAAATTACACTTAAAATAATTTTATTTTACAAATATTTTCTTTAAAAAGTGATTTTAACCATCAAACCAGTAACACTTAAAAATTCTTGGTATTACTGAATCACTTTAAGAAACATATAAACAACATATTTCTATAATTAATTAATACAGTATAATCTATAACCATTTCAACTTGCTAAAAGAGTGAAAATGATTTTACTACACTTAATAAATAACATAAGGATTCTAGTGCAGACAACTAAACTGACAGAGTGTCATTTATAACCTATACAAACATGATTTTTTCAAATAGAAATGGATAAAACATAAAATTCTCAAATGATGCTATCACTAATATTTCTGTAATACAAAATAAATAAAATATTATACTTTTTTCTTAACTATATACAGACAGATAAAATTATACTTTAAATTATTGTTCCAGTTACCATAACAGATAATTCTGTCATTTATTATAGTATTTCTTATGAGGATTTCTAACAATGGAATTTTCCTGAAAAAGATAACAGCCTGCTACTTTGCTTGCAAGAAAGAAACATGCTTTTTTTTTTTTCCAGAAAGAGGTCATTTTGCATACTAATCCCACTGCAAAAATCATGATATGGAGTTATATTCTGAAAATAGCATTTAACATTAGTGTAATGTTCTTATCTGTATCAGCAAAAAGTGTCTGTTATAATATATTTGAAACATCAATGGTGAACATTTTAACATTTTTGACATTCATAGAATAAAAAACTGGCTTTGGTGAAATGATATGAGAATTACCTGAAACAGGACATAACATAGCTGTTAATAGTTTGAATAATTATTAGTGTGAAATTTATGCACTTTTAATAGGCTACCAGCATTAAAAATATAATACTGAAATTTACAAAATTATACTTTCAAAATGGAACAATGTTTCCTGATTAGTAGATATTTGAAGTAATTTGCTGTTAAGCAAACAAAAGTTTTCTTCTTTAGGTAACAAACTGATTTATGAATGGATCTATGAATGGCATAAGAAGCCATCATACATCATAAAAAAAAACTAAAAATGTCTAACCAAAGAAAAAATGTCTGTTGAGTAGCCTTTGGACATGGAGATAAACATAAAATCACATGCTATCACTAAATCAAGGAAAATCTATTTTTAGTGAAATTTGCATCTAAGAGGTTATTTTTAGTGAAGTAATTCTCTAAAACTGGAGGTAGTGCCTATACACTAATACCAAATTATCTGAGTCATGTAAAAATATTTATTTCATAAAATAATTTCATATTAAAACGTTGCTCAAAACTGTACATCCTTCTACAATTGGATTTATGAGTGCTACCATATTGTGGTCAAGATATGTCATAGGTGACTTTCACGTCATAATGACATCAAAAGTCACCAGAGATAGGAATTTGTACCATACATTCATCTATCTGTCGCATCATAATGACGACTTCTGATATCATTATGACGAGTATGTCACCTGTGACATATGTCTAGTGTAATATGGTAGTAACTCTATATCAATTATATAATCTTTAAAATGTAATGTGAACTTGGATTTATACGGAGATGTTTGTCAAACCAAAAGAAATAACCAGAAAATTTTGAGGACTCACAAGTCAAGTGGATTGCAAAAACAAGTATTAGCAGACATCATTTTAAATGGAAATAATAAAATCACTGCTATAAAAATAATAAATTAAAAAAATTCTTTTAAAAGATAAAAATATGTTACAGACACTCAATGATTAAATTTTACTCTGAAAAGAATTAAATAATACATATTTTTAAAATTATCACAGTTACTTCTTTAAATAAAAATAAAAAATTTCTTTAAAAAAAACTAGTATAACAAGTATTTCTTTTAAGAATAACCTGCAATTTAGTCTTCATTCAATGAAAACATTGGCTCTTTCACAATTTTACCCTTTAACACTTGTTACATGGTCTCGCAGGCTCTATGAATTTTAACCAAAAGTATTTCTACCCCTCAAATTCATAAATGACTCTTGCCATTTTCAGAGCCTGTCTGTAGTGTATTAAAAAAGTTTACTAAATTTCAACCAGCAATTTTAAGATTTAGGGTCTATGAAGTAAACAAAAGTAAGGCGGAGAAATGCATAATTTTATTCACCAGATATCCAGAGCTGGTTAAGGTTAAATCACCGGAGTTGTGTAAACATGTAAGTTAATATTAGATTTCCTTATATTAGAATTGTATACATATATATAATATAATTTAAGTCACTGGTTTGTAATTTCCTTTTCTATATTACAATAAATGGTATGCAAACAGTACAAATACATATAAGGAGGTGATCACTACAGCTAAACAAATAAAAGCTGTTTAAACAGCAATTGAAAATTTATCATACCAAAGTTTAACCATATAGGATTTTTGAAACATGTGGCAGGAAGAAGTATTAAATCGCCATGCTTTTCCCATTTTGAAGGTATCTCATCGAGTAATTTTGTGTCCAGCGAATATAATTGAATAAGATTCAAAACTTCACTTTTTAACTCATCTTTAGGACTTAATCTTTTTTTCCTATGCGTTGATTTCAACATAATTGTAGGAGTACGAAAAATTGAAACTACCGCTAGTTATTAGTGAAACTAAATGAAATCTTAATTTCAATGAAGTCTTAATAGTCTCACGGAAAGCACATCTGTTGAAGAGCACATGCATTAATAAAGTCATTACACATAGTAAATTAGAAAACCATATCGTAAAGTGAATTTAAATTTAGCGAACAATCACATATTGTATACTAAACAATACAAATACAGAAATCCGCTAGCAGACGAAACTTTTAAAGCGCAGTACACAGTTAGGACACATTTATAATAGGGGATGGTATAATTTTTCATATAGAATTGATATTATAAAATAAGAAAATCGTTTATAAAAGTATAAAGAAGAAAAATATGTGAAAATGAAAAAGTGTTTAGATTTCCAGAAAAAAATTAAAATACAGCAATGGCAGAATTTATACGGAAGTAGACTCTATCCAACTCAACTTTAGACAAATTTACTTGCGGAGAATTGTTTTCTAGATTTTTCGTATTCACTATCAAAGCAGATTTCTTTTTATAATTTTCTCCATTTATCATGTCTCAAATTCAAAGTTTAAGAAAACAAGTCTTGCAGTTGCGACAAGAAGCAAATATTAATCGGATTCCTGTTTCTCAAGCATGTGAAGAGTAAGTACTGTTATTTCGTTAAAAGGCGTGGCTCACGGTATTGCGTTTAAGTTTCGTAAACAATACATAGCAGCGTTTCAATTAAAATATATCGTTCATTTCCTCAGAGTTTTTAAAAACTTATATATGTATCACACTATTTATAGTTTTAGAACTTGTTATTAGAATTACTATTTTATTATTCTCACATACTCATGAATATTTAGTTTATGAGGGAAACTCGATTCAATTTGGGCTCTGTTTTGGTAATAGTTTTGACTTGTCTAATGGTAAAACCAATTATGAAGCAGTAAAAATTATCAGTAGATGTTTTTCTGAGTAATAGATGGAAGTATTATTGTTATATTGTATTCATGTGGAAGTATTATTGTTATTTTATCAGAACCTAACTTAAATATTAAGGTTCCATCCATAATTTTTATTTACTGTATTATTCTTTAAATTTATCCCATCAGATCTAAAATGTATTTCGTTATTCTGTTATGATGAACAAAAGGATTAATTATTTGCTATAATTATAAGGCTTATTTTAATTACTGCTAATATCGCGTAAATTCTCTGATTAATTTAGACGGCATCTGCAGATATGTATATACTTTTATTAAATTGTTACCTAAATAATTGGTGATGGTCTGTTTCAAATTATTAAGTTATTTGCTTTCATTTGTGAATGCTTGATCTTTCACTTGCCAACTACTTTATGAGTATGAAATAATAAATTAAATTGATTGTTAAGGTACATCTGATAGTTGAAATGAATTTAAGTCTTAATCCCACAAAACTTTCAGCCTGTTCAAGAATATTTAATTCACTCTTAGTAACCTTTTATTCTTTATGACATATAATATATAAATTTGCCTAATTTGTGGCTCGTCGATATAAAAGTATGCTTGTAAATTATTCTTTCAAAATAATTTGAAATATTTCTATTATTGTATAACATATGTATAACATTTTGAAATCAATAATATTTTTAAAGAGGTAAAAACAACTTTGCTTTCTCTCATATTCAATATATCTTTGATGTATTTCCGAACTAAAATTGATTATTTATAATTTGTTACACAATTAAAAAATTTTAAGGCTTTTTATGACTTGTATCAGTAGAATAATTAATTCTAAATTTAAAGAATATCTCTCTCTGTCACTCTCTTTCTCTCTCTATATATATACATATATGTAATGAAATTTTTACCCTTAAAAATTAACCAATGCAATTATCTGTATCTGGCGACTATCTTTGTTCCTTATATCAACTTGGCTACCTTGAAAACACCAAAACTCTACTTACATAAATGCTTTGTATAACTATTGATGCTTAAATCACATCACAGGCACCACAGGCCACGTGACTGGTGATAAAAAATCTTGATTAGTTGGCTCATACAATAAACATGGTTTCCGCGCACCTGGAAAGTCATGGAAAATCATGGATTTAGACAATGGATAAATATAAGTTTATCTCTAGGGATATTGTATATAAACATTATAGGATTATATTTGGCTATTATTCATGGTCACCTAGATAATACCAAAGTGCCCTGAATTCAAATTGGAAACATTTTGATTGAAAAATTGCTATATGATTAAACTTAGGTATGTAGATACAACAATTTATTTTTATGTATTTGAGTTTATTAACACTTATAAAGTAAGTTTATAGTTTTTTTTTATGATAAAATTCCTGTAATTTCTCTAAAAGCATATATTTTGTTTGTATGTACATCAGAAGTTTTATTCATATATACTTTAACGAAAGCTTTTTAAAGTCACGGAAAATGATCTGCTAAATCAGGGAAAGTCATGGATTTGAAAAATTTTATTTTGGCAGATACCCTGAATAAATTCAGATGTATGGGATTTTCACCCCAGAAGTTGAGTTAGATGATGCTAAAATAAACTCCATTTTTCTTCATCCAAAATCGTAAATCTTCTCACTTCTTGTTACATTTTTACTTACAACTGCACCCAATTTAATATGGATTCTCTTCCCTTTGTGATAGGCCAAATTACCTATTACATATTTACAGGGTTGGCAAGTTTTTGCCACATGTGGAAAAAACCGAAATGGCAAAAAATAGGTTTTAGCCAGCAAAAATGGCAAAAACAGATTTTTGACACATTAATGGGCATTTATGTTCTTTTACCTATCTTAAATTAACAGTCACAGACTAGTATTACAATACATTAGGATGATCATGTATTCTCATTTTAATTTCTGCAAAATTATAAATTTCATGATTAAAAAAAAAATCTTTAATTGAAAAAAAAATTGAATTGTTAGTCTGATTTTTATGTTGTAATAAATTAACAACATTATAAAGTGTATAGAAGTTATAAACAAACATTTCCAGTTTTAAAATATCAACCTAATCAATTAACATAATGCACTATTTCAGACATGCAAAATATAAGCAATAGTGATAAGTAAATATATATTAATATATTATGCTAAAAAAAATTGGAGTTTTAAAATTCTTATTTAAATTTTATTTATTTTTTATTTTTTTTTATAATACAAAAAATTTCACTTGAGGGAGGATCAACACTTGCTTAACTCAGTTCTTGTTTGAACTGGTTTGTGGATGATAAATGGATGTGTAGGTATATGAAAATCTTTTAGCAGAGAGAGATAAGAGTAGTGCAAAAATAAAATAAAAAAATAAGAATATTTTTTGTTAATTTTTACTAAGAAAACATTTTATTTTATTTGTTATGATTCTTTTTCATATAACCTGTGTCACTAAATGTATTTATATAAATTTTGATTTTTGCCATTGTCCAGGCAAAAATACCTTTTTGCCAGCAAAATGACCAACCCTGCATATTTATAAATATTGTGTGTTTTGGATAATTTATAGAACTGAAGTACTAAGTATTAAAACTTATGGTATACAATGCTTTTTATTTAATTTCAGTTTAATGAAGTTCTGTGCTGAGCACCAGAAGTCTGATGTTCTTGTTTATGGCATTTCACAATCAGAAAACCCATTTAAAGAAAATAAAGGCTGTACCCTTCTTTAATGTTTAAGTAAGTGAAGCTTTAAATCTCTTGATTAGCTAAAAGTGAGGCTTTCTTCTCCCAATACATATTTAATATAACCTTCTGAATGATTGTTGACAATGCTCAACTTAGAAACATTCATTAAAGCAAGTGAAATGATGTAAGATTTTCCTAATTTGTGCAGTTTAAAAAGCAAGTATGCAAATACATAAATGAGATATAAGATAAAGAGTGATTTTTTATAGTTTATATAAATGCAAACCTTTTTTTAATTATGTATTTCATCTTATAAATTTGTTCCTAATTTTATTGGTACTTCTCATTAAAATTTTGTTTCTGTGGTTATTTATTAATACTTGTGTAAAAATTGTATGAAAATAAAAGTTGGGTAAAAAAAAAAAAGTGTATAAAACAGCATCACTGTTGTTATGTATTTATATATAAAAACAATTATATATTTTTTAAATAAGGTATGTCAATCAAGATATTTCATTTCAATGTATTTTTTGTAATTGCATGTGGGGTTTTTTTTCTCTTAAAATTTTACTTGTTCATATATAAAATCTATAAAATGATTTTGTTTAAAAAAAGATATATTACTTTATAATTTCAGTGAAAAAAACTGTTGATTAAAATATAATTAATCATCAAATGTGGTAAAACTAGGTTATAAAAACAAGTGTACCCAACCAAACCAGGTACATAGAACATTATATTAAATATGTACCCCTCCTATCTATTCAACTTGCATGTGTTCTGGTATAGTAAAGTATTAAATATATGTACAGAAGTTTTATATCTTTTTCTTTAAACTACAGGCAATTACTTATGTTATTTAATTTTAAAGGAAATTTTTAATTCATCATACTTTAGTTGATATCAATATGAAATAAAATTCTGATTTTCTTTCTGCTAAGTTTATTTTCAAGTGAATTATTATTTTTATAGGGTCAGAATTTAGAAAAGAATGTATTCATATGGGATTTTGACAGTTATGCTATTGTGTGCTAGTTTTTGTGTTGTATCAGAATGTGTTATCTTGTTAAACAAATGTTTCTTCCTTTTTTAAATTTAAATGTTAGTATTTTAAAACTGATATATGTATAACTCCCCTTTTTCATTGCAGAATTTTCTTTAACTGCATGTTGCACTTTTGGGATCACATGTTTCTACACATAATGCTGTGATGAAATCATTCATGTATATTTCTCTTTCTTCATTTTACTTGCATTTTGTGCATTTTACGTAGAATACACACATTTCATTGGGCTTCAATCCAATAAATTCCAATTTTGTTAGTATTAAATGTATTATGTTCTTTAGTATAAAATTAAAGCATGACTTTGATAAATGTAAGTTGACTTGTTTTACTTAGTACTTAAGTTAGTAAAGATGTAAATTTTATATACTTTTTACTTTATCCTCAGCAATACTTATGCATTTAAGCTGAACACAATTGTATAAATTGAAGAGTCAAGAGTATCAGAGCAAAAAGGATAAGCTAAAGCTGTAATAATTGATTTAATACTCTTTTTATTCAGAACATTTAAAATTTTATGTGTAAGTTATTAAAAATGTTTTGAAATAAACTTTTAATTTAAGACTAATTTTAAAAGCACCGCAAAATTAAAATAATATATTTTAAACTAATAAAATTATCTTTTAATAGCAGGTAGAATTAGGTTATGAATTAAAATACTGTATACATGCCTTAGAGATGTAAAACAGAATAGAGTTGATTTTCTGAAGCTGTCGCATTTTAAAATTATATTTTAAAGAGCCTATACTTAAAAAATGTTAGCTTGAAAGTATTGTAATGTTAAAAAATGTATATTTTTCTCAATATTTTCATACTGAATTGTCATTTAAATTAATGAAATTAGATAAGTTCAGCCTTGCATTTTTCTTAAGATATTATTCTTGCTCTACCAAGTTACATTTTAATCTTTTAAAAGACTATGAATGTTAATGACATGATGTATCAATTTGAAACTAGAAATGTGTTAATAAAGCTATTTTTGGTGCTAAGTACAAAGAAAAATTATGAAAATGTTTTTAATCCTTTGTTGAGAATATTTTGGCATCTGTTCTAATATTTATCATACTTGCTTAACTATTATGGATTATACTTTATCTGCAAAATATTCCATTTTAATTTAGATTTTATTTGTATATATGCTTTTGCATACAAACAGTAATTATTCCAAAGTTTAAAGAAATGAAGTATTTTAATTCTTTAAAATACTTCAAATGCTGAAATAACTTTTGAACATTGTTTACTATTTTGTAATCAGTATTTGTAAGTTTTAGTACATTGGTATTTTTCTCTTGCTTGTTAAAAGGTATATTGTGTTGTGCTGCATTTTGTTAAATGTTGAAAATTTTTCAAAAGAATTTTTGTATACTTTCTGATGAAATTGTTTCCCTATTCATAAAAAATATATATGTACTGATATCATTTCTGTTCTTTGTATCTTGTAATAAAATATAAAGGTGGAAACAAATCGCTATGAGTTTTTTTAATTTTTGTGTGTAAGCTAATACATAAAACAACAATTGTAGGTCTTTCAAACCAGTTAAAAAATATTAATATCCAATAAATCAGCTTGTTGAAGACTAATTTTAGCACTGTAAAGTTAACCTTGTTTTTCTAATTGGTACACATAGCTAATGATAAAGCATAACATGTTTAGGACTGTAATCTTCCCTTCAGCATGATTTACACTCAAGAGCCAAAACATTATGACCACCTGTCAATAACGAGTTGGCCCACCTTTGGTGCACAACACAGCTTTGACCTGCCTTGATATGGATGTCGCAAGTCCTTGGTAGATGATCAGAGACAGGTTTTTAAGCAACGGTTATACAAATTCGAGATATTGCAAATTGGTGGTCTTTGAACTCTGAGGTGCCGTCCCATGACATCCCAAATGTGTTCTATCTGATTGAGATCTGGTGAGTTGGGCGGCTAGGACATTAACTGGAATTCAGTCAGCATCATGTTCCTGGAACCACACCTACGCAATTTTAGCCTTGTGACATGGAATGTTGTCCTGTTGGAACATTCCATTTCCAGCTGGAAAAACAGAGGCCATGTAAGGGTGCAACTGGTCTGCAATGATGTTCAGATACCCTGTAGCATTCATGGTCTGCTCTACCACAACCACAGGTCGCAGAGACACCCAAGAGAATGTCTCCCAAAGCATAATACTGTCACCACCGGCCTTTGTATGACCTACTGTACATTGAGGGAGCAACTGTTTGCCTGAAAGATGGCTTATCCTGACAAAGCCATTGGCTTGATGAATGACAAACCGTGATTCATCTTACCAGGCAACTTTCTCCCATTGATCCATGGACCAGTCATGTTCCCAGGCTCAGCGTAGGCTTTAATACTTTATTTCACAGTGTTGCTACTGCTGGCTAACCGTCATTCATCCACTTTGCATAAGTACTAACAACTGTAGATTGTGACTGCCCTTTATCAAAATCACTTAGATCTGCAGCCTTTCCCATGACATACAAATAAGTGAAAGAATGATTCTTCACTCTCCAACAGCAGTTAAATACCACTTCCACCTGATCAAGGCAAGTTCATTGCAAAATGTAGGGGTGGTCATGTTTTGGCTGAGTGTACATAATGAACTTTTTATAATCATAAGATCTATGATAACACTGATTCAATTTCACATTTTCAAATACTAGATATTAGTTTAAGTGTTATATTTAAGTAATTTCTTATGTTGACCTTCAATATGCAGTTCCCATCCTTAGATTCCCCTCTCCTCCCACAAAATTTGAGCATGTAAATAACTGCAAATTTATAGCTTTTTTTTTTTTTTGAAGGAATGGACATTTAGCTGTGTACTAGTTCTTGTTTTACCAGATTAAGGAAAAGGATAGAATCTTTATTACATTACAAAAATAGAATCATTTGGAGTTTTTCTATATGATTGTAAATTTTAGAACAATTTTTGGCCACCATGGCAAAAAGTATATATTTAAGTGAGAAAAGATTTTTAAATTAGTCAATAAATCAGACAATGAAATGAAATTTTTCAAATACGAATGACAAGGAGTGTGACTGTTCAGATGACACTGAAGTAGTAACATTATCCACTTAAGTTCTAGAGACTGGAAACATAAGATAATTGCCATTCATGGAGTTTTCTCCAAACATTGTATCTACATAAATTGCTAAGGGCAGTTGAAGGATTTTTTTTAAAGTTTTTTAAAAGAAAAAAAAAATGTAAGTCATGAATACAGTACTACAATGTAGGGTTGTATCTCAATGTGTGGAAATATATCAGGCTTAAAATATTCAGTTTGTTGTATTTATGAAGGTTGTTTTGGTATATCTTAGTTTTACCAGCAATTTGTCCATTTCCACCTCTAGTAGTTTAATATTTTAGTAAAATGAAATCTTATTCAGGTATTATTAATGATAAACTGGAAATTTCAGTGTTGAATTAATGATTTTATAACTGAAAATAAGGCTTAATATAATTAGTCATGCACACAGATACTTTTGGAGTACTTCCTTCTTTTGATGGTTCTAAACTGGTTAAAACAAAGTTTATCAATTACTTTTCTGCAATAGACTATAATTTATGCAATTGCTTTTTATATACTCCTAATTGATTAGTTTTAAATTTTTGATCTTAAAAGGAAACTTTTTCAAGTTAAATAAATGTTCAGAAATCAAAATTTTTAAAAAATACTTTATTCTAAATTATACAAAGTTTACCACTACAGAAATATTTGGCAACATTCTGCTCTGTACATTTTTTCATTTAAAATATGAACAACACAACAATAGGCAAAATGAGAAGTATGACGAATAAATATTCAAAAATCAGTCTTTGAATAATATGAAATTGGAATGCATATATTGTATATTATAAATGCATAGCAAGTTATTTGAAATTACATAAATTCAGATTTTTTTTTTTTTCTTAAAAAAAAAAAGTTACAACCTATACACAACTTTTTTCTTCTTCTAATAAATGCATGTTTGACTTCATCTAAATGGTTGACTTTCATTATGCAAAATAAAGTATCTGTACATAAATTTTTGAAGACATTATAACTTGAAGATGAAATTAATACAGTTTGGGTGGGATGTAAATGAAATTAAACTGTAATATACGTATTAAGCATAGGTTAAAGCAAGAGATGGCAAAATAAATTTACAAGTTCATTCACAAAAAAATTACAGTTTCATCGCCCATCAGGTAATATCTGTCGAGGTGCACCATAGGGAGTCATTCCACGTTGTGATGCACCCTGATTAGATCCAGACTGTAATCCAATAACTGTTTTACCCATTTCTAGAATTTCTTTTGAGAATAGCCTTTTATTTTCATCAGCAACTTTTACACCTATTGTTGGACCATCATATCCTTTCTTCTTAGCCTAAAATTTATAATTATACAGTTTTAAAAACAGTTTTAAATTTTACACTTAATCTAACAAAGTGAATTATTCTGTAGTTTTTCCTTCCTTGACTATGTAAACAATAAAAAGATAAAATCATGCACGAGTATTCAACCTTTAAATTTACTGTTGAGAAAAAAAAAAAAAAAAATTACCATGATTGAAAGATTGTTTTTTTCCCCATTAGATTAATAATTTTCATATTTAAGAAATAACTTTTTTATTCTTAACAAGATGAAGATGAAAACAATTCCATGATCATAGACACAATATTAAAGACAGTGCTAATATACTTCCATTAACTATGCACAAATTAATTTTAACTGTAAGACTAGGAATAAATTTTTTTATTGGATGCTTTTAGCTTACCTTTAATTTTCAAAGTAAAACCAGAATAAAATAGAGAATTATTAAACTGATAATAAACAAGAAAAAAGAAAATACCTTTTAATTGTATAATTTACTATATGTACAACATACTCTACCCAAATTAAACATATTACAAGAAATACAAAGTTCAATACAGTGACCTATAAACAAGTTTCTGTTGCTAGAATTATTAAACATCTTTTTAACTATTTTGATTTTGTAAGATTTATTTAAAGTCTGTGTCTGTAGTCTTAATATGAAATCCATTTAGGTATATGTATTTTTGAAATGCCATGAAATCTGACGTCAGAATTGAAAGAAACAGCAAGTAATGATATTGGTGTTCAGTTCTAACAATTCATTTAACAAAAAATTACCTTCAATGAATAAAAGCGAAGACCTTTAATGCAATTACTTCCCATACATAATGTCATAAATTTTATCTTCCATCTTAACTTTAAGATTATTTATCTTAACTTTAAGATTTAAAAATTTCTATTAAATAAGCACCTTCTTTAATTTACCCACACCAGCTATAAACAGAACTCTATTCAAACATCTCCCAACTACATATCCTTGAATTCATTTTATTACAATTCTGTATTTACCCATTGGTATTTGCTTTTAATCATTAACTTATATCATAAGCTCTATTATGTTTTTTTTCTGCCCTCTAGATGCTGATAATTCATTTCTAACTCAATTTTTTCCAGAATATTCTTTTTATCTTCAAATCTCAGATACTACTTACTACAGGTATGTGAGACTCTTGCAACTAATACAAAAAAGCTATTTACTATAGCCGACTTTATCAATTCAGACCCCAGTAAACTATAAACAAATCATCACAACCTAAAACTTTACTTTCTACCTTCTTTAAACCTGAATATACACTTAATTGTATTCAATAGTTTGAATTGGTCACAGTTTCATTAATGTTCAATCATTAACATGTGAGATATCAGTTCATCACTATCCTTCTATAATATGCAAAGTTAATACGTAAAAATTGCATAATGCAAAAAGTACAAAATTTTATTTTCTTCTAGAACAAAATTCTTTTATTATGTCCTCTACTTGCAAGTTTGTGCATTAAATATATATCATCCTTTCTACTATAAGTTGGTAATCCCCAAGAAAATTAGAAAATTTAGGTAGTTTGGGTTTGGTGTGCTACAGTGAACTTTTTGTTATATGGTGGCTAATGAGACTGTAAACTATTACTTAAAGCCAATTTTAAATTGTTATGAACATCCACCCATATGAATACAGCATGTTATGGACACACCAATAACAGAATTATAACATCCAGCTTTAAGTATTGAAAGGCAGCATCCTACCAATTCAGTCATCTGGCATAAATTCAGATAAGAGGTTCATCACAATTGAGGGGGAACTATACAAACAATGAATGAAACCAAAGAGAAGTTTCAAAAAATTTCTTTCACAGTATTCAAATCTAATAAATTAAAAAAGGAAAAAATGAAACACTTGAATTTAAATATCCTAGCCAATGTTTTTCTTGTGTATTCTCTTCATATTCATGGATCTTAGTGCCAGAAAATAGTGCACTAATTCCTTAGTTATTTGATAAAATATTAGAGTCAAAATAAGTAATTTATTGCTTTTCCATGGTAGCTGACCAATGGACATATTTTGATGACTGATCTGTAATGCATTGTGATATGTAAGAAAAGGGTTTAAAAAAAATTAAGTTATTAAAAGCTTTGCCATTGTAATCCATAATAATATGCAAAATCAACTATTCTTATTAACTTGAATACATGAACTGTAATAATATATGCCACTACATATAAAAAAGATAATAGTACATCAGGTATACAAATTTTGATGAACTTGCAAATTCAGTCAAAATATAGAATTAAAATTTAATAAGAATCACTTCAATAGACAACGTAACTCTTGTTATAATCAACTTTTTTAAAAACTGAAAATGCATATAAGATGCAAAATATTTGTTATAAGGATTTTTGTGGCCAACTATTTCTCAGCATTTATTCTCATTAAATTTAACTTATTTTTCTTCATTTATGAACTACTTTAATTTAGAATAGTACCAATTAAACTATGAAACAAACTAAATAAAGCTACTATCATAAGAGTTATGTTAAACAGAAAATTGTAAGTTTAAATTGTTCTTGTCACCAGAAAATTTTATCAATGGAAAAGAAAAAAAACACCTTCACTGGGGGAGGGGGAAGTTGTTTATAATAATTTGTCTCCAGTAGATAACATGCTAAACATATCTAAAATATTTTATCTTTTTGATGAACTGACTTGAGTATTCAAAAATATATAAAACTATTATGTAGCCCGTCATATGACGGGATCAGAAATTTTTTAATTTTCCAGAATTGTAAAGTACCCTTTGAAGTAGGTAAAAAAATGATTTGTTTTTTGGCTGAGAATTATCTTATACACACTCAATTTGTTTATCTGCATATTCCTCTAAAGTCTCCTGATACTGTGAATGAAGTTTAGAATTGCATTGAATTCATTTAGTCAAATCGTGTGGTTATGTATAAAAAAACAAATACACAAACGAACAAACTTTTTAATTTTCAAAGATATATAACTTAAATGCTAGATATTTATTAGTCCGTGAAATAGACTCCTAGACTTTTATGAAAAGAATTTGTTGTTAATACCGGTGATAAAATTTTCACTGCAAAAAAAGGTAATCGATGATTCAATTTAAAATTATCACATATGTACCTACTCTATTATTAAGCCAAATATAAAAGAAAATTGTTTACGTCATATCTAAGTTCAGTGATAAAACGTATGAAAATAATGCAGACAATATTTAAATTATTTAAAATAAGAAATGATTAAATGATATGGTTAAAGGAAGGATGTCATAATGCTAGAAAAAATGTCATTTTTACTTATTTATTATGAGACAAATTGATAAATTTAATTGCCTGCTCTTAACTGGGAAAAATAGGGCTCGAAATAATGACATTAAACAGTCAAAATGGAGGGAAAGGATGGATTTCGAACATTTTAAAGACTTGCTTTGAATTTTGTTAGCCCTAACTCAGGGGATATAGTTTAAAACAAAAATTTCTGAATTATACATATATAAGTAATCTAATGAACAAATTTGAACTTACCATCCCACCTAATGCAAACATGCAGTTTACAACCTAGAAAAGAAAAAAAAATACCTTAAAATATCAGATTTAATTATATAGGAATAGATATGCAAATTATACATTACTTACTGTGTACAGATTTTTTCTTTCATATAGATCATTCACTTGAAATAAATCATGTCGTTTCAAGCCATATTTTTCACATCCTTTCAAGAACATTTCAAGGTTTTCCCGCTAAATAAAGGTGATAAAATTATAAAACCAAAAGTTCCAAAGATAACTTTAAACTCAATAGAAAAATTAAAACCAGGTTATCTGCTAAATTACAAGATGAAATAAGTGTACTTATTAAATACTATTACTTATTTTTGTTAACATCCTAGGTCTTACAAAATACTTCCAAATCTGATAAAATGCTAATACTATCAGATATTCCAAGACTGCTGTTTAAGTTCTGGGAGTTTATAGGATTCTAAATGGTTAACAATATACCATAATATTTTACATGATTCATTCTTCCATGAAAAAACACATTCGTTTTTAAAAATTACAAAAATTTAAATGCATTTTTATGACTCAACTCAGTAAGTTTTCTTATTGTAAATCAAAAACTAGATTCCTAACAATACAAAGCAACAATAGAATTCAAAACTACTGAATATTAAATCTTATAACATCGTTTAATAGAAAAATAATTTTAGAAACAGAAGGAACTTAAACTTTTTTTTCTTAATATGTATCTGGTACAATTTCAACCATTTTTAGTCATGATAGAATAAAATTTTTCCAATCTTATAAAGCAGAATTTGGGTGTTTTTAATATTGTCTGATAGAATTTATTCATAGTATTTAATAATATCTACTATATATATATATATATATATATATATATATATATATATATTAGATATTCAATGGAGCAAAATAAATTTATTTTCAAAAGTCAATATTAAATATTATTATACTAGGATAAAGGACAAAGTAAAAACAGTGACTATCCTAACTGCTTTAAATTGAAACTTGGATCCGAAAAATAGAAAAAACTAAATTTAAGTACTAAATATATACTTTTAAATTTTATAAAAGGAAATTATTTTTATTTTAATATGATACCAACTATGTTTTAGACAAATAGATCAACACTTGTAAAATATCAAATATAGAAATAATACTTAAAGTCAAACTTAATTAAATTTGATTAAAATTTTCACCTTTTTAATTAGTTTTTATCATTGTGTGATTTGATATAAAAATGCTAAAAATATACAATTTGCATGATAAAATTTTAAAAAGCTTAGAGAAATGAATAAATATATATTTCTTTTTCAAACTAAAAAATTAAACTTCTCACCTCTTTAAAAGGAGCCTTCATTGTATTTATTTTTGATACTGCTCCAGGACATAATTTGTTAATCAACCTAAATTTTAGGGCAGAAGTATTAGCAATGTTCGATTCACAAATTTTAAATACTGTTTGTATTACTAAAAACACTGCAATGAGTTATAAGAACTTAAGCTTACAATATATGCATCATAATTTACTATTTCAATTAATATAACAGCAGTAAAAAAAGTTTTCACTGTAATCTCACCAAGTTTTCAAATTTACTCAACCATAATTTTAATAAGCATCTGATCAGGGATATAAAAATATTCATTTGTTAAAAGTAACAATTTATGAAACAAACTGAATTTGCTATTATTTTTACTCAAAGTAGAACTATAAAAGCATAATTTAAATACATAATTTAACCATACAATTTAAATGTAAATGATTAATTTAAAAATAAGCCAGATATTTTAGTAATTATATGTGTTATTTTGTAAATTATTGTAAAACTTTTCTGTTTTGTTGTTGGCAATAATTAATCTATAGATTTGAGAAACCAAACAGAATAGTTACAAAGTTAAAAATAAATATGTTGTATTTGATATTGTTTATTCTTATTACAATTAAACTTCGTTAAATTTATTTTTATGTGCATCTTTTATTGTTAATCCAATTGAGAAACTACAGAACCTAAAACTTGTATTTTAGCCCTTACAGTACACAACTTTATGTATAAGATTTGTACTTCAGAATGAACTTTGTTGGGTAACATAAGACTCCACTGAACATATGCAATTCAAAAATTCATGCTTAAGTAATGAACAAGATCTACACCATCCTTTTCGTTCTCAGTATAGTTTATTGAGTCACTTTAGGATTATAGAAAAAGTTGATTTTTAGTAACTTAAGACTTTAAACTAGATATTTAAGCTTCTGTTGTGATTATCACAAGCTGTCTCTAAGTGTTAAAAAAAAATGAGACATGTTTTACTTTCTAGAGGAGAAGGCTAAAAATTTTGTATAACTTACGTGCATAATGCCATTCCATCTTTTAAAACATCTGCAAAATCAAATTGATCTTGGATGCCTTTCTCTGCATTTGGGGGATCCAAGTTCAACTTAGTTACATTTTTTATCCATTCAAGAGCTACTAGTGCTTGTTTCATATCAAATTTGGCCTGTGCCTATTAAATGATAATTTAATTCAGTAAACATTTTAAATGTGTATATTTACATATATACAAATATATAATGTCATAAACTTCACCTATGAAGAATGATCTAAAAATGTATATACCTAAAGAAAATAAACAGGTAAAATAACATTGTTTTACATATATTTACATTGGCATCTTCACTTAATGGAAAAGTAAGTATGAATGTGAAGCTATTAAAAATATATAAAAGGCTATGAAAAATTTATAAATATATAAAAAGAAATTGCCACAAATTTATGAAGAAAATACTAAATTACATGTTATAAAATAGAATTTTTCAATTTTTATTTAAAGGTAATGTAAAATCTATGTAATATAAAATGAAGAAAATTATGATGATTCATATTACTATATTTCTCTATCTCTTAACTTATGCACACAACTAAATGTTTATTTTTTTTTATCAAAATAGTATATATATTTCTTACTGATACAGCTTCTCACAAATTAATATAAAAATATTTTTCCTAAAATCTAAATATTCCAAAAGAAGTTGTTTAAAAAATTTATAAAATCTTCAAGGAGTTTAAATTTCCATGTTTGCAAAGGGGAATTTTTACATTTATTTTTCATAAAAGCTTAATATTAAAAACTTAATAGCTGGTAATTTGAGGAGGGGGGTACTGAAAACTTTAGCTCATTTTTATGTTTATTTCATTTAATAGATTAATTTCTCGAAGAAGTGAATAACAGCAGTAACTATTTATCAGGAGCATCTTCTAAGAACGATATAAAACTATACTAAGTACTTTGAAAATATAAATTTACTAATAAAACAGATATCCAAGTCATACTGGAAAGTATTTCAAATATGAATTATTTTGATTCAGATACCGTAAATTTAAACTACAAATGAATCAATACAAAGCAATATTAATAGCTTCATACTTATAATTAATAAAGTTAGAAAACAATGATCAAGTTCTCACTAATATTACTTTTCGAGTTACATAATGGTTAGTGTATATCGTTAGTAAAGGATATCTCACAAACCAAATTTAAATTATTGATTAAAACGCTTTTATTTAGTCGTATTTACCCTTTAATATTATTCTCAAAAGGTGATTATAAATAAGTTAAAATACAACAGTATGAAAAATAAATAAGCTTTCTTTTTCACCACAGATTAAGTGATGCAATGTTATTCTTAAGATATTTAAAATGCAGTTTTTAAGGAGGAAGAAAAAAACAGAGACGAAACATATATAAAAAAAAAAGAACTTTTGTACCAAAAGCTCCAAGAAACAATTTATACATTTAACCGCACTATATTCAAACTTTTTATTCACGGTGTGGAGTAGCAGTATTTTCTACCGAGGTGCGTGTTTTTCGACCTCACCACCTGTTAAACTTGCTATAAGTTTTAACAAACTTTTTGAATCATACCTTTAGCATGCAATCTCTGCTAAGACCATAAGCTGGACCCTGAAAAGCCATAGCTTCAGAATCGAACACCGTATTCAAAAGTACCGCAGGATTTTTTTTAATTTACACACATAAAAACAAGATTTACAACACCGAACGCAAAAGAACACTTGTTGCAAGCAGACAACACTTTCTCAGACTAACAGAAATGGGAGGAGTCATGATAGAGGGCAGCACTGTCCGAATTTCTAAAAGTTGGGAAAGTTCAAATGGAAAGCAAGATATGTCTTTTCTTCACTTAGCGCCTCTCTAAATTCGGTCGATATTTCCAACTTCAAATAACGAAGGAAAAAAAATATGAGAGGGAGATGGCTTAATATTTTATAAAATGCATTTCAAGGGGGAAAATATGCATTCTTCTGTGTCCGTTAAAATATTCTATCGTTTTCCATACGATTTTAATATGAATTTCTCAAATCGGTTGTATATTTATACGAGAATAACAGACTATTGTGTTTGACTCAGATTATAATTTTACTTTAAAAATATTTTTCATTAGTGTTATTTGGAATATTTATCGAAAATATTACTCTGGATGTAGGTGTTTCGGTGATGTTTTTATTTTACAACGTGTCCCTTTAAATAGATCTTGTACTTTAATGAGTTAATTTTAATGGGAGGAGTTATCTTCATGGAATATATAGAATATTTTATTTTTCATCTATCAAAGAAGTAAAATGAATTTAGTTTACCAAAGATTATTTTTTCACAGGTCACAGAAATAAATTTTCAATATTTCAATTCTTATAAAAAACTTAGGAGGTTTTTCATAAGCACTAAACGATGTAACAGTTAGAATGTACTATCTTCTTAACCATACACCTATATCATTACATCTGAGACGGTTTGTAATCAAAAATGATAAACTAATAAAAACTGAAAATAACTTTAACTGCAATAAATCAAAACTTCAAATGAAAGCGTATATATCCCTGCTTCTTTCTTAGTTTAAGAAATTTTTTTTTAAATGTTATCTAGCAGATTTTTAACCGTAGAATGATAATTTAAGTCCAATTGATGTAACAGATTCTGATAAACCTTGATATTTTTTATTTATACGTAATACAAAGGCATTTATGGTGATATATTATATCTTACGCAAACATATTGTACGCAATCCAAAATGTATACACTGAAACTAATACACTTTGAATTAACGTATGGCCATCTTTCATGTTTTATAATAAAATATTATCTTTCTAGCGTTAACAATAGTAACAACATTAGATAAGATCGGATAGCCGAACGATGTCTGAAAGGTAGATCACTGCTCTTCGATTGCATGTTCGAATCCCACTGCTATCATGGGTGTTAGTCATTTCGGAATCATCTGTAAGCAGTTGGTTCCGGTCTTATTAGCCGTCGTGTAGCAATACAGTTAACCAGAGCATTAAGGACCAAACAAAAGAATGTTGTATATAGATTATCGTTATTGACAATTTGATCAATCGCGCATCCAGTGTTTATGTACGGTATGTAGTGTTATGTACAGTGTTTATGTATGGTGTTCATATAACGTCTTGAATTATATTTAGAAATCTAGTGTAAATAATTGAAATTATAAATATTTATAACACAAGCATTAACTTTTTGGTCATTTTGTAGTGATTAAATGAGGAATTCTGTATAGTAGTGATCACAGAAAGAAGGGGGTCAGTTGCTCCCGCCAACTACCCCTTCCCATTGTCTAAAACACCTAAAACGCCCATAAATTTTTTAAATTTAAACATAAAAATTATGTTTTGGTTTATGATCTTGAATTATATTTTTCTGAAATTATAATATAATACACACTTTTATGTTATAATTTGACAAAGTGGTTGACAAAACTAATTAACATGTGGTTGGTTGATTTGGAGCGCTATGGTCTACGTTTTAGCTACACCGGGGCTAATGAGACTGGGACCTACTGCTTAAAGTCGATTTCGAACGGTTACGGGCATCCATGCTATTTGTATGATTCGAACTTCGCTACAGAATAGCAGCGTCCTACCTATTCGGCCATCGTTTGGCTCATAATGGTTCGGAGACACATAAAAATTTATCTGTCAGCCGTATTTTCGTCTATCCTCCTCTCTTCTATAAAATAAGTCCTTTGTTGCCACTGATTTCATCGGATCACAGAAACTATCGTTATAGACAGTATTATTATGCACAGGTTTCACTGTGTTTTATCTTATTTAAAAAACAAGAGCAGTGGTAGCTCAGTTGGCAAAAGCATGGAACTCATAACTGAGGGTCCTCCAAGTTTCCAAACGATACCTCTGGCGGTGGCAGGCCAATCTTGGATGTTTTTTTGCTTGGTTCCTGCTTCTAAATTACGAGGACCCTCATTGTTTGTGTTGTCCTTAGGGAGTAAAGTTGGCCGCATATAAGGTGCTTCCATAATAAAATGGCCAACAAATATGTATGGCTTGGTCGTGATGAAGCTATAACAGCGCAGTTCGTATATTACTTATTACAAATAGCTTAAATTATAGATTAAACAAGGGATGGGCAAACTCCGCCCGCGGATATTTTCAGGTCCGAGGCAAATTAAAAGAAATATATATTTATGCATTATTTATATATCTCTTATATAATGTTTATATAATATTATCTCTTTTTCCACTTTGTTTAAATATTATATCCCAAATTTATTATCTTACGCCTAGAAGATCAGCGGTATATTTGCTTCTTATATGTCAGCGGTCGGGGAACCGGGGTAAATTACCCCAAATGGGGTAAAAATGAAATTTTGGGGGGTAAAAATGAAATTTTGGGGGGTAAAAATGAAACTTTTTTGAGCAGAAAGTATATATTTCTAATTTGCTTTTTTATAAACTTGTTAGTATTTTTTTCAACTTAAACAATTTAGCGACATATGCAGGCCACGCCATCTCACTACCCACCTTACTAAAGTGTTCTCGCCATCTCACTACCCATCACTAAAGTGTTCTTGCCATCTCCCTACCCACCACTAAAGTGTTCTCTTTGTGCAATAAAGCACATTTTATTTTACTTTAAATTGAGTACAAATAAAGTGACAAGTCAGAGAGCGAGTTTTTATTAGTTAGTTACTGATTTAAAAAAATTTTCAAATATTCTTTTTTTTTTTAATTTTTTCAATTCTAACTATTGTTTGTTTTTGTTTTATTATTATTATAATTTGTTACAATACCGTTATGGATTACTAGGTATTACATTGATAAATTGAATAAATGAAGTTTAAATAAAATTTTTAGTTGTTTTCTTTTCAAAATTATCATGGGGGGGGCTATAATATGAAAGATGCTAAAAAGAGGCGATTTCATTTTTTTGCTCTTCGCCATGGGGTAATATCAGCTTACACAAAAATATTTTGGGGTAATGATTAAAAAAGTTCCCCGACCGATGTTATATGTGAACAAGTGTTTTCAACTTTGAACCTTAGAAAGAATAATTTCAGAAGTAGACTGACAGGTGAGCATTTAGCATCGTTCCTTAAAATCAGTACATCTCACTTCGAACTTTAGTATAAGGAACTTTTAAAAATGAAATCGCAATTTCATTCTTCTCATTAAAGTATTTAAACCGTTAGGTACTTGTATATTGTTTTTAAAATTTTAGAAAAATTTATCTTGGACGCCAAACTTATTTTCTTTCGATTTTTGGCCCGCGGCCGAAAAAGTTTGTCCATCCCTGGTTCAAACCTTTATTTGTGTAAGGATTTCTTAATATTTTGTTTCAGGAATTATATCAATAATTGTATCCAAAAGTCCCATGACAAAACAGCTATGCGCCGCTGCTGTTGGTAACCTGAATTTGTGATCTCAAATTCCATTGCTGGCATGGATGCTTGTAGTTCTTCGGAATCGGCTTCAAATAGTTTAATTAGCCCTCGAGTCTCAAAATAGCAACCACACAGCTAAAAATCAATAATTTTTTATAGATATTAGAGTTTTCAGTCGTATTACATTGAACATCCATAACGCATTATTTTTGAAAATAATTCATTGCTATGAAATATCAAGTCACAAAAACAATTTACTTTCGAACAGCGCACAAAATGATGTCATACTTTATCAATACGATACCTAATGATGTAACGATGCTCTTAAAACATGACGAGGAAAAAAAACTTTCACTCTCTGCCTCAGAATCATTATCCTTCATTACAATTCGTTGTCCCAAAGAAAACAAATCAATTAAAAAGCAATTCTTTTAAACTCCTTAAACGGCCTCAGTGGGTTGCTCAGATGTTGGTTTATTCTTTGATGTGGAAGATTTTAATGATACTCCCATTAGGGTTATCAACCTATAATGTTGTTTAAATGCATCAGTTTTTAACTGTAGAGGATAAGGATTCTGTTAGTGGCTCGGGCTACAAACTTACACCGCCTACACGTTTGAGTTTGATGAAGACCCAACATACGAGATCGTCCTACGTTTCGCCTGTCTCGCGACCGTATACTTGATATAGGAATAGAATGTGGGAAGGTACGGTGCGAATATTAAAGTGGGAGGCCTTTTTATGTACATTTTAATATGTACACAGCAAGCTGATTCGGGAATGCATGTCGAGACAAGGCTATCATATTCGAAAGAGTGAAAGATTTGAATTTTAAATTAAGGTATTTTTCAGATAAAAGTTGGCAACAAGGTCATTGTGACAAGTGAAATAAAGATCCATGAAAGTGGAAAAGGCGTTATGGAAAAATTGGAGTTTTGTTTAATAATAATAATAAAAAAAAATAAAAATGTAACTTCTTTTAAGAGGCGTATTAAGACCAGTAGAGGTCCTGGCCTTATTAAAAAAATATTTCGCCTTTTATTAAAAAAAAAAAATTATGGGAATAGAAATATATATTGAGCACATTTTTAAATAAATAAAAGATCATATACTATTTATTTTATATTTTTTCCAACAAAATTGTAACTTATAAATGCATAAAATTTTACTTAAAATATGAAAATAATTTTTTATATTTTTTATGTTACAAACTTATTAGTTATCTCTTAACAATTAATATTTTTATGTAAACCGTCTCTCAATTTAAAACAAGCATGTTATTTAATCTTTTCAACGATATTGAAATTCTAAGGTAATATTTTACTCTTTTCTTACAAGAAAATAAATTTTCCCCTTGCATTTGAAATTGGTATGATTAAAAAAAAATTCATAATTAAATAATTTCCCTTTTTGGAAAAGCTGCTTTCATAATCTAACTTTTTACGAACATATTATTAATTAATTTTTTATGATCTTTTAAAAGTCTATAAAACTGTTCCAACTCCTTTTTTAAACAACTCCTTCATATTGGAATTAAAGTCATTTTTTAATATGTGTATTAAATTATTGATGTATTTTTGCTTTTCTTTTGTACACAAAGTAAATAAAAAAATCGAAAATTACTTATAACATTTTCATAGATTTTTTTTTTCTGCTGTTAAATGATCCCATTAAAATATATGTAAAAAATATGTGTCAAAAATATGTTTGCTTGGGATGAGTTTCGAATGTTTAAGCAGCTCTATAATTTTTATACGATTTCATTGAAAATAATATCTGATGTTTTCAAGTATAAACATTTCTTGACTTTTTAATAATAACTATTTAACAATTGATTTTTGGTTACAAATAATTTTTTTTTTTGTAACAAAAAACATTTAATAATTGTGCAATTAATAGATTGTAAAGATTTATTTGTTGCATTGATTCTTTTCCAAATTTTATTCCATAGGACTGCAGTTGCAGTTATTGCTGCAGTTTCATAATCTTTCATTTTTTTAAATAATGATTTTGCGTCAGTAACAAGAATAGGGTTTCAAATTTTGCAATTGTATATCTCATTGAATGCCTTTTTTGCATTTTTATAACAGCATTTCAACGCTAAAACCTCATCAGTTCCAGCAAGCCACCTTGTATCTCTCCATTTGTTTATATAGAAACCTTTACCTAATCGTATTTTGGGTTTGGTTGTTAACGAAAGTAAGCAAATATAAATATACTGTAAGGTTATATTTTTGATTGAAAACTAGCACACAATTTTAATAAGGCGATTTCACGCAGTAGGGCAAATTCTCAAATTATAACAATTCTGGCTTCAGTTTCAAACGGAAGGGCAGTTTATATTTTGTCTATTGGCTGTTGAGACAAATTGCTTTATTTCATTGGTATTTATTCCTTATTTCATGTGTAAAATTCGTGTTGAACCCGCTTTTGTTTCTTTTACTATGAAATACGACACTCCAAAATATCACACGAGAATTTTCATTTTACACTTATTATAAAACATAATAATCAATCGCCAATTGTATCATTTTATTTGATGTTGAAAAGGAAATAAATTCAATTAATATAATTTATATGAAAGCAAATCTGATAGGATCTATGGAATTATTATAAAAAACAATAGTCTCTTTCTTACAATTATTGAAGGCAAAATGCCATTTAAATAATCCACTGGAGAAATTAACAAATCAACTTGGAACAAATTATCTATTTCAAGTCCACAGCAAGTGCAAAGAAGCATAAATTATTTCGTTCAAAAAATCCCACATAGAAATTATATACAGCACATAACTTTCGCCAACTGCAACTTTTCAAGGCCATAAGCTCATTAAAAAGTGGGATAGAGTTTCACTTTAAAATAAAAGAAAAGGCTTAACCCCTTAACCGAATGCGTTCTAAAGGACTGCTTGAATTCTAATTTTCTTCTTTCATGTAGTTATGCATCATAAAGCACTTCGAAGCCAATTCACAGACGAAAGTTTCTAAAGAATAATAATAAAAAAAAAAAAACTGTGACGAATGATGATAAATTTGAGAATACGATCAACTATCCATCCGCGTTCTGGAAAGAAAACGAAATTATTTCACTCAGTACATTAAAGGAAAAGAATTTACAATTGGCAACAGAATATGATCTGCGTGTTTGGAATTTTTCAAGACCATTTTTTTTTTTTCAAGTTTCTTTGGTTTGAGAGAGAGCGAACAAGTTTTTTTATTATCATTACCTTATTTTTTTATTCTGCTTAATAGCTTTGCATTTTAGAATGCAATTTATCCAAATCACAGCTGGTTTCAAGATACTTATTGTACGGAGTGCTTGCAATTAATACCGAATAATCTGAACATGTGATTATAGCACAATTACAGGTCATTTAATCAGGAGATTTATAGAAAAAAAGGATTTAGAATCTATGTATGTTGCTGCCACTAACAAGTCGGGCAACAAAAATTCAATACAGCCAAAATTACATTTCAAAGAAACGCCTGAAAAACAGAGTCATTTATTTTACTTATTTTCATCTTGGTAACCGTTTGTCCCCATTTTGTGGTAATTACGTAAATGTTTCGATATTTATAAAAAGAAAATTCATAAAAAGCGATAAAAAATGGAGTTTTTCTTTTAAAAATATAGATTTTAAATATTCAAATGCTTTATAAAGTTTTAAAATAAAGACTGTCGTAATTATGAGAATTTAATAAACTTTATTTTAATCTTTAAATTTAAACTGTAAAAAATAGTTCATTTGTTTTATTCACAATATTGTTCGTCAGTGAGGGAAAGAGTCATAAATTCTAGACCTTTTTATTCTATAAATTTCCTGATTACATGACGTTAATTACGTATTTTTAAATATAAAATTCATTACCCAGATTATACATAATGAGAAGAATATAATTCTAAAGTTCGCATACATATCTTGCAAAGGAGCACTCAAACGGTTTTGGAAATGATATTAAAAGCATAACAGACTTAAAAGAACAGATTTTATGCATTAAGGAGTCAAGAGTCTAGACTAAGTTGCTGAATTTGTGTGGCCTAGTCATCAACTTTATGCACAAGTAGATTATGTTATTTGATTCTCAAGGCTCCAATTTGATTTAACTTCTGTTTTACACTCAGGAATTCTTAAGGATTCTTGTGCTTATAATTGGTCTTATGAACGGTTAATTGTTATGAAATTGAAAGATGAAGAAAAAGCCTTCATTTATTCAAAATTGAAATGAAAATTATTTCGAGTTGTTACATTTGCGGTGCTTTTGTTGTTCAATCTATAGATATGCTTTACTACTCACGTCAAATCCTCAGGCACTCGACTTTTATTTAAGCGATAGGCTGTCCGTATATGTTTCTAATTTTTATTCAAACAAATAAGTGAAACCTTGATCCATCGTTCGCACTCTATTCGTTTTCTAGCATTTATCATTCGATTAATTTGATCCCGAATTTATCTATCCTCATAAAACTACTGTTATTTTCCCCCGTATTCCTTGTTCCTGGATTCTTCGTTTTCCTGTATCTATCGTCGAAAAAGTTTGGTTCCGTTCCCTTATTCTCTCGGATGTATGATTTTGTATTAGAAAAATTCTAGATCAAAACAATAATCACACAAGATAAATTCAAAGTTATTATTATTTGCAATGCGGGGGCACTTGCTCTTATATCCTTCACCACTACCAAACCACAGATATTTGTTGTCCATTTTATTATGGGAGTGTCATATAGGCAGCCAACATTGCTTCCTTAGGAAAAAAAAAAAAAAAAAAAGTGGGTACGCATAATTTAGAAACAGGGACCAAGTAGAACACCCCCAGGCCACTTCCCCGTTTGGGAACTTGGAGAGAAATACGATAATGGACCTATTTTACGTGCCCCAGTCGCCGTTAATGAACACGGTGGATCTTTAGTTGGTTCGAGACTTGAAATACAACCCTTCGGTTATGATATTGATATCTTTGAGGACTGAGCTACCGTGGCTTTCCAGATAAGCTTACACACTCAGTTTGTAATTCTCTCATTCCTACTGCTTTGAACATAAAAAGAGACTATTATCAAGATCTTTTTTCTCATTAGAACTGATAGACTGTTAGAATTTATGGTTATCATTGAAACAGGTTTTACACGCAACATCAATTTAATAGAACACAAAAACAATTAAAAACATACAATACAGGCAGTTACAGTTAACATGAGAAAGGTTATTCGAATATCTGGGCGAGAGATGACGTCATAATATTTTCAACATAGGCCCGGACCCAGGGCCCTCTTCTAAATAGGGCCGAATACCAAAGACTGCATTTCCCCCATATTTGATACATGCACAGCTTTTTAGTATATTTTTTGTTTGTATACTGTTCTGTTTTAAATTGTACCTGTCAAAGAAGCATGTTTTGTTTTTTCATTATATGTATGTCATGTTTACAGAATATTATTTTTATAATTCGTTAATCAGGAAAAAAAAATTTCATTTTATTATAAAACCAAGATTTTTAACCTTTTAAATAAATCAAACTAGGTATTTTACTGCAAGTAAAAAAAATGTTACGGTCTTCTCTACGTAAAATTTATTGTTCTCACTTCCACAGCTGTTTTCATTTGCAACAGTATTTATATCAATGGGTTGTTGGTTCTATTTGAAACAACGGGTTTTATTTAATAATGTCAAAATAAACAATTTGCTGCTTATAAAGATCTCTTTTGTTTTCGACTAGTCATTTTTTTAAATAAAAGACTAGAAACAGTTATCTAAAAATTTTATAAAATTACATAAAAATATCTTTTTGTTAGTGCTGTCGCTTTTGCTTATTTTGTGTTACGTACCAAGTTGTTTTATTGCTCTGTGTTAAATTTTTAATTGTTTTTTTTTTATGCATAGCCTTCTCTGAGTTTTATGTCGTACTTTATGCTATGTATTTTTGAAATATTTTACCCACTGGTCATAGTCAAAGTTCTGGTCTAATTAGCCTTTTGAATTAGACAACGCGTTGTTACTCATATTTTTCACGAGAAAGTACTTACCTCCTTGTTTCTTCTGAAGCCAAAGTGTTTTAAAATTTTGTTCAGTTACTTTTGCATTTCATGCCCTAAATTTATGTTTTGGTCTTTTTTACGTTCGGGGGTTAAAGTGAAGACTTTCTATTTCGTTAGGAACTCTGTAAAACCCAATTACCTTGACCTTGACCTTATATTTAAAATTGTGAACACCTGTACTACAGAAAAATCCGGAATAGAGTCAGGTCTAAGCTACAATAGGCACTTCTACAGCATCTAGCACTCGTGTAGGAAAACAGTAGATCATAGCTCTCCAAATCGAATTTCGTCTTTATCGCATGTTGAAAGATGATAATATCACTTAGAACGAAGGAAAAAAGTTACTGAACTAATGTGTTATTCAATTACATGTTCTTTATTTGCATTTGGAAATTGTTAAAAGGAAAATATATGAAATGGAGCCAACATAGAGTCGCCAAACCCAATTAGGTCTCAACTAATGTGTAATGCAATTACATGTTCTTTATTTGCAGTCGCAAAAGTTAAAAGGAAAATATATGAAATGGAGCCAACATAGAGTCGCCAAACCCAATTAGGTCTCAACTAATGTGTAATGCAATTACATGTTCTTTATTTGCAGTCGCAAAAGTTAAAAGGAAAATATATGAAATGGAGCCAACATAGAGTCGCCAAACCCAATTAGGTCTCAACTAATGTGTAATGCAATTACATGTTCTTTATTTGCAGTCGCAAAAGTTAAAAGGAAAATATATGAAATGGAGCCAACATAGAGTCGCCAAACCCAATTAGGTCTCAACTACTGTGTAATGCAATTATATGTTCTTTATTTGCAGTCGCAAAAGTTAAAAGGAAAATATATGAAATGGAGCCAACATAGAGTCGCCAAACCTAATTAGGTCTCAACTAATGTGTAATGCAATTATATGTTCTTTATTTGCAGTCGCAAAAGTTAAAAGGAAAATATATGAAATGGAGCCAACATAGAGTCGCCAAACCTAATTAGGTCTCAACTAATGTGTAATGCAATTACATGTTCTTCATTTGCAGTCGCAAAAGTTAAAAGGAAAAATATGAAATGGAGCCAACATAGAGTCCCAAACCCAATTAGGTTTTCTATATTCATATGTCCTTTACCTCTAAACTATTTTATCTGTCTAAATCTATTCCAAGGTTCACCTGAATCACCATGCAAATGATATTTTGGACTGGAGAAATCTTGATTAGCGATATTTTAACTAGATACCATTTCGGTACGTTTGGTCAAGCCAATCCCGTTTGGGTTGATATAGAGCACTATTGTCTACTATTTTGCTACACAAGGCTAATGAGACCGAAACTCATTGCTTAAAGCCGATTCCGAACGGCTACGAACATTCTTGGCAGCAGCGGGATTTGAAATTCTTGTGACGAAGATCAGCGCACTACCCATTCGGCTCCAGCTAATTCGGGATGCAAAATGAATATACACATATACGCACAAACATGCAACCAGAGAAAATATTCATCATTTACATGGAAGAATAAGCCCCTATTATTTGGTTTGTCCGGTCTTATTGGGCAAAAAGAGCTGCTATTCAAGTTGTAATCGCGACTCCATCAGAAATATACGTCCAGAACTAAGGAAATTTATTGAGGTAAAAAATAATTCGATCATCTGACCATCTGTAAGGTGAAATTGCTCTGCTTAGAATGGCACAAGAATAATACACTTTATCACCAATGTTGTTGGCTCCAGAGTGAGAATCCCGTGATTTTGTTCTCATGAGACTAAAGATTGTTCAGCAGTTTTTGGGAGGCATACGTCACACAGGAATCACCTTGTATTGCCAATGTAATACAAATTTTCCTGGTACAGGAAAAAATGTGGCCAGTGGGCAGAAACTTAGCATTGAAACCAGTATTAGTTTTGAGTTGAAAAAGAATTTAAGTCGAGAACTCTTTTTCATCTGACACTTTACGGCTGGGTAAATAGGTATAAAAAATGAGAAGGGGGAAAGGGAGAATTATATATACACACACACACACACACACACATATATATATATATATATATATATATATATATATATATGAGGCTTTTGGCCTCATCTCGAAGTGAAGTTCCGGGCGGTTATTGCCGCAGTGCAGTCATAGCACCTTCCGACGAAGATGACAACGAAATAAAGACACTCGAAAATAAAAATATCGTAGTTTATTCATATTTTCAACTCAACTGTCGAACGCTCAACTTTACCTAAACTTTACCGAAACTGTTTTCAAATTCCATACATCTGCGTACATAGTTTTAGGTGCCAGCCAATTATCGATGACTACATGTCACGTGGATGACGTAAATTTAGCGTTAGAACTCTATTTTTAGATATGAAACCAAAAGTATTCTACTTGGGAACAATCGAGAACATTCACTGGGATTGCTTGAAAAGAATTACCGGAAAAACAGAATCTGACTTTCATTTTAAGATTCTATTTCCAGGGTAATTCTTATCATAGAACCCTAGCGAATAGTCTCGAATGTTGGTTAGTAGAAATCCTTTAGGTTCCAAATCTAAAAAAACAGTTCTAACGCGTGGATTACATCTCCCACGTGACTTCAAGTAATAGTTGGTTGGTCGACACAAATGACTATTTAAGCAAATGTCTAGAATTTGAAAACAGTTTTTCGATACAGTTCCTCTGGAGTTTTGATATTGATAGTTTCGTATAAGGTTCCATGATGATGCTTTGATATGTCGTTGAATAAACGAAGTTAAACTGAATTTTCGAGTGTCTTGATTGCTTTCACATCGCAAGGTTCCACAACTGCAGGGGAGTGATAACCGCCCTGAACCCTACTTCGTAATGAGGCAAAAAACCTTATTACATGTATATGTATATATATATATATATATATATATATATATATATATATATATATATATATATATATATTAAGGATAAAAATTTGATATATTGCATACATATACATAATTTTAAAAGTATAGATTATTAACTGGTATTAAAAAGAGTCAAGAGCAAAACTAATATTTTCAACCAAAAAAAAGGTAGCTTTTAGTATCAATGTAATAAGATTCTTTTCTTTTCGGCTTGACTAAAGAACTAGGTTCCCCTGCCAACTTGGCGATAATGGTTTAAGTATGGTCGCCTAACATTTTCTCCTGATCTCACAATCTCCTGTCCAAACAATCTGTATCTATATTATAATTTATATGATATTTGCATCCAAATCTTCTTGTGTAACTCTTTTCTTTTATATTAAAAGTGCACAATGCTTAAAAAATTATATATAACAAGCCATTAATGGTTCATTATGGCTGCTTTTTAATAATTTGGTCTGTTGCGTTTGTAAACTGTTAAGGAATTAATTGCCGATAAATATAAATGTTCAGTTGTCAAGCAGTTTTCTTTAACTAAGTAAGAGTATATAATTCTATTATGATAGCGCACTGTGCATTAATTAGTGTCTCTAGAAAAAGCAAGAAATACTATGTTCGGATGTCTTACCTTTGTGTTTTAGTAAATATCGCCAATATTTTCGCCAAATTTGTCAAGGGGAACCCAATTCTTAAGTAGTCCCTTCTTTTCTTTTTCTTTGAAGGCGCTGTGGCAGATTCTGCACACCGGGTGCCTGCCTTCGACCGTGTTTGTACATTAAAAAATCTCACTAGTAGCATGGATAAAATTAACCTTTTAACCGTAAAATATTTTTTATGAGATTTTCTACCATTTCTATAGTTCATTTTTCCACGCTGATTCCAGGTTTATTAAATCTCGGGAAATGTGAATGAAGACTGAAATAATTATAAAAGAAATAACTTTTTTCCTATGTATCCCCAAAGTTGTGATTATCTATTCTTTCCTGTTGTAAATCAGAATAAAATATGAATTCGTCTGCTTTCAAGTCTTACAAGCTCACTTCCTTTGAAAAAGGAGCAACCAACCGCATTAGTCAGTCGCCCCTAACTCCGGTTTTAGCCCGTGCTTTTCTCTAATCATCGCCCCCTCCTCCCGCTTTAGATAACTATGGCGTCTGGAATAGATATTCGAGAAGGGTGGACCCTAGTAAGTTCTATAAGAATACTCCCAACTTACTAATTGATGCGGGCGTAACGCTTCTGACATCAATATCTCTTTTTCTCATCCTCATAATCCCCCCCCATTTAGTTATCACAGGCGTAACTATAGATTTTAAACATTTTTATGAAATGTCCCACTTTTTATTTGGAGCATTGAATATGTAAGAATGAGTATAGACTACAATTATTTAATTGAATATCCTTTTTTGGGATGTAAATTAAATATTATTTATAATATTCTAACAATGAACTTATAACAATGAGTAAAAAGTACAATAAAAATAAATACAATTTATAACATTGTAACAGTGAATTTGTAACTATCAGTATAGACTAAAATTCAATAATTCAATATCATTTATTACAATGTAAATTAAATATCATCTCTAACAATGTAAACTAAATATCATTTATAACATTGAAACAATGAATTTTTAACAATGAGAACAGACTTAAATTATATATTTAAATAGCATTAATAACAATGTAAATTAAATATCATTTATAACATTGTAATAATGACCTTATAATAATGAGTAAAAAGTACGATAAAAAAATAAATACCATTTATAACATTGTAACAGTGAATTTGTAACTATTAGTATAGACTAAAATTTTATAATTCAATATCATTTATAACAATGTAAATTAAATATCCTCTCTAACAATGTAAACTAAATATCATTTATAACATTGAAACAATGAATTTATAACAATGAGAACAAACTTCAATTATATATTTAAATAGCATTAATAACAATGTAAATTAAATATCATTTATAACATTGTAATAATGAACTTTTAACAATGAGAAACAATTATTTATTTAAAAATCTAAATACCATTTAAAACAGTGGAACAGCGAATTTGTAACTATCAATATAGACTAAGATTCTATAATTCAATAGCATTTATAACAATATAAATTAAATATCATCTCTAACAATGTAAACTAAATACCATTTATAACATTGAAACAATGAATTTGTAACAATGAGAACAGACTTCAATTATATAATTAAATAGCATCAATAAAAATGTAAATTAAATATCATTTATAACATTGTAACAATGAACTTATAACAATGAGTAAAAACTAAATTTAAAAAACTAAATACCATTTAAAACAGTGTAACAGTGAATTTGTAACTATCATTATAGACTAAAATTCAATAATTCAACATCATTTATTACAATGTAAATTAAATATCATCTCTAACAATGTAAACTAAATATCATTTATAACATTGAAACAATGAATTTGTAACAATGAGAACAGACTTCAATTATATATTTAAATAGCATTAATAACAATGTAAATTAAATATCATTTATAACATTGTAATAATGACCTTATAACAATGAGTAAAAAGTACGATAAAAAAATAAATACCATTTATAACATTGCAACAGTGAATTTGTAACTATCAGTATAGACTAAGATTCTATAATTCAATAGCATTTATAGCAATGTAAATTAAATATTATCTCTAACAATGTAAACTAAATACCATTTATAATAATGTAAATTAAATACTACTAATAACATTTTAACCGAGTTTGTAGAAATGAGTATAAACTACAATTCTATACTTAAATATAATTAATATATAATAGCATTAAATAACATTACAATATTGTAAACTAAATATTATTTATAACATTGAAACAATGAATTTGTAACAATAAGAACAGCCTACAATTATATAACTAAATAGCATTAATACCAATGTAAATTAAATATTATTAATAACATTGTAACAATGAGTTTGTAAAAATGAGTATAAACTACAACTCAATTGTTAAATGTCATTAATATATAATATTATTAAATAACATTATAACAATGTAAATTAAATATCATTTATAGCATTGTAATAATGACCTTATAATAATGAGTAAAAGGTACGATAAAAAAATAAATACCATTTATAACATTGCAACAGTGAATTTGTAACTATCAGTATAGACTAAGATTCTATAATTTAATAGCCTATAGCAATGTAAATTAAAAATTATTTCTAACAATGTAAACTAAATATCCATTATAACAATGTAAATTAAATACTATTAATTACATTTTAACAATGAGTTTGTAGAAATGAGTATAAACTACAATTCTATACTTAAAAATCATTAATATATAATAGCATTAAATAACATTACAACAATGTAAACTAAATATCATTTATAACATTGAAACAATGAATTTGTAACAATTAGAACAGCCTACAATTATATAACTAAATAGCATTAATAACAATGTAAATTAAATATTATTAATAACATTGTAACAATGAGTTTGTAGAAATGAGTATAAACTCAAACTCTACACTTAAATGTCATTAATATATAATAACATTAATTAACATTATAACAATGTAAATTAAATATCATTTATAACATTGTACAGAAATGAATATGTAACAAAGAGTATATACTACAATTATATAATTAAATGTCATTTATAACATTGCAACAAAGAATTAGTAATAATGAGTATGGACAACAATTCTGATATAAAATATTATTTATAACAATGCAAATTTAGTATCCTTCATATTGTAACAATAAATTTCTCACAATGAATATAGACTACAATTGTACAATTAAATAGCATTAACAACAATGTAAATTAAATATTATTTATAACATTGTAACAATTAATTTGTAGCAATGCGTATTGTTAAATCCCCCTTGAGAGTCTGTAAAGGACGCTCCTCGAACCAAATGTGGGGAGAAGACCCCCTATGTATTAAATCACTATCACTAGTTTACTCTTGACGTATGTACATGCATGTGGAAGTAAGTACAGACTTTTAATTTTGAATTTTGGAGCACTAAGGTCTACTTTTTACAACACGAGGGTTAAGGAGACCGGGACCTACTGTTTAAAGCCGATTCCGAACGGCTACGAACATCCATACCATAGTGGGATTCGAACCCACGAACTCCGGTTCCGAAAGCTAGTGCCCTAACCATTCGGCCATCGTTCGGCCTTTTAATTTTGAAACTTTAAATATATATTTTGATCATTTGTGAATTAGTTAAGCTTCTTTACGTCTCTACGTAAGCATGGAAGTACGTGCAGACGTCATGTACGTTTCTCACCTAACTCAAAAACGATCAGCCGTAGAACGTCGATATAATGCATTTGAGACAGTTATTAAGTTTAGATATGCAACTCCCTTTTGATTGTGATCCTTACCTATATAAAGAAAAAATTCAATATAACGTTATTAATGCTTTGGCCCATGTAAATGATTTGCCGCATTACACTGAAACTTTGTATTTGACTCTTGTATTATTATTATTATATCTATCGCTGGGATACTTCCTTTTTTAGCAATCACTACTACCGCAAATATTTGTTGTCCATTTTATAATGGGATATAAGGACTTTAACACTACAACCATTAACACGAACCACAACTAGTTTCGTACTACAAATTATTTAATATGTACAGAATTATTTACATGTATGTACATTAAAAAATACACATACTGAGTTTTCTTCACATATGAGAGCTAGATTGCAAACTGGAACACAACTTCGAGACAAAAACCTCTCTAGAAAAAGTAAATCGCATACAAGCTGAAGTTGGAGAGACAAACCTCTCTCGAAATAAACGCAGCTCATCTCTGCCTCATCTCCGATTCCTTTTAAACTTTATTCCAAGGACTGTACAGGAAACACCCACTCGGGAATTCGCCGATCCTGGCCAAAAGGCGGTCGTTTGTCCAGACTCCAGTCCCTTACTGGTTCCGGAAGTCTGACCTTAGACGGGTATCTTCCTGTGATGTCGGCACCTATGACAAGGCTTCCAAAACTCTTTGGAGAGGCCATAGAAATTCTTCTGACACGAAGTCTGAAATTTGCTCTGTGATGAATTTGGCTTTGACACCTTCACCTGCAACTGCGTCCGTCACACAGAAGACACACAATATGTGTTGACAATACACTCCTTTTGAGACATTCCTGATTGCTTTGCGGAGATAGGGCTGGGAGTCATTACAGGAAATACCATATAGGCGACCAATATTACTACCTAAGACAACACAAAGTGGGTTCTCATAATTTAGAAGCAGGGACCAAGCCGAAGACCAGCAAGCTCGAGTGACACTTCAGAATAGGGTGCTCCTTGGCGAATTTGGCGAAATTGTTGGCCATGTTTACAAAACACAAATTCATAAACTAAAAATATTTTTAGTTTTGACTACCAAGCGTAATGGAATGAAACCGTAAACCAGTAAGAAACTACATTTTAATGGAAATGGATGAATACTAGTTTAACTGCCTTGGATTTTAGGTAAAGTGGCCGTTAACTACCACGCTTGTAGCCAATCAATTTAATTTTAAAAAATTAATAACAAATAAGAATTAAGGGTGCCTTTAAAATATAACAAAAGGGTTGCACAAGGTGAGCCGGATACCAAAATAACATAAATCAAAATATAGACAAGGGTTCTTTGGACACTGCAAGATTAAGAGAAAAATGTTAGTTTGCTATGATTAGAGTTTTATTGCCAAGTTGGCAGGGGGATCCTGTTTTGATGTCAAACCCAGGCTTGACCTGCCACCTCCTGAGGTATCGTCCGGGAACCTGGAAAACATTGCAACTACGAACCTATTTTATTTGCCCCAGCCTCTATTAATGAACACGGCAGATATTAAGGCTATTGGCAGGCTCGAGCCTGGAACTTGAAACCATCCGTATATGAGATCAATATTCTTGACAACTGATCTACCTCGGTTCTGCATTTAGTTCTTTTAAAATATCTCGTTTTTCTCTCCATTTGATAACACTCTGCCCTCTATGGAACGAAAAATTTTCACTATAACATTTATTGAAGCTCTGGGGTGTAATTAAAAAATAATTAGCCGTATAATTCTGAAAGTTTGTATTTAGGAATGTTATAACACCTAGTTTGCACTTCTTTTCATATTACAATCTAAACTCTATACGACAAAAAAAAAAAAAAAATCATTTTAAAGCATATAGCACTGTGGTCCATAACATGGGAAGTAAAGAAGGTTTATTCTACAGATAAAATATGTATTATTTCGCGAGCGTGTTGAATTATTTCAGAAATGATTATCGGAGAGGCGTTCGCTATTCGGAGTGTTAGATATTCAGAGTAACGCAGACAACTTTATATTGGAGATTGCAAAAATATCCGCTATTCGAGATTGTCCATTGAGAGAGGTACCAATGTGTGCATATATATATATATATATATATATATATATATATATATATATATATATACATATATGGCAGGTCCCAGTAAACGTCACTTAAGTCTTGAGTACAACTTCATGTCTTTATTTAAATCTCATCACACACTACTCTACAATGGCGTCTCACATTGGCGCCCAACTTCTAACAAAGGCAGATTTAACTGTTTCGGGGAGCTACAGGTCTGACCGTGGAAAGTGCATAATGCTCTCTGCTCTTATCACTGCGCGTGAGCTGTATTTATGTGGCTAACTCCTCAAGCCGCGTCACTCTCATTAAAAGAATCCCTTATTAAAATCTCTTAAAATTAATCTATATTTTAAAACCTGACATATATATATATATATATATATATATATATATGTGTGTGTGTGTGTGTGTGTGTGTGTGTGTGTAATGGTGCTACATTTGAACACACAATTGCGGAAAAACTAGAAAGGTGAATTAAGATAGATTTAAAGTTTTATTCCTATTTTGTAGATCCTTTAAACACAGAAAATTCATAAGGCACAAGTAATTAAATGCTGACAGTAGTGACGAAGTCACTTTTATTTTCTGGAAAGGTCTTCTTTATATTACTAGACATGCTACGCGCGTCGTACTCCAAGCACCACCATGCACAAGTAAAAAATGAAAGGGCTCTCACAGCCTTGAGGTCTCCAATATATAAATTTCTAAAAAATGTAATGATCTGACATAAAACCCCCTACCTTATATGTTATGAGCTCTCATGTCAAGTTATCTTTCATACGTTATCTGTCCTTGACACTGAATACTTTTCAACGAATTAGGATAAAAAATGAAATGAAATTTTAAAATTAGAGTTTAATAATTTATAGTGTTAATTTTTATCATCACACACACACACATATATATATAGAAAAGAAAGTTTTCCCGAAGCTCACCGCTTGGTGTCGTTCCTCACTGTCGCTCCTCACTAAATGCGTACTTTAGACAAGAGAGAGGAGATTGACTATAACGCGTGTGCTGGGTGTCGATGATGCCCACTTAAACTTTTTATGTTAAATTAGTTTATCTTCAATAATTAGTGTTTTGCCTTCGTGTGTTGTGAAATAAATTTTTTTATGTTTCATGTTAAATATGGTTATGAATATTTCCCGGCACTAGAACCCCATATATATATAAATATAATATATATGTACGTATGTATGTATGTACATATATATGTATATATATGTATATATATGTGTATATATATACGTATATATATATATGTATGTGTGTGTGTGTGTATATATATATATATATATATTATATATATATATATATATATATATATATATATATATATATATAATATACATATATACATACATACATAGTCAAATACTGTGTGTTACTATTTGGAATCATTGGCGGGGAAACGGTTAATTGGAATCACCACAAATCTTTGAATTAATAAATATAAACATTAAAAAGGTCTATTCGTGAACATAGCTTTTAATTCAAAAATGGTTTTTATAAGATTTTGCAAGAGAAATAAATTTTAGGATTTACATTCTATCCGCAGCAATGTCATTAAATCCGAAACAGTTGACTAACAGGCATTAGTGCCCGAAAAGCCTTCGAGGAAAAGAAACGCTCGCAGGAAATGCTGAAATACGAGGAGTAAAATCTGAATTTATTGTCGCATGACGCTCAACATGACGTCACGCGAAATTCGGAAGGCGTTTTGAAAACTACTTTCGATCTAAGGCTATATTTTCGTCTAAAATCTACATTGTGGATAAAGAATTTTTAAAGAGACAGTGGGCTACCAAAACTGATTTATTTCCTTTTGAATCAATCAACTTGTCAAGCAAGTATAGGGAGTCTATAATTAAACTTTATAAATAAAAAGTAAATTTTATAAATAAAAAGTTAATGTGGTATGAATAAACTGTATGAAGATTTCGCTAAATTATTATTTGAAACATTCGCTAAATATTCTTACCTTTCACTGTAGACAGAATATAAATTTGTGAAATTATTCAAAAAGCAGTCGGAAAACAAAAAAAAAATTATTAGGAACAGAAAAAGCATTGCAAATGCAGTACAAGCCTACTTCTATTAGTCTATTTATTTATCTTCTATTTATTTTGGAAACACTTATGAGAACCAAATAATTTCGATATTTTAAATAACTTATTGGTGTGAATCTTTGTAATCCACGATGAATTTCGTAAAATTGAGATATCGCTCACAGTTAACTTATTATCATCCTACATAATTTCCGCTGAAGACTTTAAAAAATTTTGTACAAAATTTTAAATATTTAAACAAAGATTAATTGAATATTTTACATTTTGATAAATTTCATTGTATTTAACTGTACGAATAATCAATGAATTATTATATTTCAACTTTACTAATTAAGTTTTGAAACAATTATTTGTAAAATTTTCACTTTTCACTCTTACATTATAAAGATTCGAGAGCCAAATTACAGCAAAGAAGCAGACTTATTTAAGGTACGAATATATATACGTCTATGTACAAGTGTAGAATATCAATAAAGCATACGTGCTGAGAAATCTAATCCTCACTGAAACCCTCTGAAAAAAAAAGGAGAAGAAGAATTAGTCAACCAAATTTACTTTTCACTTTCGGACTCTAAAGGAACTCGCCCCCTCTACTTTCTCTGTCCTTTTTTTAAACTTTATCAGCCTCCTTCAGGGTGGATTCGGTGAGACCGCTGAAAAGGGAGAGGTTTGTCCCGGTTTTCGCAAGCTCAAGATTGATTCTTTTTTTCTTTTTTTTTTTTTTTTTAGTTTTCCGCGATTGGCAACGTAGAAAGAAATGGAGTTGAAAACAAAGTGGAGCGGAGGTTATCGCCAACAATGTTGAATATATTTTTTTTAAGAACAAAAGCTATTTTTTTAGAGTCGAAATTGACCCCACCTTTTGGTTTAAGACTTCTAAATGTATATATATATATATATATATATATATATATATATATATATATATATATATATATATATATATATATATATATATATATATATATATATATATATATATATATATGTGTGTGTGTGTGTGTGTGTGTGTGTGTGTGTGTAAGTCAGTATGTGAATAAACTCTACAAAAAGCTCACCCAAAGATTATTTCATATAGAGAATAGGTTTGGTTTGGTTTGGAGAGCTACGGTCTACTTTTTGCAACACGAGGGCTAATGAGACCGGAACCTACAACTTAAAGCCAATTACGACTACGAACGGCTACGAAAATCCATACCACAGTGGGACTCGAACCCACGAACTCCGGTACAGAAGGCCAGCACCCTAAAATCGGCCATCGTTCGACCATACAGAGAGCGGAACACCGATCTCACTTTTCGCTAATTGATCCAGAAAGGTGCCAATCTATCTGGAAAAATTTCACTGGTCGCAATAGTAAAGGGACTCAAAAACCTTTGAATCACTACTCTATTGAACCCTGTTGGACAATAAGTCTGGTTCGGCACGTGCCGAGTCGATGTTTTAACACTTCATTAATATCTGTCTCCGGATTGAAAGTTGAAACGGAGTAACCCCTTGACAATCTGTAGATAGATGAGGGCATTTAGCATCGTTACAGTATATATTTTTGTGTATTTTATAAAGCAGTTAAGACTTAGGTGCCATTTTTAAATAAATTAAAACATAATTTATTCATTTACTATATAAAAGTAATGTAACTTTTTATAATGCAAATAAAAAAGAAATGCCTCTCTCTTTGACTGCATGCTGGCGACCACTGTTCTATACGGATATACTCACAACTTTTCGGTTTAGAAAGCAATTAAAACTATTAAATTATCAAAGTCTAAGAAAGTATAAGAAAATATTTCATATTTATGTCTTTCAAACAGATTTCTTCTTTTATACAAAATATAATGTTATCAGAAGCTACTAACTTAAAATTAGAGCAATAACGGAAAATGTCAATTTCAAAATACCAGCTTTAAAACCATGGAGTCCAGAAATAAATACCCCGAGGCTCTTACAAAATAACTGAGATCAGCTATAAATTCTAGACAAGCTTGTGATTCACTCGAAGAGGAAAAAAAAGTTTCTAACAATTAAAATAATAAATAAATCTGCATCATACTGCGCAGTTTTTGCGAAGAGATCCCGTTTCCTTACATAAAATTGGAAATAATATAGAATAAAGACATGGTTTTTCTGAAATGTAGCTTTTACAACAGTTGACAGCATGTCAGAATGTTCTGAACTCATTAGTTCTGATGTAAACCCCATGAATAATGCAATATATTGTTTGTAAATCGTCTCCTTTCTTTTTTCAAGAAGGCTAGATTTTCCTCCTCATTTTGAAACTACATCATAAGCGCATATATCAAGACCACTTGCTCAAGATAAGTTATTCCTCTGTAAGATGTTATTTTATGGCTATGTAGATTTTATCTTCAGTTGTGTGACCTAGTAATTCCAAATACACTGCAATTTCTCTCTCTCTCTCTCCACACACACATATATAGCAGAAGTTGATAATGAGAAACGAAAAAAATCAGAACATTGTATAACTATTATGTTATAACAACAAGCATTATCAACAAAAGTTTGATGATGCTGTGTCTCATCAGTACTAACCACGAACATCAGTAAACAACAGAACTGTTTCTAAAATATGTTATCTATACAATACACACTTCTTGGTACTGTACAATACTCATATGAAAAAGAATAAAAATAGCTTTAGTTCATGCTACAATGTTAAGTAAATCCGCCACACAAGATAACAGTTAGTGAAGCTAACCTCTAATACTGTGAATGGATTGGAAAATTAAAACAAGGGAATTACAATACGAAGAACAGCATCAATACAAATACTAATACATTGATACCCATAACTGTCATATCTGGGCAACGTCTAATCCACTTGAATACACGCTGAAACTATTGCATTCCTCAAAAGTGACAGTGTGGTGTGGATTCACAAGTTCGTTCATCATAGGACCCTTCTTCTTTGAAACGGAGTGCCCAGTAAATGGATGGAAAACGGATACGGTGAATGCGCAGCGTTATTTAACACTTCTGCGCGATAATGTCGTGCCAGCTTTGCTTGAAAGAGATGCTCTATCTACCGTCACATTTATGCAAGATGGAGCAACTAGTCACACTACTAATTCGGTCAAGGATTTCCTGATTCAGACATTCGGGAAAGACAAAATCATTAGCAGTCATTTTAGATTCCCATGGCCTCCTCTGTCTCCAGATTTTAACCCGGCAGAATTTTGGTAATGGGGATATTTGAAATCTCGGGTGTATCAATCCAATCCATCCAATCTCTCTGAACTGAAAGAAGCGATCTTCCAAGAGGTGTCTTGCATACAGCCGGACCTGCTGCACTCTGCCGTTGCTGGTTTTGTAACTCGCCTGTAGTGTGTTATCCCCTGTGGTGGTGGTCATGTGGAACATATACTGTTGTAATAAACGATTTAGAGGCATTCTGTTTGTTATTTGCGTTTCTTTTTCTTTGACTTGTGTACATCAGCGCCCTCTATCGTCTCTTATTGAATTACTTTTTTTCTGTTTAAAAAAAAAATTCCCATACCCTAGCGGTACTAACCCTGCAAATCGTTTTTTATTTTGGTTATTTTTCCGGTTATTATGAATTTTTAAATTTTATACGGACTTTTTGATCACCCGGTACATAAGTATTACTCTATGACACTAAATCTCTATTCCAAAACGCTATCGTAAAATAAATTATATTAATTTATTACATAATTTAAATCTAATGATAATATTGTTATTCATTATAATATTATATTTATATTTTAATGTTTAAAAAATTATGTCCATTATTTAATGATTATTAAATTATTCGTTAAATCTAAAACTTTTAATTATGTGTTTAGAGACTTACAGGATAATTATTTTTTTGCAGTCCATCACTTAGATTTTTAAAGAGTTTATAAAAAACTAACTTTCAAGCATAGTTTATATATTCTAATAAGTTAATTGACAGAATTCATTTTAAAAATACACTTGTGATAGCAGGAACTGAAGATCTGATATTCAAAAATTTCAAAACTATAATAGGATATTTTATCAAACAAATCAAAAGGAAATGGCTGCAGACTACTTATTTTAATATTTAAATCTAGGAAGTCGCATAAAGGATAAATACTACTTAGACAACAATTCTAAAGTGTTAGAATAGAAATTTGAATCAGTGCCATACGTAGTGTCACGCCGCAACACTCAAACACATCTGTGTTTATGGGGAATTAGTCAAGTAAACAAGCTAAATTTAAAATGCTATACTTTATTACAGGGGATTTTATACATAAATGCACATCAGTAAAAAAACTGCGCAAAGAGAGGGAAAAGGGGGAGAAAGGTCTAGAGAACGCTAGCGTTCTGGTTTGATTTGGAGTACTACGGTCTACTTTTTGCAACACCAGGGCTAATGAGACCGGGAACATACAGCTTAAAGCCGATTCCGAACGGCTAAGAACATCCATACCACTGTGGGATTCGGACCCACGAATTCTGGTTCCGAAGATCAGCACCCCGATTGGTTAATCGGCCATCGTTCGGCCGTTATCGTTATGAGAGCCGCGGATAGATCATCTCAAAGGTGAAAGCGGCATTTCGAACACAGTAGTACTGTGTACTTAGCTGTTCAGAGCTGTACAGTAGAGACGTATATTTTGCGACATCCCTCTCCCGAACTACCGCTTCATGCAGGGGAATCAACTTCCCACATTTCAGGTCCTGATAACAACCGACTCTTCCCCGACCTCTTTGTGGACTGCCGCCACAATATGCATCTAAAACTGTGAACATAATGTTGTTGTTACATGACCATATATATTTGCTTTGAGGAAAACCAAGATGTAATGATGCTCTTTTGATGTTAATGATAGTCTACATTTAATGAATGTAATATGCAATGCCAATACTTCACGAGTTTGTGTTGCTAAAAATAGGCTTTGAAAGGTTTTGAAGTGAAGAAGATCTCTCTCTCTCTCTCTCTCTCTCTCTCTATATATATATATATATATATATATATATATATATATATATATATATATATATATATATATATAGAGAGAGAGAGAGAGAGAGAGGGAAGTATGGGAATTATATTAGCTTTCGTATGTAAAAAGATTAACTGCTGGTAGATTTGTCTGTTCGCTACGTACTCAAAAATTGTTGGAACAAACTTAATAACATTTTACATGGAGAGTTAAGCAGACCTTGGTATGGTTTTAGGCAGGATAGTTTAATCCGATATCAGTGCTGTGTTACAGAAAAAATGCTTTTTGGTTCCTTGTTGTTCTTTATCAGGCTTGGTGACATATAAAATGTGATATAGCAAGATGACGTGTAGTAAAACATTTAGTAAGAACCAATAGGATAAAATTGCATTATATTCTAGAGCAGGAATGGGCAAACTTTTATGGTAGCGAGGAAAAATTAAAAAAAAAAAGCTTGATGGGCAAAGATAAATTTTTCTAAATTTTTAAAAAAGAATATACAAGTATTACGATTTAAATATGATAATGAGATGAAAACATTCCAATTTCATTTTTAAAAGTTCTTTATATTGAGGTTCGATGTGAGATGTACTGATTTTAAGGAATGAGGCTAAATGTTCATCTGTCAGTCTACTTCTGAAATTATTCTTTCTAAGCTTCATAGCTGAAACCACTTGTTCACATATATAAGATGAAGTAAACACAGCACTGACCTTCTGGGCGTGAGATATTAAATTTGGGATATAATATTTAACCAAAGTAGAAAAGAAGATGGCAGATATCTCTCTCTCTCTCTCTCTATATATATATATATATATATATATATATATATATATATATATATATATATATATATATATATAGATAGATAGATAGATAGATAGATAGATAGATTTAGATATATGTAAGGAAAATTCTCAGGGGTTTTCAAAACTTAAATCAAGGGCTAAATATTTCAGCGTCATTTTGAACTCCCCTTTTTAACCCCTAACCAAAATTGACCACTGGGGCTACAGTTTACGCCCTGACCAATTATAAGAGGCCTGACCAATTATAATCCTACATGGCCCTAGCGGACAATTTAGGAAATTTCCAAATAAAAAGGAGATACAGGCTGTCGGAGGCAGATTTTTCTAGAGATATTTTCCCACAGATGTTGACTCTGGTGTTACGTGTCTTGTACATATAACTAAATGCTAGCTGACCGTTCAGTTTGTTCTGTCCCTATGATGAAGTGTGAACCCGTCCTTCAACGTTATCTTAATAAAGGTCTTTAGCTGAAACGGTATCATTTTTATGGCCATGACTGCAACTACCCAATGAGAAGTTCGTCTCATTACACACACACACACATATATGTATATATATGTATATATATGTATATATATATGTATATATATATATATATATGTATATATATGTATATATATGTATGTATATATATATATATTATATATATATATATATATATATGTATATTATATATATATATATATATACATATATATATATACATATATATATACATATATATATATATATATATATATATATATATATATATATATATATATATATATATATATATATATAAAACTTATAAAACTTAAATCAAGGGTAAAAATTCCAGCGTCTTTTTACATTCCCCTTTTTAACCCCTAACCTAAATTGACCACTGGGGCTACAGGTTACGCCCTCAGAGAAGGGGCCTGGCCAATTATAAACCTACATGGCCCTAGCGGACAATTTAGGAAATTTCCAAATAAAAAGGAGATACACGCTAACGGAGACAGATTTTCCTAGAGATATTTTCCCACAGATGTTGACCCAGGTGTTAATGGTCTTGTAAATAGAACTTTATGCTAGCTGACCCTTCAGTTTGTCCCTATGATGAAGTGGGAACCCGTCCTTCAAAGTTGTCTTAATAAAGGTCTATAGCTGAAACGGTATCATTTTTATGGCCATGACTGCAACACCCCATCGAGAAGTCAGTCTCATTACATATATATATATATATATATATATATATATATATATATATATATATATATATGTATATATATGTATATATATGTATATATATATATGTATATATATATATATATATATATATATATATATATATATATATATATATATATATATAGAGAGAGAGAGAGAGAGAGAGAGAGAGAGAGAGAGAGAGAGAGAGAGATAGAAAGACAGACAGCGATATAGATAGATACATAGAGAGAGAGATAAAGAGATAGAGAGCTAGAGGGCTTAGAAGGTTGGAGGGAGCTTAGAGATAGAGAGAAAATCTAAAATAAAAAATAGACACAATTACGCAAATAATTGATGCATCTCACAAACTGCCAATAAAGTGAGATGAACGCACTTTTACTCAAATATATTCAGTTTCTAATTCTAATTTCTTTATTTATTTCAGAAAACTATAATATGATACAATAGTATTCAAAATTCTATCACGATTAAAATACTGTATCATATTTCGACTTCCTGTGATAAAAGATGATTTAATTAAAAATACATTTGTTAAAATAAAATAATATATATTATCATACACATATTACTTAATTTAATGTACAAATATATGTTAAACACTTTTTATATATTTATGGGAATATAATATGTATAAATAAATTTTCATACAAAACAACGTAAAACATAAATATTTTTATTTTATTTTTTCACTTCCATCCGGTTTCGCTTTTGTATATGTCCAACGTAAATCGTGCACTACTTGGTGGAATGGCACTTTATGGCCTATCATATATCAATGTTGACACAAAAAACCTTGACATGTCTTCTCAAGCAATATCAATTGAGATATTTCCGGGACAAAACAGCAAGCGTAGACGTTTGAAGAGGAATACGCTAGGCGAGAAGTTAATTTTGTATTTTATGTTGTTCAAAATTACTTTTGGTTTTAATGTCAATTTTCATGCCATTTTCTTCCGTTCGCAGGCTTATCACTGATCTAGCGCGCTCGCTGTTTGGGATTTAACTGTCCCCCTGGTTATTTGACATCGATTTCCGAGTATCACTATTGAACTTCGGCAAACTTCGGAAGATTTTACCCGAACCCACCCGTAAAGAACTATTTCAAGATAAAATTAAGCATAATATCAACTCTTAAGTTTTAACTTCGATAGAGAAAAAAATTCTGGTTTGAGAACAAAAAATTACATTTCCAGTAATGTAAAGGTAAAATGTACATGTTTAGAAGTAACAAATGCAACAAATCCCATGATACCCGCGGATATCATAGGATAAGCAAATTTTGTTACATTGTGTTGCTCGTAAAAATTGCAGGATAAGCAGTCAGACGTTAACACAACATCTCAAATAACATCCTCTATATCAGGGATGGGCAAACTACGGCAGCGGGCCAACTCCGGCCCGCGGATAGAATTTTAAGTTGCCGGTCAGTGGCAAATTAAAAGAAATATATATTTATACATTACATATCTATCTCCCTTTCTACTTTGCTTAAATGTTATATCCTAAATTTATTATCTCACGCCCAGAAGATCAGCGGTATATTTGCTTCTTATATGTAAACAAGTGACTTCAACTTTGAACTTTAGCAAAAATAATTTCAGAAGTAGACTGACATTTAGCATCGTTCCTTAAAATCAGTACATCTCACTTTGAACCTCAGTATGAGGAACTTTTAAAAATGAAATCGCAATTTCATTCATGTCATTAACGTATTTAAACCGTTAGGTACTTGTATATTGTTTTTAAAATTTTAGAAAAATTGATCTGGGCTTTCAAACTTATCCGCCAAACTTATTTTCTTTCTATTTTTGGCCCGCGGCCGAAAAGGTTTGTCCCTCCCTGCTCTATATAATAATAGCCTAAGTTATCTGTTTGTCTGTCCTCGAATTTATGAAGCTGTTGGACCTGGAATGGATAGAGGCATCCATATTGGATTCTTGATTAGTTAGGGTTAGCAAAATTCAAAGCGAGTAACTTTTCTCTTCTTCTAAATTATTGATCTGATTCCAAAATAAATCGGTGTAAATATGCTTCATATCACAGCAAGAAATACTGTTTTCTTTAAAACCTTCGAAATCCACCCCTTTCCCTCTTTTCGAGCGTTTAATGCCATTATATCAAGCTCTATTATAAGAGCAGGCGATTAAATGTATCAATTTATCACATAATAAATAGGTTAAAATAACATTTTTTCTATCATTATGACGTCATTCCTTTAACTATCTCATTTAATCATTTCTTATTTTAAATTATTTAAAATATCGTCTACATTATTTTCATACGTTTTATCACTGGATTTAGATATTACGTTAATAATTTTCTTTTATATTTGGCTTAAATAAAGGATTAGGTACATATGTGATAATTTTAAATTTAACCATCGATTATTTTTTGTTACAAGGTAAATCTCAGCTAAAATACAAACCATTTTTTACCTGCCTCATAGAGTATTTTACAATTCTGGGAAATTCAAAATTTTACTGATCCCGTCATATGACGGGCTAAATGCTAGTCTCTTATATTTCACGATTTTACACGGAGAATTGTGACAGTAAAATGAATCACATATTCACATATACACATGCGCGAGCGTCCAACTTAAACAGGTGGTTCTGAAACACAACAGCTGAATAAGCATCTGTAGCGTCTCGGAACGACTGGGATTTAACTCAAGAAAACTTTCACCTCGGAGTAAAGATAGTGAAACTAATCATCTAAAGATGTGAAGGAGATAGATTTATTCATTAATTTCATATTTATTATAAAAGAAACTGATGAGTGAAGTCTGATAATTGGCTTGATTATTGATATTCAAGGAGGTTATCCAGATTATGTTTTAATAATTTTTAGATACTTGGTAGCTCAGTCAGAAAAGCCATCGATCTTATAACCTGGGGCTTACCAGTTTGATTTTCGAACCAACCAAAAATCCGCTGTATTCATTTAATGGCGGCTGTAGAACGCAAAATAGGTTCATGATCATAATGTTCTCCAAGATCTCTAATGATATGTCAGAGAGTGACAGGAGATCTTCTGTTTGATCCCTGCTTCTAAATTATGAGCAACACACTTTGTTTCTGTTGCCCTGGAGATATTGTAGGAAATTCATTGCCCTCTAGTACTATACTAGATGGCGCTACTGAGAATATTTGTAACCCCGCTTAGACGGAGAGATCGAATGTAAGCTTCGAAGCGAAAGGATGGGCTATAAGCTCCCCTGTCCCAAAGTATGCAGATAGTCTACGCGTGTAAATAAAGGCAGCAAAGCGAACCCGTTAGATCTTCATTGTGTAATTAAGGTGTTAACAACCACGAGACCCAGATGAAAATACCACTGAACCACCGGATCGAAAGAATATGCACAGGTATATGCTGGCTTCCTATATGGAACTCCCATAATAACATGGCTAGGAAACATTTGGTGCTTGGTAGTGGCGAATGCAATAGGAAGCATGTACTCTACCTTAGAGATGATAAATAATTTGAATAACATTTACCACTTTATCTAAGCAATTAAATTTCCTACTTTTTTAAGTCTCGTAAGAAAATATTTTCAAAATTTTAGATTAGCTCTATAAAAGATTAATACTCAGCAATACTATCTACTTGGTACCATTCATAGACTATATCATATAAGTACTATGTGACAATTACACCAAGTTCATAAACAATTATTTTTGAGTAGGGACTAGCGAATATTATACCGTTATATATGTGTATACTACTTAAACAAAGTTACAAAAACACACCTATTTATGCATGTTACTAATGAGTGAGCTGTGGTAGCTCAGTCAGCAAAGTCAACGCTCTCATTACTGCAGGGTTGCGGGTTGGAAGCCCGAGCCGGCCTAAGATCCGCCGTGTTCGTTAAAGGTGACTGGGGCACGTAAAATAGGTTCGTGGTGACAATGTCCTCTTGGTAAGTGATCCGCGGTAGCTCTGTCGGCTAAGGCAAAGTCGTCTTAAGACATTGTGAAAGCATATTATGTGTATATATGAAATATAAGGCGAAAGAATTTAAAAATGAGTAATTATGTATTTTTTCATTTGTTCCTAAGTACTCAGATGGATTTTATAAAGAGGAGGTTCACTCTATATGAATATAAACTATAGTTACATTTATCAATAAGATAATTAAGTTAATAGTTTTATATTTCTTATTTCTGTTACTGTATCTGCACAATTGTTTTTGCAATCTTGTTTTAATTTTACCAAATTTATCTTTAAATGTAACTGATGTGTAAAATATTTCAAAGAAATAGGTTCTTGATAAATCATACGTGTTTAGTACATAGTGTATGTAAGTAAAGTTTTAAACTTATATTGTCTGTTGTATTCAGTGTTTTATTTTCAATGAAATATATAGAAATATTAATGAATTTTTTCTGTTTACTAAGATTACTACACCTTTCATTTTTTATATTCAAGTTATTTTGAAGTAAATCTTATATACTGTAAATTTGATTAGGAACATTGTGATAATCTAAAACTATATATCTCCTATAAATATCACAATTTATACATATTGCTATTAAATATTATTTCCATTTAAAAGTAATATTTGTGAGTAATGTATATTCCTAACTAGTGTTTTTTTAATCTTTTAAATGGAATTTTATTTATTTAATAAAAATAATTTAATATGTTTAAAATCCACCACTCTTATATTGATGGTCTGGAATATACATTTTTAACAGTATATAAAATATGTAATTCCTAGAAATTAGCATTTTGTTTAGTCATTGTTCCTATTTTAGATGTTGAGGATTTCTTTTTGTTTTCTTAATTATTTAAAATTTAAGAATGTTTTCTGAATGTTTGTTAAATAATTGCAACTTTATTTTCTAATAATTATATAAATATTCATGTCGTTTTCCTCTACAAACTGTTTATAAGGTCTTTTTTAATAATTTACCCTTTAAAGTTATTAATAATTATGGATCTTTTAATAATTATTTTAATCGCTTCTGAAACTGTAAAAAAATTAAGAATTAAAAACGTTACTTAAAGTCTAAATATGTAATAATGCATATATAATTTTATATCTTCAATATGTTACTTTAAAATATATAGCTAAGCAGAATAAACAAGAAATACGCAAAACTAATACTATTTCGCGTTCTCGTTCTAGCCTCGGCCTGTGACGTCACGAATGCGTGTGTCTGGCTTGGGGTCTTAAGACGGCTTTGGCCAAGGCAACGCTATTGTCACTGGAGGATTGCGGGTTCGGAGCCCGAGTCGGCCTAGGATCCGTTGTGTTCGTTAAAGATGACTGGAGGACGTAAAATAGGTTCGTGGTCACAATGTCCTCCAAGTTCTCAATCAATATCTCTGGGGTTGGCAGGCCAAGCCTATGGGTCTTCTGATTGGTCCCTGCTTCAAAATTATGAGGGCGCACATGAGCATAAGTCGTACTTTCACCCTTGAAGTGCTCGTTAGAACAAAAGGCTTACCCCTTTGCCTTAATACGAGTAGCCTCCGGCTCAAATCGTGCTTGGTTTGAAAAAAGTTGCATAAGACAACAACAAGAACAACAACTGATGAGTATTGAAAGATAGTGTTACTCTATAAAATGATTAATATAAGACTTCATAATTAAATATTAAATTGTTCGTGGAATTTTTTTTTTACAAAAATCTACATTTTATGTAATGTAACGTCACAGCTCTGGAATAGTAAAATCCCACCCAGACCCAGCTTTGTGTGTATACATAGCTGGATCTGGGCCGACAGCGTGCAAGATAGTATTTGGCCACCCCATATTCCTGCGTGGAAGATAATATTTGGTCCACCCCCTATCAATGCGTATACATAGCAGCTATTTTATCGGCCACCCTAGAAATTTTGCTGTTTGCGTCTATGTATACACTGCACATACATACATATATACATATTGTGTATATATATATATATATATATATATATATATATATATATATATATGTGTGTGTGTGTGTGTGTGTGTGTGTGTGTGTGTGTGTGTGTGTGTAGAATAATTATTGTAGAATTATTGTTGCAGAATTATGGTTGTAGAATTATAACATTGCTTCTTTCAGCCGCAATAACCTTTCACCGGTTCTTTGGTAGAACTATATGGTGGCAGACACAATTCACTGTCTTCATATGGAATGCTCCAGAACTTTATAACAGAGGAAAATGCAAATTGACAAAAATAAGAGTCCTATTAATTGAATAGCTGAAGGAACTTTATTTATTTTCTATTACTTGCTGACTTTGCCAGAAAAATATCCGTTCTCGACATGACACAAAGATAGGGAAAAAGCAAAATGGCTAAAAAAATACTTTTTTTTTTTTTTATGATGCGGGTGATCTCTCCTCCAATTTCGGCCACAATGATCTCCACTCAACACCGCGCATGGCGAGGTCAGTGGAAAAATTCCGCCAGCGGGAACCCAAGACGATCGCCAAAACGTAGGGTGAGTAGGAAGAACAGCCTAGGAATCTTAGGGCACCAAGCAACGCTCAAGCTGGACAAAAGGTGAAAGATGGGGGGGGGGTCAGGAAGCCGGCAATTCCTGGCATTCCCTTTTACATAGAATGTGGCTATACCACAATATATATATATATATATATATATATATATATATATATATATATATATATATATATATATATATATATATAAGGAAAATTCGCAGGGGTTTTCAAATCTGAAGTCAAGGGCTAAAAATTCCAGCGTCCTTTTGCATTCCCCTTTTTAACTCCATACCTAAATTGACCACTAGGGCTACAGTTTACATCCTCAGAGAAGGGGTCTGACCAATGATAACTCTACATTGCCCTAGCGGACAATTTAGGAAATTTTCAAACAGAAAGGAGATGCACTCTGTTAAAGGCATATCTTTTTTACAGATTTTCCCACAGATGTTGACCAGGTGTTAAGGGCCTTTTTACATACAACTTCATGCTAGATGACCCCTCAGTTTGTTCTGTCCCTATGATGAAGTGAGTACCCGTTCACCAACGTTATCTTAATAAAGGTCTTTAGCTAAAACGGTGTCATTTTTATGGCCATGACTGCAACCACCCATCGAGAGGTCCGTCTTATTACACACACACACATATAAATGTATATATGTATATATATATATATATATATATATATATATATATATATATATATATATATATATATATATATATATATAATAGGAAAGCAGAATTTAAGTCTAAATTAAAAATTGACTATGATATCTTTATACAGAAAAAAGGATTAGAATGGATACTATGCTTTCAAATTTCATTGGATAATAAGGTCTTCAATTTGGATTTAAAACGTTTAGTGAGTCCATAACCCTCACTCCGGTACAAACATAGTAAATGCGCCATATTCCTTCCCTCGTTGAAAAATAGCGCTTTTAATGAAGAGAGAAAAAGAATTATAATTAGAGAAAACGAGCAATCTGTTATTCCCTTTGACATTTAAGATTTCCCAAGACAAATGTAGAAATCACGAAATTTTTGTCGTGCATTTTCAGCTGTTCGGAACTACCAAAGCTCTCGCTTATTCCTCCCTCTCCCTCCTTTTGCTCTACGCCACATCCGAACATAAAACCGATATTTCAGAAAGGAATCAGACAATGCACTTGACACCATGCGATGTTATCTCGTCCGCCAGACGCGTTAACACCGAAATGTGTATGTCTACACGTGAAACATTGCAGTAGCGTACTGCAATAGTTCGTAAATATACACACCCTCCCTTACTGATATCAGCCTAGAAGGAACTCGTGGTATGCAAGGGGCCATATTCAGGAGTTGCAATGCTCTAGTCGCCCCTCACCCCCTGGTAAAAAGTAAAGAAAATATTGCAATCGCGAAAATTCAGCTGTTCAGATTTCATCGAAAATATTTATTTTGACCATGCCTGGATCAGTTTTGACATATTTCACTAATTACGGCTGTACGTTTGTGTAAGAAAACTGTAAATTTTGGAACTTTCAATAATCCTTTTGACCATTCCTGATCCAATTTTGACTAGTTTTGATTTGATGTCTGCACTTGAATAATTGACGTATCCTGTATAATTCAAAAATGATTAGACCGTAGAAGGTTTAAATTTTGTAGTTAGGATTTCTATGGCATCTGGGTGGGCACTATCCCTTTTTACTGCAATCTACAATATACGTAATGTTAGTTTTCAACATAGCGTATATTAACGGTGTCGGGCGTAACTCAAAAACGAATAGCCGTGAAAGGTAGAAGCTTTGTGTATAGAGTTGTATGCACCTCCATTTTTTATTTTAATCCTCGTTCTATATAACGAAAAATTTCAGTGTAACGTACTTAAACCCTATTTATTTACAGTAATAAAAACAGGAAGATATCGATGTCTTCACATTCAGTTAAACCAATGATTTTTATAATGTTTTTAAGCTTACTAATTACAGTTACAATGCGTAATAATACATATAAAATATTAAGATAATTCTGATAACGATCTTGATCATACAATCAAGATAAAACAATATATGCAATTCATTAGGCATATGAGTAAGTAATGTGGTGTCTGTATCAATTTTTGTTTATTTTGCAATACCCAAATGGAAATAAAAATGAGATGGAAAAAGAAAAAAATTTCTCTACTCTCTAACTTAACGGGAATGTTTTTACGGTGGTTACTTAATAGACTTAAGTCAAAGCAAGATTATCATCATACAATTTTACACCACATTGTTTTTTCACACAATTTTACATGACATTGTTTTGACGTTCTTGTCAGACAGTTGAGAAAGATCGTTAGCATGTCTGCTAAACTTGGTCTCATATTTCTTATCCTAAGCAGTTAATAATAATAATATATATATATATATATATATATATATATATATATATACATATATTAATTGCTTGGGAAGCAATAACATTAAGACAGACTCCTTAGAGATAGATCCGAAACCTGTAGAACGTGATGATGATAATAGTAGTGGGATTAAGCTGTAAAATGCATTAAAATATAGAGGTTGTAATAGTCTACGTTTGAATTTCTGTATTCTCATCTACCAAAATCATGGAAATTAGAAATTTTATCAGAGATGAAATTGAGGTTTAATACAATGTATGTTGTTGTTCTAAAGTATACTTTATTAGATTTATTGATTTTTATTTGAAAATCAGGAAATTTAGAGAAAAACATTCTGTTTTTAGGCATTTAATTTCTTTCAAATTTTTGAACCTGTCTAATTTTTTTCGTCTAAGTTTGATGTTGTCAACCGTCTTATGTCTATTGTCTTAGGATTTTTTTTTATTTTTGCAACCTTATCTTGTTTGTTCCACCTACACACACACACACACACTATATATATATATATATATAGCTTCATTTTACAGTACTGTGTTTACACGAGGTATTAACCAAATATCCTTTTTTTATAAATGCCACACTATGATGCTTTAAATGAAAACTGACCATTTAAATGACATCATTTTATTGCAGGGTGTAATATGCAAAGTTGTTAAGTTTCATATTTGTTTTACTCTCATCAGACCTTAAATTTAAAATATTCATCACTGTAGATTCAATTGATATATTAAATAAATATATTCATCAATATAAATTCAATAGCTATATCTATTATAAAACTTCATTTTACAGTACTTTTTTCACACGGGTACTAAATCTGTTAGAGAGTTATTCCTTTCTTAAACTAGATCCTATGATATTTAAAATGATAACAGATCACTAAGGAGGCCATAGTGACATTCAAAGTTGTTTAAATTTCATATTTGTATTGCTCTCAGACATAATAACTTCTAACAGTTAAAATATTCTTAAAACTTCTAAAGATTTCTGAAATTTTACTCTTGGATTCGGAGGAAGACTTCGAGAAGATCGAGATTAAAAAGAAGAAGTAGTAGTTTAAGGAATGAGTATGTAAAAAAAAAAAATAAAAAAAACGTTTACTGATACACATCCTTATGTTTTAACTTGTACAAAGAATCCAAAGGATGTATCGCTGGATAATGTGACAGATACTACTGCAAGACTTTGGCATACGACGTGCTCCGCCAAATGAAGGTGAATTGGATAAAGTGTGTATTGGATATAAAATCTGTTGAAACAGCTCATTTTGGTGGAGATATTGACATAGATCCTTTTCAAGCTATGTGCAGATTACCGAAACTATGTTTTCGTGTTGGCTGGAATGCAGAGTGTCTTTCCAAAAAAATTATCTACTGTACAACTATTTGATGATCCTTCCTCTACTTATTTATTTTTAAAAGGAAAATCTAAAAAAAAAAATTTATCGTGTACCGCAGAAAGCTAGAGTTAATTCAGATACTGAAAATGCTAAATCTATTGCGACTTCATCTGCTTTTCGCGAAGTTATTGCTAGTATATCCGGTACTAGTAATTTTCTTGCCCCCAACACTTGGGTTGGTGGATTTGGTACAGTGTTGGACTCTCTTCAGATAACTACTTATTCTAGAATTGTAAAAACTGAACATGTTTGCGAAATGCCATTTAGATTTAAGTTAACTGTTAGAAGATTTAAGATATTCAGCCATGTATATTCGACAGAAATGATCCTGACATTAATGGGTTAAAAGCGAACTCAAAACTTTGTTTAGAAACATGATTGAAAGTGAATGTCAACGAATCTGATAAACGTTATTCTTACAGTCCAGAATCAAGGGCAGACAGATTTCTCCGCTATATACACGCATAACAGAGTGTACGCCTATGACCTTGATTCGTGCTGGCTATTATTAATAATTGTCCGTAGTTTTCTCACGTATAAGCTACTGCTCATTAAGAACTTATAAACTGGATTATAATCACGTTTCTCACGAAATCGTGGCTTCGGAAAATTCATCATCCTTCATTAAAGCAAATCGACACTTCTTTCTAAAACTAATTATTGAATTCAAAGCTGTCAGTAGCTCTCACTCAGTTTCGGATGTTGTTTTTCTCTAGAATATCAATACAGATTTACGATTTAAATTATAAATAAAACATTGTCGCAGTTTAAAGTGACGCTTTTAATCTCGACGAATCTTGTTAGTGACCTTGAGAAAGCTTCTTGCAAAATGTATATCAGTGGATCTTACAGTACCCAAAGTGCCCGTGTTACCGCTGAGGGGGAACGGGGGCAACGCTTGGAGGGTAAAAAAAAATTAATATGAAATAAAATAATTGTGACTCATTTTCATTTTATGCAAGTTTAAATAATTAGCAATAATTAAATTGGCAACCATTTTTTATGTTCTTTTAAAACAATATTGAGATCTGTTTTCTTATTTTCAAAGGCTCTTTATTAGGTGTGATTTGGTGTGGAACGCTACAGTCTACAGTTTTGCGCACGAGGGTTAATGAAACCAGGACCTATTGCTTAACCCCTTGAGGACCAACAAGTAAATGCTATACTAGTTAACCGTTGTGAAAACCGTTACCGTTTAAAGTCATCTACTAATTAAATCTAACATTTAAAAATTAAAATAAAACGTTTAGATCCCTTATTACGCATACGCGACGTTGGTCTCTCAATATCAACCGGAGATCACAGCGGGACTGATAAGAAAGAAATAGCTGCGTCACGTATAGGAAACGTTAGTCGCGAAGGGGTTAAAACCGATTCTGAACGACTACGAACTAACTTACCATCAGCTTTAGTCAAAGCCGTGAGCTACATCACAGAAAAGAAGTACTCTACCCATTCGGTATTCTTTCGTCTCTCTTCATCAAGTTGGTTTGTTGGTTGGGAACGCTGCTGCCTACTGTTCTGCCCCAAGTAGGCCAATAAGACCGAGACCTACTGTTCAAAGCAATTTTGAAAGGCTACGAACACTCACACATCAATGGGATTGAAGCTTACAAACTCCGGTACCTAAGAGCAGTGCACTACCATTCGGGAAGCGTTCGTTTCTCTTCATTAGGTTGATTGATTGGTTAGTTGGAAGTGCTACGACCTACTGTTTGGCTGCACTAGTGCTAATGAGACCGGGACTTAAAACTTGAAGTTTATCCCGAATGGCCAAGAACACCCATATCATTTGTGGGATTCGACTCCACGATCTCTGATATCGAAGAACAGCGCCCTACCCATTTGAGTATCATTTGGCATATCTCAAACGAAGATATGAAGAAAATCTTCACTTGGTTATTTCCGAATGGGTGATAGACCCTTCGTGCTAGTAGATTCACAAACTAATATTAATGCCTACTAATGCAGAAACAACTCATTGAATTATTCACAAACTGAAGAACTGTATGAAGAACTGTTTATTGAATATGAATACTAACATATTATGGTTACAATAATACATACCGATTTTACATCTTGGATTGTGGCTCATTCAGTACAGAAGCTGTTATTTGCTTTTCAGTCTACCTATTTAGAAGAGAACGTAGATTTAACGCAGGCATCAGTATGATCACGAAAAAAATAGTAAGCAACTAGAAATTAGTGCTAATGGAGGTTTATAAATGCAAAGTATTGACCCCTCTCCCTTATGATAAAAATTACTTTTAAAAGAGATGAATTGTTGATATAAACCTATAAAGACTTAAACAGTTCTTGGAAATAAACAATTTTCAGTTGGTTGTTCATTTACATGGTACAATAAATCCGTACCCAAAGCATACTTACTTACACAGAGATATACTCTTATGTTAGAAACTTTACTTGGATTGGTTGATATTTCAATTAAATCCCCCCTCCCAAGAAAAAATATAACTATGCTCCAGGCATTCAAGTTAAATAAAATTACATTTCACATAATTTTTTCTGAATAAAAATATTTTTACAATTTCGAGTCAAAATACCTCCTTTAAAATTTGCTGGCTCGAACGGAAGTCTGGCACTAGGGCCACTTCTGGTGACCCAAATGGAAAAAGGGTTTTGTGTGATCAGTACCCCGAAAAAGAGAATAAATAGCATATGATGATAATATGCAAAAATTGAAAACAATAATAAATTGGAAAACTTTATAACAAAATTTGCATTACTGAACAAGTAATCGAAAATAGGGTGTAAATAAAAAGAAATATCTGTTATTTTGACTTATGAAAGTATTTTCTAGTTCTCGAAAATATTACCGAGTTAAAATAATAAAAAAAAAATAAAAATCTAGAAAATTTGATAGAGAAGGTTATTATTTAACATTTATTCTTCTGAGATAGAGCTCTCTGTAGCAATTGCTGCATTCATTTTCTAAGTTAGATGCAGACTGTAATTTAAAGGATTAAAAGTGTTATTTCCTGAGAATTCTTGCAATTTATTAAACAAATTAAAATCGATAAGTTTTCTATTGTCGTTTTAAATTTTCCATCTGCACATGTGAGTAGCACTTTGAGAATTCTAGGGAAATTTATTCACAGTAGCTCTTAAGATTGAAATTCCGGTCTATTTGACCTTCAATACAGTGCCGGCAGTACTGTAAGTACTGCTGCACTACATACACATATATACATATTCACACCCACCCACATATATACATTTAATATATCAAAATTATTACACCTAAAATTTTTCTTTTTCTCTTTCTTTAATACCTAATTTCCCATCCACAAAATCTCAGAATTCGGACAGAAGTGTTCGCTAACTTAAATTCGCTTTACCCGTCTCCCAAAACTAACTCTGCAATAGATGCTAATTTTCTGTCCACTGTGCACATATTCCAGCTAACCCAAATGATCAAACCTCTTTTCCGACTAGCCATAACGCTGACTGAGATGTTGGGCTCTTGGGATAGAATTCTCCTGATTGCTCGCTGTTGGGTAAAATTAGTAATAGAAATGTGTTTTCGTGATCACTCGATACTTTGCTTTTGCCGGTTAAATACTACCACTTTTACTCTTAAATAAAGTTCTACCACGGACATCGCAGCTGTTTTAATGAAGCGACTGAAATTTACGTAAGTGTCCTCATTGCCCAGTAAGCCTGGGCAATTCAAAATAATAGGGGCTATTATCCCTTTCTAATGGCGAGAGTAATTTCGCATGTTATATATATATATATATATATATATATATATATATGTGTGTGTGTGTGTGTGTGTGTGTGTGTGTGTGTGTGTAATGTCGTGATCCAGAGTTCAGGCGAATGGAAAACAGTTTCTTTGATAATATTAAGTCTATTAAACCATCGTTAAAGTAAAACTTGCGCCATTTTCACTGTTCGTAGCAGAGACGCGTAGAGTGTTGTTGACAGCTCCATGTCTACTTGCTCACTGAAAACTTATCTGTTTGCAAGCTCATCAAATTGTTTCTAAATGCTTCCGCCTGAGCGGATTACACAGGCCTGCGAAATTGAAATTTTTGAAAAATACAAGTGAAGTTTTTCCTTACTTTTAAGATATTTGGTATTCTGATTTCGAAAATGACTTCCATTTTTTTCCATCACGTCAGGATTTTTTGTAAAATTGATATACATATTACTGGTAATGTCCTATATGGAAAAAATGCTCTCGAACTGTTTGCTCGTACTGACTGGAAACAGTGGGTTTTATCTATTCATGTGAGTTTATTTAATTTGTTTATGATGAGACATATTAATTTTTAAACAACAATTAAAATTAAAAATGTATTCATTTTGTATAAAAAGAATAAAAACCATCGCAACCAGAATGCATGAGCCGCACCAGGGCGAGACAAAAAGTTCCATCGTTATTAAATTTTTTACATTAATTTTCACTCTTAGAAAAAAACCTAATCACCTGTTTTTACGTTTTATTAAGGTTTATACATGAAATAAATGTAAGTTTGAAATATATTTGAAACTCAATACGAAACAAGACATTTAAATTTAGTTACGTACATTTTTTTTCCTTTAAAATTTCTCTTTGACGTTCTTCTCTTATGTTCAATCTTATCTTCATCTCTTGCTAACATCCAACAATAGTCGGCAAGCATATTCCTATTCCATCTACCTAGATATTTTTTCTCCATATCCTTGATGTCTTGGTGGAACCTTTCTCCCTGTTCTTCGCTGACGGATCCTAAATTTTCGGGGAAAAAGTCCAAATGCGATTGGAGGAAATGCAATTTTACACTCATGGAGCAGCCCAACACTTGAAATTTGTCTAGCATGTTGCCAACAATTGTTTTAAATTTGGGATCTTTGTTATTGCCCAGAAATTTTCCCACATCTTTGAAGGCAACCAAGCTTCTCTTTCCTTTAATGTCACAGATGTTCAAATTTGTTATCCCTAATAAGTTTTCGGATGTCTGGTCCTACGAAGACCCCCCCCCTTTCAATTTGGCTTCAGATAATCCAGGAAAATTTTTGCACATATATTTAAAGCAATCACCATCTTTTGGAAGAGCCTTAACAAACTGCTTCATAACACCTAATTTTATGTGCAGGGGGGTAATATTTTTTTTGGATCAACCAAGCTTTCTCGAATTACATTTTTGGTGCCTGGCACAAGATTCTGCCTTTTGGGCCAATATTTTCTGACCCAATGTTGTGTTTTGTCTCAGCTGTCCCACTCACAAATAAAACACGGAAATTTTGTATACCCGTGTTCTTGACCGAGAAGCATGGTGATGATTTTTAAATCACCGCAAATGATCCAGCCATGGTTGTCATATTTTATTTTGTTGTGAACGAGAGCTAGGTTTTCATACCTTTCTTTTAAATTCACCGAGTGTTCAACTGGCACAGACACCCATTGGTTTCCTTGATGAAGTAGGACGGCTTTAAGGCTCCTTTTTGACGAATCTATAAAAAGTCTCCATTCATCTTTATTGTAGGGAATCTTAAATTTTCTCATCAATCCAGGAACATCTGAGCAATAAACAAGGTTATCGTCTTCATCAAAATACTGAGTAAATTCCTTTTCACGATTCCTGCACCAATAAAAAGTGGTTCCTTTGGCCAATAAGTTTTTTCTTTCAATCTGGAGCCGAATAATTGAGCTGCCTCTTTATAAAGGCCCAGATCTCTAGTCAAATCCTTAAGTTTAACCTGAGAGAAAATCCTAGGGGAGTCGTCTTCAAAGGGGTTATATTCTGTATCGGATTCTTTAACTTCGAGATGTTCAGAGTCAGAAGATTAGGAAGAAAAAACTGGTAATTCTGTCGGAGGCAGAGGCACTGGCACATCAGGTCCATGAGGAACGGGACGTATGGCCGAAGGAATATTTGTAGGGTACGATATTAGCTTGAAATTTTTTCTATTATATCCACGGGTATGGCAAGAACAAAAGTAACAGTCATCAAAGTGGTTTTTTTGGCTCCCTCCATTGGAATTCCAAATCGTAAGGCAGTCTGCTTTCCTTTGAACCATGAACTTAAATCATTGACACACTGCACACAAACTGTATGAGGAGCCCAAGATTTGTCTTGGTCTCCAAGTTTCATGCCAAAATGTGCAAAATAAAGCCGTAATACGTACCCTGTGATGTTCCTCTGCGATTTTTAATGACACTATATTCTCTGCAAATGTAGCAAAATTCATCAGGAGTATTTTCACAGCTTCTCGAACTTGAAGCCATTTTCACAGAGTAATTACTGGTGTTTACATGAGGTCACTAATAAGGATTCGAGCGTCGCTATAGGTTGACAGCGATTGCGACGGGAGGGACGGATGATGAAGAGGGACATTGCGCATTCCCAGGCTCGCGCGCTTCCAGGAATCTGTCTAATCGGTGATCTGGAACAACATTGAAGCTTTAAAAGCCCTAAAATACTAACTGCGCTTTTGTAGTTTACTACAGAAGGGTACTTTGAGGGTTTCACCATGGTGAAATGTCGAAACACAAAGGAAAATATCAAAGCAAAATACGTGAGAAATATTCATAAAAAACACATAAAAGTGAATTTTTCAAAAAAATGTGACGTGATAGACATTTTTAATGATTCTTTTCAAATTCAGTACAAAAAAATACGTTAAGTTCAGTTGTCACATTTCTTGTATTTTTTTCATCGTAGGCCTGTGTTATCCTAAAAGCTTACGCGAGCGTGGGTCTTTTTCATTTATTTTATTATTATAAAAGAGTTCCCTTTTTAAAATCGCTTTTAACTCACGTAAATTACAACTACCCCTTTTTTAAACCTGACATATATAAGTAATAATTTTTTTCTCTAGTCATAATAATTATGTAGCCCCTATTGTTTTTACTTGCCCGGGAAAGAAGAAAATCTCAATAGCTAGCAGTAATAACGATGCAGTCGGACCACATTGAAGAGAACGGCACAAATCTAATTAAAACTTTATTTTAGATCTGCTAAAACGGACATCTTTACTAGTCAACAACAGACAAGAAATACACACAAAAATCACTGCTCGAACAGAGGTGCACCCAAGAGCGAAAATAGAAAGAATTTTCCCAAGTTACAAGAAACTTACTCAGTGAATTGAAGTGTTAAAATCAGGAAAAAAGCGGAGCTATTTGCCAGCGACAGCTAGAAAAGTGTTGAATAGACAGAAATTTACATCTATAGGACAGAAAGCTTTGGGAAATGTATCGAAAGAATTTTAAGTCGAGGACGCTTCTTTGGATTAAGACATTTAGAGGCTGGGAAAAAGATTTTAAGGAATTAGAATAGAAGAAAGGAGGTTTTTAAGGTAATATTAAAGTTTAATAATTTATATATATATATATATATATATATATATATATATATATATATATATATATATCAGTGGCGTGCGGCCCATATGTGCAGGGTGTGCACTGCACACCCTGGCAAAATTATGAGGGACAATCATTTTCTGCACCTATGTCTACCTATCTTTCTATGGTATATAATAAATATTATTTATAATATATTCAAATATTATGTTGATTTGCTTGCTTGTATTCTCGCAGTGCCTGCGGTACTAGGTGCTGCACCACGTAGCTCGCAAACGAACATAGGAAGTTCTGATGTGTACGCACTGTTCACTAAATTGAAAATCAGGATTTATATGTATGGGCTACTGGAGAAGCACAGCATACTATGGCACTGAGGCAAGTGCAGCTATTTTTCCTGCACTTGGCATTCAGAATCATCCGAAGGTACAGTTTATTAAGCGTTGTATTAGAGAGGGGACTTCCGTGCTGAAGCGATTTTGGTTTTCTTACTGATTAACTGGCCATACCATTTTGCAGAAGGTTAATGTTTAAGTTTATATATTGTAAGATTTTGTTTTCATGGAAATATAAAAGAAGTATTTCATCAATAAAAGTGAAATGTTTTAGTGTGGTAAACTAATTTCGGGGATGTTTTATACTTATTGAAATAATTAGCTGAAAAACAATGTTGTTTTGTTTTAACGAAACGAATTTTAACAGAACAGTCCAAATTTTACCATTCATTGTGTCTTACAGACTGTATATAAGTTATATTATGTAACACTATATCCCTGGTTTTGTTTTTAAAAATTGTCAAGATGTTTTTCGTAGAATATATGATTTCCAAATGTTCCAAACAAGTAATAAATATAATTTAATCCACTGACCGGACAAGAAACAGTTCGCTCTGTTGTGCCAGCGTGCAGTGAAATCCTCTGCACGTAGAATAGACACAAGCTAGTTCGGCTTGTCGGCACCAATAAGCATCTGGATGAGGCACCGCAGCGACGGGCGCCATGTGGTGCTGCGTTTGCTGAACATATAAGTTTTTCGCAGAAGCCCAAAGCGTTGCCTTTTCGACGCCGATATGACACCATACAACAAAAGACATGATTTTTGCTTCAGTCCTAGTAGAATTCTCATAAGTTCAGCTGTTTTTATAGTTATAACTCTACTATTCGTAGGTAAATATTTTATTTATTGTAATCTTTAAATTTATATTCATAATAAATAACCCGTTTCAGAATGGATAACTCAGGTGTCTCAATAATTAAAGATTTATTGGAAAATCCATGTTCTCTGCACAACCTGCATGAAAACCTACCGCACGCCACTGATATATATATATATATATATATATATATATATATATATATATATATATATATATATATATATATATATATATATATATATATGAAGTTTGTGTGACAGATGAAAATTTGAATATGTGATTTCAACAATGTTTTCAGTTCAAGTTTATGCAGTGTTTTCTAGAGAGTCACATACATATACAGTAATCGAGGCCCTGAGCAGAAATTTTCCTGAAGCCCCTGTAATTACAGTAATCACTATACAAAATGTCAACACTAATATATAACTAAAGCTAATTTAATTAAAATTAAATAGCTAAAATCATATGGAAGGCAAAAAACCTTACTATAGTTCAGTTGTTTTGCCTCTTCCAAATTTTGATTTGTTTAGCTCTTAGATCAGTCCTAGATCAAAAGCCCGGGGTGGTCCACACACACCGCACCGCTTTCTGCTCCCTGCCTGCACGTGAAATGAAAAAACCTTGCCCCTAGTTCTCCAAACAAGCCTCTCATTTTTACTAAATGCAATGTTATACAGTAGAAGTTATATGACTAATGTTTATTACAGAGATTTTTACCTAAATGAAGTATTAAAGAAACACAATTTCGTGTGCTTCAAACAACTGATATTAAATACGAAAACGCTGCTTTTTAAGGTTGCAATATAGTACCATTATGTAATCTTAGACTACGATAAGGAAAGCGGTAAAGAGGGTTTTTTAGGAAACCGCTGAACGCTTCTACTTGAGTTGCAAATAAAAAAATAATAAAAATGTCTACCCGTCTTCTAGCTTGATAACAAAAAGTATCCCCCTCCTTTACTTTCATTTATTTTTTATTTTTTCTATCTCAGCCAATAAATAACCGAATTTAATCCGAAACGGTTTCTTGCCGAAAGAGAAAGCTTGCTCGGCAGCGTTTCTTCTGTAGCCCCTCTGATCTTTTTATCTCTAAGCCAAGGAAGCCAGCCGATTGGCGATTGATTGCTAGAGAAACTACACAGTTGTAACAACCCGTGATTTTTCTAAGAGTTTGCAACAAAAGTTTTTTTTTCCAGAAACAATGATAACATGTTGGGGAGTTTTAAATAAATTATTTTAATAGCAAGTAGCAAAATTTTCAGCGGAGAAAAAGACAAAAAAAATGTGCTATTCATAATTTAAGATAATTGCGCCCCTATAAATATATGTAGGTAAACCTTGCAACATAACGACGATCTATAAGATCGTCTAACATGTATAAAAATAACAATCTACAAACATACGAAAATCTCTTAAAATCTGTACCCGACAACGTGTATCCCCTTTTATACTTGAAAATTTTTAAATAGCTCTATAAAAGTTTTTTGACTCACGATGCGAATGGTAGAGCGCTGATCTTCGGTACCACAGTTCGCAGGGTCCAATCGCACTGCTATCCTGGATGTTCGTAGCCTTTCGAATCGGTTTTAAAGAGTAGGTCCCGGTGTCATTAACCCTCGTGAAGAAAACAGTAGACCGTAGAGCTCTGTAGACTCCAAATCAAATCAAATCTATAAAGTTTTTGTTCAAACCTGTATAGGCAAAGCGTCATTTTATGTAAAGCGCCACATTTTGTTGTGTTTGCGATGTGCTGCCCTTCTGGGCTTAGCGGGTGTCTCTCCTGAGAGAAAAATGTTAGTGTATGTGTTGTCGTAATAAAGAGAAGTTCGATATCGCGTGCGTGTTAATTTTGAGTTTGAGTAACTTATCAATTTAACTTAGCTTTTGAATGACGTATACCAATTTAATAGAGCTATTGCTGCGAATGCATAAACTATGAGCCCGTCGAAAAGGTTCAAATATTCCTTGTGTTTATTAATCCAGTGTGCATAACTTATTCAGTTTTGATTGGTCAGACACCTAACTTGGGTGTTGAAGCTTAGTATCAGCGATCTCTTAGATTAAGAGTTAAAGGGGGGGGGTAAGAATACACGGGATTTCCGTCCTGATGGTAGGTTTAATAGCCTCTGATAATATTTTGGAACCGTAACGAGGATTTTTGGCTATTTAAATTTGTAAGTTTTCATTCTAAGGTTTAGAGCGTTGATCTTCGGTACCGGAGTTCGTGGATTCGAATCTGTGACATGGATGTTCGCAGCCGTTCGGAATCGGACTTAAACAGTAGGTAAAGGGCTCTTTAGCCCTCGTGTTTCAAAAAGTAGATCGTAGCTCTCCAAACCAAACCAAACCAAGATAAGGGTAATAATATCAAGGATGTGCTTGATAGTATTTCCCTTAGAGAATATTTTTTGTAGATTTTATTCAAAATATTTACATTTGTTTCAAGATTTATATTAACACTAGATTTACGGACCAAGCCAATTTGACTCATTAAAAATTTGATCCCTATATATATATAAAACTTTAATATCACTTTTCAAAAACATTCAGTTGGTTTTTAGTTAAGTAATAAAATATGTGTAAACTTTCATTCCTCTTCACCGCTGACCCCTTCATTTCGCATCATTAAATGTGCTATACCTATTTTCACGGTTGTGAGCCAATTTGACTCATAGAATGTATATGAAAATATATAAATATAGTAATAAATATAGTATAAAGTAAATATAAAGTATAAAGTATATAAAGTATAGTATAAAGTAAATATAGAGAAGAAGTCGAGAACACTTGCATTCCAATGACAGAAATTCATGCTACTGACGCACGGAAGAATTGTCAAGTTCAACAATCATGCAAAAGAAACATATGTAGAAACCATTGTGCTAAATGTAATAGAAATGTTTGTGAAAAATGTGATTCAAAAACAGAGTTTATATGTAAAAAATGCTTTCCGTGAATTTTTTGATAATAAACATTTTATTTAAATTAATTTGGAACTATTTTCTTTGCAAAAAACTTCAATTTTCTTGTATGAGTCAAATTGGCTCACTTCAGTAAAAATAGGTATATGATCAACATCCGTAAATCTAGTGTTAATCATTCTTTTAGAGAATTAGTAAATATTTTAACTATATAGTATCTACATATACAAGAAGGTACAAAGGATTACATTCGTGATTTTTTTATATTAAGATATAAAAGCACAATCGATGCTCTGTGATTGGAAAGACAAAAACAAACCAATGAAAATCACTGTCTGTCATGAAATTCTGCAACTGTCAACGGAACCTATAACTAGGCTAATTGCTGACTAACCTGCTGTTACCGAATTTATTTGAAGCAAACAGGAATGGCAAGACTAAAAATTAAATATAAATGTATTTCTCTTAAAGTAAGTAATAACGATTTCTTGAAAGCCGCTCTGACATCTGAGAGAATTCTCAGTAAGTGTTTCGCGTTTGTTTCTGCTACAGTGGAAACATGAGAATAATCTTCGTTTAATATCGAGGAACACGAACGATTTCAATATATTTTTTTGGTTCATTTAAAGTTTCTCTACACGAAATGTTGCACAGGAGGTTAACTAGATCAGTAATGTACATAGATTTCATTTATATTGGTAGGGTTTATTAGACGAAAGCGCCGCAGACAGATAAATTTTTGTGAGTGACATCTGCCATTTTCTCTAACTACGAGGGTTAGTCAAAAAGTTAGAACCACTCTTTAACCGTCAATTGTTATCCTTACGTCTCGGAGACATTTTGTAATTAAAAGAATAAACTATTAAAAGCTAAGAATAGCTTTATGGAATAAACCACTTTATAAAATGAAAGCGTATGTGTTGTTTGCCTTTCCTTGCATTAAAATAAATTTTTAAAAATTTGTCTTTGAGATGTAACTATAGTAACAAGTTCAATAAAAACAGGTTAGTGTTCTAGAGTTAAAAAATAAAACAAGATCGAAATTTAAAAATAACTTTATATGAATTCTATAGTTCCTTGCAAACGTCTTTTTGACTTCATTACCTTCGCTATTTAAGAGCCGTGGTAGCTCAGTCAGCAAAGGCGTCGATATCTTAACCAGAGGATTGCGAGTTCAAAAATCGAGCCGGCATCCACTGTATACAGTGATCCCTCATTTTTCATGGTTAATGAGGACCAGAACCTTCCGCGAAAACTGAAAAACAGTGAAGTAGGATTTGCCCCTAGGAATTTTCGTGTATGGGGGTACACGAATGTTTTAAACATGCAAACAGTATTTATACTTTACACATTTAAGACAAAAATTACAACAGTATACGTATTTACTTAAACGTATCAGTGATAATTAATAAGGTTAATTAGAAAGCCTTATAGAGCATTAAACATTAATCTACATTGCTTTCTGAGAGAGGCGAAGAGTCTTGTTTGGTGGCGGAGGAGAGGTTCTCACTTGACTCGTAGAAGTTTTAGGCTCTCTCGGAGATTCTTCTGCTGGAAACGCTGATGGTAGAGCCAGGGGGCTTTACCTTGGTGAGAAACATTGGGATGGGTAGTTGTTGTCTTTGTTTTCCTTTTTCCCCTTCACCTCGATTGCTGAACTCGACAGCTCGAACTATATTGTCGTCAATGTCTTGTGCAAATTCTTGCCATGTTGCACAATTGTTGCAGGTTCTCCAGGGTAAGTCCACGCTTTTAAGTTTGTTCTTCGTCTTCCTCTTCATTTTCTTCCTCACTTGCAGACTTTGTCATCTTAAGAGCCCGTGGTATGTACTGCATCAATTCATCTCAACTCTTCTTTGACAAGCAGGGATCCTTCTCTCTCGCGCATCAACATGAAACAATGCTCCTTTCCTCAATAAGGTTGCCGACATGGTTGTATTTTTTCATATTTATATTTTGATGAATATTTAGGAAAAATCCGCGAAACACTGAAGCCGCAAAACATAAATCGCGAAGTGGCGAGGGAACACTGTACATTAATGGTGGCTGAGATAGATAAAATAAGTTCAAGGTTGCAATGTCCTTCAAGTTGAAACTATAGCTCTGGAGGTGGCAAGTCAAGTTTGAGGGTCTTCTGCTTGATCTCTACTTTTGATTACCTAAGACCCAGCGTGGGCAAATACTCGTATCCGTAGCATTTATTAAATTACACGTGCTCCGGGGAAGGACTAAATGAGTAATAGCTTCTCAGCCGTGTCTGGCATAAAGATATGTCTTTATTGCCAACTGCATTGGAAAAAAAACCCTCGTCATTTAAATCTTTGTCGGGATGTAACACAAGTTTTGGAAACATCTTTTAAAAAAATCCTGTCCAACTTGATATAAACAGCGTTTAATAAACTTGACCACATCACAGAACGAAAAATTTTGTAATGTTATTAATGATTGGCTGTGTTTTTAAAATTAACGTAAAAAAACTATATTTATATTTAAATTATTTGAAAAAAAAATTAGAGTACTCTTTTTATGAATGTAAATCGTTTAACTGTCACATGCAAAAAGAAGTAGAGTTTAGATACCTAATTATTTACTCTTTGTCGGCCTTTGTTTACTTTTGTTGATTAGTACCACCTAATTCAGTGACGTAGCCAAATTTTTTTTCGAGGAGGGTTCAAAGTCTTAATCCAATGAACATGAACTTCAATCTAAAAAAAAATCATTACACATACAAAGTACATGCGTACATCCATAGTTTTGCTCGTATACATATAAACAAAAATAATGCTGAATTTGGAAACTCATGTGACCAATGCTATTACGAAGAAATATTTTTGTAGCTTTTAGGCTTGAAAACTCTCTTTCAACAATTATAGTGGAAACTAAACTTTAAAAAAAATCTTGTAATGTCTACACTGAAAATATTTCGGGAAAGTTCCAGACCCCTTGGACTTCCCTTACAAGTACGTCCTTGAACTAATCTAGAGAATTCCAGGTTTTCCTGTATAATTCCAAACGTATTTTATAGATTTATTTTAAGGAATAATTCAAAAAGCCAGCTGCACAAAAGTGTTTGAATGTATTACTATAAAACTATATCTTAATATTTTACACAATAAATTTTAACTTTACTCAAAAAGGTAACAAAACTGTTAATGATTTCTTAAGTCAAACATCTTTCTAGGATGATGAATCCCTGTTAATTAGGCAGGTCATCAATCACATTCAATTTGCTTAGTTACACAAATATATTCCTCCTCTGCCAAGCATATTTTGCACAATCTTGATCAAAACAGAAATGGGAGCCTTCGCTTTGGCATGCAAATAAATATATGAATAACCATTACATATTTTATACTTGCAATTCTGAACATCCTTCTAGCGGCGATTTCAAAACACACAAATAAAGGGATTTTCGTGGTTGTGTGGACAATTATGGGGGCGTTTTTTTCCCCTTCAAACCATGTCACGGTCTTCACAGAAAAGATTCCTCGCGAAAGGTCACATGAAAGGGACATTGTTATAGGATAATCTACGATTAAGTGACGTTTTGTGAATGCATTGCCTGCATAAGGAATTAACCCTTTATGAGCAGTCATAGTATGTTTCATCTCAGTAAATTTAAATTTTCGCTTCTACAGATTATATATAGAAAAAAAAAATACAATATTACTGAAAAATCGACATCGAAGTTTTGATAAATAATGCCGCTTAAGTCAACCAACCGAAAAAAAATGTACAATTATACCTTATATTTCACCAGACGGTTTAAATATATCGACATTAGAATGATTCGGGAAACGCTTATTCCTATTCCGTAAAATTATGGTTCTGACGCTGTATTTTTTTTTTTTTTTTTTAAATAAGGGGGGAAGATAAATAAACACAAAATGAAAAACGCATGACATTTTCAAGTTTGCCGACGAAATAAAACTGTTCTACAGACCACACACGGTGTTTGCGTTTCACACCTCCTATTTTCTATGTCGAATCCAAGAGATGAGAAAGTGTAAGCAGTAGTGCTTGTTAGAGTACAGCGCCAGTATAAATTAAACGGCGCCTGAAGAAAAAAGAAATAGCTCTCCAGTGTGGGAAAATTGAAAATGATGATGGTTCTGACCCCGGCGATGACATCAACTTATAAATTTTCTTAAAATTCCGTTTTTAGGTTATAATGCCTAAATATTTTTTTTTCTATTTTTTATAGTGAAGTACCGTTTTCTGTACCTTTTGGCTCTTTTTCTATTAATTTTTCATTTTCCAATATTTTGGGTATCGTATCATTCCGCTACTTTGCTCTCGTTTATTTTTACTTTGCGTAATGTTTTATCTTGTTTTATGGTTATAAAAATTAAAAAACTGAAAAAATGCTTAATAAAAATTTTAAAATTTTATAAAACTAAAAAATATATCTTTTTGTTAGTGTTGTCACTTTATGTTTATTTTTATTTGCTGTACCAAGTTGCAACTTTTTACTGTCCCTATTTTTATTATTGTATTACTTTTTTTTATTATTTCTGAGCTTCATGTTGTTGAATCCATGCATTGCTGTTAACCATACCGAATGGTCATTGTCAAGGTTCCAGTCTAATTATCCCCTAATTAGACAACGCGTTGGTTACTCATAATTTTTTATGAGAACATCCTCACCTCCTCGCTTCCTTGTGAGCTGGAATCTATTAAACTTTTGTTTGGTTTACTTTTTGCCCAGAGGCCTAAATTTATGTTTTAATCTGCTTACATTCGGAGGTTAAAGTGAAGACCTTCCACCTCGCTAGTGTAACGGTGTGATTTAGCGGTGTGTCGACATCAAAGAACTTTGCTTTGAGAGGTGGACTTCGCTTGTGTGGATACAAAAGGATTGTTTTCTCCGACACCAAGATGTCTACACTGTTGTGCCCTATAGTAGCGGAACAATACACCAGACAACCCGGCACCTTCACTGACAGCCAGAAATATGACTATCGGAACGACAAGGTAATTGCCACGACTTGGATCTAACCGCTAAGAATTCCAGGGACCCCTGGGTTTGCGGCCGATGATTGTTTAACTCAGACCAATCCAGTTGGTCGAAGGTCAAGTCATTGCTAGGTGATCCAATAATGAAATTGTGGTTGAGGACTCTCTCTTAGAGGCCCCTTCCCTAGAAAGAGTTGAGAGAATTATTGTATTTTAGAGAAGAAGTTAGTTAGCTAGCAACCAGCTAATTCAGAGGTCGCCTTGACCAGTCTCTCCATCGGAGAGTTTTATTTAGCGAAATCCCGTCTTGGGATATATCTCTTGCTGAGATTGAAACGATACCCTGTGCATTGGGTTTCCTTTTCTAATATAATCCTCTTCAGGATTGTTTGCATATATTTTCCTTCTGAACTCTAACTGTGCTTTGATATTCTACCATTACTTCAGTGAACTTTTGCGATAGCTACCGAATTGTTTCTTCCGTAGGATCACCAATATTTCAGGCAGAGTCTGATTTTAGTTATTGTACGTCTCTACATCAGGCATACGCGTATCTAATCACCTACCTGTAATCGGAAATTGTTTGTTTTGTGTAGTTGTGAAATGATGTATATAGCAGAGGTGTAAATAAATTCATTAATCAAGATACATCTGATTCTTCCTTGTGTGACCTAAAACAGGGACCGGATACGTTACACTAGGTACTCCGTTAAACCCAATTACCTTGACCTTGACCTTGGGTTCTGAAATCAATGGTGTTATCTAATGGAATCGGATAGACAGGTGCAGGGCTAGTATATGTGCAGTGCGTGCATGCTCGCAGTCAGCCAAATTTTTAGGGTGGGTGACACTGGGTTACACCAATTAATAGAGGATGGTAAAATACTGTCTTGCACGCAGGAATATGTGGCTCGTCTAATAACCCAGAACTAACATTGTATACACATATAAGATTCTTTTTTGACCTTTATGCAAATTCTTGGACAAAATTTGATAAACTAGAGGTTCTTTTTTTTGTGAACTAATCAATTGCACCAGCTAAATGGTCAAGCCTTTTTTTGTACTGTAAATAATTTTTATGAAATTGTTAAATATTAATTTTGCTTTTTAAAACTCAAGTAATAATAGATTGTTTCCATGAGAAATCTTTTATAATGGCACAAAGTTTTCATTTTGTTGTCAATTTATGTTCCTTTCTTTCGTTACTTTTAAATGCAAATGCTATTCAAGATGTTTGTAATGGTCTTTAGTATATAATAGCACAAATTCAAATATCTGTACCCTCAAGTGTTAGTTTCATATAACTTCTGAGGAAAGACCCAAGTTTGGAGACCCCCCCCTCTCTCCAAGTCAAATTATGTAAAAGCATCTTGTTCCTAATATTATCTTGGAACCCAATTAGCATCACTTAACTTAGGGCTTTGTTCTAGTTTTGGTTTACTTTTTAATCATTTTTTTGCTAGTTTTAATCTTTTATTCTCAATTTAACATTAATGGCAAGCATAATACTACCTTCTTTGAGGGCTTCGTTTTAGTTATTTAAACTATGAAGTTTTTTAAATGATAACTCACGACTATATTCTCTCATTATTTTTTTGTTTTTTTTTACTGTTGCGGAGTGAACTGTTTCGTGGTAAACATTTGAAAGCCTAATCCTTAGAGAAGGCTGTTTGCTACCGAAGGTTTAAACTAGAGGTTTTAATGACGTAAATAAACATTGTCCACCTTAATTCATTCATAAAATCCTTCTTTCACCCTTTTTTAGTACTCTATTTCTTTTCCGATTTGGAATCTCTTCTTTTTTAATTTCGAAGTGAATGAACGATGTGCAAATGTAAAAGCAAGATTTTTTTATGATTTTGTTCCAAAGTTTCAAACGTAAGGGATACATTTCTCGGTGTCATAATTTAGCTGAAAATAAAATAATTTCATTTTTCATTCTATATATTACTTAATTTACTGACTTATCCTCTTTAAAATAATATATTTTTTGAGTAATTATATATTGCACATGACGGAAATTCTGTAAAAGTTTTTGATATATGTATTATCTTTAAATTTAATACCTGTTTAATTTATATGGCTGTAAATTAGGTGAAAATGTGAGATTTCTATTTCTTTTATGAAATGATTCGTGCCAACATTTAAGTTTAATCCTTTTTTAATCATGTAAACTGGTTTATTATTTATAAAAGATAAAATTTTGTCAAGAATTAAATTGATTAAAATTATTTTAGTGAATTTTCATAAATTAAAACGCTTTTACATTTTTTTAATTTAAATTATTTAACACTAGGTTTGCGTGAGGTGTCATTTTGACACATTTCGAATTTTAAAATTAAAATTGCAAAAAACTTTTCATTTTTATTTTATCTCTTGTACTGACTTTTATCCATTAAACGAGGTAAATATATATTGATGTCTATATTCTTTAAAAGTGTTGAAATATTGAAATTTTCTATGTGGTATACCTATCTCTACGGATATGCGTCAATTTGACACTATCATAATGTAGACAAAATTTTTAGTAAATTAGTTCTACTCATGGAAACATTACAACAGTAATAAATAGGAATGTACCGACAATACTTCCCAAATGAAACAAGCAATAAACAGTAGATTTTGAAGGTTTTAGTTGTTTGGGTAGAGATTTGAAAAATAAAATATTAGAATATTTTTAAAATCAGTAATATTATTGTAAACCTCATTATTATTTTATTTATTATTAAACCTCATTATCAATTTTTACTTATAGTGTAAAATTACATTACTTTTTGTGTGTTATTATATGTAATCGATCATGCGTCAAATTGACGCATGTTCGTACAGATAGCTATATAAGAAACGTCCGTAAACCTAGTGTTAAGATTGATATTTTTATAAACTAAAACTTTTTATAAATATGAAAGATTATTTTTATACATGTAAAATAAAGTATGAAGTGTTCTCAACTCACAGTCTAATAATTTATTATACGAAGCATATAATATACGCTTCGTATAATACATATATCCATCAAGTGTTCCATAAAGACCGTATAAAGTCTGTACAGCCAGATTCGTTGCTTAGAAAACATAAAAAATGCTAAAATAATTGTAACTTTACGACCCACAGTTTTCCAGAAAAATGCGATAGAAAATATATGACGTCATATCCTGTTTAAGAACACCCCCTTTATACAAAACAGGAACACCATTTGCATGGAAGTCCTGTTTTATGGCCACTACAATCTCCAGTAGGATTGATTTATCGAGACCCAGTTACTTCAGAAATAGACTTATTTGCTCGTCTCCACGGAGCATGTATTTTAGTGGATACTACGATGCTGGAAAGCGTAAGTCAACCATTCCAAGACATGCGCATGCATAGTTGCATATGCGCGTAGAACATTTCGAAAATCCACTTATTTAAAATTATGCCGATATCGATATTCCTGTTTCGAATAAACGTATTTTGTTTTCATAAACTATGGGTAAGATATAAAGTTCTTTGGGCAATTTTTATTTGTTCCCAACAACGAATCGCCGAACAATGGCCGATTGGTTAGGGTGCTGGCCTTCGATACCGGAGTTCGTGGGTTTGAATCCCACGGTGGCATGGATGTTCGTAGCCGTTTGGAATCGACTTTAATCTGTAGGTCCCGGTCTCATTAGCCCTCGTGTTGAAAAAAGTAGACCGTACCACTTCAAAGCCCAAAACCTAATCCAACAACGTATCTGACTGTTTAGAAAGTGTCCGGTCTTGAAGGGACACCCTGTATAATACAAAGCAATGAGATAAATTTCGAAATGTAACATAAAGACAAAGTAATACAGACAGTCGTCGTGTATTGTAAATATATTACATGTGTTCCATTGCTTTCTAATCACAACAAAGAAATTCACACTTTTTTTCATTCCTTTTTTTCCTAACCTTTGAGACAGTTGATGGATAGTAGAAGACATTTAGAAACCCAAGCAATGTCGGGTGCCTCATAGATCTATTCTGTTATAAATCCACAAATATATTCCATACGGCCGGAAAGCACTAAGCGTCACTGTGAATAGCCTTACTCGACCGTATTTGTATGACATGCTATGCATAAGAATGACACAAATTGTTATTTTATACCAGTCGTATTTATTTCTTTTCAGGCGGATGATTTGAAAGGGATAACAAACAGAGTCATAAAACCAGCGATGTAGGTTACTCCAAATCATTGTATTCTATACTGTAATAAACAGACCACGTAATATTTTGACGCTAAGCCAATGGAAGCGTTCCCGACCACAGCTGAATTTTTCCTAAAATGGTTAGATATTTGCTGTATTATCGTATCAATTTTTTTTGTATTACATCAACACAGAATACGGTACACGGTTATATTTACTTCTGGTCAGTTTTTTTTATTTTTTATTTTATTTTATTTTTATTAGAAGGACATGTAGAAAATAAGCTTGGGATTCTTTTTACAGCATCATATTAAGGGGACAAAAGACGCTAAATTTCAATTTATTTTAAAACTTTCCATATTTAACGATACTTTTTATGAGGAGAATATATAATACTGTTTCATGGTACATATAAAATGCAAAAACCTATCACAATAGAGTTTTTGATTTAAATACGAGACTATTTATTAAAATAACGTATCGTCGAACATTCTTCTTTTAGAATGTTCCTAATGTACAACATACTAACCATTTCATCTTTAGAATTTATATAGAAATAAAAACTGGGTGTAGATTTTTCCTTCTGTTAATTACTATTTATATACAACAGAAGTTTGAAATTATGCGATATATTCACTGTTTTGCTGTCTTAAATCTTCTGTAACTCGAGATAATATATTGCGGTTTTCAAAAGATACGCAGTTCAATAATAAACACATTTATAGAAAATCTCTAAAATTCTGAATAAGAAATACATGAAAGTAAATGCACCTAGAACATTTCGAAATTAATAATTCAATACAAAAATCGTCAAACTCAGAAATAGTTTTTTTAAATATTAAAATAAGGGTGTATAATGGACAAAAAGCAGATTTCCGTGCAATAAAATAATAATGTTATTCAAATCCTGTCTTTTGATAATGAAGTGTACACGTAACTTGATTATTACAGATCAAGTAATCATTTTATATTTTGGGTCAAAATCTATCATTTTAAGGGTTCCTTGTCCCATTAAAAAACAAAAATTTATATTTACTACGTGAAAGTATTTCGACATACTATAAAAGGCTGTAGTTACTGTTTTTACTTCTTTCTACGAAATAAAACAAGTATTGAAATCGCAAAAGCTTCCTAAACTAAAATCCTCGGTACAACAGCCCAACTTGAGGGGCCGGGCCTACGGTGCCAATTTCCATTTTCAAGTACAAGGTCACTAGGGTGCGAAGCATATGTCCCCGCTAGGTGGTTAACCTTACGTGGAATCCCCAGTAGTTTCCAAGCATGCTTGGTCCTCTGTTTGTCTACCCACTGAAGGAGTGAAAGGCTGAGTAAACCTTGCCCAGTCCAAGGACCAAATCTCGAACCTGTGTCGTGGGAGAACGAAGCTGTACCTTAGCACCACTGGGCTTCGATCTAGATATTATAAATATAGAAAAAGTATGACACATATACATAAAAGTTACAGGCTTCTTAAATATATAGTTAACTACCCTTTAACTGTTATCATCCTAATTCTGTTTCTTGAAATCCTTATTGTATAGAGTTTAGCGTAATGTGATTCCACCAGATAGTTTTGGGTTCGATTTCTGAATAAGGCTTCAACGTATTTGTGTGTTGTCCCCTCATAGGGAATGATCTTGTCCTACCTATATGGTTCTCCCATAATAAGAAAGGACAACAGATCACCCTATTGTATGGTAAAATGCTAATAAAGGCCAGTTACCTGAATTTTCATAAAAAATCTTTTATTTGTTTTAAATTATTTTAAAATATCACGGGTTTATTTACTTTCCGGGATTTGTAAAATCTTACTTCATTATCTTGAGACATTAAGCTTATTTTCTCTTGTGACCTACCTCATCGGAAAATGTGAGAAAATTTTATATTCTTCTACTAGAGATTTTCGTAGCTTTCAGTGCTCATATTTCAACGGAATTACCCATTTTATCGACGCCTGAATCAATACGGATTAATTTCGGTTTTACGTCTGATAGTACGCAGGCGGTAACTTTATCTCGGAAAATGCAAATAACCATTTTGTCGATAAGTGCGCATAATTAAAGTATTTTTTTATTATGTTCTAGATTAAATTTTCTGTTAAACAGATAGCTGCGAATGTCACTGAACATTAGTTTGACTGAGTCTATATTATTCTTTAGAATAGATATGATTTATAGTTCCAACGTTGGGACGTTACTAGCCGAGACAAAACCAATATCTCTTAAAACAGCAGCAGGCGTTGACCAATTAGCCGATGACTCTGTAAGAAGATTTCCCCTCCAAACAGCGTTTATCATTCGGGTCCCTTTTGACTACATCCACAGTTACAAACAGGTCCGTAATAATGGCGAGGCAAAGATGGTATTTTCCAAGGGCGCATCAGTCATAGGGGAGCCACACTGTGAGGAAAATGGGGTCCGAAAGAGGATGATTTGCCCCGAGTAGAAATTAGGACAAGTTGAAAAATAATTTTTTATTATAAAATCCAATGTGTTTTAATTTTTTTTATGAATTTTCTTTTTTTTATGCTTTTAGAGCCTAAACTTGTTATAGATTCTTACAAAATGTTTACCAGACACACCTAATTTTCTATTCTTTTTTTTAATGCTCCTAGAGCCTACACTTGTTATAAATAATTACAAAATGTTTACCAAACATGCCTAAATTTCTGTTTTTTTAATGCTCCTAGAGCCTACACTTGTTATAGATTCTTACAAAATGTTTACCAAACACGCCTAAATTTCTTTTCCTTTTTTAAAAGGCTCCTAGAGCCTAAACTTGTTATAGATTCTTACAAAATGTTTACCAGACACACCTAATTTTCTATTCTTTTTTTTAATGCTCCTAGAGCCTACACTTGTTATAAATAATTACAAAATGTTTACCAAACATGCCTAAATTTCTTTTCCTTTTTTAAAAGGCTCCTAGACACTAAACATGTTATAGATTCTTACAAAATGTTTACCAAACACGCCTAATTTTCTATTCTTTTTTTTAATGCTCCTAGAGCCTACACTTGTTATAAATAATTACAAAATGTTTACCAAACATGCCTAAATTTCTTTTCCTTTTTTAAAAGGCTCCTAGACACTAAACATGTTATAGATTCTTACAAAATGTTTACCAAACACGCCTAATTTTCTATTCCTTATTTTTAATGCTCCTAGAGACTAAACTTGTTATAGGTTCTTACAAAATGTTTACCAGACACCCCTAAATTTCTGTTTTTTTAATGCTCCTAGAACCTACACTTGTTATAGATTCTTACAAAATGTTTACCAAACACGCCTAATTTTCTTTTCTTTTTTTTAATGTTCCTAGAGATAAACTTGTTATAGATTCTTACAAAATGTTTACCAAACATGCCTAAATTTCTTTTCCTTTTTTAAAAGGCTCCTAGACACTAAACATGTTATAGATTCTTACAAAATGTTTACCAAACACGCCTAATTTTCTATTCCTTATTTTTAATGCTCCTAGAGACTAAACTTGTTATAGGTTCTTACAAAATGTTTACATAACACTCCTAATATGCCTTAATATAAATTCGGGTATTCGTTTTAATTTTGAAGTTATCATAGTTATTAAAACTAAATTTAAACTTAGAAATTCACCAATTTTTTTAGCAAAATTCAACGTACAAATAAAAAATATTTCCCTCAATTAAACTATTCAGTTTATCAGCAAAATAATAACCTCAGAGTGTCAAAAATATTGCCAAGTATTAACAAGGTAAAAATAGAAGAAAAAAATTAAAAATGAATATACTAGGAATATTTTCAGAATCAATAAAATATTTTGTGGATTCATTCTGAGTATATGATATAGAAATTTTTTTTTATATATTTTTCTCACTATATTTGGTGGTAAGGGCGCAGACCACTTTTTGCCATGGGTGCTAAAGGGCCTAGTTAAGGCCCTGGCTACAAAAGAGACAGTGGTCAGACCCTCATAAATAAGCTGTTAACGGTGCTACCAGAGTGTTTATTGGACATAAAAATGAAGAACTGCTTTCCGCCTGTGGATCTACCAGGAAGTAATTACATGATATTTCTCCTACCTTTTCGACTAATTTATAACCCAAACATTGGCATAAAAAATATAATTTAAGCCTGGCACAGTAGGAACAAATACATATTAAAATCAAATACTATTTCAGTAGTATGTGTGATACTATCTATACACAGACAGATGATTAAGTTTACGAGATATACATTTGGCGGTGGTTTTGGTTTTAGAGTAGTAGTTTTCAAATTTTATATCCCACGAAACTCTTTTCTTACCAGAAAATAGCAACGGAAGCCCCTGAATAAATAGTACTCAACGAAAAACTAAGGGCCTATTATTTATCACAGATTAGATATAAAGTCTAAACAATTTAAAGCAGTTTAAAAATGTAGATAATATTTATAAAAGGTTACGTGGCAACAAGAATCTTTTTAATGAAACGATGCAAGTAAAATGATACATTAACGAAGGATTTACCCATTCTTTTTCTGTAGTGTCCTGCGTTGTTTGTATGATTCATTTTCCCATCCCATCGCTTTTCTATTCCCTATTGTTGTGTTTCCAACGTATTAGTTAATGTTATTAATCCAATGTAAGAAATTCGGGAAAGTTGAACGAATTTGCTGATTTTCTTTGAAATTTCGTTGGTATTTAAAAGTTTCTCGAGGTATTCCTGGAGAATCTTTACGGAATCTTAGGGTTCCATGAAACTCACTTTGAGAAACCCTATTTTAGAGTACTGAATATTCCGCCTTCTTCCTCTATCTCATCTTCAAATCTGGGACGTGTAACAACCGAAATAAATAATCCTTTCAGCTGTCAACCTTTTCTCGATCAGATCAGATAACTATCGTGCTCGTGGTAAGTCAGTTAGCGAGTCCAATTGTTTTTAATACCTGGGAATAGAAAAAGAAGCCTTGCAGTGCCGGAAATCATTGTCTTCTCCTTGTTACAAATTGTGGTGTTTTGCGAATGGTAGACTAAAACTGCCAAATAAATTGTCCATGAAAGTGAGTGTTGTTTTTGTAATAGCACCCTGTTCTGGGGCGCTATACCTGCCCGCCTACTGTACTGGGGCAGGCATGTTCGACCACGGTCGCTGGGATGCCTGTGCTTAAAATAATTCCTCCGGAAAGCTTGGACGGACAAAACAAATTTATTTATTGACAAAACAAAGATTTACGAAAAATTAAAGGATAAAACAACATAAACATATTTCTGAGTCTCAGAGCCTGACGACAATCAAAATCATCACTGCATGACCGAGCGTTTCACGTCCGAGAAGAAAAAAAGTAATAAAGTTCTCCCCTTTAAAACAGAGGGATGTGTGTCGGTCGCCGGCTCGAATCCAACTCTCCGCGCTGAACTCCAACTGCCCTCTTGCAGATCTCTCCCTTCTTCAGGGGGGGATCTGGAAACTTGAGCCCTTCCGAACAGAGCACATCCTCCTTTTTCCGAGGCCCTACAAAAACAAAACCAAGCGCCTCCGAAAAACGTTATCAGCCCCCTTTGCCGGCCGGCTTCTTATTTCCCCTAAGGAATGCCGGGTGAAAGGGGTCAATGTGGCTGTTTTTCCGATATCATCCAGAGCACACATAAGTCGTGGGTGCAAATTCCTTACAGGTTCTCTATAAAAATGAAAATTTCCAATACACACGTCTAATTACAAAATGTGTAATGTAAACAACAGACAATCAAGCACCGAACCGGGCTCATATGGCCGTGAGGCCTTCCAGGCATTTCTCGCTGGTGATGAGCAGATCGTAAGTATTGGGCCACCTCGCCTTGACGATCACCCTTGAAGTACCCCGATCGTGCCCGCCGCTCCGCAGGCTCAAAACACGAGAGAAGGCAGTAAAGGTGAGCTGAGAGAGAGTAATTTGGAAAACTACTGGATCCTTAGCGGATCTCTTGACGCTGGAATTAGTGAGGGTGGCGCGAACCACGTATGCTGAAAGAGGAGCCAAAAGAGGGTGATTTAGCTCGTGGCACATTGAAACGGGAAACTGGAAAGCCAAATAAGAAGATTAGGAAATACTGAGAGGTGATATATCGCAAACATGGGCCTCGGAACCATCACTCATAGGTCCCTGTTTAAGGTGACAAAATGAAGAAGCAGGTGTTTCTTGATTAAATGATTATTTACACCTAGCAGCTATATACACATTTCTATATACACACAATTCAATTACAGTTCACAAGTATGTGATTCAATAGAAGTAGGCCTGAGTAGAGACTACAATAAGTGCCTCTGCCGAAAGGTTTGATAACCGACGAAAGAAAACAATTCGGTAGCTTCACGTAATAGTTCTTGGAAGTAATTATGTAGACAGTACACTCAATTAGGCCACAGTGTTAGAAGTAGCAATTGTTATCTTCGAAGAAGATAAAAACAAAGTCAGAATTCCTAGGAGGAATGTACAATCAATCATGAAGAGGATCGTATTAAAAGAAAACCCAAGCACAGGGTATCGTTAACAATCTCCGAAAGAGATTTATCCCAAGGTGGGATTTTCACTAAGAAAACTTTCCGATGGAGAGACTGGTCAAAACGACCTCCAAATTAGCTGCTGCTAGATAACTCTGAAAAGAAGTGATCCCAAAGTCGGATTATCGCTAAGAAAACACTCCGAAGGAGAGACTGGTCAAGACGACCTCTGAATTAGCTGGTTGTTATCTAACTAACTACTTCTTAAAATATCTCATCTCGTCTCTTTTTTAAGGGATAGGCCTCTAAGAGAGGGGGTCTCACCCCCGATTTCATCACTGGATCATCTGGCGACGATCTCACCTTCAACCAACTGGATTGGTCTGGGCTAGACAATCATCGGCCACGAACCCGGGGATTTCCGGAATTTAGTGTCGGGGAAAGATCCAACGTTGCGGCATTCCTTTGGAAACTTGGGATTTCGACGATCATTTATCTGGCTGTCAGTCTGGGCGCCCGGTTGTCTATCTTGTTGTTTTGCTACTGTAGGACACAAAAGTCTAGACATCAATGTGCCGGGGAAAACAACACTTTTGTCTCCACACAAGCGAAGTCCATTTCTCAAACTTTTTTGAGAGCAAAGTCTTTGTGGGAGAATTTTGCCGTTAAGGCACACCATTACATCCGTAAAAAATGATGGATCGAGGTTCTATTGTATTAGCCTCTGGAAATACAATAGAACCTCGAGAATTAATAGAATAATTAAAAAAAATAAACTTAAATCTTAGTCACACATTTTACTCAATTTCTAAATAGATTTCCCTCATCCCTAGCGTTTTCACATTCATCGTGTTCCTTTTCTCTCCCTTTATAAACGATGAATCGAGGTTTCTCTGTTTTAACCACTGACGAAATCTGCAATGATTTTAAAAAATAGACCGAAATAAAATAAAACTGTTTTCTTATGCAGTCACAACGGAGCTCTCTATTTCAAGCATTTAAAGAGGATAAAGAGCTTCTAAGAATAACACAATTACATGCGCAAATTATCACCATTCGTATTGTTAGTCAGAAAGTAGGAAGCAAACAAGCGGGGGAGAAAAGAATCCCCTAAGTTATCCTCTTCAGCCGCTATTATTCCGTGCATAGCCAAATAAGTTTACAAAAGCAGCACATCCTGTGTGGCAACCCTGTGGCGGGAGAGTTGATAAAAACCGGCGGCTCTGCTCTTACGCGATTTGGGTCAAAAACGTTGACCCACAGAGATACATTTCTCTGACTTTCCTATTTTAGTAATGGAAGAATTCCGCGTTAATGCTTCTGTTATGATTGAAGACGCTATTAATGGGGAAACGCCCCGTGACGATCTAAACACCCTCTTTTTTTTCTTTCCTCTCTGGTAACGAGAATATCCGCAAAATTTCTCTCCTTTTTCCCCATTTGCATATTGATAACGCAGTGGATTTTTAACTGTGATTTCAATCGCCCGTGAAACGTCTGCGTTTCTTTTAAGCCTTCCGGGTAAGGCTATCTTTCAACATCATCCCATATTTAAGGCTTTCAACGTCTGAGACGTTTTCTTCAATCCTGTAATTCAAAGTAATCCTTAGCTAAATATTTTTTTTTTTTTTTGCTCTAGCTCAGGTTTTTTTTAACAATTTAACAGTTTCATATTTTAATAGAATTATTTTATTCCATTTTATTTAATTTTGCAATTTTAAATAGGAAAATGTTATTAAAATTAACATTTCTACTATTTTTGAGTATTTTATTTAAGTATTTTTTTAAGTAAGGATAAATTTTACAAGATCTGCGGTACTTTAGTCGACAAAGGCAACGCTTTCGTAACTAGAGGGTTGCGGGTTTCGGATCCCGAGCTGGCTTATAATCCGCCGTTCCTTAAAGTATCTGTCTACGTTGAAAAATCATTATTTTCTCTATTGCAAAATTTCAACTTTTAGGCTTCTAAATCTGCTTTTGTTTTGTCTCTACTGCATTTTAAAGAAAAGTTACAGCTGTTTAAACATCAGTCACAGCTGTCAAAACAAAACGGAAGTAGCGCCTTCGGAATCGAAAGTTATGAATTTTAATCCTTTTAAAAAGCATTTTTTTGGACAAAACTTTTTAAATTTTCACGAAGATTAGTTTAAACATTTTTCTAGTATTTTTTAATAAATAGCAACTTGGCAATTAGAAAGTTTTGAAGGAAGAAAGTGTGGGGAATTTTAAACATTTATTTTAATTTTTTATTAGTTAAAGTTGCTTTCATTAATTTCAAATGCGTTTTTCCCAGAACGGTATTTTTAATAAAATGTTGAAACTTGAAATGTGATTTCTCAAAAATTTCTTTAAAAATATTTTGTCGAAAATTTTTATGAATGCTTTTGATAGTATTTACTAGTAAATGACCAAAAAGCTTTAAATTTGGATAATTTTTAATGATGTTACACTGATAGTTAGATATAAAGGTAATGAAAATTCGTTAAAAATTCAATGTGTATGATTTTGAAGGACCAAAATTTTTTACCAAATGTAAATTAAGCAAAGATTTTAGGTGATTCACTAGCTCAGTGTATAAGAAATGTGTTGCATCAAAAAATATTGAAATAATTTAATTTATTAAAAAACTAGACCTTTTGAAAAAACCGATTTTTTTATTAAATTTTCTTTATCTATTAGAAATTTTATAAACTTGTCTAGGAATAAATTTTTTAAATGCAATTCTCTATGATAATATAAAAAATAAATCTAAAAATGTAAAAACCTGAACTAGTTTCTACGTTTAAAGAAAAAAGTTCTGAAACGTAGACGGATACCTTAAAGGTGCCTGGGGCACGTAAAGTATGTTCGTGGTCACAATGTCCTCCAAGTACGGCACTGCTCTTCAGTATTGGATTTCGTGGGTTATAATTCCATTGTTAGTATGGGTGTTTGCAGTATCTTGGATTCGGCTTTCAGCAGTAGGTCCCGGTCTTGTTAGCCTTCGTGTAGCAAAAACGTAGACCTCTCCAAACCAACCAACCAACCAAACGACAAAAAATTGTAGATATTGATTGTATGATACGTTTTAAAATATATTTGTTAAATAATATTTATTTTATGAAACATTGTGATCTATAACTAATGGACTTGAAAATTATTGTTCCAAGTGTTTAAAAAGTAATGGCATAGCGGGTATTTTCATCCGATTTTAAGAATCAGCTAATTATAATTTCCAATAAATCAGACAAAAGAAAAAAATATGTATTTCGCACGTGAGCTCCCAGACAAAGCTAGCCTTGCACATCAGCTGTCCTTAACTGAATACACTTTATTGAATTCTAATGAAAAAGTAAGTTAAATTTATTTAAAAATAAGAGTTTAACAATTTATCGTGCTTTTTTCTTTTACTACACACACACACATGCATATACATTTTTCTCCATTTTCCGTTTAAGAAATTTTCTCTCTTAGGAAATTTTAATCTCTTACTCACTTCGCATACTTCTTAAGCATGTTCCACTGTATTCTCAGCATAAAAATATCGTTGAAAATTGAAAATTTAAGAAATCGAAATCGAATGTCCCCTTAAAGTAAACACATTTTATGTAAAAGGTGACAGGGGTAAAATAGGTTCGTGATCCCATTGTTTTCAATCAATACCTCTGGGGGTGGCGGGTCAAGCCTATGGGTTTTCTGCTTGGTCCCTGTATCTAAATTACAAGGACCCACTTGAGCATAAGTCGAACTTTCACCCTAGCGGTGCTCGTTAAAACGAAAGGCGCACTACTTTGCATTAATACGAGTAACCTCCTGCTCAATAGGTCCTGCTCAATAGTCTCTGTAAGTCTTGGTCTCATTAGCCCTCGTGTGCAAAACAGTAGACCGTAGCGCTCCAAACCAAACCAAAACCTGCTCAATAGTGCTTGTTTGGACTAAGTGGCATAAGACAACAACAACAAAAACATTATTTAATTTTATGATGCGTCTTCAGAATTATCATTTGCACAATCCCTAAAAAGGTCAAATTTAGTTTAATTTTTCATGAAAACAGTGTTGGCAGAATAGAAATCATGTTCTACCATCTAACGGCGATTGGCAATATTAATATCCATTAATATGATATTTTTCATTAAATAGATATTTTCTGTGGTTACAATTTTAAATCTCTCCGTACCAATAAATAATAAAATAATAAAGATTTTAAATTAAAAAGCTTTGTTTCCACTGCATATAAATACGTCGATGTATTGTTGTACACCTTTAGGAGACCAGCAGTGTTAATATTCATTATATATTGAATTTTTTCGTTTATGTTGCTGATTGCAACCAAAAAGGGAAGTGCATGACTAGATGTTACAACAAATGTTACCTAAATACAAAATTTCACCATTCTACAGCAAATCGTTCTTGAGCTATGAGAGCTGCATACGTACTCAGAGACGTAACACATAAACTAGTCAAAATGGACTCAAGTGTGGTGGATATGGATTTTTTTTGCTGAAATCCGAACTCATAATTTTTTTCCGATCTCAACACTACCTTTAAGTAGCATTGTGATGAATATAATTGCCAATATAATTACCTTCAATCCAGGTCAAATCAATATAATTACCTTCATACTAGGAATGGAATTTAAAAACATTGTTTCAACTGTTTACAAAGCAGTGTTACAACTGCATATGAATATATCAATATTTTGTATATATATATATATATATATATATATATATATATATATATATATATATATATATATATATATATATATATATATATATATATATATATATATATATATGTGTGTGTGTGTGTGTGTGTGTGTGTGTGTGTGTATATATATATATATACAGGGTGTCCCAAAATGTCGTTTATAAACTTAACATGCTAGTCTGTCATATCATGATGAACAAGATTTACATAAGAACTTGTGTCCGAAAATGCAAACTGTGACCGCTAGAGGGCAATAATTTCAGGAAAATCGCTGGATCGGTAAAGGCTGACCGCCGTGATCCCCCGGCCTGACTCCCCTGGATTTCTACCTGTGGGGACACATGAAGTCCATGGTGTACGAGACACCCTAACATCGGACATGGATCTTATCGCCAGGATCGCGGAAGCGGCAGCACGTGTCAGTGACACTCCTGGCCAAATTGAAAAGGTTCGTGAATCCATGTGCCGACGTTGTGAAACGTGCATTGTAACGAAGGAAAACAATGTGATGTAATCCTCATCTGTAGCAAAAATCATATTAACACCGCTGTCGATATCATTTTTTTTCCTGCTCCACACTCGTGATCACAGCACTCTAGCGGTCGCAGTTTGTAAACGACCTTTTGGGACACCCTGTATATATACACATATACATATATATACATACATATATATATATACATACATATACATATATATACATATACATATACATATATATATATATATATACATATACATATACATACACACACACACACACACACATATATATATATATATATATATATATATATATATATATATATATATATATAATACATAAAAAATATATAATTCGATGAACCCCAGAGCCGCATGATCAAGAACCAAAACTAATGCACGAGCGGTCTCAAAAATACATGAAATGATCAAAAGCTAGATTGTATTTCTTTGGTCCGTCGAAAAAGAGTATCAATTCTAGAGGTAGCTCATCTCGGTAGGGGTATTCCGGGAGAGGTTTTCTCTCTTCTGTTTTTATGTGGTTCCCAACCTTCGTAATACGGTCCGCGAGAAGGAATCGTCATCTTCAGAAATTCGCTTCTCAGCCCCTTGTCTTAAAATTTCTCCGAAAACCCTTGAACAACATTCTGTTTCTCAAACGTCTTCGTAGAATCTTTGATATCAAGAGAGGCTCACTTGTTGTAAACATTGGTCGTGGGTTCAAAAACTTATACAGACGTTACACAGAAACTTATCAAAACTGATTCAAGCATTGTCAAAATGAATATTTTCATTAAAATCTGTACACTGAAATTTTTCAATATTACATTACTTTCTTTATTTCGTGCAAAAAAAAAAGCGTTTCCGAGCTATTTTAGATTAATGCCCGAGATTTCTGGTTTCACTACAGTGGCTATTTAATAATTTGGTTCAACATGGTAGATGGTCTGGTTCTGTAAAACTCTTGTATGTGTTCGACTCAGATTGCCGTCGCTTAATTGAAGAGCGAATATAAAAAGATCTCGCGTATCATTAAAATGCGTCTGAAGATCGCATTAAAAATTGCCTACTTTAAAAGTTAAGCTATTTAAGAAAAAAATGTTTGAACGTTTGAATTTCCGGGAACCGCGTAATGAACGGAGAAATTATCACTACCGATTTCCATTTGCAAGGTTAGTTCAGTAAAAGTAATGAGATTTGTAATCGGTCGCATCTAGAATCTTCTCAAGTACTAAAAATATAAAATAAAATAGATGATTATTATAATTATAGTAATTATGCCTGCAAATAACCATGCCAGGAAAAATTTTAAATTTTTATTTTTAGTTAAGATTAAGATCTTGTGATGTTAATTTAACATTTGAAAGCACAGGGGCTTTCTACAGCATGTCCATAATTAAACTTCCCTACTTTTAAAGTTGTCTAAAGTCGACGTTATTGTTAAGAAAGTTATGAAATATCGTGTAGAACATAATAAAGGCATGGGAATTCGTTTGAGCTAATAAAGAAAATTCATTCAAAAATTCATTACCAGTGGATGTTTTTTGATGAATTACATATTTAGCCAACATTTATTCTAGTTTAAAAAAAATTCTTCCATCATTTTCAGCTACCATTTGAAATCGTAAGATACAGCATGTTCTACAGTTGACTGCAATGTGTCCTGGGAAATGCTGAGAAACATGTCGGGAAATGCTGTCAGATCAGATAGAGTTCTTGGTTTATCAAGACTGACTAGTGACTTCGTGTGGTTTCTGGAAATCCCTTTTGCGGCTTGTTCTAATTTAACTCGTTTCGAGACCAACGTCTCTTATACACAGCGATTTCACTCTTATTAACCCAGCTTCGCCTCCACGCGATGATCTACAGTTCATAATGAGATAGCAGCGTCGCGTATCCGTAATCGGAGATCGGAAGTTTTATATTAATTTTTAAATACTAGATTTAATTACTAGATGGCGTTAAACGGCAACGGTTTTCACAACGTTAGACTCGTACAGCATTTGTGTGCTGGTCCTCAAGGGGTAAAAATAAAGTATGCTGTATAAAAAAGCTATATTCGACAATTTATCCTTGTACTTGGATAAAGAAAAAGTGTCCTGTGTTTGTATATTATAACCGCATTTAATTCCCATGATGCTTTTAATGAAACAAAAATAAAAGTATAACCCAGGACAGTTTTAATCTTTAAGATGTGTAGACGTTTCCAGAATAAGGATTCCAAAGTTTGGCGATAATTACGAAGAAATTTAAACTAAACTTTTATTTAAAAAGTTGGTTTGGTACAATTTTCATTATACTACGTTGTTAAATTGAATTTTTTACTTTACTTTATTTATATCTTAATGCAAAAACATTTCAGATTCTTTCAGGTCAAGAATAGTTCTTGGTTTATCAAGACTGATTAGACGTTTCTAATACTTCCAAAGCTAAAATTCACATGGTTTGAAGTCTTCAGATCAGGGAAATATATATATATATATATATATATATTAGGAATATAT
>CM063504.1:12042836-12055336 GCA_032207245.1 Pardosa pseudoannulata
GTATTATTTTAATGATAATCTGGGTAGTTTATTTGAGGGGATTAATTTTTATTTAGACGCTGAATTTTTATAAAAGATTGGCAAATTTCTGAATATAAATTTAGTTTTAATAACTTTGATAAATTAAATTTAAAACGAATACCTGGAATCACATTAAGGTATATTAGGAGTGTTTGGTAAACATTTTCTAAGAATCTATAATAGGTTTAGTCTGTAGAAGAATTTTGAAAAATAAGAAAATTCATTAAAAAATTTTTTAAACATATTAAATTTTATAATAAAAAAGTTTTTTTTTTTCAAATTTTCCTTATTTATTCTTGGGAATAACGTCCTCTTTCGGAACCCATTTTGCTCACGGTGCGGCGTCCCTAAGACTGACCTTGGAAATGCCAACTTTGCCACGACCTAGTTACGTCCGTGGTACAGAATGGTCTTCAAATACAGAATATAGAATGGAAAAGATCCAAGGAGAGTAAAGATTCCCTCTATCTCGGAGGCGCACAGCACTTAGTATATTACATACATACATGTGCATATGTGTGTGTGTACGTCTGTGTGTGCACATGAGTGTTTGTGGTTGGGAAAGTCGGATCATTATTAAATAAAATTTATAATTATTTCTCTTTTGTGACATATTACTCATTTATTAGTTAATAGTCCCTCTAATGTGTTCGTTCACAATCATTAAAACCGATACGATTTTCACATTAAACCTGTCTTGAACAGAGCATTTTGTTCTTTTTAGCATTAACATGATGACAGCTACAGCATCAAACCGTGTCATAATATTCCCTGAAACCTGTGGTGGTTACAAGTTTTGCAAAACACCGATCTATACAAGAATCTTCCCCTATCCCAAACGTTTTTGTTCCCATCATTATATCTCCTCTGCACATCTCAAAACAACTTGGGTGGCTAGAAAAACATACTGGATTGACATTGTTGACAGTTTTACAGATTACTACTTGCATCATGATGTCGTGAAAATCATTCGCATTCATAGGCAGATGTTACATTTACATGACTGTTTCTCTTTATTATTATTATTATTAAAATGGTATATATTTAACTTCATGATTTATAATTTTCTATCTTTGTTAAAAACACTATTAAAGAAAGCAAATAAATTTCCACGTTTTCAATTTTTCCGCTAAATATTTTGGAAACTACCCAATGAAAATTATTAGATTGCTTTTGTAATGTCTCCTAACAATCCCAAAGAGTTTATTTCTAACTTTTTATCTTGCTTTTTTGATATCTAATACTTCTTTCTTATACTATTCTTTTTTCTCCCCAGAAAAGTCTGCTTTGATTTGGAATGGTCTCCGATTTTGCCACATGAGGATTAATGAGACTGAAAACTACTTAACGAGATTCGATCTTGCTGACTCCAGTTCCGAACGACAACGTTCTTGCAATTGAGCCATCATCCACCCTAAGAAAAAAGAAATTTCAAGTCTGCTTTGGAGATCTCTGTTTATAGATTAACTTTATAATTTACTAAAAACGCCAAATATAGGTACATTAAGTTTTTTTATTCATCTTTTTTGGTTGTAGTGATGATGCTATCATCAAGATTTTAGAAAGTTTAGAAAATGTTCTAAATTGGGAAAATATTTTAGACTGCTATTAAGATTTTAGAAGTTTAGAAAACCATAATTACAGAAGCGTCACATTGTTAAAATATTTAAAAGATTTTATATGTTTTGAATAGGTTGCCCAATTGTGTAGTGATTGGCATGTTGTGCTCTCACTCGATGAGTTTGTTTGCAATTTCCGAAAAGACTTGGATGCATTTATTTGTTGTCACCTCATAGAGAGCAGTGTTGGTCTCCCTATATCATCCTTCCATAATAAAAAGGGCACAAAATCAGCTAATCATATGGTAAAACAATAATAAAGGTAAGTTCCTCGCATTTGTAATATATATATATATATATATATATATATATATATATATATGTGTGTGTGTGTGTGTGTGTGTGTGTGTGTGTGTGTGTGTGTGTGTGTGTGTGTGTGTGTGTGTGTATAACAGTAAAAATTGAAGTTTGTCAAGGTTCTAAAGTATGAGAGTGGCGTCGTTGTGTTTCCGGTATTGATGGTCACATGACATGGCGAGAGAAGTATTCCATTAAGGCCCCTCCGCACTATGGTCCACTGCAAGCCATTACCACCGTCTGGAGGGAGTACGTTTTATCGTGGTCGATGGTGGTAGACGATAAAATAGCCTTGGTGGACGATGGCTTCGGTGGTGGTTTATCTCCAAAGATCAAAGGCAGCCAGATGCGCAATTAAAGTGCTCAGTAAATCCTACGGACATATTTACGAGCTCGGCTCATTTAGTGGCCCAGCGTGTGGATGCAACACGAACCATCGTTCAATCACGAACCATCGTCGTAATCAGGAAGAGGTGAACTATTGGCCATAGTGTGGAGGCTACATTAGATGACGGAATCTGATGTGTGGCGTAAGGCCTAAGAAGGCTGTACGATACGGAATTAACTACGACTACCTTATGGGATTGTGATTATAACTTTATTATATATATATATATATATATATATATATATATATATATATATATATGTATATATATATGTATATATATGTATGTGTATATATAATATATATATATATATATATATATATATATATATATATATATATATATATATATATATATATATATATATATATATATATATATATATATATATATATATATATATATATATATATGACACGTTCCGAGTGATGACACATATTGATACTAGTTTTCGTTTGACATCTGTACGTACACGTATAATGTAACGCAATATCTATTAATATTAAAATGTCAGTTTTTCTTTTTCAGGATTGCTATAATGTATAGTTACGCCTTTTCTCTATTAACACATTGTGTGCGGGTACATTTCGCACCGGAACTGTACCGGGAGCGGGCGTTTTGCGCGTAAATTTAGTTATTCAGTTAAATCTCAATAGATCGAAAATTATTTAATTTTTTAACCAATTTTTCGTATTTTATATTGAAATATATAAACAAATATATAAATAGAAATATATAAATAACAACCATAAGATTTTTGTAAACAAAAAATATATTTTTTAATGGATAAATTTATAATAGTATCGTAAATATGAAAAATTAAATAGAAATAGTAGTATATAGTTTTAATTTTTTTTAATTATGTTATATATAAACATTTTTACATTATAAAAAAATGAAAAGAGCAATCATAAAACTAATAATGTAAAAACTAGTTTTTGTCTAAATTTTTCCAGAATCTATGTAGTAGACAAGAACATTCAGTTTCGTTTTGATGTATTTACCGTTATTTTTGTACCCACAAACAAACCACGTTGTTTCACTAACCCGTACTAGTACGTGACCCGCACTCAAATAACAATCGTCATAAAACGTACTAAAACGTGTCCGGCATACAATGTGTTAACTGCATTTTGATCTCTATATAACGAAAAATTTCAGTATAATAAATAATTACGATAACAGGCATAATTGAAAAAAAAAAGATATTACCCATAGAGGGTAGAAAAGGTTTTTATAGGATTGTTGTACTGTCTAGTTCTGCACCCTCTTTGGTTGCATTCAGAACTCGATATAATGAAACATTTCAGTATAAAGAGTAATTGCACTGCAGGAAATAGCTGAAAACTTTTAGCCGTAGAAGATTAAAAATTTTTTTATTACACTGTTGTATCGTCTAGTTGTGCAACCTTTTTGGTAGCATTCAGAACTCTATATACTGAAACATTTCAGTATAACGAATAAGTACTTTGAAGAATAACTAAAAAAACTTAAAGCCGTAGAAAAATTTTTTACCTTCTAGGTAAAATTTTTTTGGATCTTGTACCGTCTAGTTGTGCACAACGGTGGAATTCCATAGGTGCAGGGGCTCGCTTTTTTCAGCCCGCAATAAAAAATTGATATAATTTTATTTTAAATTCAGTACCAACGTTTATTTTTGCGGTCCTAACCGATACTAACAAAGTACTAAGAAATGGCAACTGTTAATTTATTGGATTCTATAGGTGCGGGACTGGGGAAATGTACCTGCGTTTTTATGTAGAAAAAAAAATGGATTTCATATATTCCTAGATCACAGTCGGAAATCGGATATTTCCTTAATATTCACCGATAAAGCAAATGGTTAGCTTATAGCCACTAACAGATAAAAGATGTAGACTGGAGTGCTAAAAAATAAATCCATCAGCAATACTTTATCATTTTAGATAAAGAAATACTTTACACGGATCACTGAGCATTTTTTCCTTTTTCAGAACTTATATAATATTTGCGCACGTTTTGAAGATTGCTTTATGTTTCAGATATTTGAGATAATCTATATTTACTGATTTTATCCCGCTCAACATAATTTTTTTTATTAAATACAGATATTTTTTCATATTTTTTTATTTTTTTTTACAATATTGTGTATAGATTGGCTCTAGCAATTTTGCCACTCTGGGTTGTGATGAGGCGATTTAGATCAGTAATATAATTGATTCATTCATACAAGAAGTAAAATGCTCGGGATCTAAATCTGACCTCATCACATCTTTTGTAAATGACAGAGAACCATAAAATTATATTCAACGGATATTGTTGTCTTGTGCGGTAGTCTCGGGCGGGGTTTTGATCCCAGTCCCAGATAAGAATCCCATCTCCGTACCTGACACTAAATAAGAATGTACCTTTGTGGAGATATTTATGAGTCCCTAAGGGGCAGTGCCCAATTAGAAGGGCTAAGGTTTTACACGTTGGCGGTCTCAAGGTGGGGTTAAGCAGACCAATTAGATTTTTACAACTATCCCGATTGGACGATAAGAAGGAAGAGGGGACAAAGATGAAGTTAATAAAATAAGAAAAATCTAAAAAAGAAAAAACGTGTTCGGGAGTCGAGTCGAGGAGACAAGTCCGACGGGAGGTGTTCGAAAGTGCAGTCGAACCAAGGAGAGCAGAGAGGACAGAAGTCGGAGGAGACGATTGTGACAGTGAGACTCGGGGAGTCCAAGGAGAATAGCCTTGAGTTCGACAGAGATTCCGGAAACATTCAGAACATCTAGCTACTACCAGTGTTCCTGTATTAAATATTACGGCCGCACCCCTAACACTCAGAAGGAAGCCCCTGACCAGACCGACGAAAGATCCATACATACCCAATCCTGATCAGCCCTCAACCAGCAGTGTTCCGGACACACCTTATTAACTCACGAAGGTACCCCTTTTACATATATTTGAAATTGTTATTAAGTCCTCTCTCTTATATTTACATATTTATTTAAGTGATGAAAAATTATATTCAGAACTAAATTATAGTGCCACCTAATTTGAAGGTGTTGATAAAGCAAATTTTATGAAGATAGAATCAGATTGTGTGTACATAGATGTATATATATCATTATAATAAATTTACTTTTTTTATTTTAAGCTGGTTTCAGATGCTTTTAATTTAGCTTTTAGTTTATTTTCATATTTTATGTCTGTAGTTTCTCAGAACCTGTGGTTGAATTTAGTACTAAAATATTTTTACACAACGCAACCAAAATAAATATTACTATATATTTGATCACAGGTTAATACTCAAATATAAACGAGAACTACATGACATGGGTCAAAACGTGAAATGCTGCATAGCTTCCCTTACTGTAAAAGTTATCATTAAAGAGAAAGGCAAAATTAGAGTTGAGAAAGGTAAGTTTAGTTTCGAGAAGCTCCTGTTTTCCTCTTCGCCCCAAAGTTTGGAGATGAAAGCAAAATTCTTAAAGAAATAGCAAGATTGTCTGTTGAGGATAATATTGACAGTTTTTCATCAGCCGTATTACAACGATAAATTACATTTAACATATATGAAAATGAGTATTACCTTTTCCTGCACACCAGGGTAACCAAATGCAAGCAGTATTCGAGCAATCGAAACCAGAAGTATGGATGTACAGTTTGTTCCATAACAGCTTGTTGCTCATAACTTCGTCAATAGATAACACTCAGATACCGGCTTAATTGCGCGTGTTCTTCAAACATCAGAGAAGAATGCTTTATAGTTATATTCTTTATTCGATTTGTTTTGCCGTTTTTAAATCAACAATTCCAAAATGAGTGCCGAGTATGCGAGCCGTTTTGAGGCAGTGTTTCTGTTTAACCATCCAAAAGGAACAAAAATGTCTTGTGCAGCTGCAGCCTGGTACATCAGAAAGTCTGAGTCGTTCGTCAAGAAGTGGGTAGCAGGGCCCAACTAAGATACTTTTGTGATCAGGGCACAATCCAATTTTTGTGCTCTCCACCCCCATTCAAATTTATAGCGAGAAATTATTATCATAATTACAGACATATAAAAATTATAACATTGAATTAGCAAATAGATTTAAGAAATTATCATTAAAGTAATATTCAAAATCAAAAACACCAAATTTTCATTTTACGGAATCATTATTAGTTCTGTTCAGCCATGATAAAACTTGAGGACTTTTAAAGACCTACTGTGACCCACTTTTTTATTTTTACCTTATCACACTCACAAGCTCTGTGGTGCAGAAAATAAATAATAGAATTAAAAATAATTTAAATTGATGAGATGATTTAATGGTTTATAGTGGTATGCTGCTAATAATCTCTCTTATAAATATGCAGTAACCCATAGGAGAAAAAGAGCACCAGGTTTTTTGAGGGAATTAATTATCAGGTAAATAACAGTAAAATTAAAGTAAATAGGAAACAATATAGTTCATCACAAACACAATTACCTCGTACAATAATTTATTAAAACTTAACGATGGTAGCGTAAGTTTGCAGTTTTTCCCTACTTAATACTTCAAGCATTCGACTAAATTTCCGTGCCCCGTAAAATTTTCGAGCCAAGGGAACGTGCCCTAAGTGCCTGTGCGATAATCAGACCTGGTGGGTAGTACGTTATAAATCAATACAAAATGTTGACGAATTATCGGAACGGGGTAAACGCCGCTCAACGTCAAAATCGAATGATAAAGTGATTCTTACATAATTCATAATAATGGGTACTGGTCAACTTATTAAGTGAAATGCATTTCAATTTAATATGTATACTACACGGTACAACTGTATTTTTAACTAATCCGTTTGTATTTTCAGAGAAATAGACGACACGCTCTTATGGAACAGACTGTAGGACTACAGTAACTCGAGACAATTAATAGGACCCGTTGCTTTGGCCGTGAACCCAACTTGATTGAGATGGCTGGAAAATGTGGTGAGAGGACAGAAAATTAGCATTTATTTCAGAGTTAGCTTGGGTAGATTGGTTTGAAACAATTTAAGCAGAGTATACTCCTTCTATTTCTGATATTTTCTGGCTGGGTAAATGGATATGAAAGAATGAGAATGGGAAAAGGAGAATTTTTAAGAAATATTTTAAGTGTAATAATAGTGATATATTTCATATATATATATATATATATATATATATATATATACATACATACATATACATATACATATATATATATATATAATATATATGACAGGCTTCCACTAAATGACACTAGAGTCCTGAGTACATTTTCATAGCTTTATTCAAATTTCAGAGCACACTACTCATCAATCATCTTCAATGGCATCTCACATTGGTGCCTAACTTTTAACAAAGGCAGGCGTAGCTGCCTCGGGTAGCCACAGCTCTGGCTGTGAAATGTGCACACTGCTCTCTGCCCAGATCACTGCGCGTGAGCCGTATTTATGTGGTTAACTCCTCACGCCGCCTCACTCTCAGTAAAGAATCCCTAATTAAAATCTTTTAAAATTAATCTACAATTTAAATCCTGACATATATATATATATATATATATATATATATATATACATATATATATATATATATATATATATATATATATATATATATATATATATATATATATATATATGTATATATATTTATATATGTATATATGTATGTGTATATATATATAAATGTATATATATATATACATATATGTATATATATAAGTATATATATATGTATATATGTGTGCGTGTAAGATGGGCGAGATTCCTCAAAAAGAACAACACATTTTATTTCTGGTGACGATACATCAAATCAATTACAACAGGCATAAAACTTGGAGAACATCGTGCACACACACTTTTCAAGTAGGGATTTCTCAGGTAAAAAGACTACGAATAATCCCTAAGCACATTTTATCATGTGATAAAAAATACTAATGTCTGAACAGAAAGCGTTTACTATTGTATAAAGAAGTACAGACAGAGGTTGAATTAAGTCTATAGCGTGTCTGGAGGGAAAAATCAGACAAATACTTACTTCATATATTTATAAATATATATAATTTATCGGGTTAAAATTTCTTACTGGTTGCTTATCTAACCTTATTAAACATTCCCTACCACACAAACGTGTATTTCTGAAACAACAGAGGATAATATCGAGGTTGAATTTCCTCACGAAAATTTTCCACTCTTACAAATTTCACCTCAGCTCACTAATGCGTGATATTCAACTGAAACCGACATCGGACAAAGTTTATTTTAAAAAAATCAAAAACAAAAAACCGACGAAACACTTTCCGTAATACACCTGAGTCCTCTGTTATGTGTTAATTCGCTGCGTTTCAACATATCCTCTGTCAGCAGCCCTTACACCCATAATAATATGTACAATATAGAAAGGGAAAGAAAAAAAGACTGCCACATGATATTCGGCGATCTCACTTTTGAAATGAATTCGTATGCGTTCTTAGATTGATTTGACCCACTAACCTGAACATTCCCGATATCAATCAGTTTTACCTCGCTAAAAAAAGAAAAACTTGATATCTTGATGGATTTATTTACTTGGTTTCTCTTTTATTGTTGCCTAATTTTTAGAAGAGTTACCTCGCAATATATTCGTGTGTATCTGAAAATGGCTATAAAGCGTTAAAAGTTACTCGGGGAAAAAGAAACAAGAATTAAGTTATGTCATCATAGCAAGTTTGATATTAAAGCTCAATTTTGTTTTGTTGACACAGACAAAACGTTAAATTTTCTTGAATAAACACAACAATATGGTAGGTTTATTCCGTTTAGTACTATATAATAATAATAATAGTTTAATTATTTATATATATATTATATATGTAATGAGACGGACTTCTCGATGGGTGGTTGCAGTCATAGCCATAAAAATGATACCGTTTCAGCTATAGACCTTTATTAAGATAACGTTGGAGGACGGGTTCCCACTTCATCATAGGGACAGGACAAAGTGAAGGGTCTGCTAGCATGAAGTTCTGTGTACAAGACACGTAACACCTGGGTCAACATCCGTGGGAAAATATCTCTAGAAAAATCTGTCTCCGACAGCGTGTATCTCCTTTTTATTTGGAAATTTCCTAAATTGTCGGCTAAGGCCATGAAGGTTTATAATTAGCCAGGCCCCTTCTCTGAGGGCGTAACCTGTAGCCCCAGTGGTCAATTTAGGTTAGGGGTTAAAAAGGGGAATGCAAAATGACGCGAGAATTTTTAGCCCTTGATTTCAGTTTTGAAAATTCCTGAGAATTTTCCTTACACACACACACACACACACACACACACACACACATATATATATATATAAAATTCCTCTGTCAGTGTGTTTGTGATAGAACTCCGCCTAAACGTCTCGACTGCATTTAATAAAACTTTGTGTACGTAATTAAGTTGATTCGAGAATGGTTTAGAATCCCAATTTGATCCGATAAAAATGTTTTTTATTTATGAATTTTATTTCTTATTTATGAATTTCTTATGAATTTTTATTTAATCTAATTACGTTTGTGATGACTGTATGCGAGGTATCGTCAAGTATTTTTAAAATATTTTTTCCTTACTTTTCTATCAAAATGGTCCAATTTATAATTTATTAAAAAAATTTTACAATTTTTGGATTTACAGCGTTAAAACAGGACAATGTCTGTCGGGTCGTCTAGTATATATAAATATATATATATATATATATATATATACATATATATATATTATATAATATATATATATATATATATATATATATACATATATATATAATATATATATATTTATATATATATATATATATATATATAATATAATATATATATACACACATATATATATATATATATATATATATATACAGAGAGAGAGAGAGAGAGAGAGAGAGAGACAACAGTAAAAAAATTCTACGGTGTAGAATACATTACTACTTTTCTTGTTAAGCACTGTGCTTCATTTAGGGTGGGTTTATCCAGTAACATAGTTTAGGGAAAAGGAACAACATAAGCAGCAACAAAACTATGTGAATGGAAACAAAATCCATACTTTGAATCAATACTAAAATATTTAAATTAAAATCTATATATTTTTATTTAAAAATGTACCGCTAAAAGTGATTTTCTTCAGTTAAAAGAATGTTTACCTTATTGCATGAATCGGTAGATTTTGAATAATATTTATTATCATTTACGATTAATAAACAGTTTTTCTTCTAAAAATATTACTTTTTTAGATAATAGTTTAACATTAAATGTCGAAATATGTATTCGCAATTGTGTTTATTCTGCGGTATGTATAAAAAAATTATTTTGGAGAAAAAAAATTATTGTTCACGTTATAATGTTCTTTGCTCAAGAACATTGGTTCTTAAACTTTTTATCCCGCTGACCCCTTTTCTTATCACATGCATAACAGAAAACTGCTATTTATTAATATTAGATGTCAAAATATAAATTAGCAATTAAATTTTGTATTGTAGTTTGTAAAAATTTTAAATTTTTGCAAGTTATTATGTTCTTTACTCTAGAACAGGGGTTCTCAAACATTTTATCGCACGGACCCCTTTTCTTATCACGCACCCCTAAATAATTTTTCTTAAGAAAGAACTAAGAGCCTATTATTTATCATTGTTAGACCTTATCCCCTATATAATAATAGCCTAAGTTATCTATCCGTCTGTCCTCGAATTTATAAAGCGGTTTTACCTGGAATGGATAAGGGCATCCATATTGGATTCTTGATGAGTTAGGGTTAGCAAAATTCAAAGCAAGTCTTTAAAAAATTCGAAATCCACTCCATCCCCCCTTTTCGAGCGTTTAATGCCATTATTTCAAGCCCTATTTTGCCAAGAGCAGGCGGTTAAATTTATCACATAATAAATAGGTAAAAATAACATTTTTTCTAGCATTATGACGTCATTCCTTTACCATCCCATTTAATAATTTCTTATTTTAAATTATTTAAATATTGTCTGCGTTATTTTCGTACGTTTTAACACTGAACTTAGATATTCCGTAAATAATTTTCTTTTATATTTGGCTTGAATAATAGATTAGGTATATATGTGACAATTTTAAATTTAATCATCGATTATTTTTTGTTGAAATGAAAATTTTATCACCGGTATTAACAAAAAATTCCTTTTATAAAAGTCTTTTACGCACAAACAAATAGCTAGCGTTTAAGTTATATGTCTTTAAAAATTAAGAAGTATGTTCGTTTGTGTGTTTGTTTTTTATATTTCTCTTGACTAAATGAATTCGTGGTGCTTAAACATTTCAAATGGGTTTGAGTTTATTTTAGGTATCAAAGAACCAAAAAAAACAAAACAAAAACATACATTTGAAAAATACAAAATTTAAATTAAAATCTATTTATTTAAAAAGACACAAAAATATTCATTATATAAATAAAGAAAATTATTAATACTTAAAATAACTGAGTTACTAAATTTGGATTTTATGAAAGAAAAAAATTATAAAATACATAAATACTTTTAATAGAAATGTATTTTATTTAAAAGTGTAGAATTTTTTTTATTTTATTTATAATAAACATTGATAAATGAATACGTGATTCTAAACTGCATAAACAAGAAATTATGAATGTCAAATTATTGACTGTACCAGATATTTCATGAAAACATATTTTTTTATGTTAGGGTTACAATTCAATTATATACTGTTGCATATGATTTTGCTAGTAAATTTCATTTAAGGAGAAACAGGCATTATTTCGCAGTATTAATAGCTTAGAGAAGAAGAATTTTATTTAAGAAATCACATAAATATAATATATAATAATAGCCTAAGTTATCTGTCCGTCTGTCCTCGAATTTATAAAGCGATTTTACCTGGAATGGACAAATCATATTGATTCTTGATGAGTTGGTTAGCAAAATTCAAAGCATTAAAAATTCGAAATCCACCCCTTCTTTCGAGCGTTTAATGCCATTATTTCAAGCCCTATTTTAAGAGCAGGGTTAATTTATCATCATAATAAATAGATAAAAATAACATTTTGCTCTAGCATTATGACCTTTAACCATCTCATTTAATCATTTCTTATTTTAAATTATTTAAATATCGTCTGCATTATTTCATACGTTTTATCATTAGATTTAGATATTACGTAAATACTTTTCTATTATATTTGGCTTAAATAATAGATTAGGTACAATGGATAATTTTAAATTTAATCATCGATTATTTTTTGC
>CM063504.1:12060336-12072836 GCA_032207245.1 Pardosa pseudoannulata
ATTTAATACATTCCGTCAATCGAATGTAATTTAAGGAATGCTACAACCCACACTAAGTTCTCGTAATTAAGAAACAGAGACCAAGTAGAAGACAACCAGACCTGGTCTGTTACCTCCAGGGATATCGTTGCAAAACATTGCGACCACGAACCTTTTTCCCATGTCTCATTCGGTAACGAATGCTGTGGATCTTTGGCCAGTTCGAGCCTTGAAGTCAAAACCCTCCATTTGTGAGATCGATGGCCTTTGCCCACACAGCTACTGCGACTCGACACAAGATACTAATAGTCGTACATAGGTGCCAATGCTTCCGATATACTCTGAAGTTTCCGTGTATAAACGTCGGTGTGGTTCCGATATTCAGATCGGAAAACTAATTCTTCCGATTTTCAGCTATATAGCCTAAAATACCTAAAAATTCACGTTCTCCCTTTATTTCTCTCTCTGTCGATAATTCTGTAATTCAGCAAGAAGTAAAATGCGAATATTCAGCCAAACTAAAAATGTCAGAACTGATTTTAGACAATTTCTGTCTAGTAAAACATTAGAACAGTTATTAATTGTAAAATGCAGTAAAAGTTTAAAACGTTTTGAAAATGAGTTTGACAAACAATTTTTGTAAATAGCAAAATCTTGAAGAGCAACATTTTTAAATGCTAAAGTCTAATATGCCTGTTTTATACTTTGGATAAATAGTATTACAGTTTGTCACGTGATCCGTGGTAGCTCAGTCGGTAAAAGAACCGCTCTAGTAACTGGAGAGTTGCGGATTCGTAGCCTGATCTGGCCTAAGATCCGCCGTGTTCGTTAAGGTGACTGAGGCACGTCAAATAGGTTCGTGGTCACAATATCCTCCAAGTTCTCAATCAATACCTTTGGGGGTGGCAGGCCAAGCCTATGGATCTTCTGCTTGGTATCTGCTTCAAAATGACGAGGAACTACTTGAGCAAAAGTCTTACTTTCACTATAGCGGTGCTCGTTATAAACGAAAGGTGCACCCTTTTGCTTTAATACGAGTAGTGCATGGCTCAATCGTGCTTGGTTTGACCAAGTGGCATAAGTCAACAAGAACGGCAAATGTTAAAAAAAACATAACTAATTAATTTAATTAATAAGTGGTGAACCATTAAAGAATTGGGGGCAATTAATACATGTGCTAAATTATTTTTCCTATTTTAAAATAAAATATTTTTACAGTTGTTATTCACTACACTTAACTTTTAAAATAAATCACTTCTCTCACTTATTACTTTGTGAATTAGCTTACTGTTCAACTTGCAATATAAATGATAAAACGTTTCAAAGGGTAGGATTGTGGGTGTTTAAGACGTTGCACAATGCTATAAGAGGAGATTACAGGGCTGAAAAGACAGCGAAAGGCATCAAAAGTAAAAAAAGAAGATTGCCATGAATGGTAAAAGAACTTCTTGAAAAAAAATTATAAGAACCTCTCGTGTAACTTTCCACAACAACTTCCTCTTTACGAAATGTCTACGAACGGTAAACATAAAGCATCAGATTGTGTTACTTCATTTTATCTAGAAATTAGAGGCGAAAATAATGCATTCACTGTCATGAGATGAGTCTGCATGGGTTTCACACTGCGGTGAAGAGTAATAATAAAAAAAAATTCTTGGAAATGGGGAATTTTTTTTCGTAATTTTTTTGTTTCATTTGATAAGCTTTCTCGGGAAATTATTGCTTAATGCGATAAGAAGACGTCTTATAACCGAACTCAGAGCAAAGAAAAGTAAGCATAAAAAAATGTAAAACGTAAATATAAATTATATATTAATTCTTCCTCGAGTTTGTTTTAATCTAGGATGATTTTCAAACAGTAAATTTTGCATTGAAATGAAATTGTCAAGTACAAATTTAGGTAATACCAGAGTGTATCAAAGGCATCAAAGGTGATGTGGCAACTGGACCATATGGTCCGAGCCCTTCAATCCAGAGGCTTCTGTCAGTAAGCACAAAAATGACAACGAGCGAAAATAAACACATAAAAGAGCAAAGAGATAGAAGGGTGGATTCGTGAGTTCATAACACAAAACTAGAGAGTAGAGAGTTTAGGGATAGAAAAACATAAAATATTTTTGTGGCCAGTGACATCCGTACGAAAAAAGCCGAAAATGTAGAATAATAATGATCAAGATCGAAAAAATTAAAAATTTTGGAAAAATAAAAATATATGTTTTAAAAATAAATAAATTATATTAAAAATCCGAAAAGGGCCTAAATAATAATTTTTAAACATAAAATAATTTTTATTAATTTAGATTAGGTTTTATAAATTTTTGTTTATTGAATAATAAATCAGAAACGATAAAGTTAAAAATTTTTGAAAAAATAAAAATATATGTTTTAAAAATAAATAAATTGCACTAAAAATCCGAAAAGGGCCTAAATAATGATAAATAAACGTAAAAAACAATTTTTATTAATTTTGATTAAGTTTTAGAATTTTTGTCTTCGCCGGGGACAGAATAATACCAGAGTGTCAGTAAGAATTATTTATATATAACCCTATGCTCTTACGTAGACATGATAACGAGACTAAAACAGAAGATTAAAAAAGTTAATGAATTCCCCAGCATGCACTAGATTTGTCATTGGTGCAGTGGCACCAGAGCTTCGTGTAGGAATGCGGAATAATGCTCATTGTGTTCTCACAATTTCCAGACCGTTATTGTTCGGTCGATTTCATCAGAAGGCTCTTCCCAATCTGGTAACATCCCGTGATCCGTGGCATTTTGTTTCGTTCCCCACATCACGCAAAGTGAGGAGTTCTTTCTCTCAGGATGCAATGTGTCCCGGATGCTATCGCCGCCATAATATTTCCTGACAGTTCTAAACCGCGGCGGAAGTGAGTGTAAACGTAAATTAAATGAAACGGAAAACGAAACGAGAATTCTGCATACAATGTCCCTTCCAGTCATAACAGTCGCGAGGCATCAGTTGGCTTTGTTTTGCGGTATCATTAGAAATTGCTTTCTTTCATTTCTTTATGCATAGCTAATATCTTTCCCTTTTTAATTACTCATGGGAAATATTATTTTATGTTGATGGTTAGTTAAATTTCACTTTATAAGCAAACGTTCTGAAATTTAAACCAATTAAAGAGACAATTCACCTTTAAACGTACAAAAACTCCATTTTATTTTTTAAAAAAATTGCATTTTTAAAGTTTTGGGCATTTTTGAATCGATTAAAATAAATTCCATTGAAATATTTGAATCAGAATCTGTAAAATGTTACCATCTTTGTATTCAATATTTTAGCTTTTAAGAAAACCAGGGCCATAACTAGGGCTTAGCAAAAGTGGCATTTCCCACGGGCGCTTCAGTCATAGGGGCACCAACCTTAACCCTTAATTTGACAAGATGTTTTTTCAAATATTTTTTAGTTTTAATTTCTGTTATTTTCCCATGTCTGTATAGACATTAGGATCTCTGTAAAATAAACAAAAAAAAATCATTTTCCATTTTTGAGATAATTAATGTCCGCTGTGGCGAACACTGACAATTATGTTATATAGTAGTTATAAATATACATGTCCGGTGTAGCTGCCAGACTTAGCCAAATTAAGGGTTAATGAAAATGGGATCCAAAAGAGGACTATTCACCCAAAATAGAAATAAGAATTTGAAATATAATTTTTTTATTATAAAATCCGATTTTATTTATAAAATCTAATGTGTTGAAAATTTTTTTAATGAATTTTCTTATTTTTTAAACTGCTTCTAGAGACTAAACTTGTTAATTCTCCTATACAAATAGTTCCATTCGGCAAGAGTGGTTCGCGCCACCCTCACATATATACACATATCACATATATACATATATAATTCCAGCGTCATCAAGAGGTCCAGTAGTTTTCCAAATTTCTCCCATGACTGCTACTCAGCTGCGTTAGGTCGCTAGTGGCGCTTGCATCGCAATGGGAGCGCGCTGGGCACTTTGATTGAGGTTAGCTGGGTGGGGTGGCCCAATACTTGCGATCTACCCACCCCCGCCGGGGCTAGCCTATAGGGCCTCAATGCCATACGGGCCTGGATCAGTGCATGAATATCTCTTTAATTATTCATACATTACAGTTATACAGATATAAAATTTGGTATATTTTTATTATATTTATATCAAAGTCTGAACTCTGATTATTAGTGTTTAAGATAGGCTAGGTTGGTTAGTTTGAAACATTATGGTCTAATTTTTTGGTATACAATGGCTAATGAAACCTGTACTTAAAACCGATTCCGAACAACAACTATCAGCAATGCCAGGAGTGGGATTCAATCGAATACGAATAGCCATCATTCGGCCAGGATAGGATAGATACTTGCAGTATTTTCCACTGAGAAAAACTACTCAGCTATCACACAACATAAAAAAATATTGACCTTTTCACTAGAAACAAGAAGGAGTTTTCAGCCAGGCGTACTACAATGTCAATTTATGGATAGTTTTAAAAAAAAAAATTATTTATTTTTATTTTTTTTTCAAAGACGCGTTTATTATCTGTTTGTAGATTTCGACAGTTATAGCACCACCGCAATTTCAAGTCACAAGCCGCCATAGAAGCACTATGTGACATATTTATCTGTTAAACCTTGTTAAAATTAGAGCACTATGGTGAGAAATAATGAATGATGATTAATTATTATAAATTGAATAAAAATTAAAGATAATAGTAATTATCTTGAGAGAGAGCTTTCGAGAGAAGACCCAAATCTGATAAAAGTTATAAAAACTGCGTGAAATAATTTTATAGAGATTCGGCAACAACCCTATGATAGAACTTGAATCCTATTCAAGTTCTATCACCTGATTCAAGTACTCAAGATTTAAGGCTTAAATTATCTCATAGGACCTACTCCACAAAATTTCCAACTTCACCTTCATCCTCATAGTGTGCTATTTACGACCTTAGAGTATCTAAAAATATAAGGAATTACCTTGCAGCTAGAGTCTGTCTCTGAGCTAGAAAGACAGAACTTTGCTTTGAGATAGTCTGTTAATTACAAATTTAGAATAAAAATTTAAGCATTGCATTTATTGAATATTATTAGGGGTTGGTTTTAATTAGGATTTATTAGTTTAATATATCATAGTATTTGTTCGACTAGTACTACGACACATTTATCAGGATTCTCCTACGGAGAAGAGATTTTACTGATGGTAGATTCTAAAAACCAATTCATAAAATGAAGTTTAAAATTAGAATGTATTAGTTCAATATATCATGCAGTATATGTTCAACTAGAACTACGACACATTTATCATCATTCTCCTCCAGACAATAGATTTTACTGATGATAGGTTTTAAAGACCAATTCATAAAATGAAGTTTAAAATTAGAATGTATTAGTTCAATATATCATGCAGTATATGTTCAACTAGAACTACGACACATTTATCATCATTCTCCTCCAGACAATAGATTTTACTGATGATAGGTTTTAAAGACCAATTCATAAAATGAAGTTTAAAATTAGAATGTATTAGTTCAATATATCATGCAGAATATGTTCAACTAGAACTACGACACATTTATCATCATTCTCCTCCAGACAATAGATTTTACTGATGATAGGTTTTAAAGACCAATTCATAAAATGAAGTTTAAAATTAGAATGTATTAGTTCAATATATCATGCAGAATATGTTCAACTAGAACTACGACACATTTATCATCATTCTCCTCCAGACAAGAGATTTTACTGATGATAGGTTTTAAAGACCAATTCATAAAAATAAAGTTTAAAATTATAATGTATTAGTTCAATATATCATGCAGTATATGTTCACTAGAAACTACGACACATTTATCATCATTCTCCTCCAGAAAAGAGATTTTACTGATGATAGGTTTTAAAGACCAATTCATAAAATAAAGTTTAAAATTATAATATATTAGTTCAATATATCATGCAGTATATGTTCAAGTAGAACTACGACACATTTATCATCATTCTCTCCTCCAGACAAGAGATTTTATAGATAAGGTTTTAAAGACCAATTCATAAAATAAAGTTTAAAATTAGAATGTATTAGTTCAATATATCATGCAGAATATGTTCCCCTAGAACTACGACACATTTATCATCATTCTCCTCCAGACAAGAGATTTTACTGATGATAGGTTTTAAAAGACCAATTCATAAAATAAAGTTTAAAATTATAATGTATTAGTTCAATATATCATGCAGTATATGTTCACTAGAACTACGACACATTTATCATCATTCTCCTCCAGAAAAGAGATTTTACTGATGATAGGTTTTAAAGACCAATTCATAAAATAAAGGTTTAAAATTATAATATATTAGTTCAATATATCATGCAGTATATGTTCAACTAGAACTACGACACATTTATCATCATTCTCCTCCAGACAAGAGATTTTATAGATAATGGGTTTTAAGACCAATTCATAAAATAAAGTTTAAAATTAGAATGTATTAGTTCAATATAATCATGCAGTATATGTTCCCCTAGAACTACGACACATTTATCATCATTCTCCTCCAGACAAGAGATTTTACTGATGATAGGTTTTAAAGACCAATTCAGTAAAATAAAGTTTAAAATTATAAATGTATTAGTTCAATATATCATGCAGTATATGTTCACTAGAACTACGACACATTTATCATCATTCTCCTCCAGAAAAGAGATTTTACTGATGATATGTTTTAAAGACCAATTCATAAAATAAAGTTTAAAATTATAATATATTAGTTCAATATTCTCATGCAGTATATGTTTCAAGTAGAACTACGACACATTTATCACCATTGTCCTCCTCCAGACAAGAGATTTTATAGATAATGGGTTTTAAAGACCAATTCATAAAATAAAGTTTAAAATTACAATGTATTAGTTCAATATATCATGCAGTATATGTTCCCCTAGAACTACGACACATTTATCATCATTCTCCTCCAGACAAGAGATTTTACTGATGATAGGTTTTAAAGACCAATTTATAAAATAAAGTTTAAAAATTATAATGTATTAGTTCAATATATCATGCAGTATATGTTCACTAGACCTACGACACATTTATCATCATTCTCCTCCAGAAAAGAGATTTTACTGATGATAGGTTTTTAAAGACCAATTCATAAAATAAAAGTTTAAAATTATAATATATTAGTTCAATATATCATGCAGTATATGTTCAACTAGAACTACGACACATTTATCATCATTCTCCTCCAGACAAGAGATTTTATAGATAATGGGTTTTAAAGACCAATTCATAAAATAAAGTTTAAAATTAGAATGTATTAGTTCAATATATCATGCAGTATATGTTCCCTAGAACTACGACACATTTTATCATCATTCTCCTCCAGACAAGAGATTTTACTGATGATAGGTTTTAAAGACCAATTCATAAAATAAAGTTTAAAAATTATAATGTATTAGTTCAATATATCATGCAGTATATGTTCACTAGAACTACGACACATTTATCATCATTCTCCTCCAGAAAAAGAGATTTTACTGATGATAGGTTTTAAAGACCAATTCATAAAATAAAGTTTAAAATTATAATGTATTAGTTCAATATATCATGCAGTATATGTTCAAGTAGAACTACGACACATTTATCATCATTCTCCTCCAGACAAGAGATTTTTATAGATAATGGGTTTTTAAAGACCAATTCATAAAATAAAGTTTTAAAATTACAATGTATTAGTTCAATATATCATGCAGTATATGTTCCCCTAGAACTACGACACATTTATCATCATTCTCCTCCAGACAAGAGATTTTACTGATGATAGGTTTTAAAGACCAATTTATAAAATGAAGTTTAAAATTATTAATGTATTAGTTCAATATATCATGCAGTATATGTTCACTAGAACTACGACACATTTATCATCATTCTCCTCCAGAAAAGAGATTTTACTGATGATAGGTTTTTAAAGACCAATTCATAAAATAAAGTTTAAAATTATAATATATTAGTTCAATATATCATGCAGTATATGTTCAACTAGAACTACGACACATTTATCATCATTCTCCTCCAGACAAGAGATTTTATAGATAATGGGTTTTAAAGACCAATTCATAAAATAAAGTTTTAAAATTAGAATGTATTAGTTCAATATATCATGCAGTATATGTTCCCCTAGAACTACGACACATTTATCATCATTCTCCTCCAGACAATAGATTTTACTGATGATAGGTTTTAAAGACCAATTCATAAAATGAAGTTTAAAATTAGAATGTATTAGTTCAATATATCATGCAGAATATGTTCACTAGAACTACGACACATTTATCATCATTCTCCTCCAGACAAGAGATTTTACTGATGATAGGTTTTAAAGACCAATTTATAAAATAAAGTTTAAAATTATAATATATTAGTTCAATATATCATGCAGTATATGCAAACCAAATAACTAAACCCAAACATAAACAATTTGTAAGTGTTGTTTATATAGATATTTTTTATTTAGGGTCATAAATAAAAACATATTACTGACTTTTCGAGGTAAAATATGTTTAACCACATATATTTCAATGAAAAAATAAGTTAAGTATATTGCTACTTCTGTGAGTATGAAATGCCATAAGCATAGAATAGAAAAAAAATCCTTCATATGTCTTTAAAAGGGAGGAAGAATTTAACAGGTGGTTTTTAATTGAAACGTACAAAAACTATTTTATTTAAAAAAATTGCCTTTTTAAAGTTTTTGGCATTTTTGAATCGATAAAATAAATCCATTGAAATATTGAATCAGAATTAAACGTTAACATCTTTGTATTCAATATTTTATTTTTTTAAAAAAAATGAGGGCTATAACTAGGGCGTAGCACATTTCCCACGGGCGCTTCAGTCATAGGGGCACCGACCTTAACCCTTAATTTGACAAGATGTTTTTTCAAATATTTTTTAATTTTAATTTCTGTTATTTTCCCATGTCTGTATAGACATTAGGATCTCTGTAAAATAAACAAAGAATAAAATAAAAAAAAAATTTTTCATATAGATCATTTTCCATTTTGAGATAATGTCCCTGAGGCGAACACTGATTAAATTATGTTTTATTGTAGTTCTAAATATACATGTCCGGTGTAGCTGCAAGACTTAGCCAAATTAAGGGTTAATGAAATGGGATCCGAAAGAGGACGACTCGATCCGAGTAGAAATAAGAATTTGAAAAATAATTCTTTCATTATAAAATCCGGTTTTATTTATAAAATCCAAAGTGTTAAAAATTATTTTTTAATGAATTTTCTTATCTTTTAAAATGCTTTTAGAGACTAACTTGTTAATTCTCCTATACAAATAGTTCCATTCGCAAGAGTGGTTCGCGCCACCCTCACATATATACAATATAATATTTACATATATAATTCCAGCGTCATCAAGAGGTCCAGTAGTTTTCCAAATTTCTCCCATATGCTACTCAGCTGCGTTAGGTCGCTAGTGGCGCTTGCATCATACGCGCTGGGCACTTGATTGAGGTTAGTTTGGCCCAATACTTGCGATCTACCCAGCCGGGCTAGCCTATAGGGCCTCAATGCCATACGGGCCTGGATCAGTGCATGAATATTCTTTAATTATTTTACATTACAGTTATACAGATATAAAATTTGGTATATTTTTATTATATTTATATCAAAGTCTGAACTCTGATTATTAGTGTTTAAGATAGGCTAGGTTGGTTAGTTTAAAAACATTATGGTCTAATTTTTTGGTATACAATGGCTAATGAAACCTGTACTTAAAACCGATTCCGAACAACAACTATCAGCAATGCCAAGTAATTTCAATCGAATACGAATAGATCATTCGGCCAGGATAGGATAGATACTTGCAGTATTTTCCACTAGAAAAACTACTCAGCTATCACACATACAAAAAAAATATTGACCTTTTCACTAGAAACAAGAAGGAGTTTTCAGCCATACTACAATGTCAATTTATATAAGTTTTAAAAAAATTATTTATTTTATTTTTTTTTTTTTCAAAGACGCGTATTATCTGTTTGTAGATTTCGACAGTTATAGCACCACCGCAATTTCAAGTCACAAGCCGCCATAGAAGATAATGAGACATATTTATCTGTTAAATTGTTTAAAATTTAATATATTAAAATAGAATGCGATTATATTTATAATTGAATATAAATTAAAGAAAAGAATTTATGAGAGAGATTTAAAGACCAATTCATAAATAAAGTATAAAAATTATAATTATATAGATTCTTCAACAAAACCCTTATAGAACTTGAATCCTATTCAATTTATCACTGATTCAGACTCAAGATTTAAGTTATATTATCTCATAGTAATTACAAAATTTTTTCATTCATTCATAGTGTGCTATTTACGTTATTATCTAAAAAAAAATATAATAAAATTGCAGATATATTTCTCTTAGGTTGAAAGCAGTTTGTTTAATTCCTAATTACAAATTTAGAATAAAAGTTAACATTATATTTATAATATTATTAGTTTAAAATTAGAATGTATTAGTTCAATATATCATGCAGTATATTCAACTAGAACTACGACACATTTATCATCATTCTCCTCCAGACAAGAGATTTTACTGATGATTTTTAAAGACCAATTCATAAAATGAAGTTTAAAATTAGAATGTATTAGTTCAATATATCATGCAGAATATGTTCAACTAGAACTACGACACATTTATCATCATTCTCCTCCAGACAAGAGATTTTACTGATGATAGGTTTTAAAGACCAATTCATAAAATGAAGTTTAAAATTAGAATGTATTAGTTCAATATATCATGCAGTATATGTTCAACTAGAACTACGACACATTTATCATCATTCTCCTCCAGACAAGAGATTTTACTGATGATAGGTTTTAAAGACCAATTCATAAAATGAAGTTTAAAATTAGAATGTATTAGTTCAATATATCATGCAGTATATGTTCAACTAGAACTAAAACACATTTATCATCATTCTCCTCCAGACAAGAGATTTTACTGATGATAGGTTTTAAAGACCAATTTATAAAATAAAGTTTAAAATTATAATTTATTAGTTCAATATATCATGCAGTATATGTTCAACTAGAACTACGACACATTTATCATCATTCTCTTCCAGAGAAGATATTTTACTTATGATAGGTTTTAAAGACCAATTCATAAAATAAAGTTTAAAATTATAATTTATTAGTTCAATATATCATGCAGTATATGTTCAACTAGAACTACGACACATTTATCATCATTCTCTTCCAGAGAAGATATTTTACTAATGATAGGTTCTAAAAACCAATTCATAAAATGAAGTTTAAAATTAGAATGTATTAGTTTCATATACAGTGGACTCCGCTTAATGTGATCAGTTTGGGACACCGTGATATTGATAACAATAAACGATATTCAAAATTAGATAAATTCCCGCCCCCTTTAATGGAAAAGTACTAAATTTCAAAACAAAATGAAAAAACACACCTTATACTTATGTACTATATACATTATCCTTTATTCCTCTTGAAAAAAATAAGAATTGTATACATAATTAAAAAATTATCAATTGTTGACTTTCTACAATTGTTTCTAAAAAGCTCATTAATAAATGGTTCGTAATCGCAATCAACCTGTCATCACGATTTAAAAATTTCGATCTTTTGTTTTAACGTTAAATCATTTCGCTTTCTGGCTTCCATATCGACAAGCTGCACGTAAGCGAGAAAGACATAAAATGTGAATACGCTCCTTCTCAGTTCCGATAATAATGTGTTGCCTTCTGCTTATCTGACAACCATTGACCACCAGCAGGGTGTGCGTATTTCTGAAAAATTCCAGGAACGTGTAATATCCCACTCCTTTGTTCATTCCCTATTTCCCTAGTTTCAGGAGGAGAATTCTCAGAAATTCAAACAGCGAAGGAAAGAAAAAAATGGGTTCCTTCTGAATATATTGTGAATATTCTTTTGCCAGTTAAAAAGTGGTTCGAAAACTGATAACATTAACCGATGTAACGATCACATAAAGCGATAATTTTAACAAACAAATGAATTGAGAAAATCGGGACCAAGTTATTTCGATAACAATAAGCGATTCAAGGCCGTAGGCAGGGGGAGGGATTTAGGGGACTGGTCCCCCCCCCCGAAAATTTGAAAGACCATTTTGTAGATAGACAATGTCCCACGTTTGTGTGTGTATGTGTTATCTGACTAGCTGTTCATGAACATAGACTGTCTATCTCTTAGAAAAAAAACCGCTGAGACCATAAAAAGTCTTGCTGGGCCTCCGGCCGGAAATACAGCACTCTATTTCCGGCACTATATTCCGTAAATACAGTGCTTTCCCTTTCATCAATTGAGGTATCATCCAGAAATAAAGATGTCTTACTCCCTTGGTCCCCCTCCGAAAATAATTTCTGGCTACGGCCCTGAAGCGATTGATCACATAAAGCGCGATAACAGCGATCACATTAAGCGGAGTCCACTGTATAATACAATATATGCTCTAC
>CM063504.1:12075336-12120554 GCA_032207245.1 Pardosa pseudoannulata
ACTAGGATTCAATACTGGTATTTGCCGTACTGAAGCCCGTTGCGCTGACCACTGCAGCACAGATACGTTGGCAGAGCAGGGTTTCAAGCGGCATTGTAATAATCTCAATAAGTTTTAATTAAAAAAAAGTTTTCTATCGGATCAAATTATGAATCTAAACCATTCTCGAATCAACTTAATTACATACACAAAATTTCATCAAAATCAATCCAGCCGTTTAGGAGGAGTTCTATTACAAACACACGGACAGAAGAATTTTATATATAAAGATGAGGAGTAATTTTACATTGCATCGGGTTCTTTTCATAAAATTCCTCGAAATATGAAAACTCTCTTAATTATGAACACTAGTGTATATGCATATGAATTTTCACACATGCATCTACTTGATTTTAACTCCCTCTCTAGTTTCAAGTGTATTTATGTTTAATATTCATTAAGGAGACCAACATTTTTTTTCAATGAAAAGGAGGACATGATATTAATAAAGGAGGGCACAAGTAAATTAAATAATTACTGTCATGTCATGTAAGTAATCAATAAAGCTATAAATTCATCAGAAAATATCGTTTATTTTTCATCAAACTACAACACACTATGGATAGGAATCGAAAATATCATCTGTTGTGAATTTTCTTGAAGCATTAATTGATTTTTCGATTGCAGTCACTACAAGGATACTGTCTACATTAAATTAAAAAAGCATTTTTTTAATCTTTATCTGAAGTTTTAATTATTAAATGTGTAGTTCAGTCTGAAAAAGCATCGGACCGGAAGGTTGCAAGTTCGAGGCGGCCTAAGGTTGACCGTGCTTATCAATGGCGGCTAGGGCACTTAAAATGGGTTCGTGGTCGCAAAGTCGTCCTAGTTTGCATCTGAAGGTGGTAGGAAAAACTTGAAGATCTTCTGTTTGGTCCTACTTCAACATTATGAAAGCCCACATTATTTGTTTGCGTTGTCCCTAGGCCTTTATTGTCCCTATTTAATCTTGGTCGCCTATATAGAGCTCCCATAATAAAGTGGGACAAACATCTGCTACTTGCAGTAATGGTGAAGGCTGTAAAAGTAAGAGCTCTCTCATTGGAAGCTCTGAAATTTAACATGTTGATTCTTCTTCTTCTAAAGCACTACAGCCTGTTACAGGCCAAGGCTGTCCCAAACAGTTTTTTCCAGCCGTTACTATCTGCTGCAAGACTCCTCCGATTTTTCTTTTTGACAGTAGTTAAGTCCCTTTCTACTTAGTCGAGCCACCTAATTGGTGGTCTTTCCTCGTTTCCTCTGCCCCATGGGATTAGTGAAAGTGAGCTGTTTTACTGGGTTTATGTCATCGAGGTGTCCGAGCCATCGCAGTCTATTGATTTTTATGACTTTAACAGCATGAGGTTGCTTATATTTTTGCTTATAACATGTTGACTACCAACTACGAGATAACTCGACGATTGCGTTCTTTTCTAGGACGCCAACTACGAGTTATCTCGTATTGTGTTATGACTTTCCATTTTTGTGCAGCTACGAATAAACTCGTATATCAGTGCTAATATCAATAGAGATTTGATTTGGAGCGCTACTGTCTATTTTTTGCAACACGAGGGCTAATGAGACCGGGACCTACTGCTTAAAGCCGATTCCGATCGGCTACTAACATCCATTCCTCTGCGGGATTCGAACCCACGAACTCCGGTTCCGAAGGCCAGCACCCTAACCATTCGGCCATCGTTCGGCAATATCGATAGAGGGCTTCTAGGAAAAGAACAAAATATCAATGCTCTTAAAAAATAAATAATTCAGGACTTTGTTGAATTTTTGTCCACAAATTAGAGTTTTTAATACTATAATATATATTAAATCAAATTGTCATTTTAGGACACATTTTTTAAAATTGCCGTGGCATTTAAAGTGTTAAAAAACTATATTTCCCTCATTTTTTTAAACTTTTGCACATTAAAATCTCGCCTTGCGTCATTTAAAAAACAAACAAACATCGTCTTTGGTTTTGAAATTAGAGTTCCCAATTACGTACGAATTACTGATAAAATATTCTTAAATTTGAAATTCTCATCTTTCTTTAAAGCAATCTTTTTATTGTATCAAGCGAAACGACACTTAAAACTTTTGATAATCACCATTATTTTCCAAAGAATGGAATTGGGAGAAAAGAGATTGGAGTTGGATACATTTCTATTATTTATTCTTGTTTTGCGATTATTTTTTTTTATTATTAATTCTTCTTATTTAAAGTCTTGGAAATAAAATCTGTGCCATTTTATTTTCTCTCGACTTAATCATATCACTGTGTCAAGAGCTTAAAGTTTGTGAATAAAACGTTTAGATTGGCTTAGTGCCAACCAAACTAATGAGGATTATCTATGAGTTATTTCAATTGAGACTTTTTCGTAATACTTACCCTTATCTACATATGAGAAGAGTGGAAATAAACATTTCAGAGTCTGAATTATCTCGAGAGAAATGTAACCTATTTAATTAATGCCCATCAACAAGAATAAATTATTATTTATTAAACATTTGGTGAAAACAAAAGACTGTATAATTTATGTGTATTTTCAAAAAGTAACTTTTTGTCATAATTTAGATATTCCTGTATTTAACTGATGAAAATTATTTTATTCATTAGCTGTCATAATTTAAAAGCTGCCACAATGTATTGCAACGAATGGCACTAGGAAAAAAAGTTTGTTAAAAATGTATGGTATGATGATCCTTTTAAATGCCTTTTAATAATTAAGTTTGGTTGATCTTTTTGTTTTGAAACCTGTATATCTTTACAAATGACTTCTAACTCTTCTCAAAGGAGGTGTCTAATAAAATGCATATATATTTTACTAGTCATAGAAAAATAAAATAATTATCTTTCAATCATAAAAATTCAAATTTTTTAATATATTTTTAATTATTGTAATTCGGTTAGACCTGTTTGTTTCGAAACCTGTATACCTCAATTTTTAATTCATTTCCTTGCACTTTCGATTATTTTTTCCTTGCTTTTAACCCTATTTATTTCGAATATGTTTTCTGCAAAACATTTTATCTCAAATCCCGAACTCCGTCATTCCCAAAATTTGATGTAGGGGCATTATTTATACTTAATAAATCAAGAATGTTTTTTTTTTTCCAATCTGGATGTTGGCAGAAAACACAAGAGTCAGAAGAAAGATTAGAAAAGCTATAGTTGCTAGTGCCCCTTCGACGAGCCAAGCATATGAGCCTGAGACTACTCGGATTAAGGCCAGAAGGATTTTGCGTTTAGTTTGAAAAACACTGTTAGAGTGAAAGAAAGACTTTGTTTAAGTGGGTACTCATAATTCAGAAGGAGGGACCAAGCAGAAGACCCCCAGGCATGGCCTGCCACTTCCTAATAGAAATATAAAATAGAAATATAAAATAATTATCTTTCAATCATAAAAATTCAAATTTTTTAATATATTTTTAATTATTGTAATTCGGTTAGACCTGTTTGTTTCGAAACCTGTATACCTCAATTTTTCTCTAAGCTTCCACCGAGATTTATCGTTTGGAAACGTGGAGAATATTGCTAACATGAACCTAGTTTACATACCCCAACACTTTGCCTAACATTTAACAAGCATTAACATTAACATTGTGTTAACATTTTGTCTTTCACTGTTATATTTTTGTTTGTTTGTCTACAATGTTTTGAATTTTTAACTTGATTTGTAAGTTTTGGTTTCTAATAAAGTGAGACTAGAACACAGGAAAGGTTTTTTGGTTCGGCGGCTTCCTATGGTTAGGTTTAAAATGTTTTCTTATTACTGGTTTATTACTTTTAGTTTTGTTTGTATTACTCGGGATTACTATCCTGATGGTTTGCCATTTTTCTCTCGTATGGCTTATGCTGGATCGGGGCATAAGTGTCTTACATACCCCATTCACCATTAATGAACACGAGGAATCTTTGACCGGGTTGAGAATCGATCTCGCAACTCTCCGTTTATACGATCGTTGCCTTTGCCGACAGAGCCACCGTGGCACTCCAAGAGAAATTCACGACATTAATAATCAACTGCAGGATGAAAATTGATAGTTAGATGAATGCTGGAAGTCGACGAGTAATGACCACTTAAAATGACGTCAGAGTCTTCCCCGATCACGAATAAAACTTGTCCTATTGATCTTGTTTAAAGATTATGCATCAACCTGCATATCTTGAAAAGTCAACAGATTCTGTTTGTCATTCCTTTTCCCGGTGAAGATTGCGCAGATTTCTCGTGAGATGATAGTTGAAAATTCCTGATTAAAGGCCTTATCTCGAGTCAATCAGAACCAAAAGAAAATCCGGTGAAAATTTTCGCTATTACTCGAGAAATCAGAGCATTCTTCCTCGGGAAAGAGATTTACAAGAAGAATTAATTGTAAGATGAGAATTGTAATCAGGGCAGTAACTAGGTCCTTTGTAGCCCGTCACAAAAAACTAGTCTGCGCCCCTACCGCCAAATATAGTGTAAAAATATAAAAAACATGTTTTTTTTTTTTTTTTTTTTTTTTGTATATCATATATTCAGAATGAATTCTCAAAATATTTTGTTAATTCTTAAAAGTTCCTAGTATATTAATTTTTAATTTTTCTTCTATTTTTACCAGATTAATACTTTACATGTTTTAGAACATTCTGGGGGTATTATTTTATAAATGAATTATTATATATTACTTTATATTATTTTTAATTTATTATATATTTTATTTATACATTATATATTTTATTATATTTTTAAATTTATTTTATTTTTATTATATGTTATTTTATATTATTTCAGACGAAATAGTTTATTTGAGGGGAATATGTTCTATTTGTACGTTAAATTTTCATAAAATATTGACAAATTTCTTCTTTTAAATTTAGTTTTAATGAATAAGTTAATATGTTATAATACGTTAATAATATAAGTTAATAAGTTACAATATAATTTATAATAATAAGTTAATAAGTTTAATAATAAGTAATTTAGTTTTAAATAATTTCTAAACACTTTGGATTTTATACATAAAATCGGATTTTACAATTAAAAAATTATTTTTCAATTTCTTATTTCTACTCGGATCGAATTGTGCTCTTCCGGATCCCATTTACATCATAGTGCGGCGCCCTATGATTCATGCGCCCGTGGCAAATGCCACCTTTGCTACGCCCTGGTTACGGCCCTGATTGTAATATAATCTATTGCTTTTTTAACACATTCAGGTTGACGTGTGATGAGGCCTTAAGAAGACGACGTATTACCTTTAAACGTTCAAAATTCAATTTTTCGATTTTTAAAATCTGAGCTTTTCTGAATCATTTAAAACAAGCCCCATTGAAATATTCGAATTAGAACCTGTAAAACAATACCATCTTTGCATGTAATATCATAGTTTTTAAGGAAACTATAAAAACTTCAAATCAATTTACTGAAAGTGGCATTTTTGCAACTTATGGTATCATAAATGCCCCCTCTCTGGCGAGTTGGTATTTATCTTGATTTTCTTTAAATAAACGCGCAAGAAATGCAGTTATTTTTTCTTAAGCCAAGTAAATGATAAATCACGAAATATAATGTTCATTTTATTGAGAAAATCAATCTTGTAACAAATGAGTTGTAATTTTTCGCCACACCACCGTGCTGCCACCTGTATATTCTAAAAATCAAACACACACGTTTAAGAGATACACTCTATCTTTCAGTTTGGCCTTAAATACCTAGACTGAAGGCTGGAGGAGCGAAGCAGCTAGTTTGAACTCCCCTAATTGTGTTGACGTCACTTTGATACATGATATTTGTCCTCTAGATCAGCTAATGAATATACTAATCCTTTGATGTAATTTTTTCTAAAAAATAATTTAAATTTTTAAATAAACACATGTTTTATTTGGGAACACTAAAATCTATGACCGAATGCTGAGAGCGAAGTAGCTAGTTATTCAATAAATACCTGCTATGTATGACGTCACTTTGATTTATGATACCTTGCCCTTTTCATCCACAAATGAATGATACTAAAACTGCTGTTGCAATAAAAAATTAATAAAATTAAAAACTGGGAGCGAAGCAGCTAGTTAGTTTTATTTAAAATTTGTTGTGTGTGACGTTAATTTGATACATTTTGTCCTCTAGATCATCTAATTTTACTAACACTTAATTAATTTTCTAAAAAAAATTAATTTTTTGAAATAAACGCAACCTTTTATTTGGGAACACTAAAATCTATGACCGAATGCTGAGAGCGAAGTAGCTAGTTAGTCAATAAATACCTGCTATGTATGACGTCACTTTGATTTATGATACCTTGCCCTTTTCATCCACAAATGAATGATACTAAAACTGCTGTTGCAATAAAAAATTAATAAAATTAAAAACTAAAAGTTAATTTAAAAATTTAAAATTTTTAATTTTAATTTTTTATTTTTAAATTAAAAATTAATTTAAGTTTTGAAATAAACACAACTGTTTATTTGGAAAAACTAGATACCAAAACCGAATGCTGAGAGCGAAGGAGCTAGTTAGTCAATAAATACCTTCTATCTATGACGTCACTTTCATTTATGATACCTTGCCTTTTCCATCCACAAATGAATGATACTAGAACTGCTGTTGCAATAAAAGGTTAATAAAATTAAAAACTAAAAATTAATTTAAGAATTTAAATTTTATTTAATTTAAATTTTTAAATTTTTTATTTTTAAATAAAAAATTAATTTAAATTTTGAAATAAACACCTTTCATTTGGGAAGACTAAATACCAAATCCGAATGCTGAGAGCGAAGTAGCTAGTACATAAATACCTGCTATGTATGGCTAACACTTTTATTTATGATATCTAGCCCTTTCCATCAGCTGATGAATGATACTTTAATCTCTCGACACAGTGAAAATCTGTAGTTAGGTATTAAAAGAGGAGGAAAAAAGCAGAGTTTCGAATTCCAGTGAACAATTTTACTTCTTTCACGAGGATAATCCAAACCTGAATGTCTTTCACGTGTCACATTTATGCATTTGTGCCGTCTTGGAAACCTGAGGCATCCATTAGAGAAAAGGGAAGAATGCAAAAAAGTGATAAATAAGTTCCGGAAACCGCCTTTTAACAGCCTGATTTACAGGGAGAAATTCAATATGTGTTAGGGAGGAACAAATTCCTCTATCTTTGACAGACTTGTTTATTTTATTTCATGCTTATTTTCTTTTCTCTGTCTTTACAAAAATAAAATCGTGTTTGTCTATTCTGTGACGCTGTACAACTCCCTTGTATGGTAACAGCTCGTGGAGCAGGTGCTGTAATGTGTAAATAATTCAATAGCATAAAATTTCTAATTGTTCTCCAAAGTATTCCACAGTTCTCCGTTAGATTACGAAATGGAGGCTCAATCCGTTCAAAGATCTGCCTTATTCATTAATGGCGGTTGGGGCATGCAAAATAGGTTCATGTTTCCAATGCTCTTGAAGTTTCCAAACGATGCTTCTGTAGGTGGCAGGACAAGCCCTGCTTGGTCCCTGCTTCTAAACAACGACTGCCCACTTGATCAAAGTCTTTCCATTCACCCTAGCAGTGTTCTTCAAACAAAAGGTGCCTAATTCATCTCTAGCTCACATGCTTGGCTTATCCGAGCGGCATTAGCAACAACATAATTTTCGTCTCTCTTCTGTTTGTGCCTTATGCTCAAATAGAGCTTGAAAAGAAAAAAAAAACATTTTTGATTGTGTAAGAGTAAATAAAGATCTTACTTTAAATTTTGCGAGTGACGAAGTTCAGATTTCGATAAATAGGGGCTTTGCAGAAAAAATATTGCAGAAAAATCAACAGGAATAAAAGCAATAAAATATACCAAGAATGCAAGTAAATGAAAAATCTATCTACTTACCCACTGAAAAGTTCGTTTTAACCGAATGCAAATCCAGTTTTGTGCTAATACTGAAATTTCTTAGCATTTCGTGTTGATTTTCTTAGCACGTAATTATCTATTCTTCAGGACAGTACTTTCACAAATCAACAGGTGCGCGTTTGTCTCTTGCCTGTGTAGGACGTACTGTTCGGTTCTCCAACTTTAAAATGAAAATAAAGGATTTTTGATAAGCACTTGCCTGACCTTAGTGCTCCAGTAAGTTGCCTTCTAAGACATGACTGTAGTAAAATAGGGAAATAATTTTTGTTACCATAATTTGGCAACTGCAGCACGCCTCTCAGGTGTAAAACTTTTATTTTCGTGCTAATTTTAAGCGGAATTTTTCAGTAATTTCCAGAATTCATGTTGAAGAATTCTCTTTTAACCAATAAGTATTATTGAGTTTTGAACTTGACAGGTTCTAGGCATGACATTCGAGAAAAATTTAAATTTTATTTAATTTCAATTTAACTGTAATTTTTGCATTTTATCAGGAAAAAATATTACTCATTAAAAATTGTGATAAGCTTGTAATATTACAGTTAGATGAGATCCTTATAAAATACTACGTTGAATATAAAGGAGGTAACATTGTAAGTATAAGCAGTAATACTAACTCTTGTGCTCATGTTTTTATGATTAAAAGTGATCTATCAAAATTTAACACATTGTATACGGGACACGTAATAGTACGTTTTCTAACTATTGATACTTGAGAGCAGTCACGTACTAGTAAGGGTTAATGTAACAACATGATTTGTTTATGGATACAAAAATAACGGTATATACGGGAAAACGAAGCCGAATGTTCTTGTCTGCTACATAGATTCTGGAAAAATTTAGACAAATAAAAACTACTTTTTACATCAGTTGATGCAGAACCACAGAACGGGAAGGTTGATTAAAAAAATCAATTTAGATTTAAAATTAACTTTTTATTTATCCTTGCTAAAATGAGTGAATTTAACGAAGATAATTATGATGAAATCTTCGCTGACGCATTATCAGATGTTTCGTGTAATAGTTCATTTTTTTATAATGTAAAAATGTTTTTATATAATATAATTCGAAAAAATTAAAATTATATACTACTATTTCTATTTGATTTTTCATATTTACTATACTATTATAAATTTATCCACTAAAAAATATATTTTTGCTTACAAAAATCTTATGGTTGTTATTTATATATTTCTATTTATATATTTGTTTATATATTTCAATATAAAATACGAAAAATTGGTTAAAAAATTAAATAATTTTCGATCTATTGAAATTTAACCGAATTACTAAATTAACGCTCAAAACGCCCTCTCCCGGTACAATTCCGCTGCAAGATGTACCCGCACACAATGTGTTAAGAATGTTGTGTAGGTCTTACCTGTTAAAACTTTGACGGCTAATGAGTTGCATTTATTCCTCAAAAAAAGCGATTTCAGGTTTAAAGGAAATAAGCTTTAATGTTTTATATGTCATTACGGATTATAATTCAAGTAATGGAAAAGGAAAGTAAAATTTTATTTCTCCAGCAAAATTTCAGATAGCAAAAGGCCACTATTGATAATGTTATTGATAACCTTATTGATAATGTTCACCTTTTGAAATGCGTTAGAAACAACTGCCTAAACAACAACAAAAAAAATCCTGAAAAGAGTTTTTACTACCTAGATTTTGATGAAGGATTTAATATAAATAATCCTTACAAATTTAAAATATCTTGTTTAAATGCACTAAAAGATCGACAAGAAATAGAATGCAACTCATTAATTAAATATGTGCATAAATGAAGCTTTCAGGCATTTTCTCCTACAAATTTAGAGAGGCAGCATGTTAATTTGTATTACAAATATTTAATTAATTTATTTCTCAGGCATTGATTGAAGTTAGCGATAAACAGAAATTAAACCATTGGCAAGACACCTCAAATTTTATCACTTTACTTCTTACATGGTGGTATATATTCAATGTTAAATTTATAAGGAAAGGATCTAGGTTAAAAAATGTTTACCAAACATCCAACAAAATGTTCAACTGTGGTACAATAAAATAACGCAAAAGACGAGCATATAAACGCTAAGTAATCAACGAATTTATATTCATGAGCAATTGCGGATTGGGGGACGGAAGATGGCATAAAAAGATTCTTTTTATATTCTATATTTCCATATATAGCCATTCTTCAAAAAGGTTTTCTGTGTTTATGTGGTCGTTAAATGTGCCTTGAAAATTGATTATATTTAAGTTATGAATAGAAAAACATCAAGCAAAAAAATTTTTTTTTTTTTTTTTTTTTTTTAAATCAAAATTATAACTTTTAAAGCAGAAAAATGTAAGCGAGAATAATTGAAAGTGACACTTCCACACTTTGAAATGTATTTTTTCCCTCGGTTTCTTATGATTATGAATGTATGAATATTAAGGTGACCAATTATCCTCCTTCAGGGAGGACAGCCCTCTTTTTGAAAATTCTGTCCTCCCTCATAAAACGCCTTTCTAGATGTTCTCCTTTTCGTTATGGCCGACCGATAGCCCAATTAGGAGGGCGCTGATCTTCGGCACGCAAGTTTATATTCGAGGAGATAACATGGCTATTTCTTATCTGTTCGGAATCGGCTTTGAGCAGTAGGTCCCGGTCTCATAAGCTTCATGTTGCAGAGCAGTGAACTATTAAATATCTACACATTTAATAAGTAAAATATCTCACAAAGATAAAAAAAAATCGCTTTTTAAAATTTTTTTTTATATACACAGTATTTTTGTTGTGACTGCAATCAAGAAGATAAAATAATGCATCGCAAAAATTCACAACAGTTGCTATTTTCGATTCCTATTCATAATCTATAAAAATAAACGATATTTCCTGATGAATTTGTAGCCTTATTGACGAATACTTACTCAGCTCAGGCGTGACAGTAATAATTTAATTTACTTATGTCCTCCTTTATTAATATCATGTTCTCCTTTTCATTGAAATAATGTTAGTCACCTTAATGAATATTGAATATAAATACGCATGAAACTGGGGAGACTAATCAATTTTTAATTTAATAATTAAGCTAGTTCTTTTTTGTGGTCTTACACACCCACATACACACAATATCGGTGTGGTATAGGGAAAAGATGGTAAAATAAAGGACTGATACATCGAAGTTTGGACACTTGGTTTTAAGCCAAGAAGTTGTTTAGCGATCAGTTAATAGTCATGTTGTATGTTATTTTTAATAAAGGATTCTTATATTTTGAGGATTATAATAATTGTCGTTATAATGACTCGGAACACAATTTCTCGAGCCGGTATTTTGAGCATTGTAAGCATGAAAACATATATTGATATGTTTTCCTGCTTACAGTGAACTATCTCAATATAAATTTAGATATAAAGTTATAAAAATATGGGTGTCCTATCATAAAATGAATATTAAACCATCAAAAATATTTTAATATAAAGAGTCTTTTAGTGTAAATATGCAATGTAATGTATAACATTTTTTAAAAATTAAATGGTTATGGAGATGAAATATTATACCATTCACCTTAGATTTTTATCACATTTTGCGTTTTATCACATCGATGAAATATTTCCAACAGGAATTACATGTTTCCTCTTCTCAATTTAAGAAATACTCTCTACCAATAAGCATATCGACTTTAATTCTTTTTATCCTAGCTAATTTTCGAGTTTTGCAGGGGTTATATTATTAATACGCAGGGCCGTAGCCAGAAATTATTTTCGGAGGGGGACCAAGGGAGAAAGACATCTTTATTTGTGAATTATACTTCAATTGATGTAAGGAAAAGCACTGCATTTTCAGAATACAATACCGAAAATACAGTGTTGTATTTCCGGCCAGCGGCCTAGCAAAACTTTTATGGTCTCAGCGTTTTTTTTCTAAGAGAATAACTGTTCTTGTTCATTAACAGCTAGGCAGATAGTTCATAAACACACAAACGTGGGACATTGTTTATCAACAAAATGGTCTTTCAAAGTTTCGGGGGGGACCTGTCCCCCAAATCCCTCCCCCTTCCTACGGCCTTGTTAATACAGGTAAACTGTACGGAAACCCTCTCATGCTTTCAAATTGAAACTTAAACTTTATTTCAAGTTTTAACATATAGATGGAAGCACAGTATAACATGCTAGGTTCAAATGCTTATTCGACAGGATGCCACTTTTATAATGTTATTTTTTTTTATTTTAACAAATATTAAAATAAAAATTAATAAAACCCAATAACATGATATGAGATTTCAAGTAAGTATTATACTGCTTAGGTGCTTTTGTACTATTTAAAGTATAGTGTAAATTTTTTTTTTATAATTACATTTTCTCATTTCTAGGAAGGAGGAAGGATACATCTCAACTAATGTATTTGCTATAAAGTTTGTTTTCAAAACATCAAGAAAGCGTAATTCCTATATATTCATTTTGTTTAATTTCATTGAGATCTTGGTAACTACAAATTATTTTTCATTTGTATCTTAAGATAGTTTTTCTTTAGAATTTATTGCTTATTAATTTTTTTTTCTGCTGAAGTTGATATAAAGTAAGCACATGCGATACAATAATATTACTCTTTATATTGTATGATTCGGTAACATAATAATTAATACTGTTACTTGAAATTATAAATATATTTTCTGAAAGATGATCCTTTTTACCTTTCTGATTCCAAAAAGAAACTTTTGAACGGGCTGTACAAAATCTACACTTCTAAATACATATAAAATTGGGTCCATAGCACATAAATGTGCATGATGTCTGCCTTATTTTAATTAAATAATAACTAGCATTCATTTATTCATACATGTCGTAAGAATATTGATTGTATACAACGTATGATACTAGCCTAAAAAGATCATAAAATTTGGTGTAAAGGGGTTGTAAGAATTTTCGTTAAATTCTATATTGTGAACTTATCTAAAACCTTAAATTTTGTTCATACTTAAAAATTAAAGATTACTTGTGACTTAAAGGGGATAAAACTTTTTATTTTTTAAATGTTTAAGGGTATAGATGTCAATGTTTTCTTTAGAACTTGTTCTTTTTTTAGTAAGGAATTTAGAGTGCTTTAAAAAGCACACATGTTTAAGCTGCTTGATCATTCCATAATTATGTAACAGTTATGTTTAATATGGAGTCAGATATGGACGCGAATTGTTTTGTTCATTCTTGTTACATAATATTTGTATTTTGAAATAAAATATATGTTCAATTCTACTTATACACTTTATGTTAGGATTAAGAAGATACTGTATACTATATACTGAAGTGTATAAGAGAACTATAGTACATCTCATAGGAATATCAATAAATAAAACTTTAAAATTAAACTTAATGTAATACATTTTCTAGAATAAATGGAGATATATAATTTTTATTTTACTTTGATTTATTCAAGACAGAATTGTAGAGATATATATTTTCACAAAAAGCTTTAAGAAAGCTTTATACCCTTCCTCCTCAAAATTATAGATGTTTATTAAATTTTTTAATATTTATTCATGTATAATTTTTTTTAAAAATGGAGTGATATATGTTTTTTAATTAATCCAAATGTCAGCTAAATCCAAATGTCAGATTTTCTATAAAGATTTGTTTGCTAACTTGCAGTTCACTATTTTATACTTTACTATTTTTTTACAGAATTTGAAATAATTATTTTTCAGAAGGGATTGTAAATGTAAGAGTGCAAAATGCAAAGTGTTTCTGAAATAAAATAGCTTTTAAGTAGATATGTTTGATAGTTCAATAATTATGTCATTAATATCTTTATTATTATTAATCCAATCGCATTGACTAACAAGTTGAAGAAAGTTGCTATGGCATATAAATTGTGTGAAGTTGACCTCTGCCATCTATGGCCCGTGGTGCACCATATTTGCTACATTTTTGATTTTGGATAGTAAGTGCCATTTTGCCATGCACGGTATACTTTTTCATAGTCGCCCCTGAATATTTTAAAAATTTAGCTGTTTTGGAAAATTTTCCACCTTTGGCCTGAAAGCCAATGATCAAGCCCTTTTGGACATTGGATAAATCGTTCCATTTCTGCATGACTGCAAGAACTGAAATGTTTTCTGAATGCCTATAATATGATTATATATGCACAAAATTTGCTGATGATGCATGCCTTCTGCAATTAGTTATTTAATGTTGACATCAAAAGTAGGCAGTGGTCACATTAATATTACTGGACAGTATATAACAGAATGTAGAGAATAAATTCAAATTATTGAAAAAGATTTATTGATTATTGTTTGACTTAATATTATAATTGTTACAAAAACTTCTAAAACAGTTTTTAAAGTTCAATTTTCAATGAGCTGAAAATTGTTAAAAAATCTTTGTTAGTTGAAAAGGAAGTTTTAATTGGGGCTGTGCCACCTGCATCAAGTGGCACTGTACAAAGATGGCATTAGCAGTAAAAATAAATCATTTAAAGGATAGTATTTTGAACACTTGCATTATAATGAGATAATCTACCAAACAGTTCTAGTCTTAATACAAAAAAGCAAGGTTTTTGAAACAAACTGCATGATAATAGAAAATGCTCCCATGAAAGTTATTTTTTCAGTTAGAGTGAAGATAATTTCATTTATGAGAAAAAAAGTAAATTATATCACTGAGTCATTTTTATTAATGTTCATTCTTAAACTGAGTTTCTAGTGTAGACATTTTGTTTGCTTTTAATTTTTTCATACATTACCACAGATCAATAACTGAAAATGTTATGGAATGAATTATATGTTTGTTTATCTTCGTTTAAAATGTTCTATACTTTTTTGCTAATACCCAGCAATTTGTATTGTAAGTTTGATTTTTATAAAGATATTTTTTGCTTATTTCCATGCTATTGTTATATTTTTAGGTAATTATCAAATAAAAATGGCTGTTGCAGCCCCAAGTGCATTAGTAAGTCAAAAGAAGAAACACTTTATAGGTGTTCCTGCTCCTTTAGGTTATGTTGCAGGTGTTGGTAGAGGGTACGTCAGTTATAAATTCACTTTTTTTATTGTTGACTTATAGTATTAAAATGCCTATATAGGTAACTTTTATCTTGAATAAATTAAGTTTTAGTGTTTTGTTTTTTAATTGTTAATTTATTAGCTATTTTCCTTTTATTAATTATACAAATTTAAGAATTAAATAATGCATATTATTTTAAATAAAGACAGTGTGTCAGCTAAAAATATTTAATTAAAAAAAAAATATATTATTTGCATTTGCTAGCGTTCTCTTCATGAAAGAATTTTTTTTATTTTCGACTAAGAAGAAAATAATTATAGTTACCTGTCAGTGTGCATACTTAATAGCTATGATATTTATTTACTATAATAGTCTTATTTTTAATTTTTTTAACTTTTAGTGTAATTAAAACAATTTTTTAATTTATAAAATGCTTTACTATTTTATTAGCTAATCATCACTATTGAATTTTGAGTATTTTATGAGTTTGTACAAAGTAATTAGTTTTTCAAAAATACTTTTCTTATGTAATATAGTTACCAACACTTTGGAAAAAAATTAAAATATGTTAAAAATAAAAAAAAAACTGGAAATTGTAATGATAATAATGCATTTATTATTTCTATTGCAACTTTTAACTGATTTATTATTTCTCTTTCAGTGCTACTGGATTTACGACTCGTTCTGATATTGGTCCAGCAAGAGATGCTAGTGATGTGCCGTAAGCATCTATATTTTCACTATTTGCTACTAAATTTTAAGCATATACTTACATTTATTATTTATTATATATAGTCTGTCACTAACATTTAAATAAATTTTTAAACATCTCTCAATATATTTTTTTCTTTAATTGTTTTGTCTGGAAGCTTATATTTTAACCTTTTCTTGGGCCATTTATTTCTTTTTAGAATTCTCCCTATTTTTTGTGTTTTATTATTAACTAACTGACTAGATTTAAGGAAATGTATTATATCAGGGTTCCCATAGTCCTTAAAAGTCCTTAAGAACTCCTTAATTTTAGCTTTCATTTTTAAGGGCCCTTAAAACTACTTAATTTTTGTCAAAGGTCCTTAAAATCTCCTTAATTTTTAAATAGGAATGTAATCAATTTCTCCATCGACACGAGATTTCCTATCAGTTTTCACTGTACTCTCCAAACTTTCTGGTTTTGTAGGTTCGGAATTAAACTTGCCCAAAACCGACTCTAAAAACACCAGTACAGGTGATAAGTACTGGTCAAAGAATATATAAAATATTTGTTAATGTTCATAACATTCTTTTACATTTTCTAGCCAAACATACAGCATTAATAATAAAGAAAATCCTCAAATACATATGTTTTCAGTGTATTACTGTAGTAATTAAAAATTCCTTTCCTTGATATCCTTAAAAGAATATGAAAATACTTTTAGTTTATTAGTACATTTTATGGTTACAAGCTAGGTAATTTTTTTTTTTGACAAATAAAAAGGTTTATAAGTCAGTTGCCCTCTCGTAATAGCTAACAGTCATACAGATTTTAATTAAACGAAGCATGGAGGGTGGGGAGTTTGTAGACATTTCAGCTACTTATGAAAGTTTGATTTTCCTTGCTTTGGATATAATAGAAAAGTCTAAAACTTTCTTCTTTCCCAGGCAACGTTGGGTATAATCTGCTAGTATTTACATACATATATATATCAGAGTCATTTTTAAACCCTCAGAAAGTAGTTTATAGTATTGTATTTTATTTGCAATTTATTTTTATTTAGTTTGATCACTCAAAAAACTTTAGATGTATATTTTTCAAAATTAGTTTTTGTCAAATAGGTTTATCTTATATTAATTTTTAGGCATTTTTAAAAACTTAATTCTGAAATATTGTAGGGCATTTATTGAACATGCCTTGTCTGATTCATAATCATTAAAATATGTTCCTTAAGAAATAGGGTTTATGTATGTTGTTATGCTGTGTATTTAAAGTAGGTCCTTAGGAAGTCCTTAATTTCTGTTCTGGAAAAAGAGTGGTAACCATGTATATTTTGTGGAAATTTTATGTTTATATTTAAATTCTAAGCATTGGAAGTATACTTCTCCTTGAATATATATATATATATATATATATATATATATATATATATATATATATATATATATATGGTAATACAAAAAATTCAATTTAATGGCATTTTTTAGCTTGATGAAAAGCTTGTTGCAATGTGCAAGGGTGCATCAAAATTTTTAAATAAATAGTAGATACTTTTTACTTTGGTCTCTGTGTATACACTTCCTATACTGTCTACAGTTTGAAAGAACTTTGACATATGATTTCCTATACTAACTGAGCGTTACAGTACCTAGCACTAAATACTTCTTTAATTAGGCTGAAGCTAGCAAAATGGTCTTTCCTTTTTCTTGGAAAATATCTCTAATAGTTGACAAGTTAATACTATACAGAATTCTAGCCGATCTTTAGTGGGTTTTATGTTTCCTGTAATTTGTAAGTTCATCTAGGTGAAAAGTAATACTTCCAAGGCCCACAAGCAGGTCAAAAGCTTTTTTACTACCCAAATAACTATTAATATGGGACCAGATTTGGTGGTGGTTTGATGAGAGATATATGTATTATTTATATGATTTCCTGAAAAATGCTATTTAATATTCATTTAGTTTATTATATTAGTTTGTAAATTATGTTAAATTGTGCTTCTAAAGATATTTTTTATAATGTTACATTTTTCTTTTAATATAAAATGCAGTGACGACCGACATGCTCCTCCTAACAAAAGAAAAAAATTACAACAGAAAGATGAAGATGATGATGATGATGAAGATTTGAATGATTCTAATTATGATGAAGTAAGAAAAATATATGTTAACCCTTTAACGGGCAGTGGTTTCACAGCGAAACCACCTGTTACTACATTTTTCTCTTTTTAAATACGTAGGAAGGATTTTTTTTTTGATTTTCTATGTTATTGGCTCTTTGATACAGCAATAGGTAATAGAATTTTGCATAGTTTATTTTTCTCTTTGATATATATTAGTTTAAAATTGCTTGACATGAAAAATCTCGAATTTGATTTTTCTCCTTTCGACTTCAAATATAAACGGCTACCCAAAACAACAATGGAAATTGTGTAGTCATCTACGTATTACATCATTTTTATGTTAATTATACCTTGTTCTTCCAATATAATTAATTTTAAGAAACTCTTGTTTCCATGCTGTACAATGAAAGGGTTTCCCAATTATCCCCTCCCCCTATCAAAAAGAAAATCTACCTACTAAAGGAATGTTTTCCTATGTTTCCTATTTTATAAGGTTAACAGACAACTTTTATAACCTTAGGCCCTTTAATCTGAAAAAAAATCTAATTTTGACCTTTAAAGGGTTAAAAATAAATTTATGGAATCTTGATACAAAGTATTCTTTATGTTCATTGTATAATTCTGTTTAGTATATTTTTTTAAATATTATATAATTCTTTGTATTAAAATAACTATTTAAATTCTTACATTAGTAGCAAAGCTTATATTATGTTGATTTTAAATTATTTTGTAGCTTTTATGTTTTAATTGTTTATTATTATGCAGTTTTACTTGTTTCTTTTATTTACATTATTTCAGTCAACACTTCTTGTTTATATTGTTAAGTTAAATAGTTTTGTTTTAATTAAACTCTATAAAATTTAATTAATTTTTGAAAAATTGATAGTAAATCAATTTAAGTTAATCAAAGTATGATATTTATTAATATAATTTTGTAGTTCGCTGGATATGGAGGTAGTTTATTCAGCAAAGATCCTTATGACAAAGATGATGAAGAGGCAGATGCAATTTATGAAGCAATAGATAAAAGAATGGATGAAAAAAGAAAGGAATACAGGTGCATCAAACAATTTTTGTCTTAAAATTTTTATTAAAATTTTATAAATTCATATATTATTATTTTTAACTGTATAAGATCTTTATATAGGTACATACATATGTCATTATAACTTCATGTGTATGAAATGGAAACTAAATTATTTAATATTGGATTTTTATAGAGAAACAAAATTGAAAATTGAATTAGAAAAATATCGTCAAGAAAGACCAAAAATTCAAATGCAGTTTTCTGACTTGAAGGTAATCTACTAGAAATTTCAATTAAGTTTATTAGATTGAAAATTACTTGTTAAAGTACCAAACTTAAAGTACTTGCAAGTTTAACATATGAAAATTTTTACTCTCACAGAGAGATTTAGCTGACGTGACTGAAGATGAATGGAAAAATATTCCAGAGGTTGGTGATGCTAGAAATAAAAGACAAAGAAATCCTAGGCCAGAGAAGTAATTTTTATTTCTTATTGTTTCATATATTTTTAATTGCAAAGAATGGAGTTAGCTAATAGTAAACTTAATCCTCTTTTTTTTTCTTACAGATATACACCTGTTCCAGATTCTATCTTGGCTAAAGCTGGGTTACCTACAGATAGTGTATCTGCTTTAGATCCGGTAGTTTTATTAATTCTCTAATTTAAAACTTTTGTTTTGTTTCTTTTTAGTTTAAAATGGTGATTTAAGTTAATTTTTGAGTTTTATGTATACCCCCTCCCCGATAAAAAGTACACTAATTTAAACATAAATTAAAAATTGGTCAAATCAGTTGTATTTCTGTCTGCAAAAATTATAGGGATAAAATAAATTCACTATTGAATATTTATTTTATTCCTTTTTATCTAGTTTTGGTTATGGCTCTTAAACATTCTTCTACATCTTTAAAATTGTGTATCTGATATTGTAGCTATAATAACTGCTTCATTGCCAACTTCCTGTGTGAATAGTTAAAGTTCTGAAATGAAGAATGTTTTTATACCAAAATTTAAATGTTTTTACATTATATTACATATTAGCAATTTAAACAATATCAAAATAAAACAACTCATTTGCATAAAACAATATATTTTATTTAAATTTAATTTTCTTCTTAAACTTTAAAAATTTAAAGTAAGGAAATAAAAGTGCAATATTTAGCAATTTATCTATCTATTTGTTTAACTGAAAATCATATACATTTGAAAGAGTGCAAAAGTACCTATAAAAATAAATATATTAAGCACATGACATAAATAAAATGTTAATTACTTTAAAGTTTGTTAATACTCACATCATTTTACACATTGTCAACAGGATTTGTAACAGGATCAACAGGATTGTCATAGAAAAAAAGGGGAGAAATGTAAATTTAAAAAACAAATATGACAAAATAGGTAAAATTAAATAAAAGAGTATATCAAGTCAAAAAACAACAACAACAACAATAATACAATAAATAACTACTATAAATAATAAAATTAACAAACTGTGTAAAAGAAAATATATCTAGTGACACTTTACCATTTGTCATTAGGCCAGATTAAAGGCAAAAAATCATTCTATCTCTATTATGACATAGACTAATTAATTTGATCTACCTGCATAATGAAGATAAAATACAAAGGATTATATATATATATATATATATATATATATATATATATATATATATATATATATATATATATATATATATTGACCATTTATGTAATAAAAACTTTTTCATGTACAAGTATTTGAATTTATCAGATTAAAATACTTTTGCTTTTCTAAAATAAATACTTATATTAAAAAGAATTATCACTTTATCTAAATTTTCTTAACTGATAAATAAGGCTTTTAATTTAGTTAGGGAGTTCTTTTGTTACTTTTGAGAAATACGTCTGTTTTATTGATAATTTAAAATTTAAAGAAAATTAATCAGATTTTTTTCACTCTTCTATTAATATTTAAGACTTTAATTTTTAAAATTTTACTTCTATGTAATAGTTTGATTTTAGCCTTTTTACCTTTTGTGCTAGGATCAACTGATCATATAATGATTTTCTTAAAATATAATTCATTGTAATTATAATTTTTGATGTATACATATGAAGAATTCTATGTTTTATTGCATAATTCCTATGTTGTGTGTCAATCATTCTCTTCATTTCTATCTTGGATGTGCGAAAAGATAAACTTTTGAAGGAAAAATACATATTTATTATACATTTATATTTCCTGAATTTTACAATATTTAATCTAACATGTTATTTAGTCATGCATCTTATCTACACATGGCATTTCTCATTAAATAAATACCATTATTTTACTTAAAAGTTGAAGCGTCTTTTAAATTTATTATAATTTTGTTGTACTTTCATATGAAACTTTTAGTTCTAAAAACAATTTTCTATATACAAAGATTTTGTGCTAATAAAGATAGGAGGCAAAATTACCCTGATAGTTATAATTGAAAAAAAAAATATATTTTACAAAAATTGCACATTTTTGTTTATTTCTCAGCATAATTTCCATAAAAATTGGGAAATTTATCCCAATGTGATACTAGTTTGGGTATCTCTTCATGATTTTGCTGTTCATCAAGTTGCTTGAAGTATTACAAAATGGTATTCTTCAAATCTTTCGTGTAAGCAGCATTTTCGTACCTAAATATTTCTTTAGATGTCTAAATAAATTAAAAAAATCCAAGGGGCTAAATTTGAGAGATTGGTTGGATGTTACAGGATTGCCTCTTTCCATTGTACCAACCATGCTTTGGTTTGTTGTGATATATAGGGTCCATCTTTAAATTTTTGGCCCTATCACTGACTTAATTTTGGCTTATTAGCCCACAAACACCATACAACTGTTTGTGAGCAATGAATTTCACTTTAATTAGTTCTTTTGGCTTTAAAAATCTGATAACTGTGTGCATTTCAAACTTGCATGTTATATATGTATTGACAGAAAGGTCTTTGTGATCATCTGGAGACTGGGAGAGGAAGGGAATTACCAGTAACACTGATAATTGACAATTCTCTCAATGTATCAATTCATTCTCAACATTTATTGTTATCAACATCAATTCTCTCAATGTATGGGCAGGCTAAGAAGCCATTCCTTTATCATCAACAACATCTATTGCCATTTGGACTTTTAAGCGTTAATATAATCACAGGCAATTGATATTGTTATGATTGAGACTAGATAGTGTGGAATCAGTGTTTCAAAGTTGTTGGCAGAAGTTAAGAGAAGGAGAGAGGAAAGAAAACTGACATAAGGCATAGCTGAGCTGTGGGGAAATTGTCTAACTGTTGAACAGCCTGGCTGACACAAGTGCAAGGGAATGAATGGGCGAAGGATGGTTTATGACCCATGAATAGAGTGGTTTCTTCAAGAGAGGTGAGAAGAAAAAAGACAGATTAAGAAGGAAAGACAAAATTGTGTGGACGGCAACAAAAAATGCTATCCTATTATTGTTTGATTATTTAACGTTTTTATGTTTCCTGAGGTAATAAACATTTTTGAGTAAATAATTTTTGCTTGGAGGTAGTTATGTCAAGTATTTTATATCTTCAATAAATTGTTATTTATATGAAAAAATTATGTCAGTATTTTTCTTCTTAGCCCAGGAACACATTGAGTTGTCCCAGTAACTTAAGCAGACAACAGAACTTTTAGTTACTTGCCAGGGTTGCTCGGCCAAAAAAACTAAAGTTAGAAGTATAACCTTTGATTTTGAAAACACACCAATAAAGAGAAATGATAGTCCTTATAATGTTCCACTGAGATTGGACATGTCAGAGTTTGTTCTTTCCAATATTTCAATTGCATCTCAAACAAAGTGACCTTCAGTCTCTAATTTACTACACTCCTAAATGTATTGAGTGATGTAATTTGCATAAATATTGTACATGTGTTGTGCACTCCTGTAACTTTTTATTATCAGACCAGCCTTACATATTGAAATAAGTGATTATTAAGTAAGTTTTCATTTTTTGTATTAAAAATATTCTTTTTAAAATAACTTTATATACTCTTTTTTAGGGTTATGGAGGAGGTCTAATGACTCCTTATCCAGGAGCAAATACTCCTGGTGGTATTATGACACCTGGATGGGCGACATCTAGCATGGATTTGGATCTTCGAAAAATTGGTCAAGCCAGAAATGCTCTTATGGATATAAAATTGAATCAAGTAATTCAGTCTATCTTTTTGCTGATTTCTTTATATATCAATTTTATTCATTTTGTCTGAAGTAAAGTTTCTGAATTTTTTTAGACTTAGAACATGAGAAAATAAATTCTAAATAAAAAACAAGAAACAAGTGTTTAAATTTGGAAGCCATAAAGCAGCTTTAAGCTGTATACATTGTAACTCATAATTATATTTAAGAAATACCTTTTAATATTTTCTTACTGAGTTCTTATATTAGAGGGAATAATTGACTGCTTCTTTTTCATAATAGGTCATACTTAATATTAATGAAGTAAATTCTTAGAATATTATACATTAATTTAAAGGTGTAACAAGCTTTTAAAATTACATGCAGCTTAGCATAATTTATTTATATATTGTAGAAATGTATGTAATTAGATTTTTGATATCTGACTCCTTGATATAGTATCATTGTATTTAGTAATAAAATCAATACTAATTTAAATTTAATTATATAAAATCATTTATTACTAAACACTGGTACGTGTAAATCTTTAAATTAATTAATCCTATATATGAGGGTTATTTGCATAGGATATAACCAAAGTTAATTTATTCTATGTAATGTTTGCAATTTTCTTTATTCCAAGATAATTTAAACAGACATGTAAATCTTGTTTTAATTATGGTTTCTATTGTAATCTTTTAAAAACGATTTTAACAACACACATAAGTTTCTTTTAATTTAACAATAAAAATACTGGAAGTTTTCAGCAGAGAATAAAAACTAATGCTGTCTTTAAGTAGTTAGAAGATTCTTTTTGTGCTATTATGGAGTAAAATATATGGAATGTCAAATATCAGGATTTTATATAATTTCAGCCATTAAAGTATAATTTATAGTGAAAACACTTATAAAATCCAATGTGAAAGTATGTAGAAGTATGTATGCAGTGAACTGTTTCCAATTCAGTTTGGCACATTAATACATACATACATACATACATACATATATATATATATATATATATATATATATATATATATATATATATATATATATACACTCCATAAAAACTCCTTTATTTTACAGGTTCTTAAAATCCTTAATTTCAAAGTTGGGTCTTTAGTTGCTGAACAAATTAATAAATTTTTAACAGCAGTCAAATATTTTTCATTCATCCTTACAAACATTCTTAATGCATGAAAAATAGTATGTGAAATTTATGTTCTTTAATATAATATTGAGATAAAGGTTAATTTTAATGGCATAGTATAAGAAAAGAGGTTTTTGTTTTTTAAATATATTTATTAGTTGGACCTGATATAAGGTGTGTAACCAAGATTATAAATCAGAACTAGTTTCTGTCAGCCATAATTTCTCTATCAGTAATTCTCTTAAAAAATCAAAAGACTACTTAAAAAGTCTTTAAACACTTATATATAAACTCTGTTTTAGTTTTCTTTTTCAGTTTACTTATTTTCTGGAATCAGTTCATTTTCTATATTTTCAAGCTAAATTTTATTTTTTTAATTCATATTTCAGGTTTCTGATTCAGTTAGTGGACAGACAGTGATAGATCCAAAAGGATACCTTACTGACTTGCAGTCAATGATTCCTATGCATGGAGCTGATATAAGGTATAACTTTTTTTTATATATATTTTTGTTCTGAATATTATTTGTAATTCCTTTTGAATAAATAACTACTGTATGCAATGATAATAAAATAATTAAGAAATACCAAAGTATTTTTATAAAGTTGAGTATTTATTTGATAAACTTTTAAAACTACTTAAGGTAAACTGTAGAACTTTATAAATTGTGGAAATTATTTTGAAAAATTCTTTAAATGCCTTAAAAGTGGGTATACAATTTGTTGGAATTGTGTAATGCTCAAATGCTTTTGCAGTTATGTTTAATGGTTTTGTAGTAAATTTTAAGATGAATAGTAAGTGAGTAGTAAATTGTAAAAGTTGTGAAAAATCATACATTAAAAGAAATAAGTTTGAAAGGTTGTTATTTTAACACAAAAATGTGTTTTCTTTATTCATTAAATAATGCTTAAGTTTTTTTTTGTGTAATGTTATTTATTGAATTGCGGTGTCTATGAACAATTACATCACCGCATATCGCAACTCTTGATCTGACGGAATTATAATACACGTTTGCAGCTTGACTGGAATCTTAGTGCGGCAACCATAACTGACTTTCATTTGTAAAAGAATCACCCTGCTTTGTTACGGTGATCTAGTGTACCATATGCAGTTCTATCTGTAGCATGATCCTTCATGCACGCTTATCTTTATTTCTGATTAAATGTTTATTAAGTTATAATTTATAGTGTTGACCTTCTTCACTAATGACCATGTGTATCTAATTGATAAAGATGGTGTATAATATTATCGTATTCATTGTACACCCAACTTCCACACTGGTAACACAGTTGCAGCTTAACTGAAATCTTGGTGCGTCAACCATAACTGACTTTCACTTGTAAAAGAATCACCCCGCTTTGTTAGGGTGATCTAGTGTACTGTATGCAGTTCTATCTGAAGTACGATCCTTCGTGCACGCTTATCTTTATTTCTGATTAAATGTTTGTTAAGTTATAACTTATAATATCGACCTTCTTCACTAATGACCACGTGTATCTAATTGTCGGAGATGGTGTATAATATTATGGTATTCATCATACACCCAACTTCCACAGAATAGTGAAAAAGTTGTGCTATAATTTTTCCTCTTTTCAGAACAAGTTTTAAATACATGAAAAAGTAATAGAAAGTAATTCCAGAATATATTATTTTGGATTTCGTTATTTCAAATGAGTAATGTACTTTTGGGTAGATCTCTGTGTTTGCATTTTGTTTAATGAAACACTTATAGCTCATGTTGAAAAAAATTATGATTTATGTAGTTATTCTCCGCTAAATAGCTTAAAGACAAACTTTAATACTTAAACATAAAAAAAATTATAGTTTTGCAATTCAAGTGCTTTGTAATGCTGACATTGATAATTTATTCAATATAGGAATAATATATTAAAACAAATTAAATGAGTATTATGTGAATGCATAAACTATCATTAATTTCTCACTGAGCAGTTTATTTTAACTTTTTGATTTTACTTATATAAGAAGCATATACTTCTTAGAGATTGTAACTAATTAAGGTAACTACTTTTATATCTTTTAAAGAGTTAATCTAACATATGATATTGCATATGTGGTTTTTAGCATTATATAACTATATATCCTTTTAATCTTGCTTGTTTTTTTTAGTGATATTAAAAAAGCAAGGCTTTTGTTGAAGAGTGTCAGAGAAACCAATCCAAACCATCCTCCTGGTAAGTGTTTATCTACATCAAATCCTTCCTTTATATGCTGAATGGGTAGAATTCTGCTCTTTAGTACTGGAGTTTGAGCATTCAAATTTCATTGCTGGCATGAATGTTCATAGCCATTCAGAATCAGCTTTAAGCTGTAGGTCCCAGTCTCATTATCTCTCATAAAACATAAAAGTAGGCTGTAGCATGTCAATTCAATCCAATCCATTCCAATCCTTACTTTATATGCATTGTTTAATGATATTGGTTGATTTATCCTATTATAATTATCTATAAACTTTACATGGATGGAATTTTGTGAAGTTGAAATTGCTTTTAACTCTTTCATGAGTTTTTGGAAGATTACATCCCACCTTAATGATCTTATGAAATAAACCCGCAGGAAGTGCAAAACTCACTCCAGACATGCTAACATTTCACATAGCATTCAAAAGAGAAAAGAAAGGCTGTCCTGCTAGCTTCTAAACAAAGAAATGTGTAGTTTTAAAATGTGTACACTCAGCTTATGTAGCAAAAATTTTATCTTTGCAACTTACCAATCCTTTTTTTTCTGTTCAATTTTATGCAAATATTTTTCTATTCCATTCTGTGAGTGTTTATGTATTTATCTTTTGCAAGTTAGAAATATAAGTTTAGATAAAGATATATGTGTTCCTCCATATTTTGTGGCAGAGATCATACGTTTCAGTGTTTGAAATTCTAAAAAATATCATATTCTTTAGTTTAGACCATTTTTTTTTCTTAAAGTCATTATGGTGTATATTTATTAAGAAAGATAATTTTTCTTTTAGCTTGGATTGCATCAGCTCGTTTAGAGGAAGTTACTGGAAAATTACAAACTGCCCGTAATCTTATTATGCAGGGATGTGAAATGTGTCCCAAATCAGAAGATGTCTGGTTAGAAGCTGCCCGTTTGCAAGTGAGTACAAATTGCTATATTTTATTTTTTGAATTTAATCAATTTAAAGAAATATGTAGTTTGAAGTTGTTATAGCATGTAGCTTTAGTAGAATCAACCTTAAATTGTATTTTAATAGTTCATGCTTTTATTTTATATGAGCTTAGAATTTGTGTAATTACAGTTGAATATTTGTAGTTTTTATTTTACTTTATTTTACCACTAAACCTCAGCTAAATAAAAATATTCAGCTGTAGAGTCAATTTTTTTATCATCATTTTTTATATATAATTTATATAATTCATTCAGTTCCATTTTTTAATCTAGTTACAGAAATATTTTTAAAAAATTTTATAAATAAATATATAAAATTTGATAAGGAAATTAAAAAGAATATCAGTATTGATGATAAATAAAATTTGTCAAAATCAGATTTACTAATTAAAGCTATTTTTCTCCTAATACAATCTTATAGCCTGCATAAATCAGTGTTTATTTTACCTTTTAATTATTTTCATGTCATTCAAATGTATGCTTTAAGTCAATTAATTTATTTACTATCTATTTCTTCTTTTTTTATCATGTTAGCCAATTATTCTCAGTTCTTCGTTATGCATTTTTATGGGCGCAATTCATATTTAAAATTGAAAAATTACTGTTATTTATTTAAAAATATTAAATAGTTATACAGTGTAGATAACATAATTTTAATGACTCCATTAAGAGGATTTTATTTTTTCTTTTTGTTCTTAGCCTTCTGATTTAGCCAAGGGTGTGATAGCACAAGCTCTACGTCATATTCCTATGTCAGTTAGATCATGGATTAAAGCTGCTGATCTAGAAACTGAACTTAAAGCTAAAAAGAAAGTTTACAAAAAAGTAAGACAAGTGTACATAATAGTGATGTTCATATCTATTTGCTTTCTTTATATTTCTTTTGACAGGTCATAGTTTAATGATTTGTTAAGAGTAGAAAATACAGTGGTGTCCTAAGAAATGTGGTAAAAATGTTATACATTTAAAAGTCAAACTAATATTCACTGTCATTTTCTGTGTGTAGTCAAAGATATTAATTTGATAATGAGATATAATGGCTAATAGAGATTGTGTATATTAATTTCTTCTCTCTCTTGAGATCCCTGAGTTATAGCCATAAAACAAAATACATTGGAATCTCAATTCATTATTTTTTTTAATAGAATGAGTGTGAGAAAACAATAGATGCAGAAAATAAATATAGGAAATCTGTAAATTGTGTAGGTTTAAAGTAATTTTATAGATTAAAAAGTAATGCAGGATCTATAGATTTATATTATACTGTAATAAATAAAAATATTTTTTCCCTGATGTATTGTGTTACAGGTGTGTAACCCCGAAGTGTTTATTTAACATTTTCTTTTTCTCTTATCAACATCCTATTATGCATAATTTTTGGTGCTTCCTGTTTAATTTTAAAAGTATGTCATTTTATAAAAATTTATAACAAAAGTTTGTGTTTTAGTTTTATTATTGATGTTTTATGAGCTGCAGTAATTCAGCTCATAAAACATCAAAGCTGACAAAGGCATTTATGTCATAAACTGTGAGTTTGAGGCTTGAGCCAGCCGAAGATCTGTCATGTTCAATAATGGCAGCTGGGGCATGTAAAATAGGTTTGTGGTCACAATGTCCTCCAAGGCCCCAAGAGATACCTCTGGACTAACCATGGGGGTCTTTTGCTTAGCCCCTGTATCTTAATTATGAAAACCCACTTTGTGTTGATTACTTATATATTGTGCTCCCATAATAAAATAGCCAACAAATTTTTGTGACTTGGTAAGGGCAAATGCTATAAAAGACATGGAGTGACCCCATGCTGGAAAATAATAACCATTGATTTTTTCCCTTGCCTTTTGTAAAATTTTGGTGTCGTACTATTCTTCTGCATTACTGCTGTAACATTGTCTCAATTCTATGTATTTAAAAGAATACAGATGTATTTTTTGGCTATATATATGTACTACACAAGCATTTTGAAATTGATTATTAAAATAAAAATGTTTCACCCTTTTTAACCAGTTTTTTATTAATTTACAATACTTTGCTTAAACTCTCAAACTGTCAGTTTAAAAAAGAAAATAAATTCTGCGTATTGATTTGTATCATTATTTTCCTTTTAAAATAAGTTTCTGATAAGGTTATACCAGTCTGTAACTGAGGAATATAAAAATTATATTTGTATTTAGATTATTTTTATAATGGAAAATTAGTCTAAAAATAATGAAAAAAATATTAATATATATTTATTTATATTGAGAATTAATGAAAAAATTACCAGTATGTTTAAGTATCTGCATGTTTTTTCATATTTTTCAAAACATATTAATATGTTTTAAAAAATGCTTTATATTTTTTTAAAAAATATAATTTTTATGAGATGATATTAAAATAAGTGTATTGATGACTGGGCAATAAAATATTTTCATAATGTTTTCTAAACCAAAGAAAATGTCTTACAGTTGACTTTTCCTAGATGCATTATAACTTTCTGATTGTTTGCTGTCTTAACCATATAACAGATTTGCCCATATCTTGCCATCTTGTACAGGCAATGCTTTTTGTGTATGAAATAATGTGCCCACATACTTTGTGTACTTTGTATACTTTGTGTTTGGATGAGACTAGTTTTTTCCATATATTTTGTGCATAAATATGATTTATTTATTGTTTCAAAAGTAAAAAAAATAGACATTTTGGAACCAGTGTCTTGAAATTTCTTGAATTCCTAAGTAATTAAATAATTTTTGATTATGAGGCAAAACTGTTTGAATATGGTATGTAGTTGCATAGGGAAATATGTGTGATGAATTTAAATTTTTTCCAGGCTCTTGGTCATATACCTAATTCTGTACGTCTTTGGAAAGCAGCAGTTGAATTGGAAGATGCTGAAGATGCTAGAATTCTTCTAAGTAGAGCTGTAGAATGTTGCCCTACAAATACAGATCTATGGTTGGCTTTGGCAAGACTTGAAACTTATGAAAATGCTCGTAAAGTTCTAAATAAAGCACGTGAAAATATTCCTACAGATAGACTTATTTGGATTACTGCTGCAAAACTGGAAGAGGCTAATGGTAATAGTAGGATGGTTGAAAAAATTATTGACCGTGCTGTGACATCATTAAGAGCTAATGGTGTTGAAATTAACAGAGAACAATGGCTGAATGATGCTGTTGAATGTGAGAAAGCAGGATCTGTGTTGACTTGTCAAGCAATTGTTCGTACTATTATTGGAATTGGTGTTGAAGATGAAGACAGAAAACATGCTTGGATGGAAGATGCAGAAGCTGTATGTATTATGCTTTTTTTACTATCATACATTTTAGTTTTAGAAATTTTCTTCTTTTATATTAGCATATACAGATGTTAAATCATTGAAACAGATATTAAACATTGACTTTGTTGATCTTACATTTCTTAAAGAATAAGAAAATCTTCAAATAAAGCTAAATAAAAGGGAAATGCTCAGTGAAAAAAAAATATTTTAGGTTGTATGGAAAGGTCTGCTGTCTAAGAAGTTACTTCTTTTCTTTAAAAAATGCTGAAATCTAAATGCAGTTTTAAAAACACTGTAATGGCTTCATAATTATACAAACAGTTATAACTATAATATCTTATCAAAGTAGAAGCAGGAATGTAATTTAATTAATCTTACAAGAATAACACTACTTGAATAGATGTTTTAAAAGCTTTAAATGTTAAATACAAAAATTAAATATACAATTTTTTTTCCGCTTAACTCTTGTTTAACTAACAAAGTTGTAATTGAAAACAGATAAAACAAATAAATGAAAGTTTTTACTCATTGAAGAATAAGAAAGCAAATTTATTAAGGTTTGACATTAGAAAACTAAGTAGAATTAATACTCTGTATCTTTAGCCACCTTGCAATATATGAGAATGATTTAATCTTAAAAACATTTCACACTCTTAATTTATTTGATTTCAAGAAGAGATAAATTCTCTAACACATTCACATAAATATTTAGATTTAACGTTATTCTTTAAAAGATTTTCTTTATTATAATTTAAAACACAGTAATATTTATAAAAAAAAATTAAGAGTGAGAGAAAAAAGTTCTCTAGAAAATTGTCGCTTTTATATCTTTTTTAAAACCTATAAACTTTGTAGTATTTTCAAGATTCCTCAGCTTCCCTCATTGACCTCTCATTGCTTATAGCCACATATTTATGGGTGCAGGTGTCCTTAATCATTGTTGTGGGCTGTTGTAGCCCTGAAAAACCATAAAAAATTGTGCTTTTTCTATAAGATTAATGAACATCCTTGAGTCTTTGCCATTTATTTCTTTGATATTAAATAGTTGTAAATTTGAATGTAGAAATGTTGATAAATGTACCCACTTAAAAAAAATTGAATTTGAGCTTAAAAAAATTAACTCACTATCTTGCCTATTTGTTCAAACCCAGAGGGGTTATTTATTATCACACTAATTATTGTAGAACTTATTAAAATAAAGAATTGTCTTACCCAAATTGTCTCCATTTCAAACATAATAATGCAAAATATGTATATAAATTAATGTGTGATTCTTATGTTATAGTGTGCAACCCAAGGAGCTTATGAATGTGCAAGAGCTATTTATGCACATGCTTTGTCTATGTTCCCAAGTAAGAAAAGCATATGGCTACGAGCTGCATATTTTGAGAAAAACCATGGAACCAGGTAACCTAATTACTGTTTTTAAATTTATTTAATTATTTACTATTTGAGTATACTTTAATTATTATTATTTTTGTTTATTCCTTTAGAGAATCATTGGAAGCATTACTTCAAAGAGCAGTGGCCCATTGTCCTAAAGCTGAAGTTTTGTGGTTAATGGGAGCTAAATCCAAATGGCTAGCAGTAAGTAACTTAACTATGCCCCCCCCCCTAATTTTAGCCTTTTTTATTTTCAATTTTGAGAACTCATTTCTTTAAACTGTTTGAATTTGTAATCATACTGTATAATTGATGAGAAGAAAAAAAAAAACTTAGTTTTACTGTTTTGAAATATATGCTGTTATGTGAGAAGTTTTGAAGCAATTATATTCATATAGAAACAATACTATACATTACAGAAATGTTGTTACAGATTGTGTAATTCTAAAGGGTATACAGTCAAACCTGTCTATCTCGAATCTCTTGGGAGTAAATAAAAAATTTGAGATAAACAGGTTTCGAGATACACAGGTTTTATGAAAATAGATTAAGAAAATTTCTTTACATAATACAAAAAATTGAAAATTGGAAGTACTTTTAGTTTTATTTACATACCTTACACAAAGTAATCCGTTAAGAGTTTTTGATGCAAAACTTTTTTAGACTGGACAATTTTTTGTAGTTTTGACACAGTGACGAAACAATCCATATCATTATTTTCTTGGGATTCAAGAAAATTCTTAGGGTTTCAATGACTTTTTCTGCTTTTTTTTGGCTTAACAACTCTTTCTACATCAATGTTGTTCTCTTTGTCATGATCCTCTTCATCATCAGAAGTTCCCAGAACATTTTCTAAAATTTCGGAATCAGTTAATAATGTTCCACTTGTTACCACTGATTTATCTACTTCTATAAAATCTTTAAATGAAGTGTCAGTATTCAGTTTTTGTCTGATAATTATACATTCCTTCGGGTTTTCATCAGTTTCCTCTCCCGGTTGCTCTTCGGTTTCTTTTAGATAATGTTCTCAGACTGTGCATTTTTAGTACAATTTCCACCCAGTCCCTGACCAAATAACCCCCCCGAGAGAGAAAACTAGAAGTGTATTTCCTAGAAATGGGAACTTGTGCGGTTGTCAACGCAATAAGACTCTAAACTGGAATGTTGTGTTTCTTAAAAAAATTCGAGATAGACAGGTTTGGGAAAAAAATAATTTGAGATAGGTTGGGAAAATACATTAAATTTTTATTTAAAATGTAGGGAAATTGAAAAAATTTGGCATAGACAGGTTTTTAAGATAAGCAGGTTTCGAGATAGACAGGTTTGACTGTATTTAAAGTATATCTTTCAAATATTGTTTTGATAGTCAAATGGATTGGCTCTTGAGTAAAAATACATTCATGCAATTTCCTCCACTTCGCTTCTTTGTAGCTTGGGGACTTTTGGCAGTAAAATCTTTATGCTAGAAAAAGATCAAGAATTTTGCTAAAGCAGTATTTTTCAGAATGTGCTGAATGTACCTGAAACCAATGATAGGTAAAACAGTTCCCAAACCATCTAGAGTCAGGTTTTGTTCAAGTAGCAGCAAGTGAACTAACTGTGTGGCAAAACAGTTTCATAGGGATGGATAACAGAAAGTTATCTCTGTTAAGCATAATATATTTGACTGATATTTATGAGCTGTAAGCGTTTGTGTTTGTGTTTCTTGTGGACAACAGGAAGTGTACAATTCTCAAAAGTCATTAAAAGCTACTTATTTTTTATTTTTAATTTAAAGAAACCTTAAAACCTGCTTAATTTTTATAAAAAGTATTTAACAGCTGCTTATTTATGCCCAAATGTCTTAAATTCAGGGTTGGAAAAAAAACCATGATTTAAAAATAAAAAAATCAGATTTATTTTATTTAAATCAGATTTTTTCGATTTAAATCAGATTTATTTGATTTTTTTTCTCAATTGTCATTTTAATTATTGTTGTGTTTTTATATTTTTTGCAATATACATGGAATAGTTTGTTATAAGTAACAACTTATCTATCTAGTATATTCTACACACTGGTTACCTAAAATTAAATGCATAAATTTTAATCTAAATACATTTCATTATTTTGTAATTGGATGGTGCAAACTAAATAAGATGTAAATTTAAAGAAAAAAATTAAATATTCATTTAATGCAAACTATTTATTGAAAAAACAAAAAATTCACAAATATTTTTTAAGCAACGAATTATGGATTTAACTGTTTCAATAAAAACAATAGTTTTGATGTCATATCCACTTCTAATTGGTTATGAAGGTTAGAATGAAAAATACCAAAAGAAGAAAACAGTCTTTCTATTCTAGCAGATAATATGACGGCTGTTGCTATTTGGTAGACAAACTGGATTTCAAGTTCTGTAATACTCTCTTTAACCCCCTTTACATAAAATGAATTCCACTAGTCATAACTTGTTGTACCTACCCCTACTACATACTTTCTGATAACAACCCCTAAATTCTTAGAAAACATACTATCTATTTACACTTATTTACTTATTGGTATTTCTGTGCTGATTCCCAATTCTCCTGTCTTTCGAATTAGGTTTTAAGAGAAGTGAAAAAAAAATGATTTAAATCAAGATTTAAATTATGATTTAAATCAACTGATTTATATCATGCCAACCCTGCTTAAATTTAATTTTTAATCTTAAAAACTCCTTATTTTTGCTACATTTTTTTTGGTGTTATGAAACTTAGGATTTGAAGGGAACAATTGTATGTGTATAATGACTGTACAAATGAAATGCAAGTATTACCAAAATCAAACTGTTATTGATTTGCTCTATCATGTGCTACTGATGAGGATATATACTGTTTACTTTAAAACACAGTTTGCATTCTCTGTGCAATAGTTATTTTTTTCTCCATCTACTAGTAGCTTGATTGAACTATTGCATTGCATTGCAAAGTCTCTCTGTGTTATACAGAAATATTACTGAGTGTTTGTTGGAAAAATTGCTGTAAAAATTTCAAAACAATTTTTCTAGTTTTTAAAAATGCCAGGAAAGATTGTTTTTAACTCTCTCATGGACTGCAAAGGAAAAGTATATTGGTTGCTAAATAAGTCTAATGAAATGGAATAAGATAATCCATTAGAATAAAAAAAGAAGGAATCACTTTAATAATAGTTAGATTCTTTTAAGAAAGCATTCTTGATTTTTTATTTAAAAATTTCTAATTTGAAAATTCTAAGTACATGCATCATTATGCATTTAGAATGTTTTCCTCATTTAAACCATATTGCTTGAAATTTTTTTATAATTGTTTGCTCTTTATTTTGTAATAATATCCTTTTTGCAATTGCATATATGTTTTTGCTAGGACTATTTACTTAAGTTTTTAGGCATTTTCCATTTCTAATGAAGTACAGGAAGTTGTAATAAAACATTTTCATAACTTTATTGTAAGTTGTTTTTAATATTTCACAGTTTTGTCTTTATTTGTCAGATAATCCAAAGTTTTAAATGAAGCAAAACAAGGAATTATTTTGGTTTTATTCTACTTTTAATTTTTTTGATGAAAGGTGATATTTTAGTAATATCATGAACTGCCAGTCTTTATTTTTTTCCTTCAAAGATGCTTCTAAAGGACTTAAAAAGACCTTATTTTTTCTATAATATTTGAGTACATACCCTCATTTAATATCTGGGTATTGCAAAATTTGTAGAACTGTTGAACAGAATTAAGAAGAATTTTAGAATAAAGTTAGTTTTCTGTGTATAATGCAGGATTACTCTGAACTAAAATCCATAGCACATAACAATATACAAAACAATTTTCTTCATAGCCATTTTTTTATTGAAACTTTTTCTCATAGTCTTTACTAAAGCTTGTAAACTAAGAATAATTTGATATAGAGTTAGTTAAATATAATATTTGATGAAATTCTTTGGTTAATATTATTTAACAAATTATATCTTTGGAGAATATATATAAATATTTAAATTTAAATTTATTCAATTAATATATTTTTTATCACTAATGGAATATATGTTTCTAGGGAGATGTGCCTGCTGCAAGAAGTATATTGTCCTTAGCTTTTCAAGCAAATCCAAACAGTGAAGAAATTTGGCTTGCTGCTGTTAAACTTGAAAGTGAAAATAACGAGTATGAAAGAGCTCGTCGTTTACTGGCTAAAGCTAGAGCTAGTGCTCCTACTGCCAGAGTAAGTTATTCTTAGTTTTATTTTTATTTCTAAGTAAGGAAAATAAAGTTTTCGAATGCTGTATATTGATATTGCTGAAAGTTTTTATTCCAGGTTGTATGTTTAAGCCATACATTATGCATATTTTAATTATAGTGTAAGATTTTGTGGCTCTGAGCTCTGATATATATAATCAAATCTCTATTCAAAGAATCTTTATTTGTAAACCTTTCAATGAAACCAAAAGTGCAGATTCTATTGGTTATAAAAATATAAACTCTAAGTAGTGAAATGCATTTTCTACTTAACATTAAAGAAGCCCAATACATCATGTACTCAGCAACATTAATACATTGGGTATCGTGTTTTGATTGCAAAGTCATAAATTTTACCCATTGATCATTTGATCTATTGTTATATGATGCTTTTATCTTCTTCCTAACTTATTTTAATTTGCTTGATAGAAATTAAGCAGAGCAAAAATAACATAATCTAAGTAAATTTGTAATTATATATGTATATATATATATATATATATATATATATATATATATATATGTGTGTGTGTATATGACCGATGAAAATATTTTCCCCCAATCACAGTAAAGATGAGTCCCTATTGTCTAATTTGCCTGGGCTTAATTGGCAAAAAGATCTAATAATTTTGCAGTAGTGTAGCCACTAAAGAAAAGGAAGTCTAACATTGTAGAACTTTAAAGCATGAGTCTAAGCCATCTTCATCACAGGGCAATGGTTCTGCACCAAATGCTACAAGAATAATATATCTTTTAATGATTTTGTTCCCAGAGCGAGCAATCATGTGATTTTGTCCCCATGAGACTTAAGATTGTTCATTACTTCTTAGCAAGAGTGATCATATAATCTAGCTCAAAAAACATACAGTTCTGTAATTTAGTTAGTGCTGAAGTAAAACTGTTTTCCTGAGACAGCTGAAAAATGTAACCACTGGACTGAAAATTAGCATTTATTCCAGAGTTAGTTTTGAGAAATGAGTAAAAACAATTTAAGTCAGAGAACACTCCTTTATCTGACATTTATGGCAAAGAAATTAGGTATTAAAAATTGAAAAAGAGAAAAAGTAGAATTTCAAATAGATATTTTAGTGGTAATAATTTTGATATATTACCTATATATATATGTGTGTGTGTGTGTGTGTGTGTGTAAAGAGGCAAAAATTCTATGGGATACCATAATATTTAATCAAAATGCATTCTTGACTCAGTCATGGCTATAGTTGATCTCAAAGACATTTTCACCTAAAGAAATTTTTATTAATTGGATGGTATAATGGCATCTCGAGGATTCAAGTTTTTAAATATGGCATTATGATATTCTCATTTATCTCACTCCAGTGTGAAATAACAGAAATGAGACAAATATGTAAGAAGAGTTTGCGTATGTGTATTATATAGGTCAGAAATGGCAATTGCATGGTATGCATGCCAAGTTTGGCATATCATTTAAGAAAAAGATAAATACAAAAATTTCAAAGTAGGCCTACTAGTTGGCTATAAACTGTATACTTTAAATTATCACACAGAAACTATCATGCAAACCCAATGCATAGAAAATTTAAACAAAATACTAAATTTACTAATTACTGAAATATTTCCAAATTTTCCATTTGCAAGAGGCATTCTGCACACTCAGATGTCTGAAATAGCATAATATGAAAAGAATGTCAAAGTCTAGATTATTGTTTTCTTGGCTATTAGAAGACTATCACTTAAACCTCCTAATGTATGATGTGCAAAAACATAATTTAGACATCTATAACAAAGTATTGCCAGACAAAAATTTAGGGCTATTTAGAATACAATCACTGGTCTAGACTAGCCAGTAGAGGTAATAAGGTGAAAAACTATTTCTCAATTCAAATCCATAATAAAACAATGTGGTACATAATGAACTAATTAATTAAAGCATGATGCTTTGACATTATGGTTCCAAAAGTATGGTGAATTGATTTAAAAATGTGAACAACAGGTTTTGGGGAAAAATTTAAGTAATTTAAAATGGAATTTTATGTGAAAATACAAAATAAAAATGAAATGACTATGAAAAAAGGCCAAAAAATGTAACTTTTAAGAATAAATAATGTTTAGAATTTAAATGCAAAACACTTTGTTTTTTCATCTTTTAAGTTATAAAAATTAATAAAAGGGTTTCAGGAAACTAGCAATGCTAGGAGAGTAACTAAGAAGGCAAAAGTAAAAAGTAAAGTTTAATTGCCACTTTTGGGTGTCATATTTGGTATGAAAAACTGATAGGTGAATATGCTGACACAACTTCAAAATGCCGAACGCTGGCCGATTGGTTAGAGCGCTGATCGTCGGTACTGCAGTTCGTGGGTTCGAATCCCACTATAGCATGGTTGTTCGTAGCTGTTCGAAATCGGCTTTAAGCAGTAGGTCCCGGTCTCATTAGCCCTCGTGTGCAAAACAGTAGACCATAGCGCTCCAAACCAAACCAAAAAATAACTTCAAAATAATTTGTATCATTGAAGTTTCTTAAAAGGAGAGCAAAGGCATGATTTTAATTCAAACCCCATTAGCATGCAACAGTTATGGCATAAAAACTAAAATTTGGAATAAAAGCAAACAAATAAAAAATAAGCCAAATTAAATTAGATATAGTAAATTAATTTTAAAATGTTGTTGTGTTTTATACAATGCACAGAGAACATTCATTAATCTGTATTTTGAAAGCCATAAAAACCTAGAAGACTCTACTGATTGGATGAGACAATTTATAGTCAGAAACAAATAATTCCAATCAATTTAAAATTAAATAAAATACTAATTAAAAATATGAAAAAATGATTTTTTAATGTTTTATATACATGGTTTCTGTGCACATGGAAAGTCATGGAAAATCATTGATTTAGACAATGGATTAATTTTGTCATGGAAAGTCTTGATTTTTCAAGTAAAATGAGTTAAAGTCATGGATCCACTAAACTACCGATTAAAAAAAATGCATTGAATGGTTTAATTCTATTTTTACTTGTCATTTGGCTGAAGTTACTGAGTTTGGTATTTATGTATTATCCTATTGATTGAAAAATTGCTATATGATTAAACTTAGGTATGTAGATACAACAATTTCTTATTATGTATGTGAGTTTATTAACACTTATAAAGTAAGTTTATAGTTTTTTTTTATGATAAAACTCCTGTAATTTCTCTAAAAGCATATATTTTATTTGTATGTACATCAGAAGTTTTATTCATATATACTTTAACGAAAGCTTTTTAAAGTCAAGGAAAATGATCTGCTAAATCAGGGAAAGTCATGAAAAGTCATGGATTTGAAAAATTTTATTTTGGCAGATACCCTGTATATAGTATCATAAAGAACCTCTGTACCAAATTTCATAAATACAGGATGTATTGTTTATCTGCAGTTGTGTTTTCATTCTTCCACACTAAGCATTTTATGTGTAAGATAAGTTTGTGTGTATATATATATATATATATTTGTATGTTGGGCTTCAGTTTGCTGGGTGTTACTATGCTACAATTTCAGGAATTGTACTGCAATAGTCACAAACTAAAATCACATTTCTAGAGTAAGCAAGTAGTTCATAAAGTAGTACTTTATTTGGAATATAAAACAAATCACTAAGTTATAAGATACTGTATGCAAAATGTCTTATACTAATGGTTTGAAATTTTTATTGTTTATTCAAAGGTGTAAAGTATTTGTTTATTTACCTAGGTGATCATGAAATCTGTTCGTCTAGAATGGGCTTTAGGGGACTTGAAGAAAGCAAATATCTTGTTGGATGAAGGTCTGAAACAGTATCCTGACTTTGCTAAATTGTGGATGATGCGAGGACAAATTTTAGAACAAGAAGGACGTATTTCTGATGCACGAGAAGTGTATAATCAAGGGGTAAATTATGTTCTGAAATTCATTGCTCTTATATTAAAAATAATGCAACAAATATAAAATGTGCAGTAGATACATAAAGATAAATGCTAATGTAATTTTAGTTTTATTTATATTTTGATATTGAGAAAATGAATAACTTTTTATAAAGTAGCATAATTTAATCTGTAGAGAAATTGTGTAAGTATTTATTGTATATTATATTAAATGCCTTTCTAGTACCAAAATTATAAAAAAAATCATTTAAAATTAAAAAGAAAAAAAAAAACACTACAGTCTACTGTTTTGCTACAGAACTTCTTATACGGGATATATAGTAATAATTAATGCATTTCAAACCTTTTCTCGTCATTTGTAGATTATTATTTGGACTTCTTACTTGGACTTAACTTAGAATTATATGATATAATACAGTGAGATATTGATGCTATACAGTAAAAACTTAGAAAGCTCTGTTTATGCATTGTTTAAGGGACTGACTTAAAATGATATTAAATGAATCTTATTTGAAAATGTTTAAATTAGATTTTTCTCTTTCAAATTAACTAATTCTATCATTTTGATTATTTTATAAGGAAGTTTAAACTTTTTTTAATCACATTATTCTAATCCCAAAATCTGAATGTTATAGTTCATGCATCCTTTATTTAAAAATGTTCTCTGTATTATAGATCAAGAAATGTCCAAATTCAATACCACTGTGGTTGCTTTTGTCCCAGCTTGAAGAAAAGAATGGTGCCTTGATCAAGGCACGTTCAGTTCTGGAAAAAGCTCGTCTAAAGAATCCCAAAAATCCCAACCTTTTGTTGGAATCAATCAGGGTAGAACTGCGTGGTGGACTTAAGGATATTGCTTTGAATTTAATGGCAAAAGGTTTGTAACTGTAGCAAATGCTGGCATTTTTATTATAGTGTAATCTTTATTTTTCCTGTGTGTGTTTTTGTACGTAAGCTGATAAATTTTGGATCTTTTTCTAAAGCTAAAGTGGGGAAGTAATGTTATTTATGTAGAACTAAGGTAGTGTAGGTCCATCTTGGTGATGCTTTCTGTTATTGGCAACCTAAAGTCACAAAACTGACAAAAATAGCTGAGTAGTTAACATATATAATCTTTTTTGGCATCTTTCATGGAACTTTAACAATATCTCTTTGAAGAATGGTACAATGTTCATCTAAATGCTCTTCAGCATTTGTGTCATTTCATTTTATGGTAAACCAAGCTGTATAAGTTGCCAAAGGTGGTCATACACCATATTGTCAAAGAATTCTTTATAAATCTAGGATGTTTCCACTGTTTTGATAACCACCTATATAGAGAGGAAAAATAAATGTATACATATTTTAAAAGGAGGAAAAATTAAAATTGGAAAATGTGTTTATAATGAATCTTACATGTACAACAATCTTGCCAAAATAATAAAAAGATACCAAAAGTTCATAAATATACTAAAAAGACCTATATTGTATCTGTACTGTGATGGCTAATCTCATAAAAAAGCACTTTCCTATAAGACATATGTAAACAATAAACTGCCAAAAATGGCTGTTTAAAAAAATTTCTTTATCACATTAAATTTGTACAATATGCTAACTGCATATGGAGTTATCAAAGTGAAAACTATCATCCGTGATATCTAATAAAGAAATATATTATTTGTCATATACTCTATCATTTTTACTGTATAGCAATTTGATTGGACAATATTTTCCTCATTTTACTTACTTGGTGATATTTTTTAACATTATGGAATATTTTTTTCTTTTTCATTTCTACTTATATTTATGATTTAAATTTTGGTTTAATTTTAAGAAAAAATTCACTTTTGGCTTATATACAGATGAGCTTATATTAGGAAATATCTGATATATAGTCATGTAAGAAAAATGATGTGTTACAGCTAAAGAACCTTTTTTTTAGTAGTGTTATTTTTGCTTATTTTCATATAAGTATAGTGATTTTACATAGAGTTCCTTTAGCCGTTTTTTTATATATGGATATTACTATATTCTGAAACTTACTTTTTTCATTAATCTGTTTAGATAATTCTGTGTGAAATAAAGCTTTATATCAAATTGAAACTAAGGGGTTAGGAGTTTTCTTTTAAATTTTTAAAGCTTTTAAAATTTGAAAAATAATTGAGTGGAAGGATTTACTACCATTAAATCAACTTTTTAAAAAATTATTATGCTTTTAGTACAATACTTATTATTTGTAAATTATGATAAAACTGAATAGTTTAATGTAACATGTTTGTTGAGAATCAAACTACTATTAAACCAAAACTAGCATTTACTATTATAAACTATAATATTTTTAACAGTTTTAATTTCTTTAAAATATTTAGATTTTAGATATAAATTTTATTTTGTTTATTTAGATATATTTGTTCAATTGACTTCAGTATGACATATTTTCTTGATTTATAGCAATATAAACATCTTACCTTTAAAACAATAACTTTTAAAGATTTTGTGTGCATTTATTATGTTTGATTGATATCAACACAAAATGATTACATATTGTATTAGTCTAGGATTTATTTGAATTATGTATCTGCTTTTAATCTTTAGTATTTATAAATCTTAGATTGTTAATGCTAATTTTATTATTTTTTAAATTCACTTCAGCTATGCAAGAATGTCCAAATAGTGGCATATTGTGGGCTGAAGCAATCTTCCTGGAAGCAAGACCTCAGAGAAAAACCAAAAGTGTTGATGCTTTAAAGAGATGTGAACACGATCCTCATGTTTTACTAGCTGTATCCAAGTTAGTGTATTTTTTTTTTCTAGAAATTCTATTTCACATTGAGTATCTTAAATGATATTTTAAATTGTTAAAGTACTTATTCGTACATCATTGACCTTCATATATAAGTTTATAGTTGACTGTAACAGAAACAAAGTAAATCAGATCAAATGCATATTAAAATTAATTAAATATAAAAACAATTAAAACTACTAAAATAGGTTCAAAATTCCAAAATTTTAAAATTTTAATTTTATAGTTGCATTATCTCCCTGCCTTACCAGTATTAACTGCATAGGTTATTTCTAAAGTGTTAGAAATTTAAAAGATGTGCATTGTCCATCATGACTTGTTTTCCCAATGTACTCCAAAGGCTGTCATAATATACCTATGCAATGCCAATGATATGCTAGGTAATTGTGTTCAGTTTTTAGATGGAAAGCTATAACTACTTGCTATGGATCTAGGTGTATCTAAGATAACAGAGTAAGTAAACGGAGGGACAAATAAGAGTCATTTCGTTTCCTGTTCTTAATTTCTTCTTTAGTTAGTTTTGCATTCATTTTGTTATGAATGCAAAACCATTATTTATTAACCATTTCATTAAAAGCTGCAGTTTACCTAATAAACAATGACTTAACAATTAGGGTCTGCTCTTTGGTACTGGAGTTTATGGATTAAAATCCCACTGATAGCATGGGTGTTCATAGCCATTCAGAATTCACTTTAAAGAGTTAATCTCAGTTTCTTTAACATTCACTTCATATTTAATTTAAGTTTAACAGTATTTTGTATTTTAGAAATTTTAACTTGCCTTTCATCTTCTTGATTTAATCTTAATATTTGGATTTTTATATTGCTTTATTTATCAAAATCAAATTAAAATTGATAAGGTATATGTTTTAATTAGATTATTTTGGACTGAAAGAAAAACAAACAAGGCAAGAGAATGGTTCAACAAAACTGTGAAAATTGATCCTGATTTAGGAGATGCATGGGCATACTATTATAAATTTGAACTCATTCACGGAACTGAAGTAAGTGCTGTTTCTGTTTAAAATCTGTTTATATTTTAATAGAATGATTACATATATAGATATTTTGTTATTTTTGTCAAATATAATATTTTTTTGCCAAAGTGGATAAAACTGCAGAGAAAAAAATTTCCTGGCAAAAATATATTTTTTTTCACAATTTTTGTCACTGGAAAAGATTATTAGTTCCTTAAAATTTCACATGATTCTTTATAGAATAAATTCATAATATTTAACTTGCCTTATGAAGTTGCACCATTTGAAACTACAATTTTTATGCAATAGGCTAGCATTTCAGGTAAATGCAGGAAAGTGGTTAAAGAAATTAATCAAACTTGCATATCTTGTAATATTTAATTTTAAGGAGTTGCTCTTTTCCAAAACACTATTTTTTACCAGTTTTATTGAATCAATTAAATCTTAGAAATGGTTAGAAAGTATTTCATCTGTTTGCGATACTTCAAAGAAACTTTGTGGCATGTCTGCTCATTTACAAAATTCTTATCTTAATTCTGTTGCTATTGAAAGAAAAGTGTTCAAAATTTCTTTTAGTCATTCTGATATATAAAACAAACTTTCACTGGATATTTTCTCCAAATTTTTAATTTGCTATGCAATATTGAAAAGTGTTCAGTGATGCAACAATGTTTGATATAAATGAAGCATCACTTTTTTTTGTTGAAGTAAATTCTAAATTTAATTTTGTATTTATATGTTATGATTAAATTATTCATTACATATTAAAATTATTCTTTAAGAATATCTTTAGGAATTTTTATCTATGCTGAATCTGCAGTATGAATGGAAATTATGTAAAATCTACAATTAAAATTTAACTTTTATGTGGTTTTTTCCATTTTTTCTAATTTTTTTTTTATTTGTTGCTACTGCCTCAACGAAAATTAATTTCATCTGAAAAAACCAAATCTTACCAATTAAATATTTCTCAGTAACTGTTATTGACTGTGATTGAGAATATGTATATATATATGTCAGATCTTAAAATGTAAATTTCATGTTTAAAAAAAAAAGTTGTGTTTTGCATAATCTGCCACACTTTTTGACATCACATGTATAAGAAAATATAGGGACTATATTTTCTTATACAGAGCTTATGTTGACCATTATGTGTGAGGATTACAGCAGTGTCCCCTGTCAATAATTTTGAGTACTGATCCTGAGATAGCCAGAAACAAGAAAACTCATATTAGGAGTAAATAAAACGATTGTAATTAGAAGTGCAGTATGGTTTAGTCCAGTGATATGGATTAATCATTTTAAGTGTTATGTCTCTTGCAAAAATGTTATATATATATATATGTGTGTGTGTGTGTGTGTGTAAACATAATGACATTTCTTGTTTTATAAAATTAGAGATGTGTAGCTGTTGTGTACAGAGAATTAGACAGACTCCCTTTATGTGGAGTTTATTTCCTCTTCAACAAATGTTATTCATGCTAACTAATTGTTGACTTCTAGTAAAATCTACAAACTATAGCAAACTCACATTCTTACATTATTGTTGCTTATGGTTTTTTGGCATGTTCTTAATACAGTCCC
>CM063504.1:12120654-12135654 GCA_032207245.1 Pardosa pseudoannulata
ATCACCTTCAGATCGAGATTTTGTAGAAACATTAAGCACTCTGAAATATGCCAATAGGGCCAAAAATATTAGAAATAAAGTCATTGCTAATAAAGACAAATCAAGCCAGACCATTAGTGCACTTATAAAGAAAGTTGAAAATTTGCAGATAGAGCTAATGGAGTTCAAGCAGGTTATTATTTATTATTCTTTTCTTTTCATTCTATAAAGTTAATGCATGATCCTTCTAAAGTAGAATCACAACTATTATCTTACAGGATATTTTTTTATGAATAAGCTGATAATTTTTTAACCCACTTTAGCTTTAGAACAAACTAAAGTGGAGTGATCAGCACGCATACAGATCATTGAGACAGATGTAATATAGGTCCTCCTTCACAACATTTCCCCCCTTCCTGTTGGTGTCCAAAAAATGAACTGGCAAAAAAGACTTCGAGAAGTTAAAATGAAAATTGACAAAAAGGAATGGCAAAAATAAAGTTCACAAACACTTTGAATTGCAAAAAGCACAAAAATTGAAAAGGAATTTAATATGATTCTTACCTGTGCAATATTTTTTTCAAAATAGCAAAAAGATGCCAAAATTTCAAAATTGGAGCAGGAGGCTTAGAGTATATTTGTACCAAATTGGCAAATCATGCTAAAGCATACTTTTTTTTGTTAGCCAAATGCAAGCAATAAATTGCCAGAAATAAAGCTTTTTATTTTTTAGTTTACATTGCTTAAATTTATGAAAATAGTATTAAGTAAAATAGTATTAAAAATGTTATCTATATGCTGTTTTATGCAGCAGAATAATATTGTCATCTAAAAATTGAATAGATAAAAGTGGTGTAACTGAATTAAAAATGAAAGAAATATAAACTAAATTAAATAAATCTAGTAAATATGGTCAAAGAGCAAGAAAAATCATAATTTCTGAAACTCCTCTTTTCTTAAACATAATCAGATTAAATAAATTACTTAAAAGATTTGAATTATTTTAGCACATAATTAAAAGGAAAATATAGCAAATTGTGCCAAAATGTAACCAAGGACAATTTGACCTTAAAACCTTCTCAGTGTTGATCTGAATCATGTTGAAAATTCTGTCAAAATAGGTCCAATCATTTCAGAATGCTTAGCAAAGAATGCATATAGATACTTACTATGGATATTTTCTGTGTGTGTGTGTGTGCTCGTGCTAGTCTGTCTGTTTGAATTAATTTCGAAAATAAAAATTTTTCAGTTTCTATTTATCATATGATGATACTTTAGATTTTAAACTAGGTTATATAAAAAAGTTATGTAAGATTAGTTGAGCTAAGCAGAAATTAATTTTGGTGTTCTTGAAGTTGCCAAGGGTTACCACAATTCTGGAAAAAACAAAGACATTTTGCCTAAGATTATAATGTTAGGGATAGAATTGCCAGAAATTTATTGTAGAATACAATTATAATAAGCGAGTTAGTTTGGTTAAAATATCACATTTACACACACACACACACACACATATATATATATATATGTATATATATATGTCAGTGTCACTCAATTACAAGCATCACATGAATAGTCATCTAGGTGTGATATGTAACCTCCTAATTTGAAGCCTAAAAGTACAAGAAGATGGTATTTTTGTACTGTCTTTATTTGTAATACATATATTTAGTAACTTATGTGTATATTTTTTTAAGGGCAAAAGAATTGTTCGAGAAGATGGTGTAGAATGTATTAATGATATGTATCATGAGAATACAATGCTTCAAACTGAGAATAATTCTTTGAAAACAAGAATAAAAGCTCTTCAGGAAACTATAGATCGGTTAACAGCTAAAAATACTGCTCTGTTGGTGGAGAAACAAAGTGGAGAATGGATTACAAATGGTAATTTTTTCATTAATCTTTCTCATTTGATTTGTTTTGGGTTATTAAAAGTCAAGTATGTGTACTGCCGTATTGTTTTGTGCTTACTTACATTCTAGATTACTGAAAAAGTTTATTGCAAAATGTAATATTTTGTGAGTAGTTTGTTTTTATGTAGTATATTACTAAATTAAAACTGCTGCATTTTGAACTGTAGCTATTTCTTTGTCACTTTGCAGAAAACTATATATCATATCTGTTGTCTGAGTTTAGAATTCAATAATCTACTTATTATTGAAAGCGTACAACATTGGCTTTAAAAGTATACATAAGTATTGTTTATCATGTTATATATGAGCTTATGGAAAGTTTTGTTTAAATTTGTCCACTTAATTAAATAAATTAATTTTAAAAAACGGCAGGGTTTATAAGTAGATACCATGTGCATGTGAAAAATAAATGAATCCCATTTTTTAAAAACCTTTACAAAGTCTATTTACTTTCTTTTTCTATCAATAAGTTTTTTCTTAATAAAATAATTGTAAGTGTTTCAATCAACTCATTTTATGCTTTGTTTAAAAAATAATTTACTCAAACATTTTGATATTAAGATGTTTAAAATTCATAAAACATTCCACATATGAAATGTGTGGAATATAATGTACCACTGTGTTACTTTTTTGGTTCTTTTTATCACTGTAGTGATTTTTCCCTTTTCAGTAATAGAAATAGATTGAATAAATGTCCTCCTCCATTGTCAGAAAAGGAGTGATGCGTGATGTGTGCTAACAATTATTTCAGGTGCACATTGTTCAGTACTTACAAATTATCTTTTTTCCTTCCCTCTTTTCTTTTTCAGAGTACAAGATCTTGTTTTCTCGTTTTGTTAATCTCCTTTACCTCTTTTCTATCTCTTTTTTATCCTCTGCTACAATCTGTATCTATGCTATCTTTTTATTCTTAATATCTTTACTTAAAAAAAAAAAAACCTATTGAAGAATCCCCAAATCCATCCATACTTTGTTTTTTTTTTTCATTTATCTTGGTTTGGTAAAGCACATTTCTTTTGTCAGTTTAGGTCTTCTGTTAGTTTCTCTGTTTCTCATGTTCTAGTTTTTATTTTTCCCACACATTTTTTACTATTTAATCTTATGTTTGGTAACTTAGAATATAGAATCCTATCTAATTGGCCATCTATACAACTGTGTTGATGAACATTTTTTAGATCTACTAATTATGTTTTCAAACTTATCAGTTTATACATTTTGGAAGTATATTGTATGGATTTTAATTGCCTCGTAAGATTTTGAATTATTTCAAATGGAAATTTCAGATCAAAGGAAATGATTCTCATGGAACTTGAAAAAATGAACATGCAATGAAACGTAGTATCTTTACAAAAACTTGTGATTTTTTATTCATGTAGATTTCTCTGTGTAATATTCAGCATTTTCTTCCTGTGTATCATAGCCACATGATGGCTGAAAAGGATAGAGTGCTGCTCTTTGGTACTGGAGTTTGTAGGTTTGACTTCCACAGCTAGCAGGAGTGTTCATAGCCATTTGGATTCAGCTTTAATCAGTAGGTCCCAATCTCCTTAGTCCTAGTGTAGAAGAACAGTAGACTGTAGCATCCCAAACCAACCAACAATCTTCTACATGTAAATTTTGTCTTATGGACTGGACACAGTGAAAACCAAATATTGAAAAAATACTATATAAATTAACTTTATTTTGCCCTTAACAAAATAGAATTATTATTAGAGTCATTAAGCAGTAAATGGACCAAACATAAGCAACTGACACAGCATCAGAAAAGTTCCTATTTATAATATACAGTTGTATCACTGTTGTATACACATTCTTCCACCAGTCTGGATCCATAGCATTATCTGGAGCAAATGAACATTGGAGGTCAAATAACTGAATAGCTATGCTTAAGTTTGCATCAAAGGCTTATATATTCATACAATGTAGGATCGACAAGTTCCTGGACTACATCTGTCTAGAAAGTTGAAAGATTGCAGAACAGAGAGGATAAGATAATATTAGTCATAGTCCTTTCAAGCTAGTAAGTTCGGCTGGCTGAAGTTGCTCTTGCAGTTCCAAACAATTATTTGTAGGAATATTAAATGTTTGGCAATCACGAATATTACTTTATGACAAATGTGCTGGAATACTGATGAAGTTGATAAGTTTCTTGCCAAAACTAAGAATATTATCCTACCATATCTACCTTACTCATGTCATATAAAGTGTTTGGCAATTACGAATAATACTGTATGACAAATGTGCTGAAACACTGATGAAGTTGATAAGTTTTTTGCCAAGACTAAGAGTGTTATCCTTCCACATCTACCTTACTCACCTGACATGACCTGATTCCTTTCCACTTTCACCTGATTCCAGCAGCTATCCTGTGGACTTCAGTGTCTTCACTTTTTAAACACAGATGTTCAAGGCGCATTGCCGAAGGTGTGGAAGAATATTATAAAGCAAGGTGTTCAGAAGTATGTTGAAGGACTTTTATTGTCATTGCCAGAAAAGGGTTGTTTCTCAAGGCTCATATTTTGAAGGTGGATGTGCTAAAGCTTTCTTATATTAAAAATGAAAATCTTATATAAACAGTCCCAAAATTTTTGGATCCTACCTTGTACAACCCTGTGCTTTCACTGCATTTGATTGTAAAACTTAAAAAAAAAAAAAAAAAAAAAAAAAAAAAAAAAAAAAAAAGGTCGGCAAGTGTGCTAGTATATATGTATATATATATATATATATATATATATATATATATATATATATATATTTCTATTCTATGTAGTAGGAAAATTAAATATTGTAAAATTTTGTAATGTAACTCTTAATAACTGTTAGATTCAGATATTATTGTGGTGTTAATATATTTTATAGTTTGATTCCTTATCATATACCAATATACTGTACTAATGCACTAATCATATGTAAAACAAATTTTTTTAAGCTTTAACTAAGCTTTTTATAGAAATTATTAAATTAAATTGTAATGAGATATATTTTCTGACTTAAGTTATCTCTAAAATAAAAATACAGCTTTCACTTTTGAAATGTAACATTTGAAAGATGAATCATGGTTCATATGATAGCATTCATATTTAAATTTATTTCCTGCATATTGTTTGAATTAATTATTTTTATTTTTTCAGGGGATGGAACCAAGTCAGACATTTCAGTTGTTATTCAGGAGTATGTATCTGAGATTGAAAGTTTGAGGTATGTGAAAAAAAAATTATTTTACTTGAATATTAATTCTTATAAATGTCTAAAATACATTAATGTAATACTAATTATATCCTCTAATTTTTTTTTCAACTCTGAGGTTTTACACAAAAGTTAAAATTATAACTCATTATTTTTGTTTCTTTTCTAATAATTTAACTTGTGAATACCAGCATGATGGCTGAAAAAATTCAAGATCATTTCTTTGTTGGAAGTTAGTTTTATTGAATACAAGTTTTGTACTTCCTAATACATGATCTGGTTCTTGCACTAGATAATCTATTGGTTATTATGGCATTCATTCTTCTTCTTCTATAGCTTTACAGCCTTTTATTAGCCCTATCTTGTTTCACAATTATATTCCAAACAGCCCTTTTTGATTTTTCCCTCCATTCAGGGGATCATAGGGAAAAGGGATCATAAGTATAAGTTATTGAAATATACTTCTTGAGTTGCATCATAGTTGCATATCTGAGATAGTTTTATCTTTCATAAAGAAACATTCTCTATATTTTGCCCTTATTATTAATTTCATGCATGTTTTACAATTTAAAATCAGTTTAGTTATTTCTTTCTCTTTACTATCAGAAATGTTGTTCGTTAATACTTGTTATGGCATCTTGTTGAGTCTCTAAAATTTTAGAGATATTTTGTATTTTGATTTCACAAACAACCCTGAGTTCTATGCGCTCATCACTTGACCAGGGATGGAGAATCTACCCTACTCCACAAAAAGTTCACCTTATCTCATGCCCTCAATGCATATGTCAAAAATTTACAAGTTACTACCTCCTCCCCCCAAGAAAATGTATATTTATCATCTGAGGTTATTTTAATGTCCTTTGCCAAATAGTGTTGATATATCAACATACTTGCATCTTTAAAACTTGATGTACTAACTCAACTCAAGACTTCTCATAAGACAGCGTAATGCCCATGCAGGTGTTTAAATGGAGCAGGTGCAGATATGTGAAAGAGAATCGAATGGATGATTCTCTTGAGAGGATATACTATTTTTATAGTTCAATTCAATTTATATTTTAGTTTTCTATTCATTATAATGTTTCTATATTTGTCAACAAATAATAAATAAACGAGAAAAGCTACTTTCTAAACTGTTAATTTAGTGGTATTCTTTGAACGTTTAATTTTATTTTATGATTTTAAAAAATGAGTATGCAATAAAAATATCTGTGTTCAAATTTCTTTTTTAAACAGGGCTAAATTAATAGAATATGAAGAATCTTGTGCCTTGCTGCGTAAAAATGCACAAAAAATATCACCCCGCTGTGCTTATAGTCCAACTTCTACTGTTGCTGTTACTGGCCACTATGACATCAGAGTTGATGCATCTCAGTCTATCACTGAAGTTTTAGAAGAAGCAAGAAAAAATGTACAAAAACTAAAGCGTAGAGAAAGGAAACTCAAGGGGTAAATATTGTGTCATTTTAAAATTATATTGTTATTTTAACTCTTGTAACTACATTTGTTAAAGAGAGAAAAAAAAAAATCTACATTTTTTAAAAAACTCTTTTTTTTTTCAATTTTATTAGAAAAAAAAATCACAAAACAAAAAGTAAAAATGAAACATCACTTTATACACAATATCTTATACATAATTTAAATGCTATGAGATATGTTAAACATTTATTATTGAATATACTCATCATAAAATATAGAATACTAGCATTTATACATTTTCTTTTAATCTATTTCCCATTAAATATATTTTTGTATATACATAATAATGAATTAATAAAACATGCATTGGTCATTGTAATTTAGAGTTTTACTGTAATATATAAGCCACTTTATGTAATTAGTTACTTACAATTTCTTTCCCTTTTCAATATTTGTCTTTATCAAAATAAAGTTACAAAAATATTTTAATCTCACCAGGAATTAAAAAAATAAATAGTTCTGGTATTTAGGATTGCTAAAACAAAATAAAGCAGTAATGCTAACACATAAAAAATGTTTTAGTCTCCAACCTTTTGCTTCAAAGAGAGTTGAGATGTAAGTAAAGCTTACATATCAACATTTATTTTTGTAAAAAGCTACAAAGCTAGTTTGCAAGAGAAAAGTACAACATTAAAAATAGAAATGGAAATCAAACTTCTTATATACAAGTTTTCAAATATACAAGTAACTTCTAATTCTATTTCTGAATTAGAGGTTACTTGTATATTTAATTCAGGCATGTCCAACTATAACAGGATTTTGGACTAGAAGTATTATTTTAGCCAGAGTACTTCAGGTTTCGTATCTGTAAAAGTGTATAGAAATGAACACATCTTCATTAGTTTAATCTCTCTATTATCCATCATAAACTCAGAACAGAAGATATTCAGTAAAATTCAGTATTTTCCAGATTGGTCAGTATTAGTCAGCATTTTCAGAATTTAGTCATTAAAGTCAGTATTTGTGGAAATTAGTTTTTTTGTATGTGTTTATGTTTTATTTGAATATTTTAATTTGCTTTATTATTCTAAAATTGTTTTAAAATAAGGCATGATTGGAAGCAACTGAAAAACGTTTGGAAAATTTAATAAAATATGGGTGTGTTTTGGGGTGAGGGGAGATATATGCAATTTTCTTGTGGATATGCAGTTTTTTGTGGTTTGGTTTGTTAACATGTATCTGTGAATCAAATATTTTCCTTGTTTTGTTATTTATTAAATTTTGGCTATTAGTAAGTTGCTATATAATATCTTAACCTTCATATATGCCAGGCTTATCATTACATGCATATGTAATTTTTATTATACTATTTTGATATAATTTTACTACATGTAATATTCAATAAATATTGTGTTTCTGTGTGAATGTGCATATATAAGTGAGGAAGTTATTAAGAATACCTTCTACTATTATAAATGTATTTCAACATTTTTAATCTTGACCACATTACATATTGGAACTTATGGTGAAATTGATTCCAAAGTACACTTACAGTTTCTGTCATTACAAAATAACAATAAAAAAGGTTGTAGTTGTATAAAAATTAACTTTTATTTGTCAATTACAATATTAAAGTTAGTCAGTACTATGAAAAATCTGTCAGTATTTTTCCAATTTTGATCAGTTTCAAACTTTTGACTAACCTTCATTCCTGGAAGCAATTATAAAATACAAAATAACAATTGTCTGATATTTGTAAACCTGCTTTAATATTATGATTCTGATTTCATGGTTCACTGAAGATGGTACATTTTTGGGGACACTGTAGACATTGAAACTGTCTAATTATTTTCTATTCTTTTCTGAACAAAATTTGACAGCTTAGGAAATTTATCGTGTGGAAAAATATAAAAATCAAGTGTAATAACCTTGATTTTTATCTTCAAAATAAAGTTTTCTTGTTTGATTGGAAATTACATATGTTAGCATGAGGTCCAGTGTCACTATAAAAGGTAATAAATACAAGAACATTTAATGCTATTAATAAGGCAAATGGGACAGATTCAATGATTTTTCAAAAAGTTGTCACAGGCTGTGCAAAATTGTGGACCAGGTTTAGTCTGCTGTCTGTATGTTGCACATGCTTGGTTTTCAACTATATATACAAACACACATGTACATATGTGTTTTTGTTTAGTTATAACAGGAAATTATTATGTAAGCTTAAGTATATTTTATTTTTAGTATTCTAGAACTGTTATCCATTAGCTTTTTTGTATTCTAATACTCTTGACAATATTTCAAAGAGCTCTCAAAAATTTTAAAATTAGTAAGAGTGGAGAAAATTAATTACCAAGGTTGTCAGATTTGTAGAACTATAATCTCTATTTTGTGCCTTTAAAATATTCATTTTATTTAGTCTTAAAATTTGTTTTGTAATAACCAAATAAAATATGTATTTTCTTTACAGAAAAGAAAAGGAATCTGGTGCAGCTAGTGATGAAGATAAAGATGCAGTTGAAGATAATGAAGTAAGAGTTACTGAAATATTTATATTAGTAGAGCTATTTATATTGCTACAAATAATTTTAAAATTGTTTTATTTTTATTTATTTATTTATTTAAATTTTGTATGTATTAAAGAGGACATTTTTGTATTTTCTCTAAGTTTTGTATGAGGATTTAATATGTGTGTTGTTCATAGTTATATATGAGAAATAATTCTATCTATCAGTAGTGAAATAATTTAACTAATGTACTTTATTTTTCTATTCTAATGTTTAAATATATATATTTAACTCTAACTTTATTTTAAAAATTTTGAAATTGGTGATATAATTTACAATGCCAATTTTATATAATACAGAATGAAGATTCCCATGATGGTGGTGAAGCAAGTAGTTCAGATTCTGACACTGAAAAGACTGATCAAGATGGTGGGTAACAAACTACATTTTTTAAATATTTGAAAATTTTATGTAAGTCATGTTAATTAAAAAGTATTGTTTAATATTCATACATTAACAAATTCAAAGTATATTATATATTCTAGTGTAAGGTAATCATATTATTTATTACAATATCACAGAATTTGTAAATGATTTAGAATTAATATTAAGTTAGAAGTAAATGTTTTTGCTTTAGAGACTACATAAAAACCAATGGCTAAATTACCTTTGATATCAAATTGTAACAGTTTAAGCATTGCAGTATAGGAATACCTTTGAATAATTGGTACTGATAATTGGCTATTATAAAGTACCATACTAAGGGAAACATTATTACTATTGGAGATGAATACCTTCAAATTTCGTAAGATCAAAAATATTTGTATATTTACCTAAATTTAATGAAGAAGTAAAGGTAAAAAATAAAAATAATAGAACAATAGCATTTTTTAACTAGAAAACCAGCCAAAGGTTTTAGCTACAATTTTTTAACACTGCATTTGGCAATACAGAAAATTGTCTAGTTTTTGTCTTGTTTTCAAGGCTCCTTTTTTCCCTTTAGATCATTTTCTTCAACTGATTCACATACTGTTTCATTGGCATTGACTAGTTCTTCAGTATTGTTCAATATGAAGTTTTTTTTTGTGTATGCACACTTTCTTCAATTTCACTTTCTTGTTCATAAGTCCATTCTTCTATGCTGAGGAGTGATTGATCATCAAGTAGCCAAGAGTTTGTCTGCATTCCATAACATCAGCAGAATCCAACAAGCAAAAGCATAAACCAGTATTAAGTTTCACATCTGCTGAGTTTGTGCCCATTTGAGCATCAAAGCCTAAAAAATTATCAACATAATATTTTTGTCAAAATCTGCCCAAACTGCATATTAGTGAACCAGTTAGCCCTAATTGAAATTTATTACTAAAATTGTTTACTGTTCTATAGAGGAGTCAATATGTAAAGCCATAATAAGCAAGGTATTCCTGTTTTTTTTCTGTAAAATTTTCTTACATTTTGAAACATTTGCTAAAATTATTTGTTGGTTAATGGTAATATTACTGTTATTTTTTTCTAAAGTATGTTATTTAACACTGATAAAATGATTTTATTTTTCAGAAAAACTTAGTGAAAATCTTGCAGATTTAACATGTGATATCTCTTTAAAAGAGAAGCTTATTCGTCAATTGGAAATTAGTCAGAAACGTTTACAAAATATGCGTCAGCATTATGAAGAGAAAATAACACAGTTGCAGACTAAAATATTAGAAACTGAAAGAGAAAGAGATAAAATTCTATCAAACTTAAGTAGTAAGTTTTTGTTTATTTATTCAACATTTTTCTGAAGCCTTAGTTTACAGCATCCAAGGAAATTTTAATGGAACATTGATAGTTAATTTGAAGTATATTAAAATGTATTGTATTTAATATCTCATCCCCAATAATTTATAATACTTTTTCCCCAGTACCAAGGTATTGTACACAAACATCCTTCAAGAAATATCTTGGAAGAAAGAGAGTGGATATAGTTAGTTTAAAGTCACTTTTCCTTGTGCCAATTGCTCTTTGGTTTGAGGTCATAAGAAAGGTGAAACTTAGGATGATGAATATTCTCCACTCCTCTCTTCATTGACAAAGAAATGTAGCATTTCTTGTTTCTTGCTTTCTTAACTGGTTATGTTTTGTCTATAATGCTTCTTGAAAAAATAATGAAGTTATGCAAACTGGTCGTGGTATTTCAAGAGTTCCAAGCATGTGGAACCTAAGATAAAGATATCATCTATACATGCATATTTGTATTGTTGTGAGCTTACAGGTTTGCAGATTGAATGGACTTTTAGAGACAAACTACAACAGAAATTTATTGAAATTTTCAAATAAACAGATGAGTATTACTAATTAAGAAATACTCCTCATTCAATATATGAACCAGTATGCAAGAATGCAGTATATAACAATACAACAGACATAGTGTACTATCACACCCCTGACAGACACCTCACTACAGAGCTCTTTAACACAGATCTTCTCTGAACAGCTCTATTAATGCAACTGAATTGACAAACAAGCTTGGACTCTCTTTTTATAGAATATGGAACCATCCTGACCCCCAAAGTTTCAAAAGCTATCACCAACTTGGTGACTTTGGCAACAAAAATTAGCTGCTTTAAAACATTGCCAATGATCCAGCATCTTATCAATTTGGTGAGATACCATAGAAGCCCTATGCAAGTAGTAGTCCGAATGAAGTTCCTGTAATCAAAGTATTCATGTACCAAATTCATGTGCTTATACCAAATTTGTAACAGTTTATATACAGTGTGTAACAGTTTATATTGGGGATGTCTTTTGACCCTCATGTTTAAACCATAAAATAAGTTTATTTTCAAAGTCTTTAAATTTTCCCTGTTTCAGTATTTAATTTTTATTTTCTTCTTAATTTTTTTGTTTAACCTTTTGTTTAGTAACAATGCTGTTAAGCTCTGTCACAGGCAATTCTAACTTTTTGCAATCTGAATGCTAGCTAAGTTGGACTTATTTCTGACTTCTTTTAAATTTTTTAGCTTCTGGTCAATAGATAAAGCCTTATGTTTTAATCCTCATATAGAAATGTTTAATTTAAATCATTAGTGAAAGAAGTTAGTGAAATAATAAAACTAAAATATAATATATATGTTTTAAGAAATTTCTGACATTTATAGAAAAAGTTAAAATAAATCAACTAATTCTAGCCTGCAATAGTGGTTCTGTATCTTGAACTACTAAAATTAATTGGATTGCAGATAACATGACAAAAAGAGAATGTACACTTTTGTTTATGTATTCATGAATGAGAAGTTTCTGGTTGGTTCTATAAAACTTTGTATAGTGGATGGGGTTAATTTTAATAGGAAAGTACTTTCTACTAAATTATTGGCTTGAAGCTGGGTCTCAGAATACTGACTTTAGATTCTTACTTTTTGAATGGATTCTTGAAGTGAGTAACTCAATAATTGCACATTTTTTTCTCTCCCTTTGCCCAATTCCATAGACACTGTCCATCCAGGTGATTTTCACTCTCCTTTTGTAATCTCTGCTTCATGTGGATGGGAATCCCATTTCTGTTCTCTCAAAAATTATGCTTCACAATAAAGTTAAAAGGTTGGTTTGGAGGAGAACAAACTCCTTAAGCAGGAAAATGTTTAAGAGCAAAACTTCTTGAATGTGAAATTTCACAATTATTGATATATAGTTGAAATTAGCACCACAGGAATAGAACGCCTTAAGTGGGTTCCTAAACTAAACTAAATTAAACTTCCTGGCATTACAGCCCCACTATGGGTTCATGGCATATAGTGTCAATCTCTGTTTTTTCAAGACTAAGGGCCCTGTGGTGCAAAGCATGTGTCTTGTTTAGGTGTCCAACTTTACTCAGAACCCTCCAATGTTCAGTTCCCAATCATGCTCGGTTCTCAGTTTATCTACCCACTGAAGGAATGAATGCCCAACCTGAGGATTGAACCTTGGATCTGTGTCTTTTGAGCATGAAGTGCTACCCCAACTGGGCTTCTAAGTGGGTTCCACTGTGTATATATAAAGTTTATTTAGAATTATTAATAAATTTTGAAATTAAAAATTAACACAGTTTTTTTGTTAGATGTTTATAAAGATGTTTTCTTTGAGCATTTTTGATGTTAAGAAGTGTTACATTTTAATTAATAAAATATTTTCTCTTTACAGAGAATGCTGAGAGTAAGAATGAAGAAAGACGAATTCGAGCTGACTATGAGAAAAAGATATCATCTCTCAAAAATGATGTCCGGACAATAGAAACTGCTAGAAGACAGCATGTTCATTTATTGAGCACTAGTTCAAATGAGGCACAGCTGAAGAAGTTAAAGCAGGAAGTTGCTGATATGAAACGGGCTAAAGTATTTTCATGTTGATACAATTTATTGAAATCCTATGTAAAATAAAGTAATAGATTGAAAAAAATATTTTTTTATATATGATGCGGTACATCAAACTTTTAATTAATAAAAGTAATCAAGATTGAAACTTAACTTATTTTTAAAATATTTTTATATGTATTCATAAAGCAGAGTTATACATTTCTTCCAGTGTTTCTTGACCTTTAGAAAGCCCCTCATTGTATAATAACATAGTGATCTTCTATCTTCTGTGATGCTGGGGGGTTTGTTGTTGTTCTTGCCATTTGGATGAGCCAAATATGTGGCCCAGAGACTACTTGAATTAAGGCAAAGGTATTCCTTGTAATTTAGAAGCTGGGACCAAGCAGAAGACCCCCTGGCTTGGCCTGCCACCTCCAGAGGTATCATTTGGGAATTTAGAGGATATTTTGACCATTAACCAAATTTACATGCCTCAGCCACAATTAATGGACATGGCAGATCTTAGGCCAGCTCAAGCTTTGAACTCACAAACCTTTGGTTATGAGATCATTGCCTTTGACAACTGAGCTACCACAGCTCATATTGTGGGTTACTTTAATCTATAACTTCTCAAAATTCAGTAAATCATCATCAAATCCTGTAATTTATAAAATTATATATGTATGTAAGGATAAATTGATTTACAGAATAAATTTTATCCAGATATCTTAATAATTAGTATTTTATAATAACCACACTGCTAGTTTCTATCTTATCCATACTGCAGGTTTTTTTTTTCAATCTATGGCATGCTGAAACCAAATGAATCAATATTAATATTTGTAACTTATTTCATTATCTACATAAGAACCAATATGCAGAGTTAATTTTATGTATTATCATGCTTATTTCCTTATAATAGTTAAAATTGTTCAATAATCACACTGCAAGCATCTATCTTCTGCATACTTTGGGTTTCTTTTCAATCTAAAGCTTTTTGAAAATATCAAACATTGATAATTAGAATTTACAACATTATGTACATAGGGTAATTTGATATGCAGAATAAATTTTATCCAGATATATAGATTATGTCTTAGTAGCAATAAAAACTTTACAAATTTGATCCTTGATTTATAATTTGCATTCAGCATAATTTTTTTTTTTTTTCATTTTCAGGTCACTCTCCTGAACAAAATGAAAGAAGAGTCTAAAAAATATAAAGATGCTGAACAGAAAAGGAATAGAGAGATAGCTCAGTTAAAGAAAGAAAAACTCAACAAAGACACCCAAATTAAAGCTCTTGAAGCAGAAAAGAAGCGCAAAGAATATATGTTACAGAAGAGAAACGAAGAGATAATTAGTTTGAAAAAGAAAACTGTGGTAAAATATGTATCTCCTAGATCTGTTGGTAGATGGAAATCAGGTACTGCATTTTTTTTTACATTTTTGGTTTTACATTTTTTTTTTTTTTTACATTTTGGTATAAGTAAAACAAATAAAACATTTTTTAAAAAAGTATTTTACATGTTGACTACATCTTTTAACACTCAAAAGTAGTTTGTAGAGTCTCCAACCAATCATACCTGCAACAAGCCTGTTAGCATTTTGCATTCAATTGTAAGACTTGTAAATAAAAGCTTTAATGAAGAAGAAAACTTTGAATTTTGAACACTTTCAAAT
>CM063504.1:12135754-12185754 GCA_032207245.1 Pardosa pseudoannulata
AAGTGATTTGAAAAATCACCAAGTAAAAAAACATGGCCTATTTGAAATACAACAATTAACAAAACAAAAAAAAGTAAAATTAGCATATCACAAAATAAACACAGTATATATCATTTTAATATGCACTCATATTATAAAAAATCTAACATGTGAGGGGATTCCCTACCTTGTAATAAAAGAACTGTAAAATAAATTTAATAACAGATGTAAATTGGAAATTGGGATGTAGTATGCTCAACAGTCTGCACTAAAGTCAGGGCAAACGCACCAACCCATTCATCGCCCCACAAAACCTCCAAAAATTCGCCAAGTTTGGCGAAAAAAACACAGCGTCTGTAATGCATCTGTGCCAAAAAAATTATTGATATTAACTTCTGCTACATTTGAAAACACTAATATCAAACGCAGTAAAATATCGTGTATATTTAATAAATAAGTCTAAGTAAATTTAGTCTCACAGTTATATAGAAAATTTTAATTCATATTAGACAGCAAACACTGTAAAAATTATTTTATATATTAGTATAATGTATCCTTAATATTATTTTTTGAAATCTGAGACGTATAGAAAAAACAAGGGTACTCTTAAATGCAAATTCTCAATATGAAGTGATTAATCTTAAAAACAAACTTAAAAATGTCTTCTGAAGTAAATTGAGATAGTTGTTAAAGCCAATTTATAATAATCTTTTTTTTTGTTTCCACGGGAATTTACTATAATGCATGATATCATTAAGAATAAATTTCTAAATAAATTTAGTCTCACAGTTATATAGAAAATTTTTCATTCATATTAGACAGCAAACACTGTAAAAATTATTTTATATATTAGTATAATGTATCCTTAATATTATTTTTTGAAATCTGAGACGTATAGAAAAAACAAGGGTACTCTTAAATGCAAATTCTCAATATGAAGTGATTAATCTTAAAAACAAACTTAAAAATGTCTTCTGAAGTAAATTGAGATAGTTGTTAAAGCCAATTTATAATAATCTTTTTTTTGTTTCCACGGGAATTTACTATAATGCATGATATCATTAAGAAATAATATTTTTAAACAAGATGCAAAACACATGGTTGACGCCTACTTTGCAAATAAATCACAATTCATATTAAACAACACGCACGATATGCATAACAGATATCTATGGTTAGCAGATCTCGAAAATACATTTTAAAAGAAACCTTGAGTTTGTCCAGATGCTTCAAAGGAGAACTCAGCCGCAAGGAGAAGAGAAAAAATAAAGGAGAAAGAACTAGAATCGTTATTTAACTTGCTTTGCAGTTATTGCTTTTCTCAAAGTCACGCCAAGTGACAAAATGAATTTGAACTCGCATACTTCACTGTCAGCAGAGAAGCAACGTTTCCCTCAGCATTTCTAAGGTAAGATTGAGGCTCCGTTTTTTTCTTAACTTCTCTTGGTAATTTCGGGTTTGAAAAGTTTTAAAGTTTCGCAAAACACCAGATACAACAGTGCTTGCTCACTCTTTGCGTGTGTGGCACGTTTTCTCTAAAAATGAATGTTTTTCCGAGGGAGATTATCGAGGATTTGTTTTGAGTGATTTTTGTCTTGTTCGTTGACTTCTAAAGAGGTGGTATAATTTAGGGATGAGATTAAGTGCATCGTTGCCCTTTAATTTATCACGGGAGAAATGCAGAGTACTTTTGCGGTGGGCAGTGACAGTTTCAAGAGTTGTTTATGGCAAAAATGTTAAGGGATTTTAAATGACGACTGAGGAGTTGGAAGTTGCATTGTAAACTCTTCTTTTTACTAGCCGAGATATGAGCAGAGGAATAATTTAGCTTCATCGTCATTTTATTTAAGACGAAAGTGATTTGGAAACTAATTATCTTGTTTTTAATCAATCTACTTGGAGCCTTAATATTATTCGTAATATTTCAAGTAATGGAAATTGAAATGTAAAGATTACATATTAGCTATTTTAATGGTTATTAATTACTGACTGCTTCAAAAGTACATTTATTGAAAAAGCTCCACTCACAACCCTTTTACTAAAATTCGATGTTTTTATTTACCTAATACTGATGATAAACTAATACTGAAGATATCTTTTTTCATGGTGTAAATGTCAATTTTTCCTTTATATAAGATCGCCTAAGTACATAACTGACAGATTATGCGTTTAAAAATTTTATAATTTTAACACGTTGACGAACACTTGCGTCTATAGCCGTCAAAGCGAAGTTTACTATGTGGCATGACGACAATAGCTGTCCAAAACAAACGGTCGTTTTTAGACACTACTGTTATAGCGGTACAAATGTGCATTTATGTGTACAAAAGTAGAAGCTTAATGTTATGTTTTGGAAACCATTTTTTTAGGTTGAATTTCGTTTTCTACCTGTTACACGACTTGCAGCTTCAGTATGCACGTGGTTGTGAAGGGACTAATGCGATCGTACTTTCTCTTGAATTTATTTTTTTTTCTATTTATTTATTTTTGTTTCATTATGAATTAACATTTCGTGTAAAACTCCCAAACATACTTTGTTGTATACAAACAAAATTGCTTATTTGAGTCATTAAACTTGTCATTTACGTTTTTAAATTTTTGCTGTTATAGCCGCCATCGCCCCATTACTTAGTGTCTAGAGTCCGCTGGCGCCATGACGGTTATAGCCGCAACCTAATTAACCCTCCGAGTGGAACACATCGAGAAATAAAAGTCTCCAAAAGTACGCTAAAGGTTTACTATGTCAGTGGCCAAAGCGTTCTATGATTTTTTACTTCACCCTTTGTCGACTAGATTGGAATATGGGAAACCCACCCTCGTTATTGTCCCTTTACTTCCGGTTATAAATAGATATTATAGATTGTTAAATTTTAATACACATAAGGCTCGTCAAGTCTTTTTGATCATATCATAAGAAATGATGGATTCTAAAAGTAAAAATAAATATATTTTTTGAGAGACTTATTTATATTTTTTACTAAAGTCATCCAAGATATTTAAATGGTGGAATTAGAAATACACCTGTTACCGGAAACGAAATACTTCGAAATAGAGATTTACAAAGCCATGAAAAGCTATCAGCGTCTTTTTGCCTCAGGGCGTAGAGGTGCATCCCTCAATAAATGTTAGTCAAAGAGGGGTACAGTTCCTAAATAATCGACACCTGACCCTCCTACCGCAAAATTCCACGGGGGAAAGCGCTGGCAGAAATGTACACTGCATCCATTTTCGGAGCGTTTTTAGAGGTCGAAAATTGTACGTGACAACCGCTTTGAAGACATCATCGGTTTGTCGGAATTGTACGGGCGAACCGCTTAGAGGGTTAAAGACACTGAATTAACCAAAATTAAGTTTAAGCAGAAGAGTAAAACTATACTTCTAATATTCTAAAAATTACAAAAACCATATAGTGTTGAAAATGAAAAATGAAAAGACCCTGGGATTGAACAGCATACTGTCTTTCAAACTATTACGAAAAATTTTTATATTCAATTCGATGTTTTAAAAGTGAAAATTCCGATACATGTTTACTTAAATAATTAAAATTCTTAATACTTTTACACAAAACTTAAATTTTGCAAATTGCTTTTTTTTAAATGTACCATTCAATTATATGCATATGGGCAAAAAACAGGTTTTATGAAAATTCTTAAACAAAATTTTAATTCCAGAAAACGTGATATTTTCAGTTTGCTACTTTCTCGGATATCTGGATAACGGGGTGTTTCGGGCACTTTTTTGAAAAGTCAAATTGCGAGAATAGGCATGATGTTTCTGTATATTTTCTTAGAATCACGCCAGAATCTGTTGTCTGAGCAAAAAGGATGTTGAGTTGCTGTTATAGTCATAGATAAAAATGGGTACAGTTACAGCAGCAAAGACTCTCAATTAGTCCATTAAATTAAATTCATTTCCTCTTTATAATACGTAATTCTCAGAAATATTATTCCAATTTTCTTAGAAAATGTTAACACCACTTGAAATGTTTGAATTTATAATCCTCATAAGAATTATTTTGAGAGGAAAATATCCTACATACATATAAAGTATAATATATTAGCATATATATGCACTATTATATATGTATATATTATATAGTATGTATAATATGTATATGTATGTGTATATGTATATAATGTATCTACGTATATATATTTATGTATATATGTATATATCTATACATAATATATATATTATTTAGACTAATGGAGAATGTATATTTATAATATATATATATATATATATATATACATATACACACATATATGCTGCTTTGGTAACCGTTATAGGAAGTGGTGGTACGTCTGTTAGCACAAAGAGTGCTGAGTTGGGAGTTTTCCTGTATACACTTGCAATTTTAAGTAAAAAGGTGTTGAATGAGTAGCATGTATAGCAGACACTTTTTTCAACACTTTTTGGCGTGCCCCATTCGCCTGCATCGTATAATACGTTGCTTTCGGTTACAATTTATACCACAATTTTAGCAATTTGCTAGGAACACACCACAGCCTCCCAGCCACCTTCATTAGATGGGCCACTTTGTGCTGCGTACGATTCAATGTTATTTTATGGTCATGTTTTGTGCGTATAAAGTAAAAACTTATTCACATACGTTGTGGTTCCACCAAATGCTCCAAATGACCAGTTCCAAATTCCCCTAAATATTTTTTGTGTACACATCTAAGTTTTAACCTTTTTATTGCAATAGGAATGTTAAAATTACTGCTAACATGTTATATAACTGTTTACAATAAAGTAAGAAAGAAATGCAGATTAATTTTGCAAGATGGCAGCTGGATTATTCTTTTTCTCACCCTCGCCAATTACTTTCTATGACAGTTTCGTATTCCTTGTTACAAAACTGATTTGTTTTGTAAAAACGCATTTTACAAAATACATTTAGTAAGCTTTTAAAATTTGAAGTTAAAACCGACTATAATAGAATCGACAAAGCAGTCGTACTCATTTTTCTGTTTCTTAAACAGATAATGTTTCGAGCATTAAAGTTTATTAGTGGGAGTGTTTATTAACAATTCTAAGATCTGAGCAGTTGAGATGGCATCTTCCCTTAATAGGGAGAATATGATACTAACAATTCTAATAGTTACGGTTTATTACTGAAAACAGTTTTCAAAACCAAATTATGGAAAAATATGAGAATTCAGAAAAATCTTACATACTAACATTTAAAATCGCCCAATACCAACTATCGATAATGCACATGCGGACTTTGAACTAACTTTTACATCACTGCCAAAGTAACTTTTGCTACAGCCTCTTACGATAACCAGCGAGTAATTTTTAAAATAATTTTGGACATTTGAGAAAAAAGGATGCTTATGTAAATGGGATATACTTTGCAGGAAAATCTTCATATTGAAACGTTTCCACCTCTAATAGTATACTAGAGTATATTTCAAATTCCAATGATTAAACTGGTTTCACATTTGACTTTACTTTTATTCATTAAATCTGTCCTGAAGTACTGCAAATCTAACACAAATTACATATGCTCTTTAAAAACCAAAAAGTATTGGTCTTATAATAATCGAACATTTTCTTAAATCAGACCCGATTCAATATTCCCAGCCGGATCGGCAAATACTACATAAAACTTTATAAGCAGTGCTTTCTTTTCTAAACCATCAATGCGTTTTGTTAGCACTTACATATAGAGCATTTGTTGTAATGAGCTAAAAGATTTGATTATAAAATATGAAAATTTATTTCTATGAATCTAGTTTTAATCCCCGTTCCAAATGTAATAAATATTAGAGATCAGACTATTTTATAGAATCCTTTAAGTCTTAAACTATATCCAATGATCAATTTTTTAAGAGGGGATTTATAAAAACGATCAACTTTAAGGTAATTTTGTTTTGGTACCATTAATATAAAAGTTTGGTTAATCAGTTTAAGAGCACTAGAGTACCTAGTAGTGCTTTAAACCCATATTTAGTCGTCTTAGTCTTGCAATATCTTTGCAAAACTGGAGATAATTAGACCAGATGGTTAAACACAGATTCTGAAATTAAAATGCTATTTGCAATAATGCTAGAAATAAAACAGTAAAATTATAAATAATGACATCTAATTTTTTAAACTTTTTTTTATTATATTTTTAGCAACTACATATGAATACGATATGAAGCACAGCTTTGCATACATACAAAAACAGTACAAGGAAACTTCAGAACATTTTCAAATTCTCTTAATCTCGTGTTTTCAATAACATTGATTTGAACAGTAGACCCAGAAAAAGGAAAAACACTTTCTAATCTTTTTTTTCTTACAATTTTACAAAATAAAGTATGGAATTAAACCAATACGGAATGATTTGTTACATTAAGTTATTAATTTCAGAATGAAATAAGCAAAAATTTTTCAAAATATTTGGATGAAAGTCATCTCAAATTTGTCAAGTTTAATTACCAAAGTTGAACAGGTTAACAGGTACATATATCCCAGCATCGAAAATATTGTACATTCAAACATCAGCCGTACATGATATTACTTCATAATATCTTTTCATTGCTTCCAAGTATTTACCTATTGATTCGCCTTCAATTAGTTTCAAATGCAAGATTAACACATCCCGAAGAGTAAATCTTGTTAGAGTTTAGATTTCTTAAAACACAGACATAAAATAGTTGATTTTACATACATATCATAATTGCCCTACGTGAATTCAGACTTTAGTATAAATTTATTAACAGGAGGAATTTGAAATATAAAGGACTTGTTGCGATAGAGTACTTTTCTACAGGCTATACTAAAACTAATTTTATTTTACTATACTATATATACAGTAGACTAATCTATACTACATACTAATAACAAGACTAAATAACTAATTTAATATACTTCAGAAACATGGCCATGTTACAATCTTAATTACCTAAAATCCTCACTGCGTTTGAAAGGGAAATTTGTATCGAGAGGTACATGTAAACTTGTGATTCTTTATGGAAGAATACCGTGATTTGCACATATGTGTATATTATCAACCCGCATAATTGTATATATTAAAGACAGCACATGCAAAAAAGTGTAGTATTGAAAGTCCAATCTACATAGATGAGAAAATTTAAATAACTTCCTACACTTCTGAGACATCTAAAAATGTTTCCACACAATAAGATTTCACCACAGGACAGACTGCAGTGTGTATGTCATAATATACATTAAAACAGTACATGTAGAAGTTTTACGTACAATTATTTTCACTGGTATCGTGTACTCAGCAGATAAGGAACACGGCCATTGTTTTCGCTTTGATCAGTGCAGAAAAATTAGTTTATTGCAGAATAAGTAGAATCTGTCCTTTGAGTTGATTGCGATGTTTCCAGCAATGAACTAGAACTGAGAAATATTCAAAAGACTTACTATAAGGAATAAAAAAAGGAATAAAGGAGCTAAAGGAATAAAAAAGTTATGTTTACATAAAGTGAGTAAAAAATCAAGAATTGCATTTCAAAATAATCTATTACCATTATCTTGATGCCTCAAAAAAGGACATGTACAAAAAATACAAATGTGATCAAATTTGAATCTTCAAACTTTCATATTATAACACTACACCATCAGCATTACCAAGATTCAGAAAAAGGTAACAGTTTTTCTTTGAATTGAGTTAAACTAACCGCTTAAAAGTAAACCTTTAGGTGTTGTAAATTCAGAATTCCTCTTGCCGATGAAGAAAACCAATTTCTAGTGTGGTAGAGAAAGCATTTTAACATCTGTTTTGGTTCACGTTGACGTGTAATAAGTCCATAATCGATTTAAAAGTTTTCACTATCACATTATAAATTTGCGCATTACCATGTTTGGTTTTGGAGCGCTATGGTTTAAGTTTTTTGCCACACAAGGACTAAGGAGACCAGGACTTGCTGCTTAGAGTATTCTGGACCGTTATGATAATACATGTTAGCAGTGCGATTCTAATCCATGAAGTCTAGTACCGAAGTGCAGCGTCCTACCCAGTTTGCAATCATATATCACGTATACCAGAGTTAATGTTTCAATGCGCATAGGTTAATGTGATAGGACCTTTATAAAAAATTAAGGAAAATTTATAAAGAAAAATCTTTTTACTGGGGTATGTTTCAAAACAAAGATTAAGATGATCACGTTACTATACGACGAACGGAAACGAAGTTTTTTTTTAAAGAACTTTGACAATGCTAGTAGTTATATTTTAAATTGAATAGCATGAATGCATAAAATAAACCCTTAGTATCTCAATTATGAATTAAAGTATTTAAAATGAAAATACCACATGTAAAGAAATAAATTTTAATACCAGGGCGAATACCAGGGCATCCTATTCAACGCAATTGAGTAGGAGAAACAAAAGAGACATGGAAAGGGTTAGAAGAACGTCAAGAAAGATGAAAATATCAGAAGAGACTGATAGAGATGTAGGGGTCATCGACTGTATCTAGAAAAATGAACTTTGGATTTCCTTTTTTCTGTTAAAATGCCTAAATGATTATTCATTTTATGTAATAAAATACTACAACTAATTATGGTGAAATATTTATTTTTAAAGAAGCTCCGCTGTACCAATGGCAACTACTTTAGGTAAATTAGAACATACCCTATATTAAGATTTAAAGTTATTTTAGGACGGTCTGTATATTTCATGGTTAAATGCTTATTTTTCATAAGTATTTAATAATTTTTTTTTGGGTCTCTGATATTCTGCATTCTAGTAGTTCTCAAATTGGGTGCCTTGAGGATATGCCTAAGGATGCCACGGCGGTAATCAAGAATAATAATATATTCAACCAGTTTCATTTATCATTATAAAGACAAATGTACATGAAATTTGCATTCTTTCTCCTTCGTCTTCAAACCTTTATAAGGGTGATTGCGATGCGAAAGTTTTCAGTGCGACAGGGGCACCGCGTAGAAAGAATGAATGAACCTCTCCTATAATGAAGAAAATGTAATGCAAGAAGCAAAGATAGTAACGAATTACTGAGCCGGTAAACTCAGTTACACAACCAATCACTGAATGATTATATCAGCATGTTTTATCGGCAGACTCTCGTATGTCGTTACCCGATTGCTTATTTGAAAGTAATCTCTTATAATTTCTTTCCTAGATTTAATGAAGAATATCGAATAAATTCCAGCGTGCTCGACACTGCGATGTTGCCTAAGGCGAAACTTTCAAATAAGGAAGATGAATTGCAAATTTTAGTTCATATATGATGAAAAAAGATTATAACTTTTGTATTTAAATTAGTCTTGATATAAACGAATGGAGCTTATTCTCGAAATATATATTTCCTGGAGATTTTAGAAATATAAAAATGTTAATATCAAATATATAGCCATTTATTTATTTAGTATTTATATATATTTCTAAAAATGTGTTTTTCTTACTTTACGTATTTAAAAAAAGTGTTAATTATAAATTATTCAAATTATTACAATTGTAAATAATAATTTATTTCCCCAATAATATCGTTTATGAAAGATTTATGTGCACTTAAATTTAAAATAAAATAAAATACTGAAGCTTCTCTTTATAACGCGCCTCTATATGTTGTGAATTACAATATATCGCGCTACTTTTTATATAACCACATTTTTTGGTGCGAATGAAATATGTGAATACACATGTGTATTTGAACATAAAATTAAAGAGGTAAATTAAATTTGTCTTTATTATTTAATTGATTTTTTTCTATTGCTGTACTTATACTATTAATTTTATTATTGTATTTTAAATGCATATATTCATAAAATTAAAATATTTCTCTCTGGATATATCGTGCATTTTGCTTGTCTTCCGATAAGCGATATTTAAAGAGGGAATACTGTTTATTTTAATAAATTTTCTCAAATTTGATGTTTACGTTTTCTAAAAATATGTTTGCTACTATGTTTTTTTCTAAAAAAATCAAAATACTTTTTATTAATCTATAAGTCCTAATTTATGTGATGAGGCGATTTAGATCAGTAATATAATTGATTCATTCATACAAGAAGTAAAATGCTCGGGATCTAAATCTGACCTCATCACATCTTTGTAAAAAGACAGAGGACCATAAATTTATATTTTACGGATATTGTTGTCTTGTACGGTGGTCTCGGACAGGGTTCTGATCCCAGTCCCAGATTAGAATCCCTTCTCCGTACTTGACATTAAATAAGAACGTACCTTTGTGGAGTATTTATGAGTTCCTAAATGACAGTGCCCAATTAGAAGGGATAAGGTTTTTCAAGTTGGCAATCTCAAGTCGGGGATTAAGCAGACCAATGAAATTCTTACAATTATCCCGATTAGACGATAAGAAGGAAGTGGGGACAAGGTTGAAATTAAAGAAAATAAGGAAAATCTAAAAAAGGAAAAGGTGTCCGGAAGTTCCAAAGAAAAGGTGTTCGGAAGTCCGACAGAAAGTGTTCGATAGTCGAGACGAGAGGAGAGTCCGACAGAAGGTGTGTTCGATAGTCGCGACGAGCAGAGAGTCCGACAGAAGGTGTTCGATAGTCTAAACTAGGGAAGACGTTCGACGGAACGAGTTCGAGAGTCCAGCCAAGTCCGACAGGAAGGGTTCCTGCATCAAATAGCATGTTCGCACCCCAAACACTCAGGAGGAAGCCTCTGACCAGACCGACGAAAGATCCATAGATACCCATCAACCAGCAGTGTTCCGGGCACACCATTTTCACTCCTCAAATGTACCCCCTTTTACATACATTTTGAAATTGAGATTAGGTCCTCTCTATTTACAAAATTACTTAAGTATTAAAAAAATGTCAGAACTAATTTAGAAGATGTTGACAAAGCTTATTTTATGAAAATGAGCATCAGTTTTGTATGTACATAGATGTATATATATTATAATAAATTTACTTTTTTATATTAATCTAGTTTCGGATGCTGTTAATTTAGCTTTTATTTTATCTTCATATTTATGTCTGTTGTTTCTCAGAACATGTGGTTAAATTTAGTACAAAAATACTTTTACACAACGCAATCAAAATGAAATCACCACTATACATTTGATCACAGGTTAATACTGAAATAAAAACGAGGACTATAAGACAATTTTAACCATCATACGGCATAATAAATAATATATAAATTAATATATAAATTAAATAGCATTTTATAAAATAATAACTTGTTGTAGGGAAAATATCATTAACAGGGAAGTGAGCTGAGATTTATGTTACGTACAAGAAAATCCCCTCCATAGACCACCTGATAGATTTGGAAGAGTTTGAGCTTGTTACCTTGCAAGTAGATCCATCGTGTTCAAATAAAGCTTCTGTATCAGATCGATTACGGTCTACACAGATTTACAACACAGAGTTTAGTTCAATTTTTTGTGGATACACCAGAAAAACAAAACGAGAAAGATTGAAAAAATGCTTATGTTTGAATTTGACAACTCCTTCTGCTAGAGATACTAAGCTTCAGTAATTCTCCTATTGGTTCTGTTCTATTTCTCCTACTGGTTAATGAAAATTTCCTCAAGATCCAGCTACAATAATAGAGCTTTTATATACTGATGTCCAAAAGTTAAATACACTTTGTAAAATATAGAAAAAATTGTATAAGCATTGGTCAAATCGGTCCAAATTTCTTTGGAGAATAATCATTTATCTATGACGGGGAAAATTTGTGAATATGCAAAATATTGCAATCGACGTCGACAAGTACTAAACATCTGTGCATGAAGGAATGAGTAGGAAATAGATTAACTCGACATAGGGAGAAGTGTCAGTTTCTTTTCAATTGCCGTGCTAAACATGTAAACATGTTTCTGGGAGGAAGAATCGTCAAAATGTTAGAATATGGATGTCAAACCAAAGTGTTTCAAATTCTGGATGTGACTCAGCGCTTGACCGCAAGACTGGATAAAGTACGAATTCGTTCCTTGCACGGAAAATGTTAACTGAAGATCAGGAATAGAAGTATAAATCGACCAAGAATTAGAACAGTTTGGCAAAGCCGAAATTTGGCAGTAGTCACATGACGTCAGATGCACAGTTGGGCCAAAGAACTGGATTCAGCTCTCACAGCCGCCACAGGAGTACGAGTTTAGAGACAAAGTGTTTACAGGCGAGTGAATAGAGTTTGTATGTATGTCAGATGACCAATAGTTTGCCTTCTCTTCTTTCTTGAGTATAAACGTGCTCGTTTAAACTGGAGTTTGGAGCATTGGCACCAGAGTTTGATACAGTAGGAGAATGTGATTTCTAGTGACTAGTTTCCTTTATACAGATACAACGAAGGACATAATAGATGAAAGAAACTTTGTAAAATCATTTAAATTTTTTTAACCAACATAACAGATATAACTTAATGAATTAAAAATATCCAAAGAAAAAAATTAAAGGCGAGGGAAATATATAAAATTCTTGAAATAGAATAGAATACCAAATCTAGATTTATTGTGAATTAAAGCATTTTATAATTTCAAAAATCAATATTGAAAATTTTATTATCACTGAAAGTCATACGATAAAAATATATATAGTAAAAACTATATAAACTATATCATTTATAGGCATGCATGTATTAGGAATATTGTGTAATGGAAGCATGTAACAGAATTAAGTGTCACATTATTTGGAATGTATGGTAATAATGCAGATATGCAGACCATGAATGCTACAGGGTATCTGAACACCATTGCGGACCAGTTGCACCCTTACATGGCCTCTGTTTTTCCAGCTGGAAATGGAATGTTCCAACTGGACAACGTCCCGTGTCACAAGGCCAAAATTGTGTTGGAGTGGTTCCAGGAACATGATGCTGAATTCCAGTTAATGTCCTGGCAGTCTAAACTATCGGATCTCAAACCGATAGAACACATTTGGGATGTCATGGAACGGAATTTCAGAGTTCAAAGACCAGAGTTAATTCACAATATCTCGGATTTGCTTAACCGTTGCTTAAACATCTGGTACAATCTGTTTCCGGCAGTCTACGAAGGACTTGGTTCATCCATGCCAAGGCGGGTTGAAGCTGTGTTCAAAGGTGGGTCAGCTCGTTATTGACAGGTGGACATAATGTTTTGGCTCTTGAGTGTATATAAGTTAGGCTTAAAAATGGGGATTAAGAATTAAGTGAGTTATAATTAAAAATAGTTAGAACTCATTAACGACAACGTAATAGGAGAAAGACACAAACTCGAGCGGAACTATACAGAGTGAAGACGCGGAAGTAGACATAGAAATTTTGCTTAGGTAGCAACGCCAAAAGAGTCAGTTCTGAGCGGGAACTCGGGCTGATAACATCCTCCACGCTTGTCTTGGCAAATTATGATAACAAAGGATTTCTAAATGGCATAGCTATGGACAGAAGGATTACAACAAAAAAGTTTTTTTTATGAAATGAAATGTGTCTTCCAAGCCTTAACCACTCTTCCATGCCATATATATGTATTAAGTTGTATAGATTCCCTATAAAAATGTTTGAAAACAAATATTCCACTTATCCTTTACTTTCAAAAACTTCTTCTTCAGAACTTTTCTTTTACGAAGTGAGAAAGAAGGAGGGAAAAAAATGCTACTAGGGATTTATCCTTTTAGAAAGGTGCCTTTTAAAAAAGTTCTTAATTATTTGAGATATCATTCTTTCTTACTTCACCCACTTTCAGCTTCGCAAGGAAGTCATTATTTTTTCCGTCTTTCCTTTACGGAAACGGATGCAAAATTCGTGAAATGAAAGTTTAATTAAAAATGATAACACTGTCTAAATTAGAATCTGAAGTGTGATGAATACATGGTACATTTATATTATGCGCTTATTGAAACCAGTTGTTTGGAGTTAAGAAAAAAAAAGGAGTGTTTTCAATTTGAGGAAAAATGACGTTTCTTTCTCAAATAAAATAGTCTTTTTTTAATATGTGTATGCACAGAATTTCCAATCGGGAAAACAACGAAAATATTTGAAAAAAAGTTTCTGGCATTCCTAATACTCAATTTTATCAATAAATACTTTTATCATTAATTAGAAGCCAGAAAGAAAAATAGTAATTTATCACACTTTTGAAAGAAAAGTTATTTGAGGTTATCTGTTTTTGGTTTTGTTATATATATTTATTATTTTTTTTGAATGAGATAGTGCTATGCATTTTATCTGTTAAGCAAACATAAATTTCTGTCAAATAAAATTCAAATGCTTTCTTTTTGAAAATTAGTTTTCAATTTGGGAATTTTGCTAAAGGTGTTTTATTTTTGTATTTGTATTTAGAGCTGTAAGTATTTTTTTTCAGTAGCTAGTGAAAGCTTGATTAAATTTACGACCATGTCTTTATTCACATTTGTTTTACTTATTTCTTTTATACAATGATGATAATTTCAAATGACTAAACTATAGAATTTTATTTTGTAAATTAAATAATATTTTGGTTTAAAAATAATTTCATTAGCTTCTAAATTTATAACAAAAGATTTATGTTGAGAAGGTTTTATTTCTTTTTTAATTTTACATAACTCTTTGAAATTTCTTTTTTTGTAAAGTTCATGTACTAGAACCAAGATTTTATCATGTCTCATTTAAAAAAATATATTTATAAAGAAATATTTTTCCGAATTAAAAGTAAATTACGGAAAAATTTACCTTGTATAAATAAAAAAACCCGCTACCAATCAATAATCTCATAAAGCAAAGTGAAAATCTGAATTAAAATAAAAGTCAAAATTCAAAAACGAAAAATTACTGAGCTCTAAAAATGCATCAATATGTACAATTATAAAAATATAGATATCCTACGTCAATGTTGCCCGTCTTTTTATATACGATTATTTTTTAAAATTCAAACAATTTTAAAGTTCTTTTTCAAAACACATTCATTTTTAGATTTCCCTTTTTTAATAATCAAAAAAGCCTCATAAATGAAACAAAAGGAATTTTGATTAATGGTTAGAAAGAGATGATGCATACAAAAGAAAGGGAGATATTGCTTTTGAAAATCATTTTTAATTTAAAATTTTTCGGAAAAACCCATCTTTTCATAGTTTTAAAAATTATTGGATTCATTTGAAAAACCTTTATTATAACACCTTGGTTGAGGAAATCTCTTTAGAGTTAAATAATGACAATTTAAAAATGAATAACTAACTTCAGTCTTTTTTTTTATAAACGTTTATTTAACTCACTATTTTTGTACGTATGTAAAAATAAACACTCAAGAACCAAAACATTATGACCACCCCTACATTTTGCAATGAACTCGCCTGGATGACTTGGAAGGCACGTGATCAGGTAGAAGTAGTATTTAACTGCTGCTGGAGAGTCTGAAGAATCATTCTTTCACTTACTTCTGTGTGTGATGGGAAAGGCTGCGGATCTAAGTGATTTTGATAGAGGGCAGATTGTAATGGGTCGAAGGATCGGAACAAGTATTTCCGAAACTGCGCGACTCGTGGGTTGTTCGCGATCTACAGTTGTTAGTTCCCCTCGTGTGCCTTTGCTGACTAAGCGTCATCGTCAACTGCACCTACGCTGGGACCAGGAACATCGCGACCGATCCATGGATCAGTGGGAGAGAGTTGCCTGGTAAGAGGAATCATGGTTTGTCATTCACTCCGATAGTCGTGTTAGGATACGCCATCTTCCAGGCGAATAGTTACTCCCTCAATGTACATTAGGTCATACACAGGCCAGTTGTGGCGGTATTATGCTTTGGGAGACGTTCTCTTGGGCATATCTGGGACTCGTGGTTGTGGTAGAGCAGACCATGAATGCTACAGGGTATCTGAACATCATTGCGGACCAGTTGGAACCTTACATGGCCTCTGTTTTTTCAGCTGAAATGGAATGTTCCAACAGAATAACGCTCCGTGTCACAAAACTAAAATTGTGTTGGATTGATTCCAGGAACATGATGACGAATTCCAGTTAATGTCCTGACCGCCTAACTCACCGGATCTCTATCTGATAGAACACATTTGGGATGTCATGGGACGGCAGCTGAGAGTTCAAAGACCACCAATTTGCAATATTTTGCGTAACCGTTGCTTAAACATCTGGTACAATCTGTCTCCGGCCATCTACCAAGGACTTGTAGCATCCATGCCCAGGCATGTTGAAGCTGTGTTGCTCGCCAAAGGTGGGACAATTTGTTATTGATAGGTGGTCACAATATTTTGACTCTTGAGTGTATATAAATATGTATATCGTTCTTTGTACGACGTACATAGAACGTTAGAATGTCGTAATTTGTACTCGAATTTTAATCTACTTCCTGCCATCCAATACAATCAGCACACAATATTAATATACTTAGTATTGATACATTTATTGCAACACTTAGTATTGATAATACAATAACAGTATGGTATGCTAAAGCTGTAACGTACTTGAAAGGTATAATAGTAAATGAGGCCACGGGATCCACAACTCTGGAGTATGATAGAATGAGTAATGCAAAAAGCAGACACTGAGATTCTGTTCTGATGGCAACTGCAAACATAGTGTAATTTAATCATATTTTCTTTTGAGATAAAAGGAGGGTTTTATTTACCATGCTCGAAACAAGCCACGAAAATAGTTTCTTTACAAAAACATGGAACTCGAATTATTAATTTCTATTTCACTGCAACTAGAAAAGACATACAATTTTTACATTTGATGCCTTATAATGGTTAAATATGAGCCGCGGGTAATGCCGCAGGAACTCAATGGGCAAATGCATCGATCTTATAACAGGAGGTTTGTGAGTCTGAGACTCTAGCCAGTCAATGGTCCACCGTGTCATTATTAGAAGATAAATAATAGAAGATAAAAATAGGTAAAATAGATTTGCGGTGACAGTGTTCTCCAAGTTCCGAAACGATACCTCTGGAGGTGATCTTTTACAGCTTGATCTTTGCTTCTAAATTACGAGGACCCACTTTCTGTATTTGTAGAAAGCATTATTGGCCACCTATAAGGTGCTCCCACAATAAAAATACCGTAATAATACGGTACCGGAGTTCGAGGGTTCTACTGGCAGGGATGGTCATAGCCATTCGGAATCGGCTTTAAGCTGTAGGCCCCGGTCTCATTAACCCTCGTTAGCAAAGCAGTAAACCGTAGCGATCTAAACAAAAAAACAAAAAAAAAAAACAAAAAAAAAACAAACAAACAAAAAAACGTAATAATAATAGTAATGACAGTGAAAAATTGACAATGACAATTTTCATTTTTTCATTTTTTCAATTATTAGGTTAGTGACAATGACCTGGGCAATGACAGAAAAAGTAAAAAATATCATTTCTGTTTTTGAAAGAAAAATTTTGAGAAGTATTTTTGGTGGCATAAAACATAATAATATCTGGAGAAGAAGAACTAACTCTGAACTCTATAAATCTTTTAAAGATCTAGATATAGTACAATATATAAGGATTCAGAGAATTAAATGGGCAGGACACCTGTGCAGAATGGACGAAGATCGTGTAACAAAAAAGATCTTCTCTGACAGACCATTTGGCACCCGAAAAAGAGGGAGATCTAAACATAGGTGGCTCGACTGTTTGGAATCAGACTTCAGACTTTTAAAAATTACTAACTGGATGTCCATGGCCTGGGACAGAAAAGCTTGGAATTCGATTCTGAGGAAGGCAAGGGCCCATCCTGGGCTGTCTGGTCATTGAAGAAGAAGAAGGAGAAGAATAGTAAATGAAAGGCCCACACTTATCATCAGGTTGGTAGTGACGAATGCTGTGCCCCGAAAAAGCAAGTGTCCCCAGGCTAGAAGTAATAGTAATAATAATAGTAGTAGTAGTAGTAGTAGTGGTTGGGTCATATTGAATTTCTCTAACTCCATGTTAACCGATAGGGAAAATATTTCTACTTTTGGGTGGTTTGCATTTGAAGATTTCTTTAAAATATTTTTACCATGTGGTAGGGCAGAAATTCCTTCAGGGTTATACGTACCTAATTTTTTTTTGTAAAATCTAGAAAAATACATTTAATTTAAAATCATTTGTGAAAATATTTGATATAGTCATCTTTGAGCTCAAAAATTGCAATTACTAACATAAATTTCAGAAATTTAATGACGAATTAGTTTGAAGAATTTATCGTTTTATCTCGTGATAAGATTTGTTAAAAATGTAAAAAATACATTTAATTTTATACCGTTAAAATTACACTTAGTATTTACACTTAAATTTTGGAAATTTAATGACGCATAGGGATAATTTATCTCCCTATAAGTCATTTTTATAGGTGTGGAGAATTTATCTTTTACTCTTGAGGAAAAAGTTACAGAAATTTTTAAATGAAAAGTACTCAAAAGTCGAAGACTTTGACTTCGTAGGTTAACATGTAGGTGCATAGAATCCAATATTCTACCCCCTTAACGTCGAAATGTGTTCGAATTTTACGTATATGTATTACTTTTCAGAAAATACGTTATGGGAGGCTCTATTATCTGGAATGCCTCGTTCCGGATAAATGAATATTCCAAAATCGAATTTATGGAAATTTTGATAAACATTTAAAAAAATATAAAACTATTTTACAATAATAATTTAATTAATAAAAAAATAAAGAGAATGAACATAAATTTTTGAGAAAATATAAAATAATGTACATTAAGTTTTGTTTTGATTTATAGTTCTAAGGTCTATTTTTTTGCAACACGAGGCTAATGAGACCGTGAGCTACTGCTTAAATTTGATTCCGAATGGTAAAAACATCCATACAACAGTGGGATTCGAACCCACGAACTCCAGTAGAGAATAATGTATATTAATAATTAATTAACATTAATAATTTAATTAATATAAAAGAAAGAGAATGAACATAAATTTTATTCTTATTTAAATTTATTATTAGTACAATAAAATATTGAAATGTATTTAACCCAATTTACCTCATTGTTTTGTGAAAAATGATATGATACAAGCAGGGCCGGATCAAGTAGTTGAACATTGGGTGCATGTACGCAGGGGGGGCAGAAAATTTCTATGTCGATGGGAATAAAGGACATGAAACCTTTCTCAGGAAATGAGTAAAACTATTTAATGAAAGAACTACTTTTTCCCACCACTTTACCGAATCTGACTTTAACTTTTGTCAATAAAGTTTAGTTTTTAATGAATAATTCTTCCTGAATTTTTCTATTTAAAAAGAGATTGATTTGCAAAGTAATAAGTCATATTTTAGAGAATTATCTCCAAGTCTTCAAAACAGCCAAAAGAATTCAAGCCAGCAAGTAACAGGAGGTAAAATGTAAGTAATGGTGTATAATTTTGATACCAAATCATACTGTGTCTGTACCTTTTTAGCTAGGATTATTATCATTTGAAAAGAAATTATGCAAACATTCAGAAATATTAGATATAATTCATAAACTGACAAATAATAATTCCTCAACATTTTCAGAATAAACAACTTTTTCATATTTTATGACTTTTCTCTGCAAATCTGTACTATCATCGTCTTTTTTTCTTTCAGTTTTTTTCCATTCCAGATTCGTAACCCGGATAATCCAATACCGGTTAATCGATAGTCCACTCTACTATGATATTCTACAAAAGAACATTTGGTATTCTAAACAAATTCTTAAAATTGAAATAGCATATTTCTAAATTCCATATGAGGATTTTCATTATAGTAAGATAATGAGTAAATCACAGCTTTTGAAGATGCATTTTTTTTTTCAAACGTAAATCCTTTTAGGAAGAAGGAACTAGAAAGAACGGCCTAGGAAAGACCGATAAAAATCGAAAATAATGCACTTGTAGCATTTTGAAGTGATAGGCACGGCAAGATTTTAAATTGAGGGAATTGTTTCAATGTAGTCGGCAATATTCAATAACGACATTGCTATTTAAAAAAATCCTAAAAGTAGAAGAACCTGTGATCGGAAAAAATACAAGCTATACCAAAGTTTACTTCTAGTTAGTTAATTTGATAATATATTTTTTTAAAAAAGTAATTTGGTTTTATATTCCCTGATTTCTTTTTGTAAAAGTCTCCTTCAATCTAAAAATTTTTATTAGTAATAGTGTTATTAGTTATAACTTAATAAATCACATTTAATTTATATTTAGTATATATATAATAATTCCTATACATTTTCAGAATAACCAAATTTCTCATATTTTATGATTTTTCCTCTTCAAATTAGTACTATCATCGTCTTTTTTTCTTTCAGGTTTTTTTCCATTCCAGATTCGTAACCCGTATAATCCAATACCGGTTAATCGATAGTCTACTGTACTATGATATTCTAAAAAAGAATATTTGGTATTCTAAACACATTCTTAAAATCGAAATAACATATTTCTAAATTCCATATGAGGATTTTCATTATAGTAAGATAATGAGTAAACCGCAGCTTTTGAAGATGCATTTTTTCAAACATGAATCCTTTCAGGAAAAACAGGATAAAGAAAAACCGATCTACGAAAAACCGATAGGAATCGAAAATAATGCACTTGTAGCATTTTGAAGTGATAGGAACAGCAAGATTTTAAATTGAGGGAATAGTTTCAATGTAGTCGGCAATATTTAATAATGACATTTCTATTTAAAAAAATTTTAAAAGTAGAAAAACCCTGCTATTGGTAAAATAGAAGCTATACCAAAGTTTACTTCTAGTTCGTTAATTTGATAACATATTTCTTTTAAAAAAAGTAATTTGGTTTCATATTCCCTGATTTATTTTTGTAACAGTCTCCTTCGATCTAAAATTTTTTATTAGTAATAGTTTTATTAGTTATAACTTAATAAATCACATTTAATTTATATTTAATATACATATAATAATTCCTCTACATTTTCAGAATAAACAACTTTTTCATATTTTATGATTTTTCTCTGCAAATCAGTACTATCATCGTCTTTTTTTCTTTCAGGTTATTTTCCATTCCAGATTCGTAACCCGGATAATCCAATACCGGTTAATCGGTAGTCTACTGTACTATGATATTCTACAAAAGAATATTTGGTATTCTAAACACATTCTTAAAATCGAAATAACATATTTCTAAATTCCATATGAGGATTTTCATTATAGTAAGATAATGAGTAAACCGCAGCTTTTGAAGTGCATTTTTTTCAAACTTGAATCCTTTCAGGAAAAACAGGATAAAGAACGGTCTAGGAAAAACCGATAGGAATAAAAAATAATGCATTGGTAGCATTTTGAAGTGATAGTCACGGCAAGATTTTAAATTGAGAGAATTGTTTCAATGTAGTCGGCAGTATTCAATAATGACATTGCTATTTAAAAAAATTCTAAAAGTAGAAGAACCTGTGATCAGTAAAATAGAAGCTATACCAAAGTTTACGTCTCTTTAGTTAATTTGATAATATATATATTTTAAAGTAATTTGGTTTCATATCCCTGATTTATTTTTGTAACAGTCTCCTTCGATCTAAAAATTTTTATTAGTAATAGTGTTATTAGTTATAACTTAATAAATCACATTTAATTTATATTTAGTATATATATAATAATTCCTCTACACTTTCAGAATAACCAAATTTCTCATATTTTATGATATTACCTCTTCAAATCAGTACTATCATCGTCTTTTTTCCTTTCAGGTTTTTTTTTCCATTCCAGATTCGTAACCCATATAATCCAGTACCGGTTAATCGATATTCTACTGTACTATGATGTTCTGCAAAAGAATATTTGGTATTCTAAACACATTCTTAAAATCTAAATAGCATATTTCTAAATTCCATATGAGGATTTTCATTGTAGTAAGATAATGAGTAAACCGCAGCTTTTGAAGATGCATTTTTTTCAAACTTGAATCCTTTCAGGAAAAACAGGATAAAGAACGGTCTAGGAAAAACCGATAGGAATAAAAAATAATGCATTGGTAGCATTTTGAAGTGATAGTCACGGCAAGATTTTAAATTGAGAGAATTGTTTCAATGCAGTCGGCAGTATTCAATAATGACATTGCTATTTAAAAAAATTCTAAAAGTAGAAGAACCTGTGATCAGTAAAATAGAAGCTATACCAAAGTTTACGTCTCTTTAGTTAATTTGATAATATATATATATATTTTAAAGTAATTTGGTTTCATATCCCTGATTTATTTTTGTAACAGTCTCCTTCGATCTAAAAATTTTTATTAGTAATAGTGTTATTAGTTATAACTTAATAAATCACATTTAATTTATATTTAGTATATATATAATAATTCCTCTACACTTTCAGAATAACCAAATTTCTCATATTTTATGATATTACCTCTTCAAATCAGTACTATCATCGTCTTTTTTCCTTTCAGGTTTTTTTTTTCCATTCCAGATTCGTAACCCATATAATCCAGTACCGGTTAATCGATATTCTACTGTACTATGATGTTCTGCAAAAGAATATTTGGTATTCTAAACACATTCTTAAAATCTAAATAGCATATTTCTAAATTCCATATGAGGATTTTCATTGTAGTAAGATAATGAGTAAACCGCAGCTTTTGAAGATGCATTTTTTCAAACGTAAATCCTTTCATTAAAAACAGGATAAAGAACGGTTTAGGAAAAACCGATAGAAATCGAAAATAATGCACTTGTAGCATTTTGAAGTGGTAGGAACAGCAAGATTTTAAATTGAAGGAATAGTTTCAATGTAGTCGGTTCAATGTAATGTTCAATAATGACATCGCTATATAAAAAAAATTAAAAGTAGAAAAACCCTGCTATCGGTAAAGTAGAAGCTATTATAAAATTACTTCTAGTTAGTTAATTCGATAATATATTTTTTAAAAAGTAATTTGGTTTCATATTCCCTGATTTCTTTTTGTAAAAGTCTCCATCGATCAAAAAGTTTTTATTAGTAGTAGTGTTATTAGTTATAACTTAATAAACCACATCTAATTTAACCAATTTTATAATTTAGTATATTATTAAGTTTTCCATTAAAATTTCATTCTTTCGATTAGTATGTTATCAGAATTGGAAGTAAATAATTTGATTGGATTCCAAAAGATACTCTCTAGCTTCCAATTTCTTCGACCTATAACCTTTCGACTTTATAGAACAGGGGTTGGCAAAGTACAGCAAAAGTAAATCAAATAGAAATAAATCGACTAGTCGTGATGGAGTAATCCAGTACTGAGTAATGTTATTATGCTAAATAAAAAGCAAGCCAAATACATTTACTATATTAAATTATAATTAGATATTAAGTTATATAGTCGTGGTGGAGTAATTCAGTACTGAGTAATGTTATTATGCTAAATAAAAAGCAATCCAAATACATTTCCTGTATTAAATTATAATTGGATACTAAGTTATATAGTCGTGATGGAGTAATTCAGTACTGAGTAATGTTATTATACTAAATAAAAATCAAGCCAAATACATTTACTGTATTAAATTATAATTGGATACTAAGTTATATAATCGTGATGGAGTAATTCAGTACTGAGTAATGTTATTATGCTAATTAAAAAGTAATCCAAATACATTTACTGTATTAAATTATAATTGGATACTAAGTTATATAATCGTGATGGAGTAATTCAGTACTGAGTAATGTTATTATGCTAATTAAAAAGTAATCCAAATACATTTACTGTATTAAATTATAATTGGATACTAAGTTATATAGTCGTGATGGAGTAATTCAGTACTGAGTAATGTTATTATACTAAATATAAAGCAATCCAAATACATTTACTGTATTAAATTATAATTGGATACTAAGTTATATAGTCGTGATGGAGTAATTCAGTACTGAGTAATGTTATTATACTAAATAAAAAGCAATCCAAATACATTTACTGTATTAAATTATAATTGGATAATAAGTTATATAGTCGTGATGGAGTAATTCAGTACTGAGTAATGTTATTATGCTAAATAAAAAGTAATCCAAATACATTTACTGTATTAAATTATAATTGGATACTAAGTTATATAGTCGTGGTGGAGTAATTCAGTACTGAGTAATGTTATTATACTAAATAAAAAGCAAGCCAAATACATTTCCTGTATTAAATTATAGTTGGATACTAAGTTATATAGTCGTGATGGAGTAATTCAGTACTGAGTAATGTTATTATGCTAAATAAAAAGCAATCCAAATACATTTCCTGTATTAAATTATAATTGGATACTAAGTTATATAGTCGTGATGGAGTAATTCAGTACTGAGTAATGTTATTATACTAAATATAAAGCAATCCAAATACATTTACTGTATTAAATTATAATTGGATACTAAGTTATATAGTCGTGATGGAGTAATTAAGTACTGAGTAATGTTATTATGCTAAATAAAAAGCAATCCAAATACATTTCCTGTATTAAATTATAATTGGATACTAAGTTATATAGTGGTGATGGAGTAATTCAGTACTGAGTAATGTTATTATGCTAAATAAAAAGTAATTCAAATACATTTACTGTATTAAATTATAATTGGATACTAAGTTATATAATCGGGATGGAGTAATTCAGTACTGAGTAATGTTATTATGCTAATTAAAAAGTAATCCAAATACATTTACTGTATTAAATTATAATTGGATACTAAGTTATATAATCGTGATGGAGTAATTCAGTACTGAGTAATGTTATTATGCTAAATAAAAAGTAATCCAAATACATTTACTGTATTAAATTATAGTTGGATACTAAGTTATATAGTCGGGATGGAGTAATTCAGTACTGAGTAATGTTATTATGCTAAATAAAAAGTAATTAAATACATTTACTGTATTATTATAATTGGATACTAAGTTATATAATCGTGATGGAGTAATTCAGTACTGAGTAATGTTATTATGCTAATTAAAAAGTAATCCAAATACATTTACTGTATTAAATTATAATTGGATACTAAGTTATATAATCGTGATGGAGTAATTCAGTACTGAGTAATGTTATTATGCTAAATAAAAAGTAATCCAAATACATTTACTGTATTAAATTATAGTTGGATACTAAGTTATGTTTATTATATTATTTTTTAATGGAAGATTTTATTTAGTTTATTACTGAGTATTTAATAAAAAATAGTGAAGAGTATTACGAAATTTCAAATGTGCTTTTTTCATTATTTGTTATTATGCAAATTAACTAAAAATTGAAAAATTGATTTTATGAATATAGTGCCATAGTAGAGTGCCAAACTTTCTTTTGTTGCAATGTTTCATACTGAATATATTAAAGATAAAAATACATCGTGACTTTTTTTGTCTTTTAGTGTAAATCTGTTAACAAGGCGTCCTCTGTATTGAAAGGGAATGGATCAAATTTCTAATCCATGAATTTAAAAGAAAAATTAAACATACGTATTCTTAAAAACTATAATCTAATTTTTAAATCTATTTTACGTTGAAGTGTTTAATTTCCAGAATCTATTGATTTTGTGTTTCTTTAAATAATACAAAAAATTAAATCACCTTAATTTCATCACCTTTTTAAATAAAGCACTGCCTTATAGCCTAGAAACTCGATCGGATATCGCACAATAATTCGAAAAAAAGTAAGAAGGAATAAAAATATGTTCTTAAGTTCTAAAACTCCAGGGAAAATAACTAAAAAAATGATAAAGTATGCTTTGTAAGTTAGTAAAAAGAATATTTTTATTAATTTATCAATTTTCTGTTATTTTTAATTATATTTTTCACATGCGATAAATTTTTATAGCTTTCAAATCTACATTTTTCTAAAATCTTGTATTAGATTAAATCTTAACTTTAAGTTATGAAGATATTTTTCTTCTCTTTATCAGATATCCGATCTTTAAATTCGTAAAATAATCCACTGAACAAAAGAAAAAAGAACAATTTTTATTAGTAAACATAGACAATAAAAATGCTCTTAAAATAAGAAGTTTTGAACAAATTCTTAGACTATCAAAGCCTTTTCAAATATTTCATGTTTTATTTTGCATGTTTTAGACAACTGATATTGAAGTTTCTTGCGAAAGATAAAAATTAAAACACACCACTATATTGATTTTCGCTTTTTACCACTCAGTCTGTAACCAAGCGAGACACTGGTATATGAGATACTGATATCAGACCCTTATACTTAGCTACAGGTTTTATTCTCGACTAGGTAACCAGTCGTTTCTTTTCTCGCGGGACAGCCCCCCATTTTTATTTAAGAAGTAGTCGATTTGCGCACTGCTTTTGCATCTCAGTAATTAATGTTCCTAAAATAAAATAAAAATTTAAATTAGTTTTCTGGTTACATTAAAGATTGTATCAAGAAAGTAGTGGAGAGCCGAAAGCAGTTTTGCCCCTCTCTTTAAAAATCAAAGGAGTACTTAAAATTTATAATCAACTTCTTATAACACTTCAGATATTTTATTTTGCGAATTTATGAGCGAATTCCCATTTTTTTGGTTGTTTTGAAACACTACTGTATATCTTTTTGAAATATGAGGGATAATGAAACCAAGACCTATTAACACATTGTATGCGGGACTCGTACTAGTACGTTTTCTGAAGATTGATACTTGAGCTCGGGTCACGTACTGGTACGTTTACTGGCGATTGATACTTTTAATTTATAGAACATATTATTTTAGGTGAAGTGTGAATAATATATGGTGAAATGAAATAATATACTTCCTACTAGCATATAGCCCATCATATGACGGGATTTAGTAAAATTTTTAATATTCCAGAACTGTTAAGTACCCAATGAGGCAGGTAAAAAATGTTTGTTTTGGGGCTGAGAACTATCTGGTTCACTCTCAATAATTTATTTATCGTCATACTCCTCTAGAGTCTCCCGGTCCTGTAATGCAGTTTAGAATCACATTGAATTCATTTAGTCGAACCGTGTGGTTATGTATAATAAACAAACACAAAAAAAGAACAAACTTCTTAATTTCCAAATATATATAAATTAAAAGTTAGATATTTATTAGTCCTTGAAATAGACTCCTAGACTTATATGAAAATAATTTATTTTTAATACAGGTTGTAAAAGTTTCATTGCAACAAAAAATAATTGATGATTAAATTTAAAATTATCACGTATGTACCTAATCTATTATTGAAGCCAAATATAAAAGAAAATCATTTACGTAATATCTAAGTTCAGTGATAAAAGATATTAAAATAGTGTAGACGATATTTAAATAGTTTAAAATTTAAAATGTGAAATGATTAAATGAGATGTTTATAGGAATTACGTCACAATGCGAGAAAAAATTGTTATTTTTACAAATTTATTAATTAATAAATGGATAAATTTAATCGCCTGCTCTTAACGATTAAATATAATAAACTCTCGAAAAGAGGAATTAATTACGTTTTAAAAACAGTATTTTTTGCTGTGATATGAAGCATATTTATACAAATTTATTTTAGAATCGGATCGATAGTTTAGGAGAATATAAACTTTATTCTCTTTGAATGGATGCCTGTATCCATTCCAGGTCCAACCGCTTCATAAATTGGAGGACAGACGTACAAATAACTTAGGCTATTATTATATAAGGGATTAATATTTCATTCCAACGTATATTATTTCAATGTAACCTGAAATAATAACTTAATATTTGTAATATTTAAAAAAATTTTTTAAGGGCTTTACTTAAATGTGAACAACGTATATTGAAGTACCAAAGTAAAATTTAATTACAAAGTTCTGCAAACGTATTTGTTAAAACTTTAAGAAGACATTTAAAAAAATAAAAACTTTTATTGGTATAACCTTGCTCTTGGTTATTCTAAATTTCTAGAATGTTCTATTATAGGTTACATTTCTATGATATACTGTGGGATGATATATACGTTTCGAATTATTATTGAACATTACAACACCAAAAACCATTTCCTATTTATTAGAAGAAATATTAGTGAAACATTAAGTACATATTAATATATTCAATGCGGGCCACGTACTAGTACGTTTTCTGAAGATTGATACTTGAGCGGGGGTCATGTACTAGTACGTTTTCTGACGATTGATACTTTTAATTTGTAGAACGTATTATTTTAGGTGAAGTGTGAATAATATATGGTGAAATGAAATAATATACTTCCGATTAATATTTCATTCCAACGTATAGTATTCCAATGTAACCTGAAATAATAACTTAAGATTTATAATATTTAAAAATCACTTTTTAAGGGCTTTACTTAAATTTTAACAACGTATATTGAAGTACCAAAGTAAAAATTTAATTACAAAGTTCTGCAAACGTCTTTGTTAAAACTTTAAGAAGACATAAAAAAAAACGTTTATTGGTATAACCTTGTATTTGGTAATTCTAAATTTCTAGAATGTTCTATTATAGGTTAAGTTTCTATAATATACTGAGGGATGATATATACGTTTTTTATTATTATTGCACATTACAACACCAAAAACCATTTCCTATTTATTAGAAGAAATAGTGAGACATTAAGTACATATTAACACATTGTATGCGGGACACGTACTAGTACGTTTTCTGACGATTGATACTTTTAATTTGTAGAACGTATTATTTTAGGTGAAGTGTGAATAATATATGGTGAAATGAAATAATATACTTCCGATTAATATTTCATTCCAACGTATATTATTTCAATGTAACCAGAAATAATAACTTAACATTTGTAATATTTAAAAAAATTTTAAGGGCTTTACTTAAATTTTAACAACGTATATTGAAGTACCAAAGTAAAGGTTAATTACAAAGTTCTGCAAACGTCTTTGTTAAAAATTTAAGAAGACATTAAAAAAATAAAAACGTTTATTGTTATAACCTTGCATTTGGTTACTCTAAATTTCTAGAATGTTCTATTATAGGTTACGTTTCTATAATATACTGTGGGATGATATATACGTTTCGAATTATTATTGCACATTACAACACCAAACACAATTTCCTATTTATTAGAAGAAATAGTGAAAAATTAAGTACATATTAACACATTCTATGCGGGACACGTACTAGTACGTTTTTTGACGATTGGTACTTGAGCGCGGGTCACGTACTAGTACGTTTTTTGACGATTGATACTTAATTTGTAAAACGTATTATTTAGGTGAGTGTGAATAAAATACAGTGAAATGAAATAATATACTTCTAATTACATATTTCATTCAAAAACAATGTAACCTGAAATAATAACTTAAGATTTGTAATATTTAAAAATCACTTTTTAATTACTTAAATTTTAAAACGTATATTGAGTACCAAATAAAAGTTAACACAAAGTTCTGCAAATTTTGTTAAAACTTTAAAAGACATTAAAAAAATAAAAATTTTTTGTTTATAAATTGCTCTTGGTTTATTTAAATTTCTAGAATTTCTATTATATTTACGTTTATAAATACTGTGAGATGATATATACGTTTCGAATAATTATTGCACATTACAAATCAAAAATTTTCCTATTTATTAAAAGAAATATTGAAAAATTAAGTACATATTAACACGTATGCCCGTACTAGTACGTTTCTGACGATTATACTGAGCTACACAATAGTGTAACAACATGGTTTGCTTGTGAGTATAAAAATAACAGTATATACAGGAAAACGAAGCCGAAAGTTCTTGTCTACTACATAGTTTCTGGAAAAATTTCGACAAATAAAAACTAGTTTTTATATTGTTAGTTTTATGATTGCTTTTTTCATTCTTTTATTATGTAAAATGTTTATAAATGGCATAATTCGAAAAAATTAAAACTATATACTACTATGATTCTATTTGATTTTTCATATTTACGATATTATAAATTTATACACTAAAAATATTTTTGTTTACAAAAAATCTTTCTTTTTTTATATATACTATTTAAATATTTGGTTATACATTTCAATGTAAAATACCAGAAGCTGGTTAAGAAATTAAATAATTTTCGATCTATTGAGATGCAACTGAATAACTAAATTTAAGAGCAAAAATCCCGCTCGCGGTACAATTCCTCTGCGAAATGTAAAAATGTGTTAATTGCACATGTTATTTAGAAATTTCAGAATATGTTGATGACAAAACACACAATAATTACTTCATATTATTCTCCTTCTATTTAAAAAATATCATAAATATTAGACCAAAGGATTCAATTTTCAGAAAAGCTAAAATGTAGTGTAAATATTCTATTTTAAATACTTTAAATACTAAATGAAATACACAACAACGTTATTGAGTTTTATTGTAGTTCTATGTTGTATTTACTATGAAAACTTTAAATCGATATATGCAATAGTTTTTAATTTATAATTTACAAAAGACATAATAATTATTTAATATAATTTCTCCTTCCATTTAAATCTGTAAAAAATATCAGAAATATTAGACCAAAGAAATACATTTTTCAGAAAAGAAAAACTGAAGGTCTATGTTGTAATTACTATGAAAACTTTAAATCAATATATGCAATAGTTTTTAATTTACAACACGTGGAAGTTGACGAAAACACCATTTTCAGCAAAATGCATTTAAAATTTTTATACTGTCCATACCTTTGAAGGTATGCTATTAAATGCAATGATTGTATAATTTTACAAGTTCTAATTCGAATATTTTGATGGGGTTTGTTTTAAATGATTAAAAAATATACAGAGATTTTAAAAATGTTAACATAAAAAATGAACGGTGATGTGTCCCTATACAGTCGATTCCGAATGGCTGAGAGCACCCATGCCAATAGTGGTATTTGAAATTGTCAACATCGTTACCAAATAGCAGTGCCTTATCCATTTGGTCATTTTTTGGAAGGAACTATATATAGTCTTATATTACAGATATCCTTATATAATGAATAGCCCTATATTATATATCAAGAATTATAATAATTGGAATGAAATCACGTATGAAATATGCAACTTTTTATGTTTGATACATGCACATAAAACGTGCATTAATACGTGAACGTGTTTCATAAGCACTTTAAAACCATTGACGACTATTAATCCTAGACAATATAACTTTCGTGTTTCGAAATTGATAAATATTTTTGTTCAGAATTAAGTCTGGACCAAAATAGTTCAGAAAATCATCACAAACGCAAAATTGTTTTCTATATCCATTTTACGATTTGTGAAAGCAAATAATTTCGTGTCGTGAACTTTAAACAAATGTTTTTTATCATTTTTCTCTTTTACTTTTTAGATATCTCAGAAACCATCTACACTCCTTTCTCTCTTCAAAAGGCAGCAGTCTTGCGAGTTATTCTTTCTTTTGTAATTACAATACACAAACTTCGAGAAAATAATGTATAATTTTATACTTTTCAGATCTAAAATGAAGAGAAAAAATAAAAATAACATATAATTATGATGGATTACAGAGAGGAAGTTTGTTTAAATTGAACGGTGATGTGTCTCTATACGGTCGATTCCGAATGGCTGAGAGCACCCATGCCAATAGTGGTATTTGAAACTGTCAACATCTATACCAAATAGCAGCGCCTTATCCATTTGGTAATTTTTTGGAAGGAACTATATATAGTCTTATATTACAGATATCCTTATATAATGAATAACCCTATATTATATATTAATCTCCTATATAATAATAGCCTAAGTTATCTGTCCGCAAATTTATGAAGTGGTTGGACCTGGAATGGATAGAGGCAAAATTCAAAGCGAGTAAAGTTTATCTTCTCCTAAACGATGGATCCGATTCTAAAATAAATTGGTATAAATATGCTTCATATCACAGCGAAAAATACTTTGGTCTTTAAAATGTTCGAAATTCCCCCTTTCCCTTCTTTTCGAGCGGTTACTGCCATTATTTCAAGCCCTATTTTCCCCAGTTAAGAGCAGGCGATTAAATTTATCACATGATAAATAGGTAAAAATAACATTGTTTCCTACCATTATGACGTCATTCCTTTAACCATCTCATGTAATCATTTCTTATTTTAAATTATTTAAATAACGTGTGCATTATTTTCATACATGTTATCAGTGGACTTAGATATTACGTAAATAATTTTCTTTTATATTTGGCTTAAATAATAGATTAGCTACAAATGTGATAATTTAAAATTTAATCATAGATTATTTTTTTAGCAATAAAATTTTTCACCTTTATTAATAACAAATTCAATCTACCTCCAGGTTGTAGTTGAAATAACAGTTTCATTCCTTTATTTCCATTAATTACTGTGGCAAAAAAAAATTGGGACGAACTTAACAATAATCTCGACGTAGCTGAGAAAACTTTGAATTATATTTCTAAATGAATTCAACGTGATTCTAAACTGCATTCACAGTATCAAGAGAATTTAGAAGAGTACTAAGATAAACAAATTATTGAGCGTCTACCAAATAATTCTCAGTCAAAACACAAACTATTTATTACCTGCCTCATAGGGTACTGTACAATTCTGGAAAATTAAAAAAATTACTGATGCCGTCATATGAAGGGCTATATGCTAGTAATTATAATAATTGGAATGAAATTACGTATGAAATATGCACCTTTTTATGTTTGATACATGCACATAAATAAAACGTGCATTAATACGTGAACGTGTTTCATAAGCACTTTAAAACCATTGATGACTATTAATCATAGACAATATAACTTTCGTGTTTGGAAATTGATAAATGTTTTTGTCCAAAATTAAGTCTGGACCAAAATAATTCAGAAAATCATCAAAAACGCAAAATTGTTTTCTATATCCATTTTACGATTGGTGAAAGCAAACAATTTCGTGTCGTAAACTTTAAACAAATGTTTTTATCATTTTTCTCTTTTACTTTTTAGATTTCTCAGAAACTATCTACACTTCTCTCTCTCTCTTCAAAAGGCAGCAGTCTTGCTAGTTATTCTTTCCATTGTAATTACAATACACAAACTTCGAGAAAATAATGTATAATTTTATACTTTTCAGATCTAAAATGAAGAGAAAAAAATAATAATAACATATAATTATGATGGATTACAGAGACGAAGTTTGTTTAAATTGTAGTTTGTTAGTAAAAAAAAATTAAAATGAACTTTTTTCTGCCCTTTTCTCTCTTAAAAATGATTTTTTGGTCATCTATCACTGTATATTTCGCTTTGTACTTCGATTCTTTTATGTGCCTACAATGATTAAAAAAATAAATATTTTTTTTAGACTGCCTTCATGAAGTGTTTTTGAAAATGCAAGTCTTGCTGTACTAGTTAATAATCACTAGGGCATGTAAATTTATTATCCGTGTTATTTGGTTACATTTATTTTTGGATGATTAACTGTGTTTCAATATGCTTTGCTTCATATAATTTTTGCATTACAAAACTGAAGGGCATTTGTTACTGGTTAAGTTTATTTACCGGAAAAAAATCATCTTTTCTTTTGTTTCTAGCACAAATGAATATATATTTTAAGCCATACACAAAACACCGTAATTTATAACACAGAATTATATTCTCTGTATTTACACATTTTTTTTTTGCTATTTATGGCTTTTCATATCATTTGCTACGTATTTTCGTTTCTTTGTCTATTCCTCGATGTTTATTGTTGTTATTAATTCTTTTATTTTCCTCTTTTATGATTTGGTTATTTTGGCTGTGTATTGATTGCTTGCATTGCATTGAACATTATTCCATTTGCTACGTTTGTGGTTCATTATTTAGTCACACATATAAATTCTTTCAATAGATTTATACAATATGGTAAGGAAATAAAATTATCTTAATTTATATAAACCTCCTGTGTTTTTGTGGGGTTTAACTCATAATTTTACAGAAAATGGTAATAAAAAGTGACTTATTTTTATTCAAGAAAGTTGTATAAAACTGAAATCTTGTTAAAAATAAATCACCTCCAGTTATTTTAATCTTAGTCTGGTACTGTCATGCAAAATAATAACTAAAATTTTTTTTCCGGATATAAGAAATGCAGTGGTGTCACTATTTTTTTGGTGCTTTACAGTGGAACATTCAAAGCGGAAATTATTACGGGCATAAGAAATAAAGGACTTGTGTATTTTAGATTTTAAAGGCACTCACGACACTTAAACTTTTAAAATTTTCGATTTTTCAAAAAAAAAAAAAAATCTCTCTCTCTCTATATATGTATTATGAATTCGGATGGTCTACGCATTTTAAAAAACGGCATAAAGAAATACCTCTTAGTTTAAAAGTTATGATTAAAATTATAAAATTCACTCTAATGAATTCTGTCTTTAGTAGTGGACTTTTAATATTAAACATTGTTTTACAGGGACATGTCACGGTTTGTTTTTGCATCTGTTAGCAACATTTGTGATGCTGAATAGCTCAAAGTATTTTATTTATCTAAGGATTTGATTTTTTATTTTGAAAGGAAGAAGGAAAACTCTTCTCAACCAACACCTCCTAAAGAATCAAGCCGTAGAACGAGAAATGTGACGTCACGTAGCTAGGCCTACGTCTTCAAAAGAATGCGTTATATCACATTCGACGAATTATTTTTCGGCTGGTTCTCTCTACCAAAGAATTTTTAAGTATCATAATACTGCATAAAATTATGGAGTACATTTTATACACAATTTTCAGTTTAAATATCCCATAAATTTGGAAGTTATTAAACACATTTACTCAAGTTAAAATGAAAATGTTAATAAAACAATTTACTTCAATAGATTTCTCATTACTAGAAAGGAAATCTACATGAAATAAATTACTTTATATTCCTCCTTTGATTTATAAAACTATCATTGATGATGTTATGGAAACTTTCCAAACAGAAAAAGGATTTAAATATATATGTATATTTAAGTATGACTTGCAGTAAAAGTCCACACTTGCATAGTAAAAATTCCTGTAATTTTTTTTTATTTAGATTAAGTTGTTCATCACAAGGCTTTATATTTTTTTATTACTATGCATTAAATATTACAGTAGCAATTAAAGTATTGTATTATTCTTTCAAATGAAAAACAAAACAAAATAATGTATCCAATTCCTTTATTTAATCATAATCCTTTGCAGACATAATTTTACATTAAATTTAAACATTACAAAAACAGTTGCATTATATAAGTATGCATATATACATAACAATTGACACCTAGTTTTAAATAACATTAACCTTCAGAACTTTTGAGTTAATCAAAGTTTCCTTTCTTTCGCTTTTGAATGTGGTGCATAAATGTTTTTATTATTATTAAATTTACAATAATTGTTTATCAATATGTTAGTGGCTTTTTTTTTACAATTTTAATAACAATTCGGAAGAATGGCCATTCTTATAAATTTTAAAAATTAAATACTTTCTTCCACTGATAAAATATAAGAAACAACACTCACTGCAATTTCTCATTGATTTTGAAATTTCAAAAAATTTTATTCATAGTTTGTTAACAATTTTCTTATAACTAAGTAATGAGAAATAACACTGCAATATATTATATTATGAAAATAATACTTTAAACCATTTTAAAAAAGCTATAATTAGTAAAACCCAAGGAATTGAATAATATTTTTAATTAATTTTGTTACTAAGCAAAGGAAATATGTAAGAAATACTTACTCTGGAATTCTTTGTAATATTGCAGTCAAGTGGAATCGCCGATATCCACTTTTCTCTTAAATCTTCATTTTTTGGAAATCGGAAAGTCTTTCCTGTAATATCCTCTGCATTTAGGTATAATGCATTTATATACCATTTTATTGCAGATTCTAAGATTCTAATAGATAATTATATAATGGCAAAATACTTCGTCAAACTTGTACTCGTAGAATGTACGACACAGAAATCTAGACGCTTCGAGTAAAACATCGCCAAATACAATCGTCTACCGCAGTAAATTATGTAGTTACAAAGAAGCCAAACTCACGCCTATTCGCGCCACATGATAAATGTTAAAATGTGGAAAACTTAGGTAGCTTTTTTTGGGCCTACGTAACCTACCTCAAGCATTATGTCGGTAACCCGTACTACGACTTGCTCTTTCCGGAGGTGTTGTCTCAACTCATATTTTAATGCTTGTTGTGTTTCATAATCTGACATTCCATGTGTTTGCTCTGCTTTCAGTTTGATTTTTCGCAGGATGCAAGTTTTTAATGCTGCGCACAAGATTTCGAGTAGGCCGCACAGAAGCGATTTCAAGTAAAATTCCAATGTATAAAATATTACTTCCCCTCCTTCCTCTCAATAAAAAGAACTCGAGTCGTGTTAGAAATATATTATACATTGGACTTTTACTTGAAATCTCTTCTGTGTGGCATACTCGATCCCTTTTTATAAAGGGGTGCAAATATTTTATAAATTGTTACTCTCTGAAATCATTTCTAACACGACTCGATCCCTTTTTATTAAGGGGTACACATATTTTATAAATTGTTATGCTCTGAAATCAATTCTAACACGACTTGAGCTCTTTTTATTGAGGAATATTTTATAAATTATTACGTTCTACGTTCGAAATCATTTCGAGACGATGGTTTTATCCACATTGATTATACCCTGCTTCTGGTATATGTCGAGATATTTGGTAATTTCTTAGGGAGACTGTGCCTCTTCCATAGTGTTTTTCGTAACCAGAATTTCTGCATAATTAACAAGCTACTTCTAGCACTACTTAATGGAAATGTGGCAAGTCAGGAGGAAATAAGTTCGAATACAGAGTGTGTGCTGAATAAATAAAGAGTATTTTAATAGTGTAGCTTTCTATTTAGTTGTATTTCTTGGTCTCTAAAACTATAAGAGAACTTCCTTAAGTCATATTTATATAGTATGATATTATAAGCATAACTTTCCACTTCGTTACCCTAACCTTGTTGTTGTTGCTCATGTCACATGGACAAACCAAGAATGATTGAGTCTGCGGGCTCTCGTATAGAGGCCTAGGGGTGCGCCTCGTAAGTAGGTCCTCGTAATTTTGAAACAGGGACCAAGCAGAAGACCCATAGACTTGGCCTGCTACCCTTTGAGGTGTATTGATTGAGAACTTGGAGAATATTGTGACCACGAACCTATTTGACATGCCCCAGTCATTTTTAACGAACACCGCTCGGGTTCCGAACCCGCAACCATTCAGTCACGAGATCGTTGCCTTTGCCGATTCAGCTACCGTGGCTCACCCTAAAATTTCTTTTATTACACTTGCCTTTATTAGCCATTTATCATAAAATCTACTCATTTGTTACCTTACATATATGGGAGTATCAGATAGGTAGGGAAGTATTGTTTTCTATAAGGGCACAACACACAATTATATCAAAGCCTTACCAGGAATTGAATCCAAACCCATCGGGTCGGAGCACAATACGCTAACCACCCTACAATCTGGGCGGCGTTAATCAAAACTTGTATAAACGATTTCCATACCACAGTGTACATACGTATATGACTGATAGGGGACATAAATTTACTCTTTGTTTGTTATCCTCCCCCCTCCCATAAAAAACTATATCACGGTGTTTTACGGAAACCAGAATTTCCGCTTTGTAACCGGGCTTCTTCAAGTGAAACGCATGAATTAATGCTACCTTGTTACGTTCCCTGGAATAGCTTTCAGTCAGCGAAAGGTTTCGTTTACTGTCTGCATCTATCTCTCTTCGTGCTACGAATAGAAGCGCACAGCGCATTCATATCTAAATGTCCCAGAATCACGTTATTTCTCCCCGGTTTTCAATGGTAATTAACGCCAGATCGATACACACATCTCAGAACTGGCAGTCATGTCTTTTCACGCATTTAATGGACAATTACATTTTAGTTTTCATCCTTGAAATTAGATCATGTAACCTTTACTGCCGATACATTTATTCAAAAGCGTTAGAAAACATTAGCATTGCTAATTCAGTTGCCTCGGCTTAATTGGTATTTCAATCGCCGAGGTGAATTAAACACGTTCATTTAATTACCTGAAATAAAGTTTCTTTGCGTGATTCCGGAGCGCATAATTAATATTCTGGGATATAAATAGCTTACAGTAAAAATTAATGTTTTGAAAACTTGTTAATTATCGCGTCCCATCAGGCAGTAAAAGTTTTTTGAAAAAAAAAATTGTATGCAAGTTAATGTAGAGTTATCCGAAATTTTCACATCATTGCTGAATGTGCAGTTTAATGGCATGGTATCGATTTATTAATTCACTTTTGTTTTTCTGATAATTTTTATAGTGCGTGTTCGAAATGAGCTTTCAACAAATAAATAAAAATAGTTTTTAGCAATACAGCTATGGGTTCTTAAAAAGATAGTTAAAAAAATATTATTTAAAAAATATTTTTATGCAATTTAATACCGTTGAATAGTTTTATAGGTTTACAAATGATTCAAACAGCTAAAAAAAGAACCGATAAATAACGTGAGGAAGAACGTCAGTCATACACGAATGTTTTATGTGTGCATTACTAGATGTTGGTGCTTATTTCATTTATTTGTATTCTTGCATGATGGATCGTCTCACTTGTTTTAATACAAACGACAAAATGCAGTGAAAGATTTTCGAATTATCAAAAATACAAGTACATTAACCCATTAAAAACTATCCGAGATAGCAAATTTGGTTTGCAACAAACTTGCAGCAAGTTCAGCATGACAAGTCTGCAAGTTTGAAATAGGACTGCAGCAAGTCTACGTAAACTTCGAAGTTACCATACCTCCAACTTGCAGCAAACTTGTCATGCAAGTTACAGTACACTTGTCATGAAAGTTTGCCGCAAATTTGTTATATCAAACTTGCAGCAAGTTCATTGCAAACCACGGTTGGAAAACACCTCGCCGTTTGAAAAAAAAATAACTTTTTGTTTGGTTTAAATAACATATATAAACTGAAATTTTTAAATAAATAATTAAAATAATAAATACCTTTTGAGAGATCCATCGCAGCTTGTGGAAAGGCTTGTCTACCATGTTGTCACTCTTGTCTTTGGCCGGGAAACGCTTGAATATGCGTTCGTTATCTTAACTATCCTGCAATGACTATAATTTTCGCTGGTTAAATATTCTGAAACCTGTCGACTTCGGTTCTGAAAGGAAGTTCTCTTCTTTACTCCAGAGACTTCTAGGAGTACTTATTTTAGTAGAGGTCCAGTTGTTATTGGAAACCCAGTGGCGTTGGGGTAGCGCTCTCACGACATAGGTCCGAGGTTCGATCCCCGTACAGGGCAAGGTTGACTCAGCCTTTCATCCCTTCAGTGGGTAGACAAACTGAGGATCAAGCATACTTTAGAACTAAACACTGGGGGTTCCGCGTATAGTTGACCACCTAACTGGAACATATGTTTCTCACCACAGGGTCCCTTGGTCTTGGGAACGGAGATTGGCACCGTAGGCCCTAGCCCCCTAGGGGCTGTTGGGCCGTGGAGTTTAGTTTAGTTGTTATTGAGTAAAATTTTGATTTTCATGGAAAAACACCTATGTAGCATTTCTAGTCAGTGTAATTGTAGGTAAGATCGTCATATTGTGATCAGAATAACTACTGCTGAATAATTTTATTCATTCCACCATAAAGACATTTTAAATATCATTTAGTAAAATAAAAGTCCAACCTAGACTTCACCAATAATTTTCTTATATTAACAGTGACAATTGAATTCTAAAAACTCGGGAGTGGTATTCCGCTCGAATTTTTTTTCAGGTACATAGAAAACAAAACCGACTGTTTTCTATTATTATTCCAGTATGCTTTCGTTCTTACTTTTATAAGTGAACACTATCAAACATGTGAAATTAAACATGTGAACACCTTCACACAATTAAATTTTGTCTCTTATTTACGTTAACATTTTATTTTTTGAAAATAGCAGCATCGAAAACTGAACAATAACCGGAAGAAGACATTCAGTTTCGCAATTAACAGTTTACCTGCTACTTCCGGTTGCCTGAAGAAACCTAAATTTGACAGAAGATTACAATTTTGCTATAATGTATGTATTCAAAATTGGGTCGCTTTAAGTCAAAACTTACATATAGACATAATACAGGCATAATTCCATAAGCGATATTTTTGAACTGAGGGAGGTGAAAATCTTGAAGATAAGTCAAAATGTCGAGGTCGTGTTTTTTCATTATTACAATTCTTTTCCTATACTATTGTAACAATAAGTTACATTCGGTTCAGTTTTTTTTAAACCTCTTTCCGCGAGTCATCGTGAAAGACATACCAGAATAGGACCGATTTGAACTCGAAAGAAACTTCGGACTTCTCCCAACCAATAGAAGGGTCCGATAGTTTGGGGGATTCTGATCCCCGCTTCTCTTGAATTGACCCCTGCTTTTTCTCCTCGAGACAGTCTGATTTCTTTTAGCAGGCAAGGTTGTGACCAGAGGAGAGTAGAAGGTGAACGCTGCTGGCATTCGCGGTTTGCGGGTTAGACCTTTTGGGGAAAATCATCGCCATATTGTTTTTTAGGGCCGACGCCGACTCGAGAGCAGTCTTCGATATCTACAAATGATAAATTGATTCCAGTTGGATTCCTTAGGCATTTATTTAATTGTATAAATTCATTTAATCAGGATATATTTGTCCATGTGTTTATTAATGAGTTTAGATTTCTTCTTTCTCCAACACTAGTCCAACGTAGCATTATTTTTACAACTATGTATAAAAAAGGTAAAAATAAAACAGCTTTATAAAATGATACATTGCTAAAGAAAATGGTGTTAAAAACTAATTTTAACTTAATAAATTACTTCAATAGAGGTTTTTATGAATTTCTGAATAAATTATCGAAGCGCTATAAGTTGATGAAAAATTATAGACATATACATATAAATAAAATACACTGCACTTTTAATGTTATTACAAAGTAATTTCTTGAAGGCTTATTTTATTCATTATTCATGAAAGACAATGAATTCATAGATTTAATCCTAAAAATCTTGAGTCTTTTTCTCTAGCCCTATTTGTTTTCTTAACATAACTTCTTTTAGATTTATGTTAATATAAATAAATAAAACTCCTTATTTCTTATACGATAAGCGATTATGCGTTTTAATGAAATTATTTATGAATATTCATGGCTTCTTCAAATCATTTGTTTCTATGTTTCTTTTCAGGTTGCACAGTAATCTCATTAAATTTAGACATGAAGTAAAAACAAATAAGCTTTTTTTTTATCCGGATTTCTAATATGACGGAAAAATAATTGAATATATTAATATGCATATTATTGCATTTTTCCTCCACGTGGATCTGAGATGGTAGTTTATTAATTTTTTTTTGTGATAGTATCATTTAATTACAAGTACTAAATAGAAACCAAGATATATACTTTTTAGGCCAACGCTTTTTGTTTATAGTTATTAACATTTTTTTTTTATATTTTTGAAATAGAATGCTATCAAATAATTACATTCGGACGATGACCGGATGGTAGAATGCTGCTCTTCGGTACTAGGGTTCATAGTTTCCAATTCCGCTGCTGCCATTGATGATCGTAGCTGTTCGAAATAGGCTTTAAGCAGTAGGTCTAGGTCTCCCTAACCCTCATGAGCAGCACAGCTCACGATCCAAACCAAATCAAATATTTACAGTGAAAAAATTGCATTATACAGCTTTAGACAAGCCGCTTAACTGCTGAAACATACCAAATTTTGTTAAAAATAATTGAACATTTCATGTAAAGATAATTATTTATATCATATAAAACTGGCATTTTCTGAATAACATGTAATTCAAAAATAAATTTACAATTATAATTCTACAATAATTGTAAATTTATTTTTGAATAATACATTTACAATTACCCCCTATATAATAATAGCCTAAGTTATTTGTTCATCTGCCCTCGAATTTATGAAGAGGTTGGACCTGGAATGGATAGTGACATCCATATTGGATTCTTGATGAGTTAGGGTTAGCAACATTCGAAATCCACCCTTTCTCACTTTTCTAGCATTTAATGTTCTTATATCAAATCCCATTTTCTCCGGTTAAGAGCAGGCGATTGAATTTATCAATTTGTCATATAATAAATATGTAAAAATAACATTTTTTTCTAGCATTATGACTTCATTCCTTTAACCATCTCACTTAATCATTTCTTATTTTAAATTATTTAAATATCGTCTGCATTATTTTCATACGTTTTATCACTGAACTTAGATATTACGTAAATAATTTTCTTTTATATTTGGCTTAAATAATAGATTGGGTACATATGTGATAATCTTAAATTGAATCATCGACTATTTTTTGTTGCAATGAAAATTTTATCACCGATATTAATAACAAATTCTATCTACATCCAAGGTGTAATAGTAATGACAGTTTCATTCCTTTACTTCCATTAATTACTGTGGCAAAAAAATCGGGAAGAACTTAACGGTAATTTCGACTTAGATAATAAAACTTTGAATTATCTTTCTAAATGAATACAATGTGATTCTATACTGCATTCACAGTATCGGGAGACTTTAGAGGAGTACGAAGATAAAAAAAAATTATTGTGCGTGTACCAGATAATTCTCAGCCAAAAAACAAACCATTTTTTTTATCTGCCTCATAGGGTACTTTACAATTCTGGAAATTTTAAAAATTTTACTGATCCCGTCATATGACGGGTTATATGCTAGTAATTATAGAAAATTTTAAATTATAAAATATATCCTAATATTAATCCTTCACTACACGATTTAAAAAAATTATATTTTTTTACACATATATTTGTTCCTAGAAAGTTTCTTAAAATATATTTAAAAAATTCTTTTGATTTTTTTTACTGTTTTTTAAGGAACAATTGTGTTTGTTGCATATATGAGTTCAATGTATATTATAAATACGCTTGATAAATACCGGGTGATGAAAAAGTCCGTATAAACTTTAAAAATTCATAATAACCGGAGAAATAACCAAAATAAAAAAAAAAACGGTTTGCAGGGTTAATATCGCTAAGCCATGGGATTTTTTTTAAACAGAAAAAACAGTAACTCAAAAACAGCCAATAGACGGCGCTGGTACGAGCGACTTCGGTGGAAATACGCAAATGAAAATGTTATAAGAACTTGCTCTACTATAAATACACAACCTTACGCAAGTCCCGCATGGTCATATGCAGCTAAGACTCACATTAAGACTTTATCTGCTGCTCAAAACATTATAATTCGGCAAATCACTAATTCACCATGGTATTATCGCAATAATGAGATCCACAGCGAAATTGATCTCCCCGCTCTTCCAAATTTTCTCAAAACTTTAGCCACTAATTTCTTTTCTAATATTTGCATTGACCATTTATTGGATTTAGCCCAATATGACCATGCGGATCCTGCTAACTGTAAACGGCCCTTACCCGTTCTCAGCAGAACTATAGATTAATTTCACTGGCCCACAGCGACCAACCAAATTTCTCCTTGCATAGAGCTGAATCCCTCACTTGCATTTTCAGAACTTTGCTAAAATTCTCTCTCGAGGGCTTTTCTGTACTAGCAAAAATCTCATTGGCTCTCAGGATCCAATGAAATTTCTCCTAATCCCAAGAAGGATCCTTCCTGCGAAATCGCTTTCAAGACTGCTGAGTTCTTAATCTTCTCTTATAACTTAGAAAAAAAAATTTAACTTCTAATATTGAGTAATTGTATTCATCATCAACTATGTCAAGTACACTTAATGTACTGTACTTTTCCCTTAACTTGTTATTATTGTACTTATTATTATAATTTTAGTGTACCTTCACCGAACTCGTGAACCTTATTTTTGCTAAATCTAAAATTAATTAATGTTAGTATCCCAATCCTCATTATCGTGTTGCAATATTTGTTAATTCTCATGTCCCTGTCATACCGTATTACTGGCTTAGAGGGCTTGGCGCAGGAGAGCCAGTAAATGAAGATCCAGTGCGATGTCCAGTGCGATGTCCGCTGTAAACCATGTATGCGAACAAGGATGCTGAGTGCGAAGGATAAAGCTTTGTTGGTGAAGTTGTTTTACGTCAACCAGGAATCAAAGACCACTGCTTTGCTTCAGTTGCGATTTTAGAAGAATGTCAGGAGTGGAAAGGGGTCTTTAACAGTGACAGGTCTCATAAAGCTTGTTCAGCGGTTTGAGGAAACAGGAACGTTGGAGGATCGTGTTAGAACCGGATGACCATGTTTAAATGAGGCACGTTCGCCGCATGCTGCAGCCGAAATTGAAGTATTAGCGTCCGAATCAGTTACAGGAACGAGCATCACTCATGCAACCGGATCTGCTGCACTCTGCCGTTGATAGATTTATCCCCTGTGGTGGTGGTCATGTGGAACACATATTATTGTAATAAAAGATTTGGAGGCATTCTGTTTGTTATTTGCGTTTATTTTTCTTTAAATTGTGTACATCAGAGCCCTTTATTTTTCTGTTTTAAAAAAATCCCATGCCCTAGCGATACTAACCGTGAAAACCGTTTTTTATTTTGGTTATTTTTCCAGTTATTATGAATTTTTAAAGTTTATATAGACTTTTTGATCACCCGGTATATGAAAAATATTGATATAAATTAAAACTAAATACTTTGATCGGCTCACGAAAAACCTATTGGTTTAAGCATTAAAAATACGAGCAGAATACATAAAGCGAAATGATAGTAAAGTGATGGACACGTGCAACCCACAATCAACGATAAATAATCTTAATGTTCTCAAAGATGATATACTCAATAATTCTCATATAGAGAAGAAAGTAAGTATGAAAGAGATAAAAGGATTGATTAATATACAAACCAATGTGAAATAAATGCAAATTATATTTTCGTAGATATAGTATAATGGAAAACTTTAATTGATTTATTTTCCCGCTAAGCACTCCATGGTACAGTCATCATCGCTCGAAGATTCAACGCTAGGACCTCGGGTCAACTCTTTAATTTACTTCTGTACTTAATTTTAGAAGTTACTAGACTATTCTTCAGTTTACTGGAATGATGTTCCTAATTATTCTACTAAGGTATAAAGCAGCAACTACCTCAGTGTAACAATAAGTTCCATTCAGTTCAGCTTTTTTTATCCCTTCTCGTGAGCCATCATCAGTGACATACAGAAAAGGACCGATTTGAACTAGAAGAAACTTCAGACTTCTCCCAACCAATAGAAGGCCCCGTTGGTTTTTCGGGATTCTGACCCCTCCGTGCTGGAGTGGACCCCTGTTTTTTCTCCGCGAGGAAGTCTGAATTTTTTAGAGGACAAGGAGAGTATCCAGAGGAGAGAAGAGGGTGAACGCTGCTGGTATCCGCTGCTTGCGGGATAGACATTTTTTGGAGCGACACGAGAAAGGGAAAAGCGTCGCCATATTTGCGAGACCGAAGCCGAATCCAGAGGAGTCTTTGATATCTACAAATGATAAGTTGTATTCCAGTTGTACTCCTTAGGCATTTAATATATATAAATAATTTAATCAAAACATATTTGTCCATGTGTTTTTTAATGAGTTTAAATTTTTTCTTTCTCAAACACTAAGCCAACGTAACATTATTTTTACACTTAGTTTATCGGTCAGTCCTTAGTTCTGTCAACCAAGTATTGAGCATTAAATAAAGCTTTTTAAGTTCTTGCTTTTCGAGTGCCTTTAATTTTCCAGTTTTATCTATATATACATCGCTATGCAATGTAGGGTTAAAGTCTAATAGATCAAATATAAAGCAAATTGTTTATATCATGAATAATATAAACTTTAATCTTGTTAACCTTTAAAGCCTGAGTCACTTTTATCTATTATATATTGATGCATATATAAAATCCAAGTTAACATAGACTGCACAGAATAAAATAAATATGACGTTTAAATAACTTTGAATGCACGTCATCAGCTATCGTTTTAAACATAATAGGATGCCAGTGACGAAAAAAAAACTTCCTGGAAAAAGATTTATTTGGTATTACATGCAAAATAAGTACTATAAAAGGGAGTTTTATAATAAATAAAGCAATTTCTCATGATTTCAGTCTATGCACATTCCTAGAAAGTAAATTTATGTACGATGTTTGGAAAATTATAAAGTATCGATTCAAATGGAAAATTTATAAATAATATAAATTACTTGAATATTTTGTAGGTTGTTTATAAGATTGCCTTCTACCTACTCTCTAAAGAAAAACTTGTTCTATGAAATCATAAAATATTCTAAAAACTATTAGCAGTAACTAAAAATTAACGCCGGGGATCAACGAAATAAAAATATTATTGTAATACAATATTCATTTTAAAATCTTTGCTTTCTAGAACAGACAAAATTTCTCATAAATTTGTGACAAATAGAGCAAAATAGCATAATGTCCTTTGAAATGTTTTAAGAACAAAAAATAATGAATTAATAATTCATAGATGTGCCTTTCAACATTCTAGTCTGGTCTATGTACATAATTCTCAATATCACTAACGTAATCTCGTGGCAGATTTCTGCTCTTTTGTGTTAAAGTTATCCAAACAAATGCTTCAGCAACTTTTAAAGGACACAAAAAGATAATGAGTTTTATAAATAACAGCTTCAAGCGAATTTAAATTCACCTGTCTGAATTTTTTATAGTCTTTTTTTCCTTGTTCTAAGCCCCTATTGTTATCACTTTGACATATGCTGTAAGGCTCTGCTGTGAAGCCTGACAGTATATGACGTTTAAAAGTTTTTCTAAGTTTTCTGTAAAACAAGCAATATTGCTGAATCTTGTATATTTTAACAGAATTTAAAAAATGATAAAGAATTTAACAGGGAACATCTACTTTTCTTAAGTTATTTCTTTACTTTTTTAGCGACTATTTTTTGTCAAAATACATGCGATTTCATTAAATGCAGACGTACATGATCTCTTTAAGGCTTTATACGAAATCAACCTCTATGCTTTGAAAAAACAACAGAACTAGTTTAGGATTCACTTTCCTGATAAAATATACGTGGATTTCTCGTAGAACTAAGAAATATTTCCTACAGTTTAAAGTGAAATCACATGTCAACCTGAAACAAAATATAAAGATATCGTTTCGTTATCTTTATATTCTGAGTATTCGTAAAAAAAATATTCGTTATCACATGAGAAATCCGAACATTCTTCATTAGGAAAATGAATCATAAACTGAATGTGTTTCTTTTTCAACATGAATGATGTGTAATAAATCCTTTACACTGTCAGACATCTAGTTTCCAATACTATATAATGTGTAACAATTATGCATATAGAAATTTATTTTTACTTGTGCCGCTTATTTCCCTTCACATACTTAAAATTTATTTAAAATAAGAGAAGATTAAATGTATCGACAGAATGATAAGTAAAATTAGTGGATAATTAGCATGCAGATTCTCCTGCAAATATTTTTTTACATAATTCGGATACTTAAAATTCAATACTAAAATTGCTTTAGTATTCAAAAGGAAATGTTAGCTTAAAATCCCAAGAGTACTTATACATAAGAGTACACACAATAATTTTAATATGAAATATATAAGAAGAATATTGTTTTTCGGTGCCTTCCAGTGACTGATTTGGATTAGCACTCTACGTTTTACTATTCTGCTACAGGAAGGCTACTGAAACTGTGATCAACTCTGGCGTGAACATATGTGCCAGCAGTCAGATTTTAAATCCACGATCTCCGGCACTGAAGAACAGTTGTTATCCCTCAGACAAAATCTAGTTCTGAACTGTTGGAGTACTTAGCAATGATGAATGAATAAAATCACTGGCTTGACAATCCACAAAGTTAGCAGTTGCAAGAGGATCAAATATTAAAATAGAAAAGATGTACCAAAGCCCAATCAGGCATAGTATTTAAACTTCAAATCATCTGGCTTCAGAAGGAGCATCCAGAATTCATGTCTCTAACACTATATTACAGCTTTTTGTGGAAAATAAATCTATTTAAATAGTAAGTTCAGTGACTGTTTCATAAAGTATTTTGCGAAGCGTTTACCTTTCGTTCCTCTCTTTACCAACACGTTGCCATTTTCATTGTGAACAATTTCGTTGAAGAGAGTTACACGCAATTCGCTTCATTGAAGAAATCGATCCATTTTCTTTTGATTCAGGAATCTGTACCCAAAGGATTATAGTTATATGTGATATTTTCTAAAGCAAAGAAAGCTCAAGAAGCAGTAAATATAATTTCAGTCGTAGAGTTCAAAACAATAGTTGTATTCAAAATCAGAAGTAGTTGTACTGAAACACTTTTGATGATAGCAATTTCTTAATCATATGTCTAAATATAATGGAAGAAATCAATCATAATTGATTAAGTTACAAAATATAAAAAAAAGTATTCAATAGTTTTTTCTTCAATCGTATAATTATATTTTATGAATAAAAACAAAACTGTCTGTGGGAAAATAATATAGCATGCGAAATAAACTTACCTTATATCATACAGTGAAATAAAACTAGAACGTTTACAGATTGTTCTGCTGATTACATGATCTTAAACACAGAGCTGTTTAAATTTTTTTAAGGATTGTAATGAAACAAAAAGATGTTGAGTTTCAATTTTTAAAATTTTCAATTTTTTAACGAAATTTTTCTAAGGGGAGTATAAACTAAAAACTAAACTCCTCGAAGCAACAGCCCTTAGGGGGCCAGGGTCTACGGTGCCAATCTCCAATTCCGAGACCAAGGTCCTGTGGTGCGAAGCATATGTTTCGGTTAGGTGGTCAACCTTACGCAGAACCCGCAGTGTTTAGTTCTTACACATGTTTGATCCTCAGTTTGCCTACCCACTGAAGGGAGAAAAGACTGAGTCAACTTTGGCCAGTCCGGAAATCGAACCTCGGACCTGTGTTGTCGGAGTTCGAAGCGCTACAACAACTGGGCTTATAAGGAGAATATATAATGTTGTTATATTACACAAAACTGTATTAGAAAAGCATTTTACGAAAATGCGAAAGCATTTTATAAAAATTGAGTCATCTAACAATATTTTGAAAAATGTTCCAAATGCACAATATACTAACCGATTTCTTTTATGTTTTTCAGTTTATCTATAAAATTTATACAAAAATAAGGCAGGTATAGAGTTTTACTTACGTTAAATATATTTTATATAAGACAATTATTTAAAATTATACACTATTTTAGTAATTTAGTTTCGCCCTTTTATGGTATTAAATCCCCTATAACTCAAGCAAATACTTTGAGATTTTTAAAAGCACTCACAATATAATAAAAAATACGTTAATAGAAAATTCCCAAATTTTGAATAAGATATATATTAAAGTAATGAACCTGGAATAAATCGAAATTATTCATTCAATACAAAAATGGTCAAACAGGAAAAGGATTTTAAAATTTTAAAATAAAGGTATATGACAAATATGCTTCAGTGCAGTGAAAAAATTTTGCTTTTTAACCCTCTGGCTGCTCATCCCACGATTTCCTCTAGCAATTCAAGCCGTTAGCAAAATTTCAACATCCCACGATTTTCGCGGACATGCGTTTATCTTCCTTAATTAATGAGCACATCCTACCTTTTTACTGTCTAACCAGTGAAATAAATTATATAAAGTCTTAGACGATTAATTATGTAATAAACTATAGGTCGAAAACTATAGTTATATTAAATAATAGAATTACAGATATTATTTTATAAATAGCAATTAACTGTAATTCAACTGATATTTATTAAAAAATAAATTTTGTATTGATAACATCTAAAATTAGTTTTTTTGACAGCTTAGTTTCTCATGATAAAAATCAATATCAAAAATATTTTCTAGAAAAAAAAATACGTATTTCAATTCTCTAATATGTATATAGACTTAAAGTACGAAAAAAAATATGCAAATTTTGAAGAGATTTCGGTTTACAAATTGAGCAGTCACAGCGTTAAAATATGTCTTTTGAAACGTTTTTATTTAACTTGGTTTTTTTTTTCAGAACAAAAATCCTTTTATATTTTTGGTCAAAATCAGTCATTTTGTAGTTTCCATGTACCTTTAAGAAAGAATAAGCTAATTTTCTTGCAGGTTCTGAAAAAACTTCACTCCCGTTTTAAAATCGGGAACTGGAAAGAAATTGAAAGCCACAGGCTTTCCTACTTGAGTGCATAACTGGAACTCATAAAAGATGGTCGCATTTCAGCCGTGCCAAAAACTGTTGCTTAATCTATCTAAAAAAAGAAGACTTTTTGCATTTACTCTAGTCTAACGATTTAGAAAAAAAAAATAAAATAAAATAGCAAGCTCTTTTGTATCTCAGAATTCAGCAAATCAGTCACTTGGGAATGCAAATCTCAGATTACATTAGATTTTTTTTTTCAGAAATCTTTCTTTAAGGATCTTATTCGTATTTCAGGA
>CM063504.1:12188254-12200754 GCA_032207245.1 Pardosa pseudoannulata
ATATGTATATATATATATATATATATATATATATATATATATATATATATATATATATATATATATATATATATATATATATATATATAAAACAAGTACTTTTCTAGTACAGTTTCAGTTTTTCAAGTACATGTATAAATGGCTAAATATTACAAAATAAATAAATTTTATGAGTCACAATTCATCTAAAAACAAAATAACCCATAAAAGGGGTTTTAAAAGGTCACTTGACGTCATTTATTATATCTACTGAAACCGATGGATGGGTGTGAAGCTGCTAATATTTAATAAGCATACGATCTCGAATAGCTACAAATTCACATTTCAACCTCGTAAATATGTTTATTTGATTAGCAGCACTATCGTGGGAGGAGTCCATGGGAAGAAATGCATATATTTTTTTTCTTTTCCTCAAGTCTAACAAAAATGTCTTCTCTATAAGTCTCTAAGGAATAGTTGCTAGAAGTATTTACTGGAAGTACATACTTTCTGAAGAAGTACAACTCGCTCTGAAGGATTAAATTTACTAGTCTGCTGGGAACTCGGAAGGATAACTAGGTTTAACACTCCAGGGAATCTTTCCCTTGTGTAGGTTAATCCCTTATACTTTACCTGAAGGAACAGTAAATGGTCTAAGGTACTGGATCATATTGAGAAAAATAAAAGATTCTGTGTCCTCTAGAGTTATAGGGGGAAGCAGTTTTCATAATATACATCACTTCCTTAAACCGCAAAATCCCCTGCTATTTATGCTGCTAAAAACGTGAAATTTTTACTAAGAAAAACTTTGCTGTGGCTTAAACTTCTATAAAGAAGGCCGGAATTCTAACACTTGGGAGCTGCGTTTAACAGTCTTTTTATAGAATGATAACTTAAAAATATACTTCATAAATAGGCCAGTACTCTTAGAGCACTTTCCCACTTACCGACACGACAAAGTCTGTATCGGCCGGTAAATAATGCAACGACTAAACGATATCGTGTCGTCTAGAAAGCAGTTTTTCCACACTACCGATATCGTTTCATTTACAGATGGCGGTAAGCTCGCAAAAATTTTATAATGACTGAAGTAGTAACTTTTATAGACTTAGTACAATATTTATTGTTAAAAAAGTAAATTTTAATGCTGTTTCATTGCACACATTTTAAAAATACCGGATGCTAATACTAGGCACCAATTTCTTATATTCTTTCCACCGGTGATATGCTAGTGAAGCTTTGGCTCCGAATTTTTTTTTTTTGTGAAAAAATCCATTTAACACACTACATGTGAGTCGTTTTGGCGTAGTGTTAGCGCATTGTGCTAGCATTTTTCTGCCTGGAGTTCGATTCCCGGTGTTTTTTTTACTATTCCATTTTAAAAATTTTAATTTTTTTGTAACTCTCTTAAATCTGCTAAAATTCTGGCATATCTTTTAATAATTAAAATGATTTTTGTTTAGGACAATAATATATTAAAAAAATACGAATAAAAATGTTTTTAATTTTAATTGCTCTTTTCTAATTGTATGTAATAATTTTTGTCCTTTTCATTTCTCTTTTTAAATCTATTTAATTTTAACTATTAACACATTTACCAGATTATTTTTTTCTTTAGTAACTTTACCTCTTTATGTTTATTAAACAATCTTAAATCCAAATTTGATATACTCAATAATTTTCTTTCAAAAGCAATAGTATGTGATAAATAAACTTATTAATTATTACAGAAGAGAACTTAATATAATAGATGTGAAATTCAAACAGTAATAATAGCAAACCTACGGTAAAATTGCATTTTATGATCAAGCAAGTGAGAATAACATAACATTAAAATCCGAGCAGAATGTGTCAATTTAATGCGTAAGAAATCTAAGTATTTAAATATTATATTAATAATGAATTTAAAATTAAAGTCATGTAACGACTATATTACAAAAAATAGAATTTATTAATCCAAAGTAAACAACGTGAGTAGCTATAGCTCGTAGTTGGACCGTGTCAAGTGGGAAAGCGCTCTTACGGAAGACAAAAAGCATAAGATATTGGCCCTAAAACGGAAGATGTGTCTTAATACTTAGGTGGCTGATAAAAGCGAGTTCAGGAGTCTTAATTTCACTTTTTACGTGACCATGAAATAGAACGAAGTGTGATAAAACATAGTACATAGCTGTCGTGTAGGTAAGTGAGAAAGCGCTGTTACGTTACGAAGTCTAAGCAAAGAAGAATCAATTTAGTATGGAAAATAGAAGATGTCTCTTAATACTTAGCTGTATATACGGCTGATAAAAAACTTCAAAACAGGAGTTCTTTAATAATTTTCACTTTTTAATTCTCCTAAACCATGAAATATGAACTAAAGTTGAAGTGGAATAATAAAACATAGTACATAGCTGTCGTGTCGGTAAGTGGAAAAGCGCTCTTACGTTACGAAGTCTAAGCGAAGAAGAATCAATTTAGTATTGCAACCAGAAGATGTCTTTGAATACTTAACTATATATACGGCTGATAAAAGACTTTAAAACAGGAGTTTTTTTAATAATTTTCACTTTTTAATTCTCCTAAACCATGAAATATGAGCTAAAGTTCAAGCGAAATAATAAAACATATTACATAGAAATATTTTACAGAGATGGGATTACCTTTTTCTGAACAAAGGCTGAAACAGTTAAGATAAACTCCCATTGTTAGCATGATCATTCTTTATTGAGCAAAAATCGAAAAGAAAATTTGATGAATACGAACCGGCTTAATTACGTTCTAGATTATAATAGTACACTCCGACAGAAACGTTCTCGTAATTTTCTGTTTTGAATAGGTTTGCTTATTGAAATTTTATCTCGCAGCTTTCAAAAATCCCAATGCATGAGTTTGTGGAAATACATGGTTGATTGTTTAATAGATCCGCGACATTTTTTTAAATAAAAATTAAAGAATTTAAGAAAAATTGAATTTATCTTGGTTTAACGAATTACCTGTTCATTAAACAAAAAGATTTAAAGCAATTTTCATAATTTTTTTTCCAAATGCAGTAATGCTGTAGATTTGTTTAAACAAAAGATCTAAAATACGTCTTATAGTTGTAAACTTGGGGGACAACTTAATGAGAAACCTTAAATGCAAAAGCTGAATCTAAATTTTAATAAGCACATTTCATCACCCAAGGGGGTTCCAATTTGCATACTTTGATATTCATGACGAACTTCCTCATTTTTTTGCTTATACTTTGTTTACAAAATAAAGCCCGCAACACAGATGTTTTTGAAATCTCAATTTTTAACCTGTCATACAATTGGGGGAAAATGTCATTTAGACAGGCGTTTGCAGGTATTTTTTAACCGAATGTTATCTTTTGTCACTTTGTCTGCATTAAAGTTCTAAAGTTAGAATCAATACTTTTTTTTCTATCTTTCAAGCACTTCAAACATTCTAAGCTCCAAATAGAAATATTAATTCATTTTTGAAGAATTCCCTTTATATTTTTTTACGACGAGAAGTATTGTTTTGCCTGTACCGCGAGAAACCTGCATTTCTAAATTCTTTTATCCCCTACTCTTTTCCAACTGTTTGAATTGAATAATTTTCATTGAATCATTTCCGAAAAATCGAGCTTCATTGAACGGATTCTTCACGAGTATCATTAAAGAACGAAAATCTTGAGACGATAACAAGCTAGCTTTTTATGACATTGTCAGCTTTTCTAGGAGAGATAACTAAAAGAAATATCCGGGACAAATGTGATATTGGTAACTCATTTTGGAGAAATGCGAGGGTGATGCTTTTTAGCGGCTCTTTTCTAAATGTTAAACCTAGAAATATCTCATTGAAATGCTAATATTTTTAAGCCATTCGTATTTGAAATTTCGTATGCGCGTGTTCTGTTTTGCCTTGAGCTTTTTTATGAAATGTTTCCTTTTATGTAATGCATTTTTTTGCATGTAATTTGAGAAGAAGCATTAAGTGAATTTATGGGCTGTGTGATTTCTTTATTTTGAATCCCCGCAGAGTGAATTATGGATGCAAAAAGAAATCCTTTCATATTTGAACTCTATTCTTAATGAACCAGTATGTGTGTTAAAAAAATTCTACTGTCCCCCGTTCAAAACAACTGAAAACCTACCAATCAAAGTGATAAAAATATTCTTCTTTAAATTTGTACTTGGACAGATTAAACCTAATATGATCTTAGTAAAAGATAAATATTCTTCTGCAAAGATACATATTTTTAAATTATTATATTTATAACTCTATTCTTAATGTACCAGTATGTATGTTAAAGAAATTCTACTGTCCCCTGTTCGAAACAACTGAAAACCTTCCAATCAAAGTGAACTTTAACAAAAATATTTTTCTTTAAATTTGTACTTGGACTGATTAAACCTAATATGATCTCAGTAAAAGATAAATGTTCTTTTGCAAAGATACATATTGTTAAATTATCATGTTTATTTAGTAAATTTTGAAGTAGAAATAACTGCAAATCAGAATTACAATGCACTAAGTCCATTTTATGAAAGAACGATATTTTTTTATATTTGTGAATAATTTGTTCTCGTCTATTTCTTTTTATTATTATTATTATTATTTCCAACCAGGGAGCACTTATTTTTAAACCCTTGGTGGTAAACAGCCTACCCTAAGGATTAGGCTTTGAGATGTATACCACGAAACAGTTCACTCCGCAACAGTAAAAAAAAAAAAAAAAGAGTGAATATAGTCATGAGTTAACATTTAAAAATGTCCATAGTTTAAATAATTAAAACGAAACCCTGGAAGAAGGTAGTATTATGCTTGCCGTTAATGTTAAAGTAAGAAATAAAGGTTAAAACTAGCGAAAAAAGGTTATAAAATAAATAAGATAACCAAAACTAAAATGAAGCCCTAATTTTGGTGATGTTAATTGGGTTCCAAGATAATATTAGGAACAAGTTGCTTTTATACAATTAAACTTGGAGAGAGGGGGAGGTCTTCAAGCATGGGTCCAGCTCCGGAAGTGATATTAAACAAACACTTGACTGTACAGATATTTGAATTTGTACTATTATGTACTAAAGAGCATTACAAAAATTTTACAGAATTCGCTAGTACCACAGCATAGATACTTGTCATCCATTTTATTATGGGGTTATTTTATCTTATACAATCAGCTGCTTGCTGTCCACGACATATAAGCATCCCACTCTACTTCATAATACAATAGAAAGAAATAACGGGGGCCCTCTGGAAATTTAGAAGCAGGAACCAAGCAAAAGTTCAAGATCTTCAACCACGAACCTGTTTTACACACACCAACAACCATAAGTTAACTTGGTAGATCTTTGTCAGGCTCGAGTCTCGAACTCTCAACCCTTTGGTTGTGAGACGTCATTGCAGATTGAGCTACTGCAGCACCCGCAAATGTGTGATAAAAGCTTTGCCTCCATTTTCTAAAATTAAGATGCTTAATGAATCGGAAAATATACTATTAACCAGCATTTTTCGAGGTAAACATCTTTATTTGGGCTTATTTTTTCAATTTTCGTTTTCCTTATTTCCCTTTACTACGTATTTCTTATTATTTCTAAGACGTTTATAAAGCTTTTCACTAAATTCGATCCAACTCAAATAAATCTGTAAAATCTTTATTATGATCCTTTGTAAAATTACTACCCTTTACTTCTGATGCAAAATGTTAGGCATGTAAATTTCAAAAATAATATTCAGTAAATTTTAAAATTGTTTAAGTAATAAATAATTATCCAGTAATGATGTGCAATAAACATTTTAAAATCTACTATTACATTAAGAACAAAAACAGATGTACCAATATTGACTTTTGTATCTGAGAATATAGGGAAGCTTTAAATTTTTATTTATTAATACTGTTTCTAACTATTTTTAGTCAAAAATTTTATTACATTCATAACACCAGTCATAGAGCTACATCTAGCATAAAACATATTTACTTAATATTAATTCAGGGAATGTCAATATTTATTATTAAATTTCCTCAAAATTAATACTGTAGTTTATTTTGTTTTTATTTACACCTTTAAAAGCATATTGTATTTTCTATTTAATAATGCTTACACTATTTGAATTTAATATTCTGGAGAAAAAAGAATTTTATAATTGTTTTTAAAATAAATTCATTTTACTTAATAATAATTTGTCATTAAATGTACAAGCAATAATTCTGTTTAATAATTTATTATATCACATTAATTATTGTCATTACTTTTAAAGCAAAATAGTCGAATTAGATAAAAAAAATTTAATTACAGTTAATCATTGCAAAATATTCTTTTCTTTATTAGCAACTTTGTCATATTAGTAAGGCCAGCATCCTAAGAATACATGTAGTATGAAAATATTTCAGTCAAAATAAATAAAATATCATTTGATGATTTAATGATTTGATATTTTGATGACTTAGAGTAAAATATGATAATATTTAGTGGTAAAAATGTTTAAATTTAGTGAGTTTTATGGAAAGTAGTAGAAAATTAAGCAATAAAAATACGAAAATTTATATAGATATATATTATTAGCTGGGTTGTAAGGTGAATATCGTATATATCATGTTAGTGTAGAATTTTTTGAGCATTCGGACCGAGCACAGCCTACATACATATTTATTAAAATAATTACTATTGGAAATTAATTAAAGGCGGTCGTTACGGGGATCTCATGCACAGATCGATCCATTAAGGATATAACTTTTTATATATTCTAATAAATAGCATTAAAGGGAGGAAAAATCTAAAGCGTGCAAGCGATGAGTTTTCAAAAACATTGCAAGATTAACTTATTCCAAGATTACCATTGCAGGATTGCCTTAGAACAAATGCTGACGTGCAAGCCTCCTGACTTTTAACGAGGACATTGTTTACTTAAAATTACGATTTGGAAGGATTTGAAAGAGGAACACCTTAGAGAAGCTAGATTCAGTTTATCTATTTCAGTTTTATTCTGCGTTTTTCAGAGATTCCTGATTTTTTCATCAACCAAGAGAACAAATTGTACGTTCAGTGTATAGGACTTCATTTTTGTTAATTCGTCCAGCCCAATCTTTCTCTAGACCTGACTGTGGCGTTTTAAAATGACTGGCTGGTATACACTGTCTACCAATAAGTATTTGGACACCTGTGATAGAAAAGAAAAACTAACTTTATTCAAAATCAATAGTTGGTAGAGCCTCCACGAGAGGCAATTACAGCGTGAACCCACAACCGTACTTTCCACAATTCTTTGAATTACATCTAGTGGTATTGTCGTCCACTCGGCTTGGAGTTGACATACAAGTTCCTTCACCGATTTTGGACGGGTAGTGCATACCTTAATTCGGCCATCCAACTTACCCAGAGATTCTCGATAGGGTTCAGGTCGGCTCTGGGCAGGTCAGTCTATTCGATAATTTCCATTGGCACCATACCAATGCTTGGTTAACCTCGAAACATGACAACTGTCATTGTTGTCCTGAAAGTAACAGGGGTCCAACCCGTAAAATTGCCACAAAGTAGGAAGCACATTGTCATCCAAAATAGTGCAGAGGCATCAGCTTTGAGCTTACCATGAATGGTCACCAAGGGTACAAGTCCATACTAGGAGAAATACCCCAGACCATAATTCCACACCCTCCGAACTTGACTGTTGGCACAATACATTGTGGCAGGAAACGTTCTCCAGGCAGACGCCAGACCCAGACCCTGCCATCCGAACGGTAAAGGGTGAACCCTGATTTGTAGATCCAAAGAACCCGTTTCCACTGATCTACGGTCCAATTTCGATGTGCTTTGCACCACATTAACCGAGCAGCCCGGTTGGACTTTGTGATCAAAGGCTTATGGGCAGCAGCACGACCATGAAAATCAAGTAGATGTGCTTCCTTACGAATGGTATTCATTAAAACAATACTTCCGGATGCCTGTTGAAACTCTACACGGATGAGGGCCATTGGTTGAGTGCGGTTCTTCCGAATTTCTCTGGACAGTACTTGTCGGTATCTATCTCCCTATTTCGTTGGTCTGCCGACTCGGGGCACATTCCGTCAATCACCGCTCACCTTCCACTTTTTAATCACATAGGCCACTGTCAATTTTGGGTACTTCAGATCGCTAGATATGTACCTTAAGGATCGGCCACATTTGTGATACCCGATAATTATACCTTTCTCAAAATCACAGAGCTCAATCTCCGCAGCATCTTGCATGCGACAAATGCCGATGCTGTTTCCTACAAGATGTATACCGTCGGAGGCAGTGACGTACCTCAGGATCGCAGATATTGTCATTTGTATAGGTGCCCAAATACTTATTGGAAGACAGTGTAGTGTTTAAAAGCTTTCTCGCAATGACATTTTTTCAACATTTTACTTTTTGGTCAAATTTAGATTTATTTTTAGAATTTTATGATTGTACATATGTCAAAATTTTTTTTGTCTAAATGGAAAAGGTTACTCAAGATATAAAAGTTCTATAAAAGATATTGTTTTTTAAGTTTATAGTCTGTAGGACAAATTAAGAGAAGGGTGAAGAGGAAGAAGTCAAGGAGTGCTATCTTCAATGAGAGTCGAATGAGAAAGAAAGAAGTATATATGAGATTTTCCCGAATGTGAGGGCACACAGTAAATAAACTTTAATGTGAATCAAGCGTTAACATAAAAGGCATCATATCTACTTATTAATCTTGTTGTTGCTGTTGAATGTTAATGTGATTCTTTTTCTACAGATATTTTTTCCTTTGAATCTAACTGATAATCTCATTGTATTTGCATTGTTAGCAAGCTATATGTTGCTGAACTATATTTTGTTAATGGCATTGCAAAAAAAGTATGTAATGGTTCAAAAAAGATGTTTTAGAGGATAACAGTATGTTGAAATGGTCACGAGAAAGAAAATTTTAGTTAGCTTTATTTCTATTGTATTTAATTAAGATGGAAAACTGTGATACCGGTTAGTGAATAATTGGAGTAACATTTATTGAGTGTCTCTGGCTAGATCAGGGAAAAAAATACTTTGCGTTAAAACTATTTTTCATAAAATATTATTAAAATGCTACAAAATTTATGCCTATCTTTACTTTCATGTTTCAGCACATTAGTTACATTTCCAGTTGTTAAACTATTTTCAACTCAGTTACAAATCAGTTACAACACTGATTTAATTGATCAAGACAAGAATTAGAGTTATAATTTATTTATTGTAATGATAGATTATTATTATTTAACAACTGTAAATGAAAATGGGTCTGAAATGCCTCAATATTTATTCATATTTTCCAGGCAAAACATAAATTCAGGAATCGGGGCATGGAAAAAAATATCTCCAATTCCTTCCAAATTATTGACGATTCATATTTCTTGATGGCGCCTTTCAGACTATTCGCTTTCGATAATAATGACTAAAAGATAACTGTTCATTAATTAGAGCTACAACATTTAATAATATAATAGTATTCTGTATAATAATACATTTAGTTAAGATACTTACGAGGGCTTATCATACAATCAGAACAAATCAATGTATATAATTAAATACCAGGAAATTATGTGCTGCCCACATCAGGTATTTTGTTTGATTGCTTATCCCTAGGATTATATAAAATGCTATATCAAACGTATTATAAAATTAATCTACTTCCTGGAGTGATTCAAATTTATTACTTTTTACAGCCGTTTAATCAATTCTTTTACTTAAAATGATTGAAAAAAATGGTTACGAAATAAATTAAATAAAAAGAAACCTTTTGGGAATAATAATAAAAGGTGTAATGGTGACTGAAATCCTAATATTTGAACAGAATTTGCTAACTTATGACTTTTAGCATTTCAATTTTATAACGTTTTATTTGCTGTTGATACTTATCCTAGCTCATTATGACATATCGCAAATTGTGAATACTTGTCACGGCCAGTAAAATTCTACGTCATTGTGTTGAGTGAATAAGCTTGTTAGCTCTTGTGACTACATTACTTCAGTTTGTTATTCATGAATTCTCAGGTCGCATATTTTACCTTCCAATTCTTTGAAAATAGATCGGAGCAAATGATTCTGACATTTTGACAGTGTTCGTTAAATTAAAAATTTAAATATACTTATTAAGACTTAAACATAGTGCATATAGGGATAGAATAAATTGGGAAATACAAAAATCGTGAGTCGTAGAATATAAAATTTTCTCACATTTTACGAGGATGTCACAAGAGAAAATGAGCTTAATGTTTCAAGATAATGACGAAAGATTTTACAAATCACGGAAGTAGATAAAACTTGTGATATATTAAAATACTTCAAAACAAGTAAAAGATTTTTGTACAAATGCAGGTAACTAGCATTTTATCATACAATCCGGTAATTTGTTGTCTTTTTTATTATGGGAGAACCATATTGGTAGGACAAGATCACTCACTCCCTATGAGAAGACAACAAACAAATGCATTGAATCCTTACTCAGAAATCGAACCCAAAACCATCTGGTGGAAGCACATTATGCTAAACGCTATACAATAAGGATTGTAAGAAACAGAATTAGGATGATGAAAGTTAAAGTGTAATTAACTATATATTTAAGAAGCCTGTAACTTTTATGTATATGTGTCACACTTTTTATATATCTATAATACCTTGACAGAATACCAGTGGCGTTGGGGTAGAGTTTCACGCTTGCAGGACACAGATCCGAAGGTTCTAACCCTGGGATGGACGAGGTTGACTCAGTCTTTCATCCTTTCAGTGGGTAGACACACTGAGGACCAAGCATGCTTGGTAACTAAACACTGGGGGTTCCTCATAAGGTTGAGCACATAACGGAGCATATGCTTCGCATCCCAGGGCCATCATACACTTTCTTTTCCCCAGTTATCTAATTTCTTGATGTACCGAAAAGAAATATTAATATTTCTTATGTACAAAAAGTATTTTTAATTGCTTTTATTTAACAAGAAAAGCGACAAAAATACACTATAAAGTAAAAATATTGTGTGAGCTTTAAGTTATGCTGCTTGCAGATAGATTAAAAATATCTGTAATTGGGATTCCTAGTACTCATAACAGCTTTTTGCATTTACCAAACATATATTATTTTTTACTAAAATCTAATTTTTTATTATTGAATATTGTATTGCTACCGGAATTGAACCTACACTTAAGAGGCAAAACATTATGACTCCCCCCTACATTTTGCAATGAATTTACGTGGATGAAGTGGAAGGCACGTGATTAGGTGGAAGTGGTATTAACTGCTGCTGCAGAGTCTGAAGAATTATTCTTTCACTTACTTCTGTGTGTGATGGGAAAGGCTGCGATAGAGGGCAGATTAATGGCTCGAAGGCTCGGAACAAGTAGTTCCGAAACTGCAAGACTCGTGGGTTGTTCGAAATCAACAGTTGTTAGTACTTATGCAAAGTGGATGAATGTCTGTAAAACCAGCAGTAGACGACATGGTGTTGGACGTCCACACGATATCAAACAAAAAGGTCGTCGAAGACAGTGTCACATGGTGAAGCAAAACCGGAGCCAGGCAGTGGCTCAGCTGACAACCCAATACAATGCAGGGTCAAGCAGAATAGTATCGGAACACACTGTTCAGCCGACACTGTTGGATATGGGGCTACTTAGCAAACGTCCCACTGATAAAGACTATCTGATAAAGCGTCATCGCCAACAGCGACTACGCTGGACCCTGGAACATCACGACTGGTCCATGGATCAGTGGGAGAGATTTGCCTGGTCAGATGAATCACGGTTTGTCATTCATCGAGCCGATGTCCATGTCAAGATACGCCGTCTTCCAGGAGAGCAGTTCCTCTCTCAATGAACATTAGGTCATACAGTCCGATGGTGGCGGTATTATGCTTTGGGGAATAAAATAGACCAATATTACAATGTTGCCTACAGCCTAGTTATACTTAGTCCGTCACTTGTGAATCTTTCCCAAGCCTTATTCACCTTTGGTGTCATACTTGGATAGACAGTTCTTATCTCTGTCTTGCAATCTTATATCTCCCTGAAGAGTCATAAACCATCCCTTATCTTTTATCAGAATTCTTTGATCCTCTTTTCTCAATTACTGTTAACATATATGAGGTTTGATTCAATATAAGTTAATTAATTAATCCAGAAAACTTTCTTATATATTTTTTATATTGAATCGCCTCATTACAATATAGAATAAATATATGAAAACAAGATTGTTTGTATTGTCCTGGAAGTTTAAATTAGCTATATGTCTAGTTGTGGACTGTAATACTTGTGGAGAACATCACTATCACAAGGATGGTAAATCTATATAAAGCTCAAAGGATTTAATGTACATGCTACTGCTACATGGGGATTGATTTAAATGGATTACACAGAAAATAGTTATGAAATATAGTACATCTTTATCTTATTTTATTGAATATAAGTTATTCACAAAAATATAATTATATTCTGCGGGTGAAAAGAAAGCGTCAAATTTTTATTTAAGCTTCTAAAATAAAACTTATTCGTTTCATTATTTCATATATTTTAATACTACCAAAATGATACCATGAAGTACCT
>CM063504.1:12205754-12208254 GCA_032207245.1 Pardosa pseudoannulata
ATAATTTTGATATATTACAGATCCCCCCCGAAAAAAGAGAAAATCGTCTCGCTGATGGGTGACATTTTCACAACTTATAATAGTACAAATATATGATTATCAAAATTTTTTACAAGAAATTGTAACATTAAACGAATAAATTTAGTGTAGAAGAGTCAGAACTGTCTTTCTAGTGTGTCAGAATTGGAGACATCAGGGTTACAGAGTCAGAAGCTTGGTCTGTAACTCATCATAAGTAATTCCACACCATCACATCAAAATTTAAATCTATCAAGTTATACCGTTCCTCTGACTCTCCTGCACCATCACAAAATCTCTATACAGAATCAATATATAAACAACTAAATAATGAAAAGATAATATACAATGAATATAAACAGAAACATAATAATACACGCAAATGAAGGTTTACAGTAAACAAGTATTTAAGAAAGTTTATCATTATGAAATTCAATATTTTTCCTAAGCAAAACTTAACTCAAACTGTTCAAATTATGCTTTATTAAAATTTTACTGAAATAAACTTTGGAGAAGGAAAATGGCTGTCCTCTGTGGTGACCAACGTGAAAATTGTTAGTGACCCCGAGGGTGCTCACACAAAACGACAAAAGGTTCATCCCTCTGTGGGAGGCGACTACCTATTGTTTTGTGATAGGGCTCTCCAACGTTATGACATTTGTGAACAACATTTTGAAACCTTTTATTTCTTTTTTCTCTACCAAAGATCAGAGGTATGCGGGTAACAGTTTCCCACATCTTGATCAGCTACAAACGTTACTCATCTTCAGTGTGAAAAAACCGAAACACAATAATCAGATTGAACTTCAAAAATATCTCGGAGAGTGGAAGGGGCTTGCCTCGAAGGCGATGACGGAATGACCGTTCATGACCTAGAGGAAGCTGAAGAGCAAAACGACAAAGGACTCGCCTAAGCTATCCCTTGACTTTGCAGAGGGTCTCTCCGGAGTTAAATATTAGAAAAAAAATTAATTCCACACTGAAAATCAAACTGAACTACTCTTCGAAACATTGTTCATTTGTAAGTTTTAACTATCCTGTATTTAATTCACATTAGGAATTTAGACGTAAAACTGCATTATCTCTTAAATTTCAATCAAATTTTCATACTTAAAATGAAAACATTACCTATTCTATGAAAATTCTCTTAATTAATCAAATTAGATATTCCTTGTATTGTAAACATTCACTTACTATTTTTGAAATAACACACTTTTATAGTTATTATGAGAAACTACGAATATAAAATGTAAAAAATATAAAATACTTGAACATTTATAGTTATTATGAGAAACTACGAATATAAAAATGTAAAAATATAACATACTTGAACACTTTAAATCAAATAATTTTTTAGATTCACTGCAATTAATAAAAAGCAAAACTCAAAAACGATGAATTGCAAATTGGCTAAATATAAAAAGTGAATACTATAATAAAATATAAAAACACAGATATCTAGAATCGTCAAGTTCGTAATCATCAGAGCAGTCCTTCAAATCAAACCCGTAATCCCAAAACACACTCAACAAAAGTATCAAAACAACAATTCAACTCACGAGTGTCGACACATCTGTTTACTACTGTATAAATCCCGTTCACAATTGTACAGTCAAAACAACTCTTACATTTTGCGTCCCAACATCACATGAAAGCATTTTAAAAACTCCTGTAATTCAGGTCGAACCGAAACTGCCACGTCATGATAATTTAGAGGTCACAATCAAAATTTTCAATGTGCAAGTGCTTTTTCGCTTTCCAATGTCTCTATTGACCAAGGTCACAGACACTCCATTCGTTGGACTGAAAGTTTTTCATTCTCTCGTGCTATCGAATTTTAATAACTTTATTTACTTCGTTCTTAAAAAATCGCACATCACAAAATACTATTTAAATTCACCTAAAATCAAAATTTTAAATTCCTAACCAAATTATTAAATTAACCTGGGAGTTAACACACAAAATTTTCAAACCACATTTAAAAATAAAAATGTTATTATATTTTAGAATAATTTTATGTAAACAAAATTTTTAAATGAAACCACCGAACATCGTAAATCACTAATACAATATAAATATCAATTTCTAATTTAAATATTTTTCAAAATTTTCAATGAATTTCAACATGAATTTTAAAATCAAATGCAATCAATAATTATTAAAACAATTTCTCTTAGAAACGGTAAATAGAAAAAATAATTGAAAGTCCTGCTGTTTGATTGTTCACAAAATTAAGTTTCTTGATTCTTGTTTACGCATAATTTGCACAGCAAAATAAACAAAAATTATTAAATTTTTACACTGTTAACATAAAAATAAACAAAATAATTCTTAAATCACTTCTTTAGTATTATCAATCAAATGAGAGAAACAATCATAAACATTTTTTTTAAGAATTATTACATATCTAGAAATATTATTCATTTAAACAAATTTTGATATTTTTTAAAGAACAGAAATTTCGAACTATAAGTTCTAGAAA
>CM063504.1:12210754-12215754 GCA_032207245.1 Pardosa pseudoannulata
TTCATTTTGATTCCAATCATTAGCTCAAATGGGGTAAAATGCGTGGTCGTCGAGGTGGTACTATTTAATATTCTTTGGACGTCGGGAACAAATTTAAACCATTTTGCTGGATCGTCGATGGATAGTTTAGCTAGTACAGGTAGTAAAACTCCTTGTAAACGCTCTACCTGGCCGTTGCCTCTTGGTATACCGGTAGTAATTACTGCGTGATCGATGTTTTCTTGGGAGCAATATTCAGCGAAATCGGAGGATGTAAAAGCTGAACCACGATCTGATATGATTCGTGATGGGTTACCAAATGTAATACTTTGCAGTTTGAGCTTTTCAATTGCATCGCGGGATGCTGTTGATTTGACGGGATATAACCACGTAAACTTGGTGAAAGCATCTACGACACTGAAAATGTATTGATAAGTCTTGTTCGTCGTCGGGAGTGGTCCTAGAAAGTCAATATGGTATGTTGATAATGGAATGTCACCTTTCGGAATGGAGTGTAAAAGACCTTCCTTCTTTCCGCGTTTTTTGTTACAAAGGATGCACTCGATACAATTGGCAATTACATTCTCAATCTGTCGTCGGGCTTGTGGAATGTAAAAATCTTGACTGAAAAGGTCTTGAGTTTTAGCAACTGCGAAATGGCCTTTGTTGTGAATTAAGCGTATGATCTCAGTTTGCATGATTTGGGGTACAACAATTAATTCACGATCTTTCTCGATTTTGTAAACAAGGTTATTTTTTAGTATATGTTCGGAGTCTTGTCCGGTTTTAATTAGGATTTTGAGTGTTTTGATGTAGTCATCTTCGCTTTGCGCTTTAGAGATTTGTGATGTAAGATCTGCATCAAGACATGTCGTTAAGTAAACGGGATTTCGACTTAAAGCGTCGGCATGTTGTAAAAATTTTCCAGGACGGTGTATAATTTCAAAATCGAATTCGTCCAAATACATTGCCCATCTGGCAATTTTGGGGGTAAGATCTCTTTTTTGCAATGTTTGCTGGAAAGCAGCGCAGTCAGTCACGATTTTAAATTTGCTTCCTAAAAGATAATTTCGAAATTTCTTTACCGCTTCAATAACGGCAAGTGCTTCAAGCTCGTAGCTAGAATATTTTGACTGCTGTGGCGAGGTCTTCCTACTCATATAATGTATGGGATGCCACTTGTCATCATCATCGGATTTTTGTAATAGGACAGCACCAAGGCCAAAAGAACTTGCGTCTGTGTGCAATTCTAGAGGTGAATTTTGGTTAAAAATATGCAAAACTGGTTGATTCGAAAGAGAATCCTTGAGGGCAAGAAAAGCTTGATGTTGTTCAGGGCCAAAATGGAAAGATGCGTCATTTCTGAGCATATCAGACAAAGGTCGCGCAATCAGTGAGTAATTCTTTATGAATTTTCGAAAATATCCTGTTAAGCCCAGGAAACTTTGAACCTGTTTCAACGTCTTCGGCAAAGGAAAATTTTGAACGGCAAGTGTTTTCGACGGTGATGGTTTGATTGTGTTATTCTCGATTACATATCCAAGAAATTCAATGCGGCGCTGTAAGAATTGGCATTTCTTAAGATTCAAAATTAAACCAAAGTCCGATGCTACTTCTAATACACGTTGTAATTTTTGGAGACCGTCGGCTTCATCCTGTGAGGGTATTATGATATCGTCCATGTAGATGATAACGATTTTTTCACGAATGAGATCGCGAAACACTCTGGAAACAAATCTTTGGAAGACACTAGGACTATTGGAGAGACCAAACGGGACTTTCAAAAACTCATATTGGCCTTCGTGGGTGACGAACGAGGTGTATTTTGTGCTGTTAGGGTTCATCGAAACATGGAAAAAACCGTTCTTCAAATCAAGCGAGCTAAACACTTTGGCTTGTTGCAACTGGTCCAAAGCTTCGTCAATGAGCGGGATGGGAAATTTATCTCGAATTATTTTTTTGTTAAGGCGTCTATAATCCACGCAAAGTCGGTATAAGCCATTTTTCTTCTTACACAGAACGATGGGGGAAGCATAATCAGAACAACTATTCGCAATTATGCCAGCGTCTAACCATTCCTGTATCTGTTTTTCAACAATTTTTTGTTCCGCAAATGGCAATCTACGAGGTCTTTGGGCCACTGGGACATCATCTGTCAAAATTAGAGTCATTTGTAAATCAGTTTGTTTAGTTCCACGAGGCTTGTAATTATTTATCAGGGTTGACAACTGTGTTTTGAGATTCGGATCTAGAATGTGACTCAAGTCGTAGGACGATGTATCTACTGAATCAGCTAAATATGAAAATGGGTATGCTGAATTGTCAATAAGTGCATTTTTACTCATTGTCGAATGTTGTTGGGAATTTATACGAGAAGTAATACAAGTTTGATCAACGTTGTGGGTTGGTGAACTGGTTACAATAAAAGTAGTAGTCTTCGTCAACGATACAACACCATGGGAAATATTCAAATCACCTTGCGCCAGTACATCAGCACCAATCAACATAGGAAATTGCAAAGCCGTATTCGGGACAACACAAATATCAGAATGAAATTCAAAACCATCGATAAAAATAGAAGCTGAAAATGAACCTAATGGTTTCACCGTAGTATTTCCTAAACCGTGCAACAAAACGTTTGACTCATCTAAAAAACAGTTAGGAACAATTTTTCTAAAAATCTCTTCCTTCAACAGTGTTTTGTTCGACGCAGTGTCAACAACAGCAGAAATTTGGATATTGTTGATTGTTACAGTCTTGGCGAATAAACTAGTAGAATTTTGGGGATGCACAATTGTAACATGTGATTGTACCTTCTTAGACGGACAATTAGCCGCTTTATGTGAACCAAATTGTTTGCATTCAAAACATTTCATTCCTCGGTCTTTATTAGGACATAAACTGGAGATGTGATTTCGTTCACCGCAATTGTAACATAATTTTTCCATTAATTTGGGTAAGCGTGGTGCAGTGTTACCAGCAAAAGTCTGAGGTTTTGAGGTAAAATTATTCTGATTATTTTTTTCTTCAGTAAAATTTTTACGATTATCTGTAGAAAATTTATTATTGAAATGCTTATGAGGTTTAAAAGAACGATGAAAATTATTTTCTGATTTGACATCCGCTAAATAAAGCTTTTCAAAGGAACGTAACTTTTGTTTAAATTCGGAAATGTTAACACAACCATATAAAATTAGTTTAGCTTGAGAGTCTGGTAAACCGGAAATACAATACTCAATTAGCGATTCGTCATCAATGTTACCTTGACTCGCTAAAGCACGCATTGAGATAAAATATTCTGTAACAGTTTCATTTCGCTTCAATTTTCGAGAACTAAGTATTTTATGGACATCAATGGATGAAATTTTTGTGCCAAATTCAGTTTTAAGGTGCTCTTTAAGATTATCAAAAGAAGTAATATTTTTCAAAGACAATACAAAAATACGAGCTGGATCAATTAATAATTTTTTTGTAATCAAAACTTTTTGTACGTCATCATTGAGACCGTAAGTAGAAAACAATTCTTCTAAATCAAAAATAAAATTGTTCACAGAATAGGCATCTTTTCCTGAAAAAGAACGTGTAATTTCGCTTATCTGTGGTAACAGAAACCAAAACGAATGACCGTCGAATCTGCTAGCTGCTGGAAAGTTCATATAATTGTTTGAATCACCACGAACAAGAACAGAATTTGTTTCCTTTCCATCGCAAAGGTCGACGCGAGAGGAAAATTGCTGAGACAGACTGTCTGCAACGTCGGTGGCTGTAGCAAGCTTGTGATGAGGGGGAGAAACAGATATTGGCGCTTTCGATTCATCACCGGAAATGATTTTGCCTGCTAAGTTTGAAGCGGTGGGAGAAGAAATACTTTCGGTTTGAATATCATCGTCGGAAGAAAAAATTTCAATCGTACTTCGAAAGGAGGTAAGATCAGACAGGGATTCAAAAATTCTGTCACACAAAATATGTTCGGATCCGGTAAAGTCAATATGCAAGAAATTACACACACAAATAAAATCAGCTAAAGTAAATGATTCGAGAATTTTTTGTTTTCGTTTTACAACATCAAAATTTTCTGGGAAGTTAGTAAATTGTCTGAGTCTTTTACGTGTCGACCGGTCAAATGGTAGGTCCGACACGACGTCATTTAATAATTTAACACTTCGAGTACTTCCACATTTTAAAGATCGAGAAATTGATGGAATGTCATTTAGCGATATTGTCGCCATTTTTAAAATAATATGCAAAGGAACGGACTCACCAGAGTTGAATAGTCATGCGTCAAGTCGTCGGGAAATTGAAGTCGTTCATATCAGAATAATCCAGGGAAAAAAAAAACAGGTCAAACAGTCTTATAGTCCAAACGGCAAAATAAAAATGTTCAAAAGGAAACGCAGGATTTCCAAGTCAGGAATCATCTTCGTAGAAGGCGTCGAAATCAAAAGCGCGTAGGTCGTCAAGAACTTCTGATACCATTATTTGTTAGGATTGAGAGAGCAATTCTAGGTTTCATGGACGTAACAATCGTTTATTACAAATACGGACGGTTACACAAATACAAATACATAAATTTACGTCGAATGAAAAAAATAAGTTTAGATAATAGCGTCAAAACAAAAGGTCGAAAGATGCGTCTACTCCTTTCGCCGTCTCTCTCTCATCGTTGTTCTGAGTGTTCTGTCTCTGGCACGCCACTCTGTGTTGCGCGCGCAGTCCAATCGGAGTACAGCGGAGATGAGGTGTTCTCTCCCTTCACATATATATATATATATATATATATATACATGCATACACATATAATATATATATATATATATATATATACATATATATACATATATATATATATATATATATATATATATACATATATATATAAACTAAAAAAAAAACAATTTTTTCATAGGTTTATCAAAAAGTAGTGCACTGTTTGTTACATAAAGTTATTTTTAACTAAAAACTAAAAGAGCTAAAAATTAGAAACTAAAGGAGATCTGTGATAAAACCATCTAATGTATTTG
>CM063504.1:12223254-12305754 GCA_032207245.1 Pardosa pseudoannulata
TTACTTAGGGATATAAAGTTTTAGTTTTTAACAAGAAATAGCCTAGATATCTAGACTCAATTTATTCAGCATATTAATTGATACTTATTTTCAAAAAGTAAAGCAATTGATGTTAATTTGTTTGTTTTCGGGAAGGCGTAAAATAAACTAATATACAATCTTGAGAAGAGAGAGGCTACCAGTGAGATCGTACGATAAAGGTTTTAAAAAGTCATGGCAAATTGAGAATAAAGTGTAACTCTGGATAGTGATTATGTAGGGAAAATTTTACAGTACTCCTCACTTACACACACACACATATACACACACACACACACACACACATATATATATATATTTTAATGCATGAGCATGAATATTTAATAACTCATTATAAATGCACTTGAAACGTAAAGATTGAGGCAGAACGTCTTGAGAAAGGGTTGCTGCATGAAACCTGGCTGGAGCTCCTTTGTTAAAGTGTGGACACTAACCACGTACTGCCATATTTGATGGTTGGCTGTTAAACTGTGCAATATGTATGGATAAAGACATTATCAAGAAATCATTGGATCTATGACATATATATATACACACACACATATGTATATATGTGTATACACACATATATATTTATATACATATACATATATACATACATATATATACACACACATATATATATACATATATATACATATACATATATATATACATATATACATACAACATATATACATACATATACATACACACACACACACAGACACACACACACATATATATATATATATATATATATATATATATATATATATATATATATATATATATACATATACATATATATACATATACATATATACATACATATACATACATACATATATATGTATATATGTATATATATATGTATATATGTATATATATATGTATGTATAAATATATATATATATATATATATATAGATATATGTGTGTGTGTGTGTGTGTGTGTATATGTATATATATGTCCAACTTGTGTTGTATTCCTAGATCTTTTATTTCTATAATCAGTTTAGAAAAGAAGGTTTAAATCATTTATGCTTTATTTTAAACAAACTGTAAATATAAACAGATATTCATATACAATATGTATATTTTATTCCGTTTCCTTACATTACATTTAATTTCTAGAAAGGAAGCCACATTTGATGACTTTGAAAATTTTTTTGCTCCTATTCCAATTCAAGTGACGCTCACTTCCGTTATACATTTTCGATACACAATATTCCTAATGCAAGTAAACACAAAAATGACATAGTATAATGCTAATGTTTAAAAATGGAAAACTTTTTTAAAAACTTGCGTATTGTTTCATCTATTTTTTTACTCTGTCTAGTTTATAAACTTCTTATCAAGAAATATTTTATTACGTCTGTTTAGGTTGAGAGGGGATTTATGTTACCATAACGTCCAATAAAAATGGGTATTTTTTCTTCTTTATGCTCTTTAAATCCATCTATGGCAGGTATTCTTTCAGGGGCGCAGGTGGAAACAAAGGAAGGTTATCGGAGGGCAGTCATTTTCTACTGAACATTAAGCATTTATAGATTCGCTTCAAAATTCTATTAGAAATGTGATTATACAACAAAAAAAATAGAGTAGTATGTCAGTTAACTAAAACTATATATACTAAAAAAGTTTTTAGCCTATGATTTAAACTATTCTGTAGATTTTATAACTTCAATTTTATAGACTCGCTTTAAGTTTTATATGCAGTCAGTCAAAGTGAAAAGCGTCCATCATTCTTTTTTTTCCATTTGAGATTTATAAACACACAAAAACCTTTCAATTAAGTTTATAGACTAGTTTTAAATTTTATTTAGAGTTAGTCAAAGTAAAATCCATACTCTATGCTTTTTTCAATTCAATATGAGATTTATTAACATACACAAACACCTTAGGAACCACAAATGATACTCAAGTTCAATTAATGGTATCTTAGTTTAATTGAGTACAATTTTATAGACTAGTTATAACTTTTATTTACAGTTAGAAGTAAATTTCGTACCCTATGTTTTTTCAATTCTATATGAAATTTATTTACACACACAAACACCTTAGGACCCACAAATGATACTCAAGTTCAATTAATGGTATCAAAGTTTAATTGAGTTTAATTTTATAGACTAGTTATAACTTTTATTTACTTTTATTTACAGTTAGAAGTAAAATTCGTACCCTATGTTTTTTTCAATTCCATATGAGATTTATTAACACATACAAACACGTTAGGAACCACAAATGATACTCAAGTTAATGGTATCAAAGTTTAATCGAGTTCAATTTTGTAGACTAGTTATGACTTTTATTTACAGTTAGAAATAAAGTTCGTACCCTATGTTTTTTCAATTCCATATGAGATTTATTAACACACACAAACACCTTAGGAACCACAAATGATAATCAAGTTCATTTAATGATATCAAAGTTCAATTTTATAAATTAAGTTATAAATTTTGTTAAGACTTAGTCAAAGTAAAATCCATACTCTATGTTTTTTTTTAAAATTCAATATGAGATTTATTAACACACTCACACCTTAAGACCACAATTGTTACTCAAGTTCAATGAATGATATCAAAGTTCAATAGAGTTCAATTTTATAGACTAGTTATAAGTTTTATTTACTGTAAGACAAAGGAAAAGCCGTACCCTATATTTTTCTATTGAATATAAGATTTATTAACTCACAGAAATACCTCAGGATTCACATATTATAATTAAGTTCAATTAATGATACTCAAGTTCATTTAAAGTTCAATTTCATAGACTAGCTTTAAGTTTCTATACGGTTAGTCAAAGTAAAACTTGTATACTATATTTTTTTCTGTTTTATTCAAGATTTAAAAAGGAAAAGCATAAACACATAAAAGTAAAATGTGTACACTATGCTTTTTTTATTTTATTTGAGATTTATAAATACACACTTTAGAAAACACAGATGATACTCAGGTTAAATTAAATGATGCTCAACTTCAATTAAATTCAATTTTATAGTCTATTTTTATATTTTACCTACACTGAGTCAAAGTAAACTGTACACTATAATTTTTAGGGCAATATAAAATTTATAAACACACATACATACGCAGAAACACCTTAGGAAACACAGATGATACTCAAGTTCATTTCATGAATTCCAAGTTCAATTAAATTCAGTTCTATAGACTAGTTAAAGTTTTATAAACAGTTAAAGTTTAACTCGTACAGTGACACCTACACCTACAGTGAGTCAAAGTACACTCTACATTATACTTTTTAGTGGAATATGAAATTTTATAAACACACATACATCAAGTTCAATTCATGAATTCCAAGTTCAATTAAATTCAAATTTATAGACTAGTTAAAGTTTTATAAACAGTTAAAGTTTAACTCGTACACCTTATTTTTTCTTTTTAATTTGAAATTTAAAAGAGAAAAAATATACACATTCAAAATACTTTAGAGACACAGATGATACTCAAGTTAAATTAGTAATAACCAAGCTCAACTAAATTTAGTTTTATAGACAACTAGTCGAGGCACTTAAAATATGTTCGTGGTCGTGTATCCACCAAGCTTTTAAACATTACTTCTGGAGGATGTAAACCAAACCAGGAAGTTTTACTGCTTGGTACCTGCCTCTAAATCAAGAACTTGGCGTGGTTAATGTTAGTTGTGTCCGTACCATACTGAAAGCTACACATGTCCCCCGAATGGGGATAAATGAGGACCAGTTTCACAGATTCACGAATGCTTTGCAGGTGCTGTGGTGTACTACATTGCTGTTGTTATTTCAAAGCCATTAATAAAACAAGTTTGCTTTATATTGTCTTTAATACAGATACAAAGTGTTATTCGCAAAGCTGACGGAGAGTATACTCATGACATCGAGGAAACTATAAAGACCATAATTGATTCGCATTTCAGTAGCGAACGGGATAATTTTATTATGGATTATGATGGTCAATACGACTATATAGATATCAGTCGTAAGGAGATTGAAAATACTATTTGTAGTATGTCCAAGCACAAGACTCCGGGCATTGATGATATTAACTTAGAGGTCCTTCATGACCTGTTCAGAGTGAATAGTGACATATTTAGGAACATCTTCAATAGTTGTTTTCATTTTGGTTATTTCCCCAAGATTTGGAAGATCGCCAATGTCATTCTTTGTCCCAAGAGTGGGAAAGATCTCAGCCTCCCTGAGGCGTACAGACCCATTAGTCTGTTATCTGTTTGGGGAAAAATTTTTGATAAGATTATTACTAATAGGCTTGATTACTATTTGGAAAATGAATTTTATAGTAATCTCCAATACGGTTTCCGTAAGAAAAGATCCACGGCCATGGCTTTGGATAACGCCATGAACTTTATTAGGAATGCCAACTCTGAGAAGAAGGCGACCATAATGATCGTCTTAGACATCAAGGGGGCTTTCGACAGAGTGAAGTGGGAGAGTATAAGAGCAAGGTTAAAAAAAATGAAGCTGCCGAATTACTTAAAGGCAGTAATTAATTCATTTATTTTGCACAGGAAAGTTATTTGTAATAAATATATTAAGGACTATTATGGTGGTGTCCCTCAGGGGTCCAGCTTAGGTCCTAAGCTTTGGCTGATGATTATTAATGAAATCTTAGGTAGTAGCGACAATTACGTCATTCAAGCTTATGCGGATGACATTTGCTTGTTAGTCAAGGCTAATGCCCCACGTTATTTTGGAGAGATTACGAAACCATATTTGGAAAAAATTTATAAATGGGCAATTGAATGTGGTTTGAGCTTTAGTGAGAATAAGTGTAGTTATACAATTATAAAACTGGGGAAAAACATAAGGTCTTTTCCCAATATCAAGATAGGCAACATTAAAATTAAGCATAAAAAGGTTATTAAGTACCTTGGGGTACACATTGATAATAAATTAACTTGGACTGCCCATTTGAGGCAGTTAAAGGAAAAAATTACAAATTTTATGGTAAAAATAAATAGCATTAGCAGGGTTCGATGGGGTGTCAACTCTATCTTATTGAAGAATATTTATAATAATATTATTGAGAAACAGTTAATTTATAACTGTGAAATTTGGTACAGGGACACTAGGAGAGTATATAATATGCTAAACTCTCTTCAACGCATTGCGTTGTTGAAGATAACTAAAGCGTACAGCAGCGTCTCTACCGCTGCGTTACAAGTCCTAGCTGGTGTTATTCCCATTAATTTGATCTGCGAAAAGCAGCAAAAATATTATTTATTGAAACATAAAAGGAAGAGTATTATAATTGAGGGAGAAGTTATTCATTATGAAGATGTGGACTGGGAGGTGGACTCTCCTTTTCCCGCTTGGGATGACTACGAAATTGATTGGGTAAGGTCCGATCAGTGTAATAAAAGCTTGATGATATACACGGACGGTTATTGGATAAGTTGGGATTCGCCCTGATCGTGGTGTTGGAGAACAGTATTGTCTATAAGGCTCAATATAGAGTCGGGGAAAGAGGCACTGTTTATAAGTGCGAGGTCTTAACCATTAGTAAAGCTCTCGACCTTATTCTGGCGAACAACCTCCAAGAGGTTTACATTAGAACTGATTTTCTTTCTGCTTTATATGCGATCACGGGAAATAGTAGACATTCTCTAATTATGAGTTTGAAGAGCAAGTTGAGAAGTTGTAGCCAAGTTATACATCTGAATTGGGTTCAAGCTCACGTCGGGGAAGAATTTAACGAAATAGTGGATGGTTTGGCAAAAGAAGCCACGAGAAAGAAGGAAGTGGACTTTGAAGTTGGATTTTCAACTCAACAGATCAAGACTTTATTATTTAAAGAGGTGCTACAGAGGTGGTAAGAGGATTGAACGAACGATGACAAGGGTCGACATCTATTTGAATTCTTTCCGTCGGTGAGCATTGGTAGGCTCGAAGATAACTTCTTCATTAATCAGATCTATACTGGCCATGGGGCCATCCCGGCTCATCAAGCTAGACTATTCGGAAAGAATCCTAGCTGCTGGTGTGGAGACAAAGATGTCTCCCTCAAACATTTAATTTATATATGCAAGCATGGTGAAAATATCAGGAAACAATGGTTTCCTAGTAATTTTAACAAAGTTCGTATTAAATATCTATGTAACTCTAATAAGTCCAGGATTGGACTTCTCGCTCTTATGGAGCTTTACTTTAATATATCGATTGATGTTTAATTTTGCTTCTATGATTGTCTTTATGTTTATATTACTTTTTGTATTATTGATTGTAATAAAGAGCGGTTGGCATCTCCGTCGAGGGGTGCTTCGGTTGTTTCAGCTTGGTGGTCTGGCTCGGTAGTTCTTGAAAAAATTTGGTTAGGTATATTGTTTTGAACTTGGTATTGGTCTCGATTGCTGTCTCGGGGACTAGTCATCTTCTCCGTATGGCATAGGCTAGGTCGGGCGTTGGAAGTAACTTATATTGTCTTTAATTATAGTAAAATGTAATTGATCTATATTACAATATTCAAATATAGAACAAAAAACAAGGAAATATGCTAAAAAATATATAAAAAAATTAAAAATAAAAGAAGCACTCCACGTGCTACACCTGAAAGAAAAAATTACCAAAGTCCACTTTTTTCCTTCCTTCTGAACTACTCCAGCAACCCTATACTTTTTCCATTATCCTGTGCTGATGCGTCCGTTGTTCCATTGTCCTGTGCACAAAGCATCCTTTCCCGGCTCTGTCCAGAAGGACCGGGACTCCAAGGATGGTCCTGAATCACCTCCTGGAGACCAATCACAACACTGCAAAACTTAGTGAGGTTTATGTGCAATCGTTTTCACACCACACGCTTCCTGGAGTCGCGAAAAAATACTTGGGCATGCAACCCACAACGTGCGAGTGCGGCGAGCAAATCAGTTTCGCAAACCGTATGTAAAACATAACTGCATTCTCGCAGCAGGCAAGTTCTCTAAGTTAAAAAACTGAAAAATCGTCTAAGAATCGAGTAAAATTATCCTTACTATTAAATATAAATAATATTAATTACTGAATTCAAATTTATAAAAATCAGAAAATATAAAAAATAGACTTATCCAATATTAGTTTCTGAGTTGTCCCTGAGTTCCTCCGCCATGGAAAAAAAATCTTCTTTGGCCTTTTCATTTTCTCTACTAATCACATTTAACATCTATCTTTCAGGATGTAATTAGAAACCTCGCCATTCACTATTACTTGTATTATTGAAGAACAATCATTGTGTTTTTTGTTATTATTGAAAATAATGATTCTTAATTTATATTTACTTAGGAATTTTAATAATTAATGCTCAATTTAGTAAATAAAGAGTATACACTTCTTATCTTTTTTTACATCTATATCTTCTACAACTAACTAAAATCTTATCTTGACACATTCACAACTTTTTTTTGGTGTTGGGGGTCATTAAAAAGCAAACTCTAGTAATGATAACTGGCAATTTTTTTTCTTGGCCATTGTCAACATTTTTCAAAGCCATAACATCGAAATCAGATCCACCACACCTTTTATATAAGTTCAGTACAACTCATTTCCCACAAATGAGAATATCTTAAATTTTTTCCCTCTTTCGACGTTAAGCTCGCAGAAATGATGATGCTTTAAGTCATATATGTTCTTCTGAAACTTTTATTCCCTATAGCCCCAGAGGATTTTTCTTTACTTTAGAAAGATGGTTTTATCTCATGGATATAATTTGAGTAACTTCAAACTCTCTTCGGTGAACATTTCGTATCAAAAGAACGCTTTTTTTTTGTAAGGTAGAAAAATATTGCATTTAATGACTACGGGACGAAAAATTTACCTTACGTGATCTAAAACTGGGGAAAAGAATTTGAAACTCTGATAACTAGTCACGATCAGAAATATTAAGTGTATTTTATAAAAGTGAATTTTACGTTACTATTCCTTTCATTATTATAATGCTCAAAATTTATACTTAAATGTTGACTTCTAATAAAGTGTACTCATCCAGTTGATCTTTGAAAACATTCATGAATAATCAATATATGTACTGGACAGTGGCGTGCGGTAGGTTTTCATGCAGGGTGTGCAGAGAACATGGATTTTCCAATAAATATTTAATTATTGAGACATCTGAGTTCTCCATTCTGAAACGGGTTATTCATTATGAATATAAATTTAAAGATTAGAATAAATAAAATATTTACCTACGAGTAGTCGAGTTAACTAAACTTATGAGAATTCTACTAGCACAGAAGCAAAAATCATGTCTTTTGTTGTATGGTATCCTATCGGCTTCGAAAAAGCAACGTTTCTGGTTTCTACGAAAAACTTATATGTTCTGCAAACGTAGCACCACATGGCGCCCGCCGCTGCAGTGCCTTATCCGGATGCTCATTGGTGCCGACAAACCGAACGTCTATTCCACGTGCAGAGGATTTCACTGCACGCTGGCACAATAGAGCGAACTGTTTCTTGGTCGGTCAGTGGATTAAATTATATTTATTAATTGTTTATAACATTTGAAAATCATATATTCTACGAAAAACATCTTGACAATTTTTAAAAAGAAAACCAGGGATATGGTGCTACATAATATAACTTATATAATGTATGTAAGACACAATGAATGGTAAAATTTGGACTGTTCTGTTAAAATTCTTTTCTTTAAAACAAAAAAAAATATTGTTTTTCAGGTAATTATTTCAATAAATATAATATATCACCGAAATTAATTTACCACACTAAAACATTGCACTTTATATTGATGAAATACTTCTTTTATATTTCCATGAAAACAAAATCTTACAATATATATATTTAAACATTAACCGTCTGCAAAATCGTATGGCCAGTTAATCAGTTAAAAAACCAAAAAAAAAGTCCCCGCTCTAATACAACCCTTAATAAACCGTACCTTCGGATGATTCTGAATGCCAAATGCAGTAAAAATAGCTGCACTTGCCTCAGTGCCATAGAATGCTGTTCTACTCCAGTAGCCCATATATATAAAGTGTGATTTACAATTTAGTGCGCAGTGCGTAAATATCAGAACTTCCTATGTTCGTTTGCGCGCTACGTGGTGCAGCACCTAGTACCGCACCGACTGCTGGAATACAAGCAAACAAATCAACATAATATTTGAATATATTATAAAAAAAATATTGTTTTTCAGGTAATTATTTCAATAAATATAATATATCACCGAAATTAATTTACCACACTAAAACATTGCACTTTATATTGATGAAATACTTCTTTTATATTTCCATGAAAACAAAATCTTACAATATATATATTTAAACATTAACCGTCTGCAAAATCGTATGGCCAGTTAATCAGTTAAAAAACCAAAAAAAAAGTCCCCGCTCTAATACAACCCTTAATAAACCGTACCTTCGGATGATTCTGAATGCCAAATGCAGTAAAAATAGCTGCACTTGCCTCAGTGCCATAGAATGCTGTTCTACTCCAGTAGCCCATATATATAAAGTGTGATATTAGATAGTGTGTAGCCCATATATATAAAGTGTGATATATGGCATATAATAAATAATATTTATTATATGCCATATAAAGATAGGTAGACATAGGTGCAGAAAATTATTGTCCCTCATAATTTTGCCAGGGTATGCAGTGCACACCCTGCACATATGCACCGCACGCCACTGGTACTAGAAATGATCACAGAACTAGATAACTGATTGATATTGTTTTTACTTTACTTGCAAAACACATTTTAAAAAGTGACGTAGATAGAACTTTTTTTCGGGTAGAGTCAAAAGTCTTTATGCGAAGTACAGGGAAGAAAAAAAATCTTTACATACTCATACAAATTACGTAATACATACTTAAGTCCTATGTTGAAAACTAAACTAAACTTCCCAGTGGTACACTCAGGGCATACGGTGTTAATATCCATTTTCGAGACTATGTGCTCTGGGATGCTAGGCATATCTCCCAATTAGGTGGTCAACTTTACCGGAACCCATTTAGTAGGTAGACAGACTGAGGACCAAGCATAATTGAGAACTAAACACTGGGGGTTCCTTGTAAGTACCTCAAGGGAAGAGTTAGCAACTGAACTGTCTCTGAACAGCAACTGAAGCTCTCTAGTTCAAAAATTTCTAGTAATGGTACAGATGCGATATTTAAGCTCCGGCTTTTGTTGCCAAATTTGGCGAAATTTGAATCATTAATTTCTTGTATGTCCTTATTTCTTTTTTTTTTAATGTTTATTAAAATGTGTGTATGTTTTATGTATTTATAGTTGTTGTAATAATACGGGGGGAGGGGTTGAGGGGGAACAAACTCTTTAGTTTTCTCACTAGTAGAACTCATTAGCTCTTCGTTATATGGCACTGTCAGATATATCGCATTTTTTCTGTATCTCCTTTTTTCTGTTAAATTAAAAGTGTGAATGCACGTGTTTTGTGCATAAAATTAAAAAGAAAAATAGGAATTTCCCTCTTTTTATTATGTAAGGAATTCATTTTAATTAGCGCATGCGCACTACAGATTTTATTATTGATTAGATTATTTTATTTTTAATTTTTTGGAGACGATTAGTTGATATATAACCCAAGTGGATCAAATACCAAAAGTACAGTCCTGGTACGAGATACGTAGCAAGTACTTCCTTACTCCATGATCGACTGTTCATCTGTCATAGGGGTAGGTCCGAGCCATCCTTATAACTTCTATTTTTAGTCCACTTTTGTACTAGTACTTTACACTCCACTGTAAAAATACATTTATTTCTTTCCACTTTACTTGATATTGTACAAAGTGACAATGACAAACAAATTGATCAAAATAAGGAAGAACTTAGCACAAGAATTCTATCTTTATGTACATATATGTAGAAAAATCCCGTTGTATCCCGTTGTAAAAATGTAATACTTTCATAAAACTAAATTTTTTTTCATATTACTCTCTCCAGATATATCGTGCCATCAGATATATCAGACATTTTTCATGTATACCAATAAACACAAAGGTAATATAATGCTTATTATCATGAATGTATTATAAATATGTGAATTTGATGAAATAAAAGAAGTAAAGATACCTTGTATACACTTGAGTTTCTGTTTTGGGTTGTTACTGAAAAAAAAAGTTCTTCAATTAGTGGCCAGTTAACTATGATACGATTATTTCTGAGGGCTATTCTTTGTGTTTAATGAAGAATTAATATGACTGATATGAAATGATATGTTTACATCTTCGTTTGTTCCCGTATGGCGTAAGCTGGGTCGGGGGACTAAGTAACTTACAACTTCGTTTCACAAATGTTCTACAGTACTGTTATCAGAAAATAAAGGAAACTATAAGCCAGTTTCGTGTTCCTGGAGCAGTAGGTTACAAAGTTGGCTTATTCGGAAATACCTTCACTAAATAACAAGTCACATCAGTAATTAAAAAGAATATCAACAAAACCAAAGACACATATTTCTCTTGGGATACCATTTCCCCAACATAGTTGAATTTAAGAGTTCAATTTTTACCAGGAAATCATCACTAAAACTCTGACTTTACTCTAAATTTAAGTGCTGCGTAATTCATATAGTATTAATAATTTCATGGTTCTCGGCAAAATCGACACATGTACATGCTGTCACTGTCAGCATGTATCGAATAAAACATTTCTTCTCAACCATTTACTGCCCAATCCACGTACGAAATGGAGACATTTCTTTCTGTAGATTAGGTATTCGAAGGATCACGTGTTCTAGAAGTTTAGCAGATACCATCCGATGTTCATTTAAGCAAAACTGGCATTTAGATACCACCCGAGATGATACTTGATTATATGATAGACTTATTTCCTCAAATTTACTTTAAATATAATATATAACGTGCGCATTTACTAGCTTATAAAAGCTTTAATTCCGTAAGTTTTTATATAAATTTGTTACAAGAAAAATTATTTAGTGAGAAATTTGTGTAGTGTTCCATATCACCCCTCCTATTCCTCATTTTTTTTGCAATAATTAATTGGACATTTTTATGGAAAATTAATTACAAATTCAAATTTTTCTTTAAAACAAGTTATAAGAAGTTACTAAAAAATTTCATCTTAAAAATAAAATTAGTCAAATTAAAGAAGCTATGATGGAAATGAAAACCGGTATTCCACAATACTGGAATCTACTATATCAGAAATTAAAGAAGTTTCGATATTCTCTATTCTTTTTTTCTTTAAAGGAAGATTAGATGTTACTAAAAGGCTCAACTTATTCATCAAAAACATAATGAAGTTACAATATTTGCCTCAGCTATGATGGAAATGAAAACTGGTATTCCACAGTACTGGAATCTACTATATCAGAAATTAAAGAAGTTTCGATATTCTCTATTCTTTTTTTTTCTTTAAAGGAAGTTATGAGATGTTACTAAAAGGTCAACTTATTCACCAAAAACATAATGAAGATAATTTCATACTTACACATAAGATATGATGGAAATAAATACTGGTATTCCATATTGTCGCTATTAATAAATGATGCTTGCACCTAAATTCCGGATATCACGTGTGTGCACGAAACAAATTGAGCTGAAAAGAAAAATGTAACGTGAGTTGCTTTGTTCTGTTTATTCTTTATTTTTCTAGTTTGCTACGATTCCAATATGTTCACACTTGCTTTGTTTTAATGTTGTGTTTATTCTTCTCTAATTATGTAAAACTTATAACTGCAGAGTAAATGACTGCAGAGTGATTTTCGGTGTTATCTTTATATATACAATTTTTCTGTCCGTGTGCTTGTAATAGAACTTCTTTTAAAAGGCTGATTTTGATGAAATTGTGTGTATGTAATTAAGTTGATTCGAGAATGGTTTAGATTCACAATTTGATCCAATAGAAAATGTTTTTTAATTAAAAATCCATTATTGCTCTCTTATTGAGATTATTATAATGCCGCTTGAAATTATTCACTGTTAACGTACCTGTGGCACACTAGTCAGCACAACGGGCTTCCGTACGAATACCCGAACAGGTGGTGTGGGAATTTTATTTAATCTTTGTGATGACTATATGCGTAATGGCGTCAAGTATTTTTAAAATAACTTTTCCTTACTTTTCCATCAAAACTGTCCAATTTATAATTTATTTAAAAGCCTTTTACAATTTTTGGATTTAAAGCATTAACACATTGTATGCGGTACACATACATTTTCTGACAATTGATACTTGAGAGCGGGTCATATACTGGTACGGGTTAGTGAAAAAACAACAAAACAACGGTATATACAGGAAAACGAAGCCGAATGTTCTTGCCTACTACATAGATTCAGGAAAAAATTAGACAAATAAAAACTAGTTTTTACATCAGTCGATGCAGAACCACAGAACGGAAAAAATTAAAACTATATACTACTATTTTTCATTTGATTTTTCATATTTATGATACTATTATAAATTTGTACTCTAAAATATATTCTAAGTTTATGAAAATCTCATAGTTGTTATTTATATATTTCTATTTATATATTTGTTTATATATTTCAATATAAAATACGAAAAGTTGGATAAAAAAATTAAATAATTTTTGATCTATTGAGATTTAACTGAATAACTAAATTTACTCGAAAAACGCCCACTCCCGGTACAATTCCGCTGCAAAATGTACCCGCACACAATGTGTTAAAATAGGACAACGTTTGTCTGGTCGTCTAGTCTATATGCATGAAAATGAATTTGTGTCTGTCTGTACTCGATAGACTCAAAAACCGTACGTCCAATCGCCGTGAAAATTTGGGAAATTCTTAGGTATATCCCTGGGAAGATTTTTGTAATTTTTTAACGTTATTTTCCCCGGTTAAACGCAAACAATTAATTTTTTAATTTATCGCATCATAACTAAGTGAAAGAAGCAATATTTCTATCAATGCGACGTCATCCCAAGTAATTGTTTTAAGCGCAGTTTTCCTCGGTAAAAAGCAGGAGATTAAAACTTTTAATTTATGACATAATAAATAGGTGAAAATGATATTTTTCTATCATTATGACGTCATTCCTTTAAATATTTAATTTATTCGTTTCTTATTTTATATTATTTAAACATCGTCTGCGTAGTATCCATTCGATTTGACCTGGAAACTTATATAAAGTGATTCACTTTCATTTCTATATGACGCAAATTATAGCATTTTTATATGAGAACTAATTTTAAATTTAATTTTTGGTTAATTTTTACGTTACAATGAAATGTTTATGACCAATATTCATCAACAAAAAGTACAAATTTCTGTGGCTCTCACGGGCAAATAAAAACCTGTCATTTTATATAGTTATCTTTATATTCCTGCGGTTGTCAACATGAATGTGTGTTTCTGTTTCGTACAAAATCATGCGGTTTGCTATAAATTTACTTAATTTTCGACAACATTTATTAATACCACCTAAATTATCACTGTTGTTATCAAACCCTCTGCTTCCTATTCTACCACTTAGTATGTCAAGATATATTAACCGATATTGGACCGCTGTCCTATAAGCAGGACAGCAAATAAAATTCCGTTTAATAATAAACTAAAAATATTTTGAGTGGATTTTATTTTAACACCTTTAAAATAGACACACTTTAACATAGTAGCAAAAGAAAACTGAGAAATCAAATTATATTGTATTTATTTTCAGCAACCTCTTAAATATTGTCATTTTTTAATCTTTAATTTTATATTTATTATTTTTTTCAAACATTGTGGAGGTTACTTTTAGTTTAAAAACAGAACTAATAATGTATCTTATAGTTTTAGTTGAAAAATATATTTTACACGTGTATTTTGTAAGTAAAAAAAAGGTGAACTAAAATTAAGACGACTGTCCAATCCATTATTTTTCCATAAATTCGATATTGCATTGAGAGTGCACACTATTTTCTTATCTTTCAATAAAAACCAGTTCAAACCCCTGTTCACACACCTGGACACAACAAGAGGTAATTAGATGTCTTTTCTATTCAGAAAAACTGGAGATTTCAAGATAAACTTACTCTGTTACTGCCAGTTCAATAACTGCAAGGGTAAACCAACAACAGTATACTTAAAATGTAATGTTGGACTTTGTTTTGACTATTTCCCCAAATTTGATCTATGAATCAACCTAATGCAATGTAAGTGATATTTGTTAAGCTTTAGTAGTGTATTGGACCTATTTATAGGACAGCCAATTACATAAAAAAATTAAAAATATTTTTTCAAAATTTTGGTTTTATATACTTAGTTACACCATATTAATGATATAGATTAAGTTTTAATAACTTACAGAAATATTTAGTACAATATGGGTTAACGTTACTAATCAACGTACAGTAGTAATACAGTAGTATAAAAATTGAATATTGTTATAACACGTTTATAATAGAAATATATAAATATGCTAATGACTCAATCTGTACTGTGACGAATTTAGAGAGTTATGCACGAAAAAAACTTTGTTTAAAAGTAATACATTAAGTTCACTTTAGCAAAGCACGGGCACGCTTTCTAGTACATTCTATAAATCTTACTAGTACATTAAATAACAATTGAGATGATTGAGGAGGAAAAACAGATAACAGACAGATGGATGGTTTTGGTAAGTAATGCTTTACTTACGTTTATTTTAAATGAATATTTTCAAAATAGACAAAATATGTCATTGCTTTGTGACACAATAACCGTATCGGACTATACCAGAAATCAGAGAAGTTTCGATATTCTCTGTTCAACATAGACGTTTAAAATAATTTTGTATTACAAACGCGTAAGATTTCGAGAATGCCAGCTTCCCCAATACCGAACGAATATCAAATTAAAGTAACAAGCTACAAGAAGTGATAAAATATTTCGTTCTGACTCCCCGTTACAGTACTTCATAAAGAATGAATGGAGTGGCAAAAAACAAAAGTAATAATAAACGGAGCCGAAGAATGTTCCTGCATTCCTTTATTGGAATGCAGGAGATAGGGTGAGGTAGAAGGAAATACCCCGGGAATTAAATACAACGTTTAATATCAAATGCTTTGCAGAGTAATAAGAGCAAAAAATGCTTACAGAAATTATTAATTTAGATAATCTTTGCCAGAGGTTATATATATTTTTACTTATCCAGAAACAGCAGTTAGCGGGAAATCTAAAGCACTGATTTCTTACCATCTTAGATATAATTTTCATTTATATATTGCTTTTTATTTTGCTTCTTTTAAGAAGGAAGTGAAAGTTGAATTTCAGTTTTTAAAACTTTCAATTTTTAACAAAATTTTTATAATGGGAATATATATTATTGTAACATGAAACATATAATACTTCAAAACCTATTTGAAAAAAAATATTTGCTTAAAATATGAGACTATTTGATAAAAATTGAGTCCTTCCCCAATATTCTTTAAAATTCTTCCTATTTCAAACTAACGAATTATTTTTATTTTTTCATTTTATCTTTAGAATGTATATAGAAACAAAACTGGGCATCTATTTTCACTTCTCTTAAATACTTTTTATATAAGGCAATTACTTAAAATTACATGATGTTTTAGAAACTATTATTGCCATTTTCCGGTATTAAAAGCTCTATAACTCGAGAAAATATTTAACGATTTTCAAAACCACATCCTGTTTAATAAAAAATAAAGTATCAGAAAATCTCCAAAAATTTTGATTAAGAACTGTTTAATGTTAAGCACCTGGTACATTTCTAAATCGAGCCATGTGCCAGGTATCAGGACCAGTTTACTTTGTTAGTAATAACAGTGATCTTGTAGTAACTGGTGGGTAATTGGATTGAAGCTCGAGCTGGCCTAAAATCCGTCGTGTTCACTAATGACGACTGGGATGCGTAGAATGTGTTTGGGGTTGGAATTTCCTCCGCGTTTTCAAACGATACCTTTTGATGTGGTAGGCCACGCCGAGGGTTTTCCTGCTTGCTCCTTCGTCTGAATAACGAGGACTCAATGAGGGTAATGTTACTCGCACACCTTAAGCTATACGTATCCTCAGGGTGATGCTAAATGAATAACAGACTCTCAGATACTGGGCGACTACTTAACAGTTAAGTAAGTATACCAGCATTAAAACAGTTCAAAATTACTAATTCGATAAAAAATTGTCAAACTGGTAAATATTATTTTTCAAAAATTATATAATGGTTCTAAGACAAAAAACAGGTTTCAACGCAATAAAACAATCATATTACTTGAGAAAGAACTTTTTATAGTGAAACTTATACATGACTTGATGGCTTTGAAACATAAAATTATTTTATATTTTGGTCAAAATTTGACATTTTGAGAGTTCACAATGTCAAAAGTGCCTTAAAATGATAAAGTACCCAAAATCTTGTCGAAATATCAAAAATTTATGTTGGATTAAATTATCTGTTTAACCCTTCTGCACGCACGTGCAAAAGTCTGAAACCGGCATTTTCAATATTTCAAAAGTTATTTAAAATTTTTATAACGAAAATTGTTGTTTAAAAGGAGACAAAAGTTCTTTTAACGTAGACGCGGCTTTTTCTACGGTATTACAAAATTTTTAAATGACCACGAAATCTCCGCAAACAGTACTGACTCCTCCAAAATCCTCTATTCTAAGAAACAAAGCTTAATTTGTTAATGCTTTTTTAAGAGGAAAAAATTAAACAAATCCAAATTCTTCGGTTTAAATTCCTTATTGGTATGGATATATATAAACATTCAAAATCAGCTTTCGGTAATAAAACCTGGCATAAATAACCGTAGTGTACACAATACAACGAAATCTTTTTGTTTTAAAGCATAGAAAATGTGTTACATTGAGAAGTAAACTATAATTCAAATCATTTCATAGTAACAGTATTGATATGCTATGAATCCCTTTAAATAACTCTGAAATCTACACAAAGACTACAGAAATAAAATTCTCAAATCCGTCTTTTTCAAGAAACAAAACTTAATTTTATATTAAAAAGACTGGCATGATATAAAAATATTTTTAAAAAATTATGAAATTTACAGAAGCAGTATAGACATCTCTCTCCCAAATTCCTCTATTTCAAGAAACTAAACTTAATTTGCTACTACTTTTTAAAGAACAGAAAATTGAAAGAAATCCAAAGTATTTGGTTTGAATTCTTGTTAGATACTAAACATTTGGAATTAGCTTTGTGCAATCGTGCCTAGTATAATTAACTGAAGAATATAGAGCACAATAAATTAAATTATTTTTGTTTTAAAGTATACAAAATTTTCCACTATTTTTCAAAGTAATAATTATTATATTTAGAAGTAAACTATTATATAAACCATTTCGTATTTCGTAGCACTGGTGGGTTAAGAAGTACTTTGTATTTAAGGTATTTATACAAAATATACAGAGCTAAATACTCCCAAATTCCTCTTTGCCAAGAAAAGACAATTAATTTATTTCTGCTTTCAAAGAAAAAGAAAAAAAAGGAAAAGAAATCCAAAGTCTGGCTAGAATTCATTGTTTGTATGAATATTTCTAAACATTACGAAATGAGCTTCTTGCAATAGGACCCGATTTAATTATCTCGAGCATAGTTAAAAAGCGGATTTTACTATTCAATCAAACCAAATCCTTTTTATTGAAAAACATAGCAACATTTCTTCTATTTTTTAAACAATTACTATTATACTGAGAAGCAAAGCAAAATTTAAAATATTTCCTATTAACAGCACTGGCATTTTACAAAAAAATTTAAATAACTACCAAATCTTCACAAAGAATACAGAAATAAAAAAGCATAACAAAAACAAAACAAAATTTGTTTCAACTTCTTAGAAAAAACAAAAATATAATATAAATAAAGGAAATATTAACAACAAACGTCAAGTTAATTTTCTCTTTTAAACTTAAACGAATTTAAGTGGCATTCTAAAATATTTATTGTTATACAACGGAATAAATAACCCGGACTGAAGCTTATGCACTAAAGAACATGAATAACAGGGGAAAATTTTCGAAATAATTACGAAATATCCATAAACTCTCCAAACTCAACGCGTCAAAATTCATCACTGTCAGGATCACAAAAATTACTTTATTCTGTCACGCGTTCGTAATTCTTTTTACTTTTTCTCTTTTCCTTTAGGAAATTTCCACGAACCTTTCACTAACAGTATCCGCACACAGAAGTGAATTGCGGGCACGAAATTGCGTAATGCAGTTAAAAGCAAAACTTTCTTATAACAGAGTCACGAAAGTGACACAGACAATATGGATTAGAATATATCTCTGTCCTGGGATAATTCATTAAAAAAAAGTGGCATTTTGGCGTTTAGAAGTCAAAAGTTTTCGTTCTGGATTATTTTATTTGTAGACCCCTGGAACTTTCAACGGGGTTTGCATGTCATCGTTTTAAATGTGGATGTTACTGGAAAATTCTTAGAAAAACAAATTAAGCTTATGCAACTTCTGTTAACGAGTGACTTAGAATTTGCGTGAATATTTTAGGAAGGATGATTCCTATTGTTATTTAACAATAAACATTTCTACTATTATGAAGTAGATAACTCGAAATACAGTAGATTCCGCTTAATGAGATCGCGGTTAATGTTATCAGTCGCTTATTGTTATCGAAATCACTTCCCGATTTTCTCTATTCATTTGTATGTTAAAATTATCGCTTTATGTGTGAGAAAGAACTGTCGCAGTTTTCGCTCTACATCATATGTAAATCATGTTATTTGAACACCGTGTTATAGTAGACTTAACTGTAATTCCACTTCAGAGTTATTTATTTAGGAGGAACTTAAGGGAAAAGTAGTGTTTTGAACTTCCTTTGTTGTCAGTCCATATGCTTGAAAAACTGCATTCATAGTACAGTGGACTCCGCTTAATGTGATCGTGGTTAATGTTATCAATCGCTTATTGTTATCGAAATCACTTGGTCCCGATTTTCTCTATTCATTTGTATGTTAAAATTATCGCTTTATGTGATCGTTACATCGGTTAATGCTATCAGTTTCTCTGGTCAATGGTTGTCAGATAAGCAGAGGACAACACATTCTTATCGGAACTGAGAAGAAGTATTCACATTTTATGCCTTGATTTTGCGAAAAAAAATTACCAGAAATCTCAAATGATAGATCTCAAATGAAATCCCTCGGATATGAAGTCTGAAGATTTCGAGTCATGGGTGAAATAGATCAAAACATTCCAGTAGCTTCCACAATAACACAATCTGAAGTCTGTCAGATTGTCGTAGGAAAACAGACGAATGATGGAACTGAGGAATCGGATGAAAAATCTCTTGATACTGAGTACCTCCTACAAGTGCTGAAATGAGAAATACATTGAAGTGTTGAAACGTGGAATACAACAACGCAGAGATGACTTTATAAAAAATTATGATTATAAACAATTTATCAATGAGCTTTTCAGAAAAAATTGTAGACAACCAACAATTGGTGAATTTTTTTAGTTATGTATACAATTTTTATGTTTTAGAGAATAATATACAGTACATAAATTTAAGGTGAATTTTTTCATTTTATTTTGAAATTTAGTACGTGTGAATTAAAGGAGGGGTAAATTTATCTAATTTTGCATATCGCTTATTGTTATCAATCGGTTATTGCTATCAAAATTACGGTGTCCCAAACTGATCACATCAAGCGGTGTCCACTGTAATATACCAAAACCGCTAATCTGTTATCCCTCAAATAGTGATTATGTGTGTAAAATAATCATAAATAGATGATAAAATCTTATTAAGGTAACATTTTTTGTTGGTTATATATGAGTAACATAGGAAAAGCCTTTAACTATGTTTCTCTTTTAAAGACTCTATGCACCGCCTTAATAATTTTAACCGTAAGAACTGAAGATCTTATATTAGAAATGATATCTTTAGTAACATATACTTTCCCAAATAAAATAAGATTCAATTACTACTCATTTTATTGCACGTTTGTAAGGTCATTTATATTTTAAAGCTCTCAACAAAGATTAATAGAAACTAGCTGCTTCACACCCAGTCTTCCGTCTGGGTAATAAATGTTCCCAAGTAAATTTTTAGAACAATTGTTATAGATATTCATAATCATAAAAATCTTAAACGTCATACGCAAAATTGGAGACGAATATGATAGTTTATTTATAATGGATAATCACAGTTATAACTGCGTATATGCTCTGTTTTGCCCGTATGATGCCAAATTCTACAGTTTTCTCTATTAATTACCGCATCAATGTGTTATATTTGGCCCGGATGGATTCAGATATGTAAGTACATATAGCTTACAAACATTCTCAAAAATTTCATCTTTTAAAAATAGTTATGTAGCCGGGTGTCCCATAGATTATCTCGAATATTTCATTATTTTAGCGGTAGGTCAGATGACACATTACCAACAATATCTACGAAACCTACAGGGGTCAAGTCATAATCACCGAAATAAATAGCAAATATTTTGAGAATATATGAAGCTTTAAATTTAAAATTTTGGTCAAAATTTGTAGCCTATTTTTAAATTGATTATTGTTTTTACTTTTAAATTTTTAAATGTATTTTGTCATTTTACAATTGTTGTTAAAATTCCAGATAGTAAAATAGATAAAATAGATGTATTGAAAAGATATACTTACTAAAATAAGAGTTGAAACAAAAATGTTAATTTCTGTACCGTTCACAAAACATGTAACTGTTGTCAAAAAGTAATAATAAATTTTGCCTAAAATGTGGTAAGAATTTCTTTCTTAAATAACTTCAATAATATTTTTAGATGTTAACTGAAATTCCGTGAATATAATGAATATAAAATAAATAATAAAATTTAACAAAATAGCTTTAAAAATACCTGAAAAATAATATAGTTAGTAATAAACTCCCAATTGTTCATATTATTCTTATTTTTATTATTCTCAACCAAGCATGGGATAGCTTTACTTACAAATCCCATAGGCGATGTTTTATTATGGCGACATTTTTGTCACCTGCCAAAAATTTGACACAATAGTTTTACCCCCGCCAACTTGGCGATAAATCTCTAAGCATGATGGTTGGTTGGTGGTTGTTGGGTGCACTACGGTCTACTTTTTGCTACACGAGGGCTAATGAGACCGGGACCTACTGTTTAAAGCCGATTCCGAACGGCTACGAACATCCATGCCTCAGTGGGACTCGAACCCACGAACTCCGGTTCCGAAGGTCAGTGCCCTAACCATTCGGCCATCGTTCGGCCTCTAAGCATGATAGCCTAACATTTTAAATTGGTATTTATAATAAAGATCACACAATGTATCCGTCCATCTAGGACACTTAGCTTTAGATTTTCTTTTACCCTACTAACAAAAGAGGCTTGCATCCTTTTTTTTCAGAAAGTTTTTTGTACTTTCATTGTGCCAGTATAGATTTTTAATCAGATGAAAAAAGGCTTTGTGTAGTTATCAAAAGTTTTATATTGATATTTAAAATTCTTATGCGAATATAATGAGTTTAAATGGTGATGCATGGTTCATGCAGGATATTGATCTAAAACAAGCAGCCTTAACCCGTTCGCGACTAACGTCTCGTGGACGTGACGAAGCGATTCCACTCTTACTAGCTCAGCGTCGTCTCCACTCGAAGAACGCCAGTTGATATTGAGAGACCAGTGTTGCGTATGCGTAATCGGAGATCGGAACGTTTTATATGAATTTTGAACTGCTAGATTTAATTACTAGAAGGCGTTAAACGGCAATGGTTTTCATAACGGTCGACTCGTATAGCATTTTTGTGCTGGTCCTAAAGGGGTTAACTCCTTAATGTGCACACTCGAGTTAATTCGAGTGCGCTAAACTGGTCAAACTGTGCACACACTAAATAATTCGTTGTACGTTATGTTGCTATGGTTTTTCACACTCAAATGCAATCGAGAATTGAAAATAACCATGTGAAAGCAAAGAAAAAAAAAACAATCTTTTTATTGATATTTATCATTTACATCGGTTTGGTTTGGTTTGGAGCGCTACGGTCTACTGTTTTTCACACGAGGACTAATGAGACCGGGACCTACTGCTTAAAGCCGATTCCGAACGGCTACGAACATCCATGCCATAGTGGGATTCGAACCCACGAACTCCGGTACCGACGATCAGCGCCCTAACCAATCGGCCAGCGTTCGGCCATTTACATCGGATTGTAAGCTATATTCGACTATTTTCTGCAATTTTATCAAAATCCAAAATTGCAATAAAAAATTTTGATTATTTTTGTATTTTTGTAATTATTTTTTGGAAAGACTATGTTCTAAATTGTGGTTTTTACATAAAAAAATTGATTTTTTTGGCCGGCTTAAAAAAAACAAAAAAAAAACCTGTGCATTAAGGTGTTAATACTCGGCTCTAGATAGCATATAACATATCAAAGTTTCTAAAAATTTCTTCCTTAGCACCTGATCCCAATCTTATTTCTGAACATTTATTTGAAATTCTTGAAATTTTAGATTCAGGTACATTCCTAATACGATTGCATTAGTATGTATATCTATACAAAAATGGCATCATATAAGTTCTAAAATAAAAAATTTGTTCCTAGTTAACTCAAATAGATTCAAAACTATTATTAAATCTTAAGCATACTATATATATTACTGTATAAATACTTTTAAAACGTCCCAAAATGAACTAGTGGATATTTTCAGAATATTTACTTGGTATGTATTGTTTTTTAAATTTCAAATAGAAATAGTTAGATAATATATTCCATCATAAATATGTACTTATTTGAGTTACTTTTCATTCGTGGTTTTTTAAATGAGGCTTTTAGTCATTGAAGATTTCCATAATAATGACTGTATTAATACCTATTATAGTTCACTGTATGTCCTAAAATCTATCGTTATTCTTTAAAATCGGTATTTTTTTTAAATGTGTAAGAAAGTAAAGGACGATTCTTCATTGCTTCATAACACTAATAAACGTTTAAATATTGTATGTAGTATAGTAATTCATTGATGGATAAGTTAAAACTGATTAGCAAATCAAATTTGTTACTTTTTAAGTTATGCTATGACAAATATGGGCACAGTGTTACAACCCTTATGAATGACAAATTTAAGTTTTATTTGGTAGAACTTCTGTCGTCTTGTTTCTTTTTCATTACAGGACAAAATAACTGGATCACCTGTGTAGAATTATAAATGTTGTTGAATATTACAATCTTGTTACTCATGGAGGATGAAAGACAATAATGGCATTTCTCCGTTAAGCCGCAATAACCTTTTACTGGTTATGTAGTGGAACTATAAGGTGGCATACACAATTCAATGTATTCATATGGGGGGGGTTACGTCTATTTTAGAACAGAGGTAAAAGCAAATTGACGAATAAAAAAGAGTCTCATTCATTGATTAGCCTAAAAGAACTTTTATTATTTTCTGTTACTTGCTGATTTTGTCAAAAAAAAAAAAAAAAAAAAAAAAACACACGTCCCTCGACATGACGCCAAAAGAAAAAAAAGCAAAATGGCTAAAAAGAGATACTTTTTATAATGCGGGTGATCTCTTCCCCAATTTCGGCCAAAATGATGCCCACTCAACACCGCGCATGGCGAGGTCAGTGGAAAAATCCCATCAGCGGGAACCCAAGATGATCGCCAAAACGCTACGTTTTGGCTTGAGTAGGCATGAGTAGGAAGAAAAGCCTAGGAATTTTATGGCGCCAAGCAACGCTCAAGCTGGACAAATGGTGAAAGATGGGGAGAGCAAAACGGCAATCCATGGATGGTCAGAGCGGGAAGATTCAAGGTGAATTGGATATGGACAATCCTCATTCCATACAATAAGGGGTCAGGAAGCCGGCAATTACTGGCATTCCCTTTTAGATGGAATGTGGCTATACCACAAGCTGTGAAGTAACAACATTCAAGGAAAATCTATCGTATATTTTTCTCTTCTAGTATCGTGCCTTGACTTTTGGAATGAAAGAATGTATAATCAGTCTAATCGGGATAGTGATGGCTAGTGATTAGGATGCGAAGTATATTGAGATGTTAAAACTTATTTATGACTGACGTTACAGATATCAAAAGAAATATAATTGTTAGGGCCCGTCTTTCTGGAGTCGCAAGAAATGTGTCGGTGGTAATGACATCCAACAGCCATCAATTTCATTCTCTTTGTTTCATTAGCACAGACAACAGCGTGTAGGTGCCTCTAGCCCAGATCCACTTACCAAAGTGTCTAACACTTGCTTGTGTAATCTCTTTTTTTTCGCGACATAAGCTTGAGCCTGCATTGTTTTCTCTATACTCTTCCGCTGACATTCTAGCATCCCCACTTTGACGAAATATTAATTAGTTCGACGTGTTTTCCTTAATAATTCTCTTAATTTTCATTCTCCAATTTCCAAACCTGAAACACACACACACATATATATATATATATATATATATATATATATATATATATATATATATATATATATATATATATATATATATATATATATATATATATATATATATAAAGATACACACATGTGTTTGTGCCCATGCATTTATTCAAGGAGGAATACTTTTATCTGCATTTAAATTATTTAGCATTCACCAGACATTTTTTCCATCTTTTTTTTAATAGGGAACATGATTGACGGACATCTTGATTCCCGTCATTCCCTTTCAACAGTCGAATAAAAGTTTTAGGGTTGCTCACAGAATTACGACATACATCTTTCTAGATGCGTTTAAAATTAAATTTTCTTTCCTTTACACGCAATAAAAACATAACTTTATTTCTCGGGAAAAAAAAATCATTATCCTTTTACTGGTCGCATAAAATACTCTCCGCTTCAAAACTGTCGTCCACATTTTGCTTATTTTCCCGAAGGATAACACAGGCCACGCACAAGAGGTGGGATATCGAAATTTATATTTGTCGTAATCGCGAAAAACTTCCACCTGAGTGTCACTTTACGAGATTCTCTCTCTCTTTATCCCTCAGTAAGAAATTACAAGCCTCCTGACTAACAATATCCAGATGTTGGCTGGCGCTGGCAGAAGAAAAACAAAAACAAACAGCAAAGCAAATTTCTGCAGTCCCCAAAAGAGAGCTCTAATGCGCTTTGAAACAAAACAATTTCTTATGCCTAGTCACGAAAAATGACAACCGCAATATGGAATCAAATATATCTCTGTCCGGAGATAATTCATTAGCAACAAAATGGACGTGGAAGCGTTACGCTATTCGGCGAGGCAGAAGTTTTCATATTAAATTATTTTTAATAATGGTGCTGAGGTATAAGGTATTTTTTTGTTTCGATCGTTGCGTGCGTGATACCACGAGAAAAGGAATTTTTCTTGTGTTACCGGAAATAATGAATGAACTTGCGGATGGTTTCTGATAGGTATCCGATGTTGTTTGTACGAAAGCAAATAGATGAATGTAAATAAATAGGACTTTACCTTAAGGCTTTATTTTATTCTCGTAATGATTAACAATTATATATACAAAGAACAAACAATGATTTTGCATAAATCATCTGCACCTGAAGTGAAGATATTTAATTCGATTCAATATTAGACAGGGAGATTTTTCTAGGAGGCTATAATTACATGTAATTTCAATCAAAATTCTTTCAGTGAAACGTCAAATTTGCACCCGAACAGATATTGTTACCCGCATAAATTATTTAAATTATTGACTATTGAAATATCCAACCAGACAAGGCAGCGCAGAGTTTAGAAAAACTGTCTAGACGGAAGAAAACCTGAGGTTAAATTCAATTGTCGTATTTTGTTTTAGTAAAATATACACCTTATAGACTTAAAAATCATCTATATCATTAACTACCTCATGTTTCTTACCAGACAAAGTAATACAGAATGTATACTGTCTAGACGGATGAAATTCTAGACGAATTAAGTTTAAAATATAGTAAAAATTTTCCGAAACAGCTAAAGAGTTAATAAGAAATAAGGGCTATAATAACTAATGCAAATAATGCACAAATTATTCCATACAGTTTATTCAAATTTTCAAATTCTAAATACATGTCACTACTCGCCTGTGATAATGTATATTCTTTAGTCATATGGAAATAAGTCTTTTCTGTCAACGAGGAAACTTGTTGCATTTGATATAGCTTAATGATTTGCATTTTTACATAGTTGGTGTTTGTTATTATATAATACATGTTTTTCAAAAAAGCTTTTTGTATTTTTTAGGAGAATGTGATAGCTGAATACTGGTTTAACCCTCTAAGTGGTTCGCACGTACAATTCCGCCAAACCGATGCCAAACCATTTCTTCAAAACGTAGAATTTTCGACATCCAAAACCGCTCCGAAAATGGATGTAATGTACAATTCTGTAAGTGCTTTCCCCTATGAAGTTTTGGTCAGGTCAATTGTTTAGGAGCTGCACCCCTCTTTGACTGGCATTTATTGAGGGATGCACCCCTACCCCCTGAGGCACAAAGACGTTGATAGCTTTTCACGGCTTTGTAAATCTCTATTTCGAAGTATTTCATTTGCGGTAACAGATGTATCTCTAAATGCAACACTTAAATATCTTGGATGACTTTCGTAAAAAAATATAAACAAGTCTCTCAAAGAATATTTTTATTTGTACTTTTCGAATCCATTATTTCTTATGGGAGGATCTTCGAGACTTGACGAGCTTTATGTGTATTAAAAATTAACAGTCCATAATATCTATATGTCTATTTATAACCGGAAGTAAAAGGACAATAACGAGGGTGGGTTTCCCGTATTCCATTCTAGTCGACAAAGGTGAAGGAAAAAAACATAGAACGCTTTGGCCATTGACACAGTAAACCTTTAGCGTATATTTTAGAGACCTTTTTCTTCGATTTGTTCCACTCGGAGGGTTAATTTGGAGCCCAATGGTCTACGGTTTTGATATAAGGGATGACTTGACGGGGACCTAATGCTTAAAGCCGATTCTAAAAAGCTACAAATATTTATGTCAGTAATGGGATTTGAACCCCCGAAATCGTACCAACGAGCAGAGTGTTAACCATTTGGGCATCATTGGGTTATTTGGTTGTTTTGAAATATTACAGTCATCTATTTTGATACACGAGGGCTAATGAGACCAGGACGTACTGCTTTAACCCGATTCTGAACGACTACAAATAACTATGTTGGAAATTTGGACGGAATTTGAACCTGCGATCTCGTACTGAAGAGCAGTTTCCTACTCATTCGTGTATCTTTAGATGTTTATAGTTGATTTGAAGCGCTATTGTTTCTATTTGCTACACGAGGGCTAATGCGACTCAAGGCCAATTCTGAATGGCTACAAACTTCTATGCTCGCAACGGAATTTAACCTGACAACTCGAACCGAAGAGAAGCATCCTATCCATTCTGCCATCATTCGGTTATCTGGTTGGTTGTATTCTATTTTGGTACAAGAAGGTTATTGAGACCGAGACTTAAAGCCGATTTTGAACGGTTTGAAACATCTAAGAGAATTTCGACCTGTGAACTTGTACCGAAGAGAAATGTACTGCTCGTTCAGCCATCATTTGGTTGATTAATTAGTTGGACTTAGACTTAGATGACCCACACCCACATCCAACTGAAGAAGTTTATGGATGTAAAAGCCTAAGTGGGTGGGGAGAACCTTTCGACATTATTCATTTTAATGTTATACACTGAATTATTAACTTAAAAAGAAACACTTTTTTTTATCACTATCACTATTTTTACCAAGTATTTTCCCTCATTTTAAAATTTTAAAAATTTATTTTGTATATAAGAGTAATTTGAATTTAATATATTATAAATTTCCTTTAACTTTTTAATATGATTACGATTATTATCTATTTTTTTAAATATTCGATCTGTGTTTCGTTTTCGTATTTTTTTAATAAACATCGGAACGAGATTACATCTTACTTGCATGTAATGCTGAAGGTACCTATCATTCCACATTTACAGTTTGGTGAATCTAATTTTCCAATTCTGTACAAGTAGGTTGGGAAACTTCCATGACCAGTTATGAAATAATTTAATATGTTATTTTCGAATTGTACTAATTTTTTTACCTTTCGACTGCCGTGGCAAACGTAGGTGAAATTTTGAGCTCTCAGATAAGTCTATATTATACATTGAAATAAGTTTATTTGATTAATATTTTTGTTTTATTCCTTTAAACTAAGTTACAAGAAATTTATAGATATTAGTTTTATAGGTAAAAATGCAATACTTCATGAGTTGTGCTAGTTTAATTTTAGTTGAGATTATTAAAGGGTATTCAAAACGGTTACGGACATCCATGCCATTGATAGTTGTGAACTACAGTGCGGAAGAGCAGCGCAGTACCGAATTTGTCATCGTTTTCCATTTGAATTATGGTGTCTTGACATAGTCACAAAAGTGATATTATAAAAGGAAAGCAGTATGATGAAATACTATACAAGTAGTGAATTGAAGAACAGTTTTAATTAAACCAGAAATTTTATTTGACTAATCTTGAATACACGACATTAGACACTGAAAAAAGAGTATGCAATTAAAGGAGCTGCTGCTACAAAACTTAAAACAATACAATATTGTTTTCCCCCATCTCGTATAAAAATTAAACATGGCGCTACGGGCAAATGAAGATTAAAATGAAAAATGAAACAAAAAAGCGTTTCTCCATTCCTCTACTGGAATGCGCTGGTAGCAGTAGAATAATAATCTGTGTTTTGTATCAAACAGTTCTCCTCAAAATAAAAGAGAAAGTTGAATGAGTAACAGCGTGTTTAAAGGATATTTACCTTTAAGCAGTTTCTGGCTTTTTATTTTTATTTATTTAGGATATGAAACACGAGGTTAACTAAATATAAAAAATTTAAGTTGCTGTATGTTATAAATGTTGATATATATTGCGTAAGAGATAAAAGATCTAGAGTAAGGCTTCTCAAAGTATTTTCTTTGGAACTCTAGGGTTCAGGAAAGACCCTGCAGGAGAAAAAATTTCGAGAAACACCATCGAATGTTTTAGGAATAATCCATACATTATTTTGTAATGTACTTATAACACTAACACCAGTGTTATTTCTCAAAGAGTAAAAATATAATACCTTATGTTTCAACTAAAACATTTATTAAGTATACTAATTATTTACATACATTATTTCTGAATTAATATATATAATAGTCATTACTCGACGTTCATCATTATATGTTATAAATGTTGATATATATTGCGTAAGAGATAAAAGATCTAGAGTAAGGCTTCTCAAAGTATTTTCTTTGGAACTCTAGGGTTCAGGAAAGACCCTGCAGGAGAAAAAATTTCGAGAAACACCATCGAATGTTTTAGGAATAATCCATACATTATTTTGTAATGTACTTATAACACTAACACCAGTGTTCGTTCTCAAAGGGGAAATACAGTAAAAATATAATACCTTATATTTGAACTAAAACATTTATTATGTACACTAATTATTTACAGACATTATTTCTGAATTAATATATGATTAATATATATAACATTCATTACTCGACGTTCATCATAATACAACAATTCATTACAATTTTCTTTTGGTTTTTATACGTTATTCCTAATTTAAAAGATTCTGAGACCCAAGGTAATAATTATGAATATTATCAAGTTTACCTCCAGTAATTACAGGGGAGCAGGCTGGGGCTGTCATCAGGCTGTACGTCGGTGCAGGCGTTCGGGCGTACAGGACGTAGGTGCGGGCGTGCAGGCACGGGATTTCGATGTCCAGCCACTCTTGAATCCCGACTTCGACTCCTTTTTTTCACTCTCTTTCACAACTCATCACCTCGGTTTTAACGCCCCTTTTTTCTTTGCCAATCACTTGTTGGTGAAATTTTCCCACATCTGCACCCCCTTCAGGCGTGCAGGTGGGCTCATTAAAATAGCCCCTTCTGTGAAAGCTGACATTATTTCTTAGCCCCTGCCTCTATATCTCCCGACTACATCCCTGTCTGGCCTTGACCGTTACACTTCTGCCACTCCGTGATCTAGAACTTCTCCTCTGAGGTCCCCACTAAAACTCGAAGTCTACAGCTGCACCTAAATTCTTCTTGGAAATTTTTTCCACAGCTGATTATACACGTGCTGACCATCGTGGGAAAGTACATCGGTACACATTCATTCTCAAATTTTAAACGATAACAACACAATTTGTACATACAGCTGTTCTTCACTTTAAATTGTATATGGTCTATGAAATCGTTTGTAAAAAAGAAAAAGAAAAGACCTTGAACAAAATCAGTTTGTTCTTTCAATAATTTTTATTGGAGATTGTTCATATTTAGGACTGAAGTCACCTATACTTGCTGCCAATCACAAGGTTTTTAGCAGCCAAGGCCAAATGTGAGGGGGAAAATACATCCTTCATACTTTACTTGAGAATAATTCAAACTATATTAACACAAAAATATACAAACGTATAACAATATAGTACAAAAATACATGCAAACAAATTGTCTATATATGTTTTCTTATTTTTGCATAAAATAATTTCTTTACCATTTCAATACCTTTCTTTAACTAAAAATCATTTTATTTATAAAAAAGGAATAAATAAATTAGTTTTTAAAAATTAAATTTAAAAAATCACAAAAGAGAAAAAATAAATATTATGTTTATTTTTATTTACAAAAACTAAAAAATAAATAAGTTTTTAAAAATTAAACTAAAAATAATCAGAAAAGAGAAAAAATAAATGAAAAACTGACATTAAGTTTATTTTTATTTACAAAAAAGCAATAAATAAATAAGTTTTTAAAAATTAAATTAAAAAAATCAGAAAAGAGAAAAAATAAATGAAAAACTGACATTAAGTTTATTTTTATTTACAAAAAACTAAAAAATAAATAAGTTTTTAAAAATTAACTAAAAAAATCAAAAAAGAGAAAAAAATAAATGAAAAGCTTACATTAAGTTTGTTTTTATTTACAAAAAAGTAATAAATAAATACTTTTCTAAAAAATTAACCTAAAAAATCAGAAAAGAGAAAAAATAAAGCTGCACTAAATTTATTTGATTTTCAGGAAAATATATGTTGAACTATCCATCGTGGGATAAAAGATACATCGTATCATCTTCAAATTTTAAAAATTTTTTTTTTTCTTTTTATTATGGTATAAAAAAATCGTTTTATAAGAAAAAGAAAAACCTGAACAATATGTTCTTTCAATAATTTTTATTGGATTCTACCAAAAAGAAAAAAGAAAAAAAAAAAAAAAAAAATAAAAAAAAAAAAAAAAATAAAAAAAAAAAAAAAAAAAAAAAAATACATAAAAAAAAAATAAAAAAAAAAAAAAAAAAATAAAAAAAAAAGTAAAAAAAAAAAAGTTTAAAAAAAAAAAAAAAAAAAAAAAAAAAAAAAAAAAAAAAAAAAAAAAAAAAGAAAAAAAAAAACAAAAAAAAAAAAAAAGAAAAAAAAAAAAAACAAAAAAAAAATAAAAAAAAAAACAAAAAAGAAAAGAAAAAAAAATAAAAAAAAGTTTTAAAAATAAAATAAAAAAAAAAAAAAAAAAAAAATAAAAAAATGAAAAAAATTTAAAAAAAGCAAAAAAAAAAAAAAAAAAAAAAAAAAAAAAAAAAAAAAAAGAAAAAAAAAAAAATAAAAAAAAAAAAAAAAAAAAAAAAAAAAAAAAAAAAAAAAAAAAAAAGAAAAAAAGAAAAAAATAAAAAAAAAAAAAAAAAAAAAAAAAAAAAAAAAAAAAAAAAATAAAAAAAAAAAAAAAAAAAAAAAAAAAAAAAGACTAAAAAATAAAAAAAAAAAAAAAAAAAAAAAAAAAAAAAAAAAAAAAAAAAAAAAAAAAAAAAAAAATAACTAAAAAAAATCAGAAAAGAGAAAAAAAATAAATGAAAAACTAACATTAAGTTTATTTTTATTTACAAAAAACTAAAAAATAAATAAGTTTTTAAAAATTAACTAAAAAAATCAGAAAAGAGAAAAAATAAATGAAAAACTAACATTAAGTTTATTTTTATTTACTAAAAACTAAAAAAATAAATAAATAATTTAAAAATTAAATTAAAAAAAATCAGAAAAGAGAAAAAATAAATGGCAATCTAACATTAAGTTTATTTTTATTTACAAAAAACTAAAAAATAAATAAGTTTTTAAAAATTAAACTAAAAAAATCAGAAAAGAGAAAAAATAAATGAAAAGCTGACATTAAGTTTATTTTTATTTACAAAAATGTAATAAATAAATAAGTTTTAAAAAATTGAACTAAAAAATCCGAAAAGAGAAAATATAAATGAAAAGGTAGCATTAAGTTTGTAATAAATTTCTTTAAGAGTCTTTAAATCATAACGATCATAATGTCAACTCTAAGTGCTCCCTAATGATTCATTATCTCTTTTTATTATTTTTGTTTTTCTGAAACTTCAAGAATTTTGGTTAATGTTATATGGTTCGTCTTACTGACCATATGAACAGTTTGGAGTATTGGTTTTACTTAATCTATAAAGGCGAGATTGGCTGCACCAAGGAGGACCATCTACCTTAAAACAAAGGTTAAAGATGTTTTGGGTGTCCCCGGGTGTACAATCCACAGCAGCTCTTTAATATACAATGCATTATAGTAAATACAGTAAAAATATCTCAAACTAACACATACAAATACAAAACAGACAAAATAACACTGGAAATACAAAAAAAAGTAATAATCATAAAATAAAAAAATAAATTAAAATAAAAAAATAATGATAATAATTACTAGATAATTGCATGAAAATAAACACAAAAGCGCGGTACAGTAAAAGTTATATATTCAGAATCAGCCTTGTTACGGGGCCTGCAGATTCTCTGAATTTTTCATTAGCCAACCGAACTACTTGCTTAGTTTGAGAGGGTTTTGTTACAAAGGTAGTACTTAGTTTGAGAGGGTTTATTATTAGCTGATCCGCCCAGATACCCTTCAGGTCTGGTCTGGGACGCTTGAAATGCCAATCCTTAGTGAGGGAGCAGTCAAATAGGTAGTGGTCAGGCAAACCCGGGCCACCGCAAACACATCTCGTACTGGCCGAATCGGAATAAAGGTGAGATTAGAACTGTTATAATTATTTGTGCCCCTCTATTGTTATTGCAATTAGATAAATATTAGTATAACAAATATTTCAACACTATCGATCGCTACTAGACTGCAGTACTTGAGCTGTACTCAATGTTGAATTAATATTGTATAATTTTTTTGTTTTATTTTAAACTTATATTTCAGCAATTGTATTACTGTCTACTTTATTAAAAATTTGGAGGATAGTATCACACATTCATATAAAATAGGTTAAAACAAAATGATTAAATATAAAATAAAAAAACAATAAAATGAATAAAGTGCAAAAAATATATGATAATTAATAAGCTTACAAGGAACTCATGTAGTGTTTACATTACATTCTTCTCTTTAAACCTTTTTGAGTTATGTACAATTAATTAATCTTTTGTTGCTAAAATACTACTCGTACAACATTAAAGACCCCAAAATAAAACCAAAGTAAATAAAAAATAAAGAATAGATACTCTACCTTAAAAACCTTCATTAGAATATTTACATATGAAAACAAGGTTCTAGTCATGATTGGACATAGCTCTTACAATAACTATTATGAACTCTGTAATATAAGCTATAACAATGAATACAAAATATTGTATAACTCTCTCAAATAATCAAAAAGTCACCAAATGTAAGGCTATTTATTTAAAGATACAGTATTTTTTTTATTTCTTTAACCATATTTCCTTGGGTTATTATAATGAAATAGACTGCTGAAAAAAACATAATGTTTACTTTGAATTCAAAAATGTATTTACTTTTAAGGGTATCCTTTTCGAAAAATTCGAAATTTTCTTGTTTCAGCGAGCGAATTCTTAAGAAATAAATTTTCCTCTGAAATTCCCTAGAAATATTTTTTACCGAAATGTACTTTTAAGCATGCAGGTCACTTGCGTAACATGCTCTTAGTGCTACACAGAATAAGAAAATTGGCAGCTAAAGGCTAAAATTTTTTTCCTGCGGAATTTAAACAGTAGCCGAAATTGTCTATCTTGGTATGAATTGATATATAAAAAACAATAAGGAAGAGTTATTATTTGAAGACTTCTTTTAAGGAGAATAATATAAGTGTTTAAACAAGTGTTAATTCTAAAAGAAACTAAAGAATGCCAACTTAACTTTAATATTTACTTAATATTTTTTTAAACTGATAGAAGTATAAAATTGCAGAATTTAAATATTTGCTTTAAAAGAGATTAAATAGTGTGTAATAGATATATTCAAAATTAAGGAAATTACAGTTGAATTTTAAAGCAATAAATATTACCGAAAAATTAGTCCATAATTTATTTCATCAAATTATTATTTTTTATAAAAAGTATCTATTTAATATCTAAAAAAGGAAAAAAAGTAAATAGTAGGAGAAAACACTAAGATTTGGCGATATATCACTAAATTTGGCTTCAAAAATGAGTCTCCCAAAACTTTGCCAAGGAGCCAATATCTTGCCAATTTGGCGAGATATCATACAAATTACATGTTTACAGTATTCTTAACAATATTAATATTATATAATAATATTGATGTCAATATTATATACCAATATTAATATTAATGTTAATTAAAATAATTATTAACCCATTTTAGGTGGATATGAAAAAAAAAGGTTTTAAGTAAAACTCGTACACTGTACAAAATTCTCAATTTAGAAAACTGATAATCATGATATTTTCTGTTTAGTACTTTAGTGTGTGCCATCTATGTCTATATCCGTGTTATTTTGGTATTCACTTTTAAAATCTAAACTTGAACCGATAAAGAAAAAGCATTCCAGTTTTATTATGACATTGTTTGATGCTCAATCACAAATCTCAATATAGAATAAAATACATTTGAAAGCACTCATAAATAAGCACAAAACTGTTTAATTAGGGACGTGGTCATTTATTTCAAAATTATATTTTTTCCATTTATTTTAATAGAACAAGTTTTCGAGAACGAACGGAGTGTTTACTTTGAATTCAAAGATATATTTACATTTGAGAATATTTCTTTGGCAGAACTCTCTCGTAACATCGGATGGATTTCTAGTTTTTTTCTGAAAAGCAAATAAAATATTTCACAGAAACTCCCCTGAAATATTTTTAACGGATTGTTCTATAACGCATAGTGATCACTTGCATAACATACTTGCATAACAATCCTATTCAGAATATGAAAATTGCAAGCTGCGGTCAGTAAAAAAATAAGCCTATGTTCAGAACTAAATAGTAGTAAACAATTTCTATCCTCCTATGAAATTATCTATAAACATAGAAGTGTTATTATTTTGAAATTATTTTAATGAAAAATGAAACTGAATGTTGGAATCAGATGTTAATTGTAAAAGATATTGTGGGATACCATATGTAATGTGATTTTTATATTTGAAGGAAGGGTAAATAGTGTAAAAATTGAATATTCTTTTTAGATTGAACTGGGATATATATTTATCAGAAATGGAAAAATTATTACATCTGCAAATCCAAACGTTATCCCACAACTATTCCACAATTTCCATCACACGCAGTATTTGTTATTCATATCGTAAAACACAAATGCGGTCTTTGTATTTGCAAACACATCTCTTTGGTATGAAATTTATAATTAAGGGACTGAATACAAACTTTAGTCTTAACATAGGATTTCTTTTGAAGCTGTATCAACCATTGAGTTTTGTTGATAGTAAAATTGTTCATTCACAGCAAAAGTGTCTTACGAAATCTTTACGAAATGATTGGTTGGTTGGGGTTAATGGCGCAAGATCTAGGAAAGGATACGCTGCACCAAATAAAAGAGTAAAAGACTAAAACAGTGCATTAAACAAATGTAGTAGAGGGAATGCTGGAAAAAAAAGGTCAAAGAGAGCAAAAATGAAGATTATATTTTATCGAATTGCATGAAAATGGTGATAAGGTTACACTAAGCTAAGAGCTTCAATCTGCTTAAGGAAGTCAAACAAATTTGGGTGATGGGTTTCACCCAAAAGTTCATTTAAGCTGGGATGAGAAGTCTTAAAATATATATAATGAAATATTGTAAAAGCCGTGCAGAAAGTTAAAATAGAATGAATAGTGAGATGATTATGACAAAAAGGACATTGTGGAGTAGATTCTGATAAGAGTAGATGAATCTGGGTGAGTCTACTATTGTCGATACTTAAACATATCAGAAGAACGTCAATTTTACGATTAGGCAGAGCTGGCCAGAAGGGATCGGTGGTCTAATGGAATGAAGTTTGTTGCTGGTCTCAATGTTCCATTCAGCAGTCCAACAGTCAAGTACAATTGCGGAGACGACATTTTTAATATCTCTGTACGGTAGAGGATCAGTGTAAGGGGTAGTAGCATGCTTGGATAAAATGTAAACTCTCTCAATACCCAGAATTTCCACATGATTGGGTACCCAACAGAAAAGTATATGAAAGCCGCTTCGAGTAAGTTTTTTTAGGCAGTTTAATAAGAGATATATAACTGTGGGAACTACAGTTTGATTTGGTACTTTCCAAAGTACTACTTGAGTCGGAATAAATTATAGTGTTTTTTGTTGCTGGAGGAAATGTACTTCAGAGCTTCATAAAAGACAATTAGTTCAGCAGTAAAAATGAAACAAAAAAGAGGAAGAGTATAACTACATGCGCCAGAGACACTTCAATAAGCGAAGCCAACATAGTCTTGAGACTTTGAGCCACCAGTAAAGATAGCATCGTAATTAAAACATTGGTCTTTGAAGAAACTGTAAAGTTGCTTGTAAATATGAGGGTCAGTGTTTTCCTTAGTGCAGCCCTTAAAAGTTTGAAGGTAAGACAAATCATGGCTGTCCCACGTCAGGGTTTCAAATAAGGTACAATATAAAATATTAATGCCAGCAAGTGGAGTGTTACTGGTAGCTTCACGAATTCTAAATTCAAAAGAAGGAATACAAGATGAGCGGCGTGTGTAAAGGCGATCTAGATGATTATCTAAAAAGACGTTTGTTAGTGGGTGAGCGGTATGGGAAATTATGCTAAAATATGTGTTAAGTGAAATCTTTTGAGTTAATGATGGTTCATGGCAAGTAATGTAAAGGCTTGGTATAGGTGAGGTCCTAAAAGTGAGTGAGCAGATACGAAGAGCCAAATAATGCACCGTCTCAAGTTTTTTAGAAACAGAACGGTGGGCGGAACCATAAGCAGAACATGCATAGTCCATTTTAGAGCGAATAAATGCACGATAGATGCATAGCATGGCTTCACGGGAAGTACACCATGATGTATTTGATAAAAGTTTTATGATATCCTTCTCACACTTTGTACGCAAATACGAAACATGGTTAGAAAAAGTAAGTTTTATGTTGAATAAAACACCTAAAAATTTTACACAATCATGCACGTCAATTTTATTAAAGTCTAAAAAAAGTTCAGGATCATGGTGGATACCACGTTTGCGACAGAAGTGAACAGCCATAGTCTTCTCTGCAGATATCTTAAAAGCATTAAGTTTGCACCACTTAAAAATTTGATTAATAGTCACTTGAAGTTGCCTCCCAATGAAGCGCATGTCTTTACCTTTTCCGGAAATTGGCAGATCATCGATATAAAGAAATCCATTTACGGCAGGGCAGTTGATTTAAAATGTCGTTTACTTTAATTGAGAAAATGGTGACACTGAGCACAGAACCTTGAGAAACACCCTGTTCCTGAACAAAGCTATCAGAAAGGGTGTCATTGATACGAACTTGGAATCTACGAAAAGAAAAGAAAATTTTAATAAAAATTGGCACATTTCCACTGAAACCTAAACGGTAAAGGTCCCGTAGGATGCCTAATCTCCATGTGTGATCTTATGCTTTTTCAATGTCTAAGAATATAGAGATTAAGTGTTGCTTCTAAGAAAGGCATTCCGAATTTGAGTTTCCAGACACAAAATGTTATCTATAGTTGACATACTCCTTCTAAAATTACTCTGAAATGGGTGAATGTGATGTTCTGTTTCAAGAATGTAAATCAGCCGTCCGTTCATCATTTTTACCAGGAGTTAGCGCAGGCAACTAGTTAGGGCTATGGAGTGGTAATTATTCGGATTTTTAGCGTCTTTTCTTGGTATAACGATGGGTGTGGTGATGGTTCAATTCTAAAATGTAGGAAATGTCAGTTCTTCTTAGATTCTATTGTACAGCTTAAGATGGTATTTACAGAAATTAAGAAAACGATGTTGTAGCATATTGTAAGTTATATAGCGTCAGGACCAGGAGAGATATGTTTCGAAGAGCGTAAACAGGAGAGTGGCTCATTGATATAAAAATGACTATTATAAGGCAAATTTATAGAGGTTTTGAAGTTCAAAGTTTGCTGTTCAGATTGAATTTTGTATGACAAAAAGTCATTTGAATATGATAAACTACTAGAGTTAGAAGCTAAAGGTGTACCAATAATATTTGCAATAATATTCCAGATACAAAATGTTATCAATACTTACTCCTTCTAAAACCACTCTGAAATGGCTGAATGTAATGTTTTGTTTCACGAATGTAAATTAGCCCTCCGTTGACCATTTTCTCCAGGACTTTCCACAGGCAGCTAGTTAGGGCTATGGGGTGGTAATTATTCGGAATTTTAGCGTCTTTTCTGGTTTACCAAAGGATATGGTGATGGCTCGATTCTAAGAAGTAGGAAATGTCTGTTCTACCCAGATTCTATTGTGCAGCTTTAGGAGGTATTTAAGGAAATTAAGAGAAAGATGTTGTAGCTTATTGTAAGTTATAGCGTCAGGACCAGGAGAGGTATGTTTCGAAGAGCTTAAAGAGAAGAGTACCTCATTGATAATAAAAGGACTATTATAAGGCAAATTTATAGAGGTTTTAAAGTTCAATGGTTGCTGTTCAGATTGAATTTTGTATGATAAAAAGCTATTTGATAAATTACTAGAGTTAGAAGCTAAAGCTGTACCAATAATATTAGTTATTTTTATATTATCTCCTTTGATAATTACATGTGATGTTCTGTAAGAAAGGTAAATATCCCTCCGTTTATTTTCCATTTCCCTTTAGGGCTTTCAGTAATATTCGGATTTAGCTCTTTTCCTGAAAATAGAAATGTATTCTAAGAAGTAGGAAATGTCTGTTCATCCAGACTCTTTGTGCAGCTTTAGGAGGTCGTAAGAGAAAATGTAATAAGTTATATAAAAATCATTTTCGAAATCTATCTCATTATATTAAAACTATTATTAACAAATTTTATAGAGGTTTTAAAGTTCAATGGTTGCTGTCAGATTGAATATGTATGATATGTCATTGATAAACTACTAGTTAGAAACTAAGCTGTACCAATATTTTTTTCTTATACTTGATATTACTGATAGCTCAAATTATTACTTTATTTATATTTCCTTTCATTTTCAATAGATTCTACTTAAATTGTATTTTAAAATAATTCAAAGATTCTATTTAAAAAAATTAATAACAAAAAATGCAATTATTTATATTATTATTACATTATTATATTTAGTTTTTATTATGCTATTATTGATAAAGTTTTTATCTTATGATAATAATACAATTATTACTCCTTTTTCTTTTTCATTTCCCATTCTTTATTACTCCCTTACTAAATTTTTTTATCAAAATTTCCCTTTAGAGCATTTATTATCTTCACAATTTTTAATACTCACTTCAGTATTTGAATGAATACATTATTAAGCTTCTGATAATTAGTTTATTATTTGTTGAAAAGTTTTTTTTCATCTGATAAATACAGTTTTTACTATTTATTTTTTATTTTCCCATCTATTTTATATACTACTTTCATATAAAATCCCTAGAGCATTTTATTATCTACAATTTTTAATGAATTAAAAACTTTTAGCTGTTTGAAAAATTGCTTTCGAGTAGACTTTAACTTTTCTTTCAGTAATGAAATTTTTTTATTATGAATTGTTAAATAAGAGTGATATAAATTGAAATGTATTTAATATATTAATAGTGAATAAATACGTGCTTCTCGAAAAGTTTTATTAAAAATTCAGAAATTATAAAATATTTACATAGTTATTGTACGTTCGTCTATTTCTGAAATATGTATAAACATTTCAGAGCGTTCTTTCATTTGACTTTCTTACATACAAATGTAACTTATACCTTGTAAATCTTTAGCTTGATTATTTAATAATATTTTGGCGTCGCTACACACCATTGGCTTCACAAAGAGGTTTTGTTAAAGCCCAAGGTTGGGCGACATTCTGTCTGGGTTATTGAAACTACACTACAAAGGATTGTCGCTTCGACCTCGCATGAGATGTCTGAGGGGAATCCGAAGGACAGACGGGACAACGAAATGTCAGACAATAAGGTGCCCCCGAACAAGCCAATCAGAGGCTACCAGGACACGGAAAGAAAAAGCCAATGGGAAGAGGCGAAAGGTGAAGTCAGGCGGCACGAGTTTTTCTCCAGAGAGTCCTCAGAAAAAGCGAATGGACCGAGGTTCGATTTACGGTGGTTGGTTTTTTGGGAGAGGTTTTACTCCAGCTTCTTTATGGGACTCAAGGAGTTCCAGTTTTACCCCTGTACAACGGTATCTGTTGGCACCAGTCCGCATATTATTTTTTAGGTTCACCTTGAACCTGGAACTTTAGATCCGCACCAGCCCGCCTCAGCTCTGTGATTTCCATTTGGAAAATTTGTACGTATTCCACTTTAACCAAGAATAAACGTTGTTATTGTTTCTAAGCTGTATGTTGTGTCATAACCACTTCGACACCCACACGCTATCCTATGATCCCGTGACTATACAGTATTTAGGTCACTCTGGAAGTTTCGAAATACCGTTAAATTGTACAAATTAAACTTGCTAAATTTTAGAAGTGTTCAAAGTAATTCCCTCCAACATCCATGCATTTTTATCGGCTAATTTTCCAAAGTTTAAAAGACCAAAGCATCTATTTCTTGGAATCTATGTAAAAATATTCTTTTATAGCCTAATCTCATCTTCGGAGTGATAATGACATCCAAATAAGTTTTTCTAGAGTAAAAAGATAATTAAAAATCCAGCAAAGCAAAATGAAGGTAATATTGTGCACACTCTATGACTCTAATTTTTTTTTTTATGATATTCAGTTGTCAATTTTGTAGTATTAGAAGATGTATTGCCATGCTGAAGCATGAATCTCTTTATTTTAACTTTTTGAAGAATTTCTGGAAAACACCTATTGGTGAACCAGTTAGTTGTACCTGTCTTCTGTTCCTCCATCCTGATAACTATATTTCTGATGAAAAGGGAATGCACAAGTTTCCTCCTTGCTCATTGTTTTTTTACCATTGTTTGGAATCATTTTCAATGATGCATAATTTGTTTTCTTGACGTTGTTGTACGTCAAAAAGCGGTGTGGCGTTTCACACACAGATAACAATTACCATGTTTGGGCTACCATTTCTCCATCTATTCATTGTTCCAATCCCATAAGGGTTACCTTTTCAGTGCTTATCGGTATGTCCTCTGGTCATGGGAATGTGTCGTTATAGTCATTTCTCTTTTTGACTTTGTTATAGCCATTTCTCAGTTTGTTGGAGCACAAAATTTGGAGACTTGGGTTTTTTCTGGCTATCTTTTCACTCAAAATTTGATTGGCGATGTAATGAGAAAAGGCAAGAAAGGCATAGGACATCGAGGAGGAAATAACGGAGATGGATATCGGTAGAGATATTGCTACAATGTATCATATTTTTTCGACAACTTTATACGCAGAAAAGCGGCAAATATAAAAAGCCTAAAATAAAATAACTTTGTCTCCGGAGTTCTTATCATCACATTAGTACTATTAGGCCTTACAATAAGCGGTATACACATTTCATCAGCAGTTATGATTTTAGAAATAAGGCTGAGGTGCACTATTTTTAAGTAATTTTAGAGTTTCTTGGCAGATATTAATATTCTGTTAAATTAGGGGCGACCCAACAACAAACTAATTTTGTTATTTGTAGATCACCATGAATAGTCTCCTATAGATACTTATTCAATTTTATGCACCTATTTTATGACTGCATTTGATAAGTGCAACAATTATCACCAATTAACATCTTTCGTATGTCCGGTAGAATTTCTGGGACTATAGATAGCGAGATTTTTCCTGTGTGTTCTTCCAGGAGTGAACTTCGACTTCTACGACATTCTATAAACCACCTGAATACTACAGTATTTGATGGGTATTTTCAATTGGCAGTTGCTAACTTTGAGGTCATTCTTTTTCATTAAACTTCAGTATAAAATAATAGAAAATTATATCATAATAATTCTCTACTCTATTTTACATTCTAACAAAATTTATTCCACTACAGCTAAATTACAGTTGTTCACACAAATTATTGTTTGTCATACAAGCATTCATGTTTACTTTTTTTTTAATCTTTCGTCTTCCACTGTCTCAAAATTTCAGAATAACTAACGTATACATTAAAATTCTTTTAAAATTTATTGCAAATTAAACACTATATCCTTTGTGACATTTTGTCGTTTATCTCAAGCAATCAGCAAAAATCACTTATTTGTCTGTTGAACTTTGTCCCATCCACTTACTTTTTATGCAATAGAATTGTCTTTAATATGAAATAAATTATCTCTTTTGTGCTACCAGTTGGTTCCAAAGAGAAATATAGACCCACAGTTTTAACACAACATACAATTCTGTCTTGTACTTCCATAAATTTAAACTTTTAAATAGCGCTTGTGTAAAATCATGTATTTCTTAAACATATGATAAAAAAATTCGAAGAATTCTCTTATGCGTCTCTGTTGATACGTAATTCTAAAATTACAGACGTAATTACAAATAATGTATTTAAGGTATAAAGTGCCTATGTTAATACCAATCTGTATGTCAAACTTTTAATGAATGTTTTAACCATTTGTCTGGGCATAAGGTGGATATTACTTTATATAGACTGTCTTATGATTGGAAACTTTGTCTTTCATTATATTTATTTAAATTTCATTCCATAACGCAAGCATTTTATGTTGCAAAGGAGTTGGATGAAGTTGGATAAGTTGGTTGGAAATATTCTGTGTTGTTGCAGTTAATGAAGTATGTAAATCAAATAAAAACATTAACAAAAGATTAATAGATTTTTACGTATTTTTGCATATATATGATTATATTTTCAGAGAATAAACGAAATTGTTCAGTGTTTACTAAACATTTTTATTAAAACCAATAAGACAAAATAAAATTATTAATTACAGTTAAAAAAGTTGCCCAGAGTGGCAATCAACAAATCTTCAGTCCAAATTGACACATTCTTAAATTAGAAGACTATTTCAGAAAGCACTGATAATAAACACCAGACTTTCAAAATTTGGCAATGAAATACGCCAAAAGAACAGAACACACAAACGGATACACTAAAATTTTATTTTGTGAAAATTTGTTTAAAAAAAAAAGAACATAAAGCAAGGAATACGAGGACTAAAGAACGCAGACATTTTTAAACTAAAAAACATGAAAATTATTAAATTTATTTAATGAGAAAAACAACATGAAATGCATAAAATTTTCAACTGATTTATTGTAATTTGGACTATATTGTAATAAGGTTTTTAGCAGGTTGCAAATTTTTGGCTATCACGAGAAATCCACGTATTTTTTGTTTTCTTTATTGAAAAGAAATCCTAAACTGAATCAGCTGTTTTTACACATAAAAAATAGCCTAAGTTATCTGATCTGTCAATAGAAGTGGAATGGAGAGAAGCATTCATATTGGATTCTTGATGAGTTAGGGTTAGCAAAATTCAAAGCTAGTTCAAAAACGTTCGAAATAATAATAAATTCATCAATTTATCAAGTTAAAAGTAGATGAAAATAACATTTTATTTTACATTTATGGCCTCATTCTTTAACCTTCAATATTTCTTATTTTAAATTATTTAAATATCGTCTGCATTATTTTCATACGTTTTATCATGGAACTTAGATATTACGTAAATAGTTTTCTTTTATATTTGGCTTAAATAAGAGATTAGGTACATATGTGATAATTTTAAATTTTATCATCGATTATTTTTTTGTTGCAATGAAAATTTTGTCACTGGTATTAACAACAAATTCTTTTCATAAAAGTCTAAGATTCTATTTCACTGACTAATAAATATCTAGCTTTTAAGATATATATCTTTGAAAATTAAAAAGTTTGTTCATTTATGTGTTTTTTATACATAACCACACGGTTTGAAATCGATTCGCTCAATTTTGGATATAATTTATATATACCACCAAATAATCACTGTCAATATTAAAACCTCTACTGTCCATCCTATCACGTAATATGATAAGATAAATTAAGGTTGGCGACTAACATGAGGTCAGTAAAGATAAATAAATTATTAAGCGTGTACCAGATAATTCTCGGCCAAAAAACAAACCCTTTTTTTTAACCTGCCTCATAGGGTACTGTAAAATTCTGGAAAATTAAAAATTTTAATGATCCCGTCACATCATTTTACTTATATTTGACATAAGGCCTTGATTATCCTATTTTGTTCTACCTGAAAGTATATTTGATAAGAAGTTAATTACATTATTTTGAAGAAAAAAATTCACAAAAGGGATATAATAATTTTAAATCTAAATTACCTCTCAATTCTGCTACATTAAAACGTTTTAGGTGGTTGTAAATAATGCGACAAAATTTTTTACTTCGTAAGCGAAAGAGTAAACTAATATAAGCTATTCTAAAGATAAAAAGAAAATAACAATTCATCCTCTTTAATCTAAAACCAAAACATCCTCTTGTATGAGAAATACAATAACCATCACACGGATTTAAAGTAACAGTTTTTGATTTGTAAAGCCAACTTTGATAATTCCTATCAATATTTCTTCCTTCCCAGATGTGGCATTTCTGTTATACATCAGCGGAAAACCAGCGCCAAGTTGTTGGTGTATTTGAAAAGCAGGAGTAAAACCATTAAGGCATTTTGTTCATATTTAAATCCGTTCTTAACGCTCCTCAAAACAATAAAAATAACTCAATCAGCGTTTTCGTGTGGGATTAGTGAAATATTAAACGCAAATATTCGCAAATACAGATTTATTTCCGTGAAAACCCTTAAAAGATTTTGCATACACCAGAGTTTTACAAAAGAGGAATTTTTATGGGGAACGATGATTTCTGTTGTTCATAATCCCCGAAATGTCAAAAGATGCTGGCGGAATTTCGTTTTCTTGCAAAAGAAATGAAAATATTTATCAAAAAATCTTAGAATTAAGGGATCCTATATTTCTAAGATGTGAACTGCGAGCTTTTTCTTGGGATTTGAAAAAAAAATGGAGTAAGTAGGAGGGAGAGACAAATTATATTTCGGGTTTTTGGTTTAAGATGTATATTTAATTGAATCCGGCTGCTTTTTATAATGGAGAGCATGATTCTAGGCTTTTATGCGATTACTTTAGCAAGTGTTTATCGAAAAATTGTGTAGATTTGTATCGAAAAGTGTTCCCAGGATGATGCTCTTGAGATTATAATTTTTTTGCACATAAGCGATTTTCCATTAATATCATTCTAGAATATGCAAACTAAGATAAACTTGCAAATCGTATCGAATATTTTTGATATAATGGTAAAAATATACTCTTTTTAAATAAGCCTTCTACTCTCTTTTGAAATATATATAATATATATATATATATATATATATATATATATATATATATTATATATTATATATATATATATATATATATATATATATGTTTTTCTAAAGATAAAAAAGCTAACAATTCATCCCAATTTTTGCAAAAGTCCACGAGGGAATTTACATAACCCCCATTATTAAAGTTTTTATAACCAGTTATTGTAAACTCGGTTTATATAATATATATATATCCTTAATTTTGTTATTATATTATATTATATATATAAATATATATATATTATATTTTACAATATTATAATATTAATATATATTTGGTTAAATAGATAAACTATATGTAATATATAAGTATAACAATAAAAAATAAAATAAAAGCACATTGTCATCCAAAATAGTGCATTAAGCATCGGCGTTGAGCTTACCATGAATGGGGACCAAGGGTCCCAGTCTATACCAGGAGAAACACCCCCAGACCATAACTCCACCTCCGCCGAACTTGACTGTTGGCACAATGCATTATGGCAGGAGACGTTCTGAAGGCAGACGCCAGACCCAGACCCTGCTATCCGAACTTGATTCGTCGCTCCAAAGAACCCGTTTCCACCGATCTACGGTTCAGTTTCGATGTGCTTTGCATCACATTAACCGAGCAGCAGGATTGGACTTTGTGATCAAAGGCTTATGGGCAGCAATACGACCATGAAAACCAAGCAGATGTGCTTTCTTACGGATGATATTAATTGAAATAATACTTCCGGATGTCTGTTGAAACTCCTCGAGGATAAGGGCCATCGGTTGGGTGCGGTTCTTCCGAATTTATCTGGACAGCCCTCGTCGGTGTCTATCTCCCAGTTTCGTTGGTCTGCCGACTAGGGGCACATTCCGACCATCACCGCTCACCTTCCACTTCTTACTCACATAGGCCACTGTCGAATTTGGGTAATTCAGATCGCTAGATATGTCCCTTAACGATCAGCCACATTTGTGATACTCGATAATTATACCTTTCTCGAAATCAGAGAGCTCCAAATTGCGCGGCATTTTGCATGCGACTAATGCCGATGCTGTTTCTTACACGATGTATACCAGCGGAGGCCGTGACGTACCTCAGGACCTCAGATATCGTCATTTGCATAGGTGTCCAAATACTTATTGGTAGACAGTGTATATATATACATACATATATAATATATATATATATATATATATATATAATATACATACACATATAACACACACACACACACACACACACACACACATATATATATATATATATATATATTAGGGTGCTGGCCTTCGGAACCGGAGTTTGAGGGTTTGAATCCCTCTATGTCATAGATGTTCGTAGCTGTTCGGAATTGGCTTAAGCAGTAGGTCCTGTCTCATTAGTCCTCTTGTTGCAAAAAGTAGACCGTAGCACTCCAAAACCAAAACCAAAATATATATATATATATATATATATATACATACACACTCACACACACACACACACACACACAACAACACATTATATATAAATATATATATATATATATATATATATATATATATATATATATATATATATATATATATATATATATATATATATATATATATATATATATATATATATATATATATATATATATATATATATATATATATATATAAGACTACATGTGTGTGATTTCTAACTATTTAACTTAAATAAGCAGATAATTAATGTAGTAAAGCATTTAGCTTTACATTTGTATATGTTTAATTTTTATTACATATTTCTTTTCTTTGACATTTAAATAGATATGTAGAAAGTGAAAAGCTTAAATTCAGGTATATTTGAAAATATTGTAAAATAAAGATGAATTATAAATTCAATTGAGACATTTAAGATGATTATTGTAATTAATCATAAAAATTTCATGTATTTGCTCTTGTACATTTTGAGAAATTTATCACAAAAATACTTTTATAATACTATAATTTATCTAAAAGTAAATTCATCTTAATATACTTTGAACATTTATGTACGTCTATTACTTTTATTTTCAAACAGCTTTTGTAGATTTTAGGCATCCTTTACTTATTATTTATATCCAAATATTTAGTCCTGAAAAAGAACTTCGGATATTTGCTTACAAGAGCAAATATAATTCTGTCTGAACTTGATGTGTGACTGCAGTTATTGGTTCTTACACTCGTAAAACTTGCATGATAAATGATTGATCAATTGTTTTCTTTGCTTTACTTTCTGCCTCACCGATATCTCGAATTCTTTATCAAAGACTGAAAACAAAAATATTCGCATATATTTTCCTCCGTCTATAAGTTACTGTAAGTAAGAAATTCTTAGCTTAAGAATGAGTAACGAGTAAATATTTTGATTTTTTTTATAAAAAAGATACATGGGTATTAGAGTTGATTTTTTAAAGCATTAAATTCAGATATTTGTTCTGAAGAAGTGTTTCTAATAATTATAAAATGAAAGATCATAGATATGAATTATTCGCCTGGTCTGAATTTCGGAATGGAAAGTAGTTTTTGATATATATAGATGGGAGCAACAAATACATATAAATGAGTTAAGTTGTAATATTTCATATCATTGAGTATTTTTTCTAGAAATGAAACAAGATCATGGTTTGATGTATGGCAATAAAAATTAATATATAGTTAAGAGGACTTTCTTTAATAACAGTACCTGAGTTTTATATATATATATATATATATATATATATATATATATTATATATATATTATACATATATACACACACGCCAAATTGGTGAGATATCGGCTCGTTGCGACAGTTTTGGCAACATATTTTTGTCGCCAAGTTTATCTGCAAGTTCGTTGCAAAGTGTCGCCAAGTGTGGCGTCACGTGACCACTTCCGGTTCTGGTTTCTAGAGTGTTCCAGCGGTTTCTGCTAGCTTATATAAGGGAGACAGATGCCCCATGTAGAGGAGAGTCGTTAAGAGGATCTCTTGGTCTACGGAGTACGCACGGTGTGCTTGATGCGGAAAGTGGTGCGTGAGCCGACGGCATTGAGCCGACGGCCAATGCCGTCGGCTCACGCACCACTTTCGGCTAAAATGGTTCCTCGGTGATTTTGACGGTGTGTTGTATTTTACAACTGATTGCGAATAAAGTATTTGTCTTCGTGCTGCAGTCTTGCTTGCTTGTAAAGTCCATTCAATCCCCGAACCCAGTTTTGAAAGTTCGTAACAATATGTTACTGTGAATGCCCGAAATTGGAGAATGTCGACATACACCAATACCTCAGTGAAAGACTGAATATTTGATTATATTCTTTTAAATTCGGATTATCACCGGTGTATGTCGACAATTCCCGTGCAGAAATGGTGAATGTTCAAAAAATATTTTTGTTACGTTTTTAAATTCTATTTTATTATTAAAACATATAATGATTTATGTCAAAAAGCACACACTATGAAGGGATACTTCAAAGTCCCTGTGTCCTTTCAAAAGAAAAACATCGAAGATGGGTTTCACCTACTACGTCTTCTATCAAGCCCTGACTAAACAGCAGAAGTTTATTTCTATTAAAAGAGGGACCACAAACGATAATTTTTAATGCATGCAACGAAATTGTTACAAACCCCAAAAAATTTTCCTCTTGCTCAAATTGATGACACTGTTAATTTTTTTAAACATCAGGGACTTGTATTCTGTGTGAATACAAGTCCCTGATGCCGACCGCGGTCATACAGATGCCCGGAATGTATTGGCGGTTGTTTTTGGAATGGACGACTCCGACTTTTATATAAATTAGCAAATAAAAATCGTACTCTTAAGCAGCTTTATACAAGTAATTAGTTTATATTTTGTAAAGAAAATTTACTCGCCATAGATGAGATTTCATGTCAAGAAATGTAGCTGAGAGAAGCCACTGCAGCTAATTCGAAAAGTGGGGGGCATGGCTACAAACGCTGTCATTGCAAAAAGAAATTTTTCATTACTAAACGTCATTGTAAATGCAAGGGACTCTTGTGCAATTCAAGTTTCTATAACAGTTTAAATTGCTGCAACAAAGAAGATAGAATAACGTCAATCACATAATTAAGTCAAGTATTGGTATTCTTTTCTGTTCCAAGAGTGTTCGGTTTGTTTTAAGTTCAACAGTTACATGTGCTAGTACTATAGATTTGAATGAATTACGGAGAAGAAAATATAAATATCCTACATGTTCAACATTCCCCATTAGTGCATGGTGAATGTCGACATTTACCGGTGTAAGTGAGAAATAAGGGTATGTAGCAAATAGTTCGGACATACATCAAAAGGCTACGTGAATGTTGACATTTCCGGTCAACGTCTACTTCCCCAGATTTCGGTCTTACGCACACACACACACACACACACACACACACACACATATATATATATATATATATATATATATATATATATATATATATATATATATATATATATATATATATATATATATATATATATATATATATATATATATATATATATATATATATATAATACACTTGAAAATGGCAAAAGGGTGAATTTGTGGTATATTCAGATTTTGTTTGGGTTACTCTATATAATAATCTAATAAAGGATTTTCCTTTAATTTTCATTTTCATTTAATTATTATTATTTGAAGCATTGGTTACGTGCTGTAAATATCTACATTAAATTGAATATATGTTAACGTGTATTATTTTAATTAACTTAGTGGCAAGTGTCTTAGTTCAATGCGGGGGGGAAAGAAAGTATTTATCAAGTTTATATGACACATTCTTGTACTGTCACATGTAAACAGATATTTTTTGCATACTTTCAGGTTTTAATAGCTTGCTTAGTAAACTAACGTGAAGAGTGGGGGGAAAGAAAATATTTATCAAGTTTATATGTCACAGTAAGCTTGTACTCTCATATGTAAACAGGTATTTTTCGCATACATTTGGGTTTTAATAGCTTGCTTAGTAAAACTAAATGTGAAGAGTGGGGGGAAAGAAAATATTTATCAAGTTTATATGTCACAGTAAGCTTGTACTGTCATATGTAAAAAGGCATTTTTCGCATATTTTCAGGTTTTAATAGATTGCTTAGTAAAACTAAGCGTGAAGAGTGTTTGGTAAATAAAAATTATTTAATCCAAAGTTACTCAGTTCATTATTATTTAATATATATCAAATTATTGCAGTCTTTCATCAAGTCTTAAATGTAGTAATCTCTGTTTGGAGGAATAAGTGTAATTAGAGCAACGAATACATGTGCGTGAACCCTTTTTTGTAAACTGAGTATTAGAGAAGAAAAAACCTTTTCTGTTGTGAAAATCATTCGACCTTTTTTCAAATCACTTACTCATGTGGCTACACAACGGCGTTGTGATTTAGTGATAAACTGTTATGGCCTTAATTTAATCTTTTTGCCGTCGATGTTTCCGAAGAATTTTATTTCTCTCCCATGTCCATTACGCAGACAAGAGAATTTTATTCTGGCTGATTTTGACCTAAAATATAAAATAATTATTTAATTCATAAAAAATCAAGTCAGGTATACGCTTCATTACCAAAGGACTATTTTTTTTTGTTTAACATGATTATTTTACTGCACGCAAATTTGTTTTGTTCATACACCTTTATTCTAAGAATTTAAAAATGATATTTTCTAGTTTAATGATTTTCGTATAAAATTAGTAATTTAAAAATCTTTTAGATGAATTACTTTTATGTCTTTGTGTTTTTTATTAATCTGACTGTGGTTTAAACAATTTGAAAGCATTTTCAAGAGTTACAGAGGATATGATGCCTTAAAACTTCGAAAACGGTTATTAAGCGTTGCATTATTTTAAATAATACACTAACAAAAATAGTATTTAATGCAAGTGAAAAACGATGCCTAGTTTTCTTTATATATAAATTCTAAAGATAAAAAAAAGCATTTGGTTAGGATGCTGGGCACTAGTAATATTTTAAAGAAACAGCGTTGAACGACTCAATTTTTATCAAATTATTTCATATTTTAGACTTCTCTAAGTTCTTTTCTAATAGAATTTTGTGTCTTACACGTTTCATGCAACAATATTTTGTATTATTATTATAATATTATCGTTAAAAGTCTGGCTCCTTAACAGTATTTTAAAAGGTTAATGATTGTAATAACATAGTGTAATTGCTATATTTCTTTAATTTCAGCTACACCTGTAACGATGAAAGAATCTCCTACTAGAAATTCACAACAATATGTCAGAATATGTAGTAGTTTTATGTTTTAATAGTATAAGTATTTAACACACACACTTATATATATATATATATGTCATGTCTAACAAGGGGTGGTTGGAAATTACGTGAGTTATAAACAATTTTAAAAGGGAACTCTTTTATATATAATTAAATAAATGCAAAAAGGCCAACGCTTGCATAACCTTTTGGAGAAATGCAGTCAACTGCATAGATATTTCACAGGAAGTTGATGACTAATCGAGCTAGAAGAATCAGTTATCGAGTGGACATGGAGTTGTTAACACATTTCACGCTTACCTCCACCACAAACAAATGAAAATAGCGTAATCGAAGCCTGAAACGGAAACTCCATATTAAATAAAGAAGTGTTTTTACCAAGAAAGACTAATTATTCCATTCGCCTTAACACAGGATCACAATATATATATATATATATATATATATATATATATATATATATGTATGTATATATATGTATATATATATATATATATATATATATATATATATATATATATATATATATATATATATATATACATATAAGTAAAAATTATAAGATTAAAGAAGAATAAAGAATAATTTATATTAGTAATCTTGAAGCGAATTGCAGCTATCAAGTAAAACTAAATTATATACATTAATTAAAATGGAAATAAATATATAAAGATAGAGAATTGAAACGGTTTATTTTCATTTTAATATATATATATATATATATATATATATATATATATATATATATATATATATATATATATATATATATATATATATATATATATATATATATATATAAAATTTATTATTAGAAACTTTAGCAAAGTATGGGTTTAAAACAATGCAAACCGATTCAGTTTTAAATTTACGGTTGATCATCCGTTTTCGATATCTAGGTATCCCTATTTTCATCGATTATACGAATAACAGCAGTATAAGAAAGAAAATAACTCTAATTATATCACTGTGTTGGATTATTAATTGATACTCGGAAAAAGGAGTGTGAGGGAAGAATAACTGCTCCATACAGTTCTTATCGTTCTAATAAAGATTCTTTGGGGAAATAAGTATTATTTCCCTTTAGGCTCCAACTCCGTAAAATAATTTCCAAATAATTTGACCGTATTCTATTAAATGAGCAGATTGGAAAGAGTAACATAATCGGTATTCTTACGATCATTCTAGTGGCGATTTCAAGAACAATTAAAGAGAGATTAGTTAAATGTAGCTGTTATGATACACTTTCCTAATGAGTAAAGTCAGAGAATTGCTATAGAAAACGTTGCACAGCTCATCACAATATAGGAATTTATCGATACGGCTGAGCTATTATTTTACAGATAGTGACGCTGTGTTATATTTTTAGAAAATTATTCTTTAACTTATATATTATAAATTTATAATATCATATATTATCATATATTTTGATATTATAAATTTATAATATCAAAAACTATAGAAGATGTTTTTTAGTTGTAATAAGTCCAGTAATAAGTGTAATGATATCATGCACTGTGTTTCGATTAAAATTAAATACATGTGAATTGGTAATTCAAGTAATACCATTTGGAGTGGGTAAAAACAAATTTTACTCACACCACACACAAACATATATATATATATATATATATATATATATATATATATATATATATATATATATATATATATATATATATATATACACACACACATATATATGTGCACAGGCAAATAAATATTATAAACACACGCATACACACACATATATATTTATATGTGTGTGTGACACCGTTTTAGCAAAAGACCTTTATTAAGATAACATTGGAGGACGGTTTCCCACTTTATCATAGGGACAGGACAAACTGAGGGGTCAGCTAGCATGAAGTTATATGTAAAAGACCCTTAACACTTGTGTCAACATCTCAGTCTAAATCTGTGAGGAAATCTCTAGAAAATTCTGCCTTCGCCAGCTTGCATCTCCTTTTTGTTTGGAATTGTCCTAAATTGTCCGCTTGAGCAGTGAAGAGTTATAATTGGTCAGACCCCTTTTCTGAGGGCTTAAACTGTAGCTCTAGTGGTTAATTTAGTTTAGGGGTTAGAGGAATGCAAAAGAACGCGGGAATTTTTAGCCCTTCACTTCAGATTTGAAAACCCCTGAGAATTTTCTCAGGGTGTCTTAAGGGTTTTCTGGAAAACTAGTTTTTCGATCCAGTTTACTTTTTCTTACAATATCTTCCGGGCAAAAAGAAAGGGATGAACGAAGTGAGAACCTTTCTGTTAACATAAAATTTTACAAAAATTTTAAGTAACAAAATAAGTAAGGGTGATTTTATACAGTTTTATACACAAAATAAAAATATACAGTATAAGCTTTGCAACAAAAAATATATATTACATAGACATAATACATGTAATATAAATGAATAAGAAAAAAATGACAAGTTGTTTACATTAATACACTGGAAAACTGCAATCTGCATAACACTTGAAACACTTACATACACAAATACACTGGAAACTGCAATCTGCATAACTCAGTTTAACTAAATGGTTAAATAGCAAATGATAGATCATAATTATATTAGTTAATAATTGTAATAATATTCCGCACTCTTTAATATAATAGAGAGTCTATAATGTCATTGTGGTGAAACATGTTTTCTCATCCTTATTCCTCTAAACTCAGGTAGTTATTCCTTTACGAACTAAAATCATATATATACATATTATCGAGAGAGCTAAAGACAGCGTCTCTTTTGGGGCTGTTAAAACCACCATGGCCCCAAAAGTACTCATAATGGTAAGAAAATGGCAAGTATTCTCAATTTTTCTTGGAAAAATTTATATCTGGTTTAGAACAAGTGTAAGAAAATACCAATACTGCAAGTAGCTCTTATTTGGTTTTGAGAATCACGAAAGAAATGCAATCTCAATAAATATTGTTCTTGATTTAATTTCGAAATTTAGAATATAGAATGAAAATTAGGAGAATTTTGAGATACATAATATTTATACATTACATACACACACATGTACCATCCTCTCATATATGTATGTAATCCAGTAATTATAAAACTGCTGGACAAAGAGAAAGCTAAACAGCTAGCAGTAATAATAATGCAGTCGTCTGGCATTGAAGAGAACGGCACAAGTTTAATTAAAATTTTATTTCAGAGCTGCTAAAGCGGACATCTTTACTACTCAAAGACAGACAAAGGAAAAGATACAAAAATCACTCTGCTCAAACAGAGTGCACCCAAGAGCGAAGACAGAAAGACGTTTCCCACTTACTCAGGGAATGTAAGCGTAAGATCAGGAAAACCACGGAGCCATTTGCCGGTTACAGCTGGGAAGAGTGTTCAATAGACAGAAAATATACATTTGTAATATAGAAATCTCTGGGAAGAATTTTAGGTCGAAGACACTCCTTTGATTCAGCTATTTAGAGGCTGGGAAAAATATTTTAATGAATTAGAATGGGAGAGAGGAAGTTTTTAAGGAAATATTAAACTTAAATAATTTTGATATATTACATATACATATATATTAACCAGAATAAAAAAGAAATTATGCATACTTTATCAGAATCCACCTCCTGCAAAGGAAAAGAAAAATAGAGTTTGGCTATCAAATTTTCTTTCGACCACTACCAACATAAACAAAGGTTAAGTAATACTTTTTTCATTAAGAAAATTCATTACACGCAGACAGCTAATAACCCAGAATTGGCACATATTGAAAGTAAACTACTGGGTAAAATACGGAGTTACAGCCTTGGTATCCCAGTCAAAATCTCAGTCAAAATAAACGATCTTGTGACTGGAGGATTGCAGCCTCGGGGCTTGGTTGGTTTGATTTGGTTTCGAGAGCTATGGTCTACTGTTTTGTTACAAGAGGGCTAATAAGACCAGGACTTATTGCCTAAAGCCAATTTCAAACGGCATCCATGCTCGGGATTTGTACCTACGAACTCCAGTACCAAATAGAGGCTCTCTACATTCAGCCAAAGACACAAAAATATCTCTGCTCGAACAGAGGTGCACCCAAAAGCAAAGACAGAAAGAATTTTCCCACTTACGCAGCGAATTTAAGTGTAAGATCAGGAAAAACGCGGAGCCATTTGCCGGCGACAGCTAGGAAACGTGTTGAATAAACAGAAAGTTTACATCTATAGGATAGAAAGCTTTGGGAAATGGATAGAAATAATTTGAAGTTTGGTTTGAGAGCGCTACGGTCTACTGTTTTGCCCACGAGGGCTAATGAGACCTGGGTCTACTGCTTAAAGCCGATTCCGAACGGCTATGAACATCCATGCCATAGTGGGATTCGAACCCACGAACTACGGTACCCACGATCAGCGCCCTAATCGGCCAGTGTTCGGCATAATTTTAAGTCTAGAACGCTCCTTTGATTGAGACATTTAGAGGCTGGGAAAAAGATTTAAAGGAATTAGAATGGGAGAGAGGAGGTTTTTAAGGAAATATTAAAGTTAAATAATTTTGATATATTACAGATATATATCTGTATGTAATCACAAAATATATTTTGAGCAATTCTCAAATTCTAAATACATTTTTCTCCTTTAAATCGATTGTACAAATGTTATTTTGGGCGTAGAGATAATGGAAGAAGATTTCAAATAACATTTCTTTAAATTTTATGCAGTTAAGAGTTATTTGTCAGACAGAGCAAACATTTCAAACAAGCAAGTATAAAAGATCTTTTTGAAGAGTATAATCAACTTTTACGAAATCAACAGCAGTGAAAGCATAGTTTTGTCTCAAAAACATATCACTAACACTTTTTCCCACAAATATATTTTTCTACCGAAAGAGTTTACTATTAGTGTTCTTATTTATAATTTAAATCTTACTTTGCCAGTTTTATTTCTCAAAAATAAATAAATAGTAAAAACTTAATGAATATTCCACTTTGATGTCTGCCAAGATTCCTCTGTAGTTTTATTTTCAGTAAAAGTATTAGATGAATTTCAAAAGCGTTAGATATTCCAGTCTCGGTGCCAGTCTTTTCTATTTTCGAAAACATATCGATTTTTCTAGATCTCACTTCTATACAAAAATAATCTTTATTTCTTTGAATAAAAACATCTATTAAAATTCGGAAATATAAAACATGAATATCGCTATTTTCTTACATTTTAGTATAAAAATTTTTCTATAAATTTTCATCTGCAATTTTGGCTGGACTTTAAAGACTTTAATGATAAAGGGGTTTCATATCAAACATTTCTTCTGAAATAAATATTTTTCTTCACGATGCTTTTGTTGATATTTTGAAACGCATTAATCCTGGACTGCTTTTGATGCATATTTTTAGCTATTCTGAGAATATGTTTTTGTATAATGTGTTTGATAGTAGGACCTTTCATATGGCATATGGCCAAAGTTTAATCACGCATTGTTCCGTATATTTTACCTATGAGCATGGTATTAAGTATGCTTATTTTCCCATTATTGATTTATGTTCAAAGCAGATATCTTTGCAGGTATTTTTAACTGCTAGATTCAGTTTATTAACATAATTATATAAACTTATATAAAACATACATTCGTATAGGACGTTCACCTGGTAAAAATTTTAACATGTGTAAGTTTACACGTGTCATAACGTTTCATTTAGTTAATTTTAATTTTGTTCCATTTAGTTTAGTTTAATTCTATAAGCTTTCCTTAAAATTCCCTGTTTGTAACTTGCTTCTGCCATGCTCCTAATCATCACGTTGGTGAGTCGAAAAACCTATTTTTTTATCGCATAAGTCGCTCTGGATATTCAATCAGATGACATCACACATACCAGGAGCTTCACTTGGCGTTCTCCTTGGCGAGAGCTGCATTGCAATAGTTTTATAAATTCACCCTTTTCATAATATGACATATCCCTACTCCACACATTGGCATGTTTTAGTCCTGCGCTTGGCGGTTTTCCACCGCATCACCAGGCAAAAGGAATTTTGATGAGCTTTCCAGACTGGCGGTTCTCATCCGAACAGACAGGATGGAGGAGAGAGAAAGACCTGGATCCCGAAACGAGAAGAGGAGCTCTGAGTTCCGTCCTCCGTAACTGTCTTATTTTTTTAGTCCATTTTTGTTTTCTCCTTTTTTATTAATATTTATCTTTAAAGAAACTCAATCAATTGGCTTCTATTAATTTTTTAAATTTTATCTTAACACAATAAAATCCATTAACTCAGTAACTACTCCTCTCCTTTATTTTTAATGCCTATTGTGTTTTTACTTTAAGATTTAAACTTAAGTTGGCGAAAAGCCAAGTTCAATTTATATATTAAATATCGGGTTAAGGACATAACGCGTATTTCCAATATGCATCACTCACTCCAATAATATATTTTTTACTGTCTTTTCTATGGGTTTCTTTTTCATGTACGAACCGTTTTATATTTTGATCGACTCCTAGTTCCCCATTAGAAAACCCTACTTCCACAGAAAACGCAATACCAGAACACGAATACAAAAATTTTTCATCAGAGAATGAAAGGTGTAAAATGAAATGCAAACGCACTGTAGAGTATACCATAGTACAAAGAGGATGAGTTGTTATGAAGATAAAAGAGAAGAAAAACAGCTACGTTAGAAATGTATTTTTAATCGTTAATTTTCAATAACTGTTGAAAAGAGAAACTTTTACAGTATTATTAAACAGGGCCATAATACCGTATGTAACAACTATTAGACCAGTCTCACAGTGGAAAAATGTCATAGAGAATGAGACAGAGCATGGCATAGAGCATGTCATAGAGCTCATACCTGAGCTTTTATTCACTATAAAGCACCTTTCGTTACAGTTTCTTCTACTTCTTCCCCAGGCTACATTTGCATGAAGGGTGTTGTTTTTCTCCTGATAATTCATTGAAGGAAAATAGTTTTCTACGTTTGAAGAATGGTCATTTGGAACTAAGCTAGTGTGTTGGCAATCGACTTTAAAAGTGTGCATTTTTTATGCAAATTGTTTGCATTGCTGTGAATTATCTCCTGTTAAAGCATTAACATATTTTTTGAATCCTCCTCTATACAACAAAACTGCTAATACCTGGGGGTCATATATTTGTCATTTTTTTAAGAGTCTATAAGTATTTGAAATGTCTGAAACCTAAGAAAACTTGTTGTGCTGGGGCCATCGAGGACTGCAGTGCTATCTGTGTTAGAGTGAGCTTATATTAATAGACTTTCCTGTATAGTATGTCGATCATAACAAATAAGGAATGTTTCTATATCAGTATAGTCGGCCCTCTATTTAAAGAATCTACGCCTTATACAGTTAATATTTTATGTTTATGTATTTTTTTTCATTCATTTGACATAGATCATGTTTTAATCTCGAAAAATTTGTATCAGTAAATCAGATTCTATACTATTATTATTTCAAACGCGGTGGCACTTGATTCTTATAATGGGTGGGTCTAATGCTACTTGGTCATACCAAGCCCGAACGAGTGCTGCTCTTTCGAATTAAGGCAGAAGTATGAGATTTTCTTTGTTAACGAGCACTGTTAAAATGAAAGTACGACTTAGCTCGAACACACACGACACAACCTTTTTTAGGGGCCTGTCGAACTCATTCATACACTCATTCATCCCTCCACAAGTCAGAATTTGGATCCAAACCAGAGACCGACTCATCCCTGATTCAGTAACCCCAGAGGAATAATTTGTTATAAGAACTTGGAAGACTTTGCAGTCATTACATATTTAACGTGCCCCAACTGCCATTAGCAACACGGCGATCTTTGACCGAGACGAGGACAGAACTCGCCAACTATCGGTTAGGAGACTGACGCTCTACCAACCAGGCTATCGTGGTATTATTTATTACTAAGTCGCATATATTTTTTTGGCCATTTTAGAAAGGTGGCCAATATTATAACCTAATACAGGACTAACGAAACAAACAAAGTGGGTTCTCGATTTAGATGAACAGACCAAACAGATGACTTCAAGGGTTGGCCTTCCCTCCACAGGTATCATTTGTGAGCTTGGAGGACATTGCAACCAGAAGCCTATTTTAAGTGCCTCATTCCCCTTTGACAAACTGTAGATTATTGGCCGGCTCAGACACTTTATTTAAATGTAATAGTCCTACATCCATGACATTAACTGTATCTCCATATGAATGTAAGCAGCATATTTTCTCAGACAATCTACCCTTTGTACTATGGACTAGTATGTTTGTTTTACTTCAGTACTAATACGAAGGTACGTCGTATGGAGGGATCTATCTTCACAAAATTTTGTATGGTGATTCAGGTGAAATGTGGAGAGTTTTAAGCTAAATTCTTTGAAAATCAAGGTCTTCTTGAAAGTAAGAAACTTTTTTACCCTTCTATGGGCTTGTTACTCTCATTTAATGACGTTATAAAACAATTAAAATATTTTATGTTTCATTCATGTTATGGTGTATAAAATATGACAGTGTGTTTTTTAATTCTTTAAACTTCATGATTAAATATGTTTCGGGATTTAATGGAGTTAGGTTATAAAAGTTATCTATCTTCTTGTATAAAATTCTCCTGTCAATGTGTTTGTAATTGAACTCATTCTAAACGGCTGAACTGGTTTTGATGAAATTTTGGATATGCAATTAAGTTGATTCGAGAATGATTTAGATTCCCATTTTGATCCAATAGAAAATGTTTTTTTTAATAAAAATCCAGAATTTCGCGCTTATTCAGATTATTATAATGCCGCTCGAAACCCTTCTCTGCCAACGTATCTGTGGCACAGTGGTCAGCGACACGGGCTTCAGTACGAGGAGTCTCAGAATAGAACCCCTGTATAGGCGATGTGAGATTTTCAATTCAATCTAATTACGTTTGTGATGACTGTATGTGCGGTGGCATTGAGTATTTTAAAAATAATTGTTTTCTTTATTTTTCCATCAAAGTGGTCCAATTTATAAATTTATTTAAAAACATTTTACAATTTTTGGATTTAGAATGTTAAAACAGGAAACGTTTGTCGGGTCGTTTAGTGAACCTTATAAATGTGAACTATGTGAACAAAAATTAACATTATATGGAGGGGAATTTGGAGAGGGCAACTATGAAACCCTTCCCAAACATTTAATTAAAATTAAAATTTGATTTGGAAAACAATGAATAAGAATCATTAAAAGTATTACAATTAAATAGCTAAAAAATTCATTTTTTATGTTCACGAATCTGTATTTTAAAGAAAAAATCAAGTGAAGCGATATTGTTCCATTTATGGATAGTTTTAAGTGTCAAAAACATAGAAAATCGGAAAAATGATGTATATGTCTTTAAAAATAGAGATAAAAATCTTTTACAGGTGTTTTCGTTGCAGGAACGATATTTTTTAATGAATTAAACCAGGCCTATTTATTTTTATTTACTACCATTTAAATTAATTCGTTATTTTTCGCATTTTCATGTATTCCACTGGTAAGAATAAATGCGATCGTTTACAAGTTAAATATATTTACTATTTTATTTATGTCACTTGCTTAGAACTGGTCTTACCAGATTTCAGTACAGCTAATCTGTAATTATTTATTACACAAATATAGCGAATTAGTAATTATCTGTTATTGACTTCAATAAGGTGTTTTTAGCTTAATAGGTACCACGGTTCAAATAAATTGACAAAAATTATCTACTTTTCCTTTAGCCCAGGGAATGAATAAGTCATGGAAAATATTTTTTTTAAGTTTATGAGGAAAATTGAAAGGAAATATGTTATTTGTTTTACGAAATTGAGTTACTTTATTTTCAAAATACTTTATATTATTAGTGTAACATATTCTTAAATATAAATTAAATTTCAATATCTGAATACAACCTTTTATTTTGAAACTTAAGAATCGTGGTGGTATTGGACTAGAGATTTGGTTCCCAAACTATTTTGTTCTACCGCCCCCTTTCCAGAAAAAAATATAAATTAACTCCTCCTGGAAATTACTTTAAAAAATTTTTAATAGCAATTAATAGGAAATATATATGTATGAATTTTTTTACCTTTTTCGTAAAATGTAGTAAAGAAAATTGTAAATTAGAAACATTGAACTTTGAAATTGTGAAACTATTTAACTCAGAATAGAATGTAATACAAAAATGTTAAAGCCTTCCTAATGAGAAGGATGAACCTGGTGTGCTGCTACCAATTTAGTAATTCTCGGCTCTATTTTCGTCAGCAGTAATCTTAAATCACCACGATTGTCTACTTGCAATTGGCTTCTTTCTTTTTCTGTTTATTAAACTGGTTACCACACTGAACCCACGTTCCACTTAATATGATGAAGGAAATGTAATTGAGAACTTTTAAATTACAACCCATATTCCTGGTTAAGAAGTAGGGATCTTCTTTTGAATTCAGAATTGTTGGTAGCCTCTTTTTAATTTAAATTTTAATTCATTATTTGTAGTTTCATCAGTTAGTTCTTTTTGTAACTGAGGAAATTCTGCTGATAATACTGCCAGTAGCCAGTACTACTGCTGCCGTTAGGCTATGGCCTTGCGATCCATCAACCACACGAGCCGTAGTTACCTTCAGCAACGCTCGTAGTGCTCACGTGTTTTAGAACGGGGATTCACTGGTACCACATGAACAGTAACAGCGCGCTATTGAAGATACCTCAATGCAAGTGAGGGAGTATGAGGAACCGAGGCAATGTCCAGTACGTTGTTCAAAGAAAAATTAAGCGTTGTGAGTGAAATATATAAATCAATTTTTCGAAATCTTTTTTTCACGTACTATCACCACCCCCTTACATTTATTCATGGCCTCCCAAATGCACTTGTGGCCATCACCGCCCCCTCAATCGCTGCAGTATCCACCAGGGGGTGGTGGCGACCACTTTGGGAATCATTGGTCTACATATTTGAGCTCCCAAGGTGCAGACCCGATTCTCAGGATTGGTAGGCTGGTCTTTCATATATTTAAAGGGTAGATAAATTAAGGACGAAGCAGGCTCGAGTATTAACGCTAGGGTTTCACCTAAAGATAACCACCTGATCGGAGTGTATGCTTCGCACTCCATAGCCATGAAGATCTAAAACGGAGGGTCACCAAAGGGTCAAGAATTATTAGTTGGATTATATCAGTAGTCTGATATTACGATTAAAAATTCCATATTAGCATACAAATAATGTAAAACCAATATAAAGATGCAAGTTTTACACATAAAAAAATCTTCTTAATATATGTTAAAGATATGCGAGTGTAAAACATTCAAAATAAAGACACAAGATATTAAAATTTTTCTTCTAGTTTCTGGGAACATATTCTGCTTATTGAAACATTAAATTACAACTATTTTAAAGTAGTTATTTCCCTTTTATTTAAGTTGAGGAATTAGACAACATTCCCAGAGTTTCATCTATATTTGGAATCTAGATAGATAAATGAATTAAAAATGAATATATCTTAAAATTTAAAAAGTGGTGGAAAAAGAAGTTTTATATTATTATTAATTAGAAATAAATTGATATATTTTTTAAATTATCGAAGGAATTCCAGAACAAATCACCTAGAGAAATTGACATATACTAGTATAGAAAAAATATTCTTTTCTTTAACGATACTTTGATACAAATTCTAGTTTTCATTATTCAAAAATGCAGACATTTAGTTAAAAAGTAGAAAAATCTAAAGGGACGAATAACCATTCACTTTGAAGAACATGGAAAAAGGGGGTTAGAAAAAAAATCAATAATTCTTTTCAAAAGTAGGAAAGAGACAGAGCCTCCGATTGGAAACATCTGAGGCAATAGAAATTCAGATCGTTTTACTCCAAAACAAAAATACATAAAAGCATCCACACACGACGTATGGCATGTGAGCAGGAGTATTCATTAAATCCTTCCCCGGCGAAAAAGGGAGAGGGAAGGACAAAAAGCGGAAATTATATCCCTTTTCGAGGACGATTTCCCCGGATTCCTTCGAAGAACGGACTTCTGGCAGGGTACATTTCCTCATAAAACATGCGGGGCTACTTATGTGCCGTCGCTTTCAAGAGAGAGGGCCTTGAGAAAGTTGTACGCGCATCCAATATTAATTCTCTTTAAACTGGATATTATGAAATGTGAAGTGCTGTACCTGACATATATACTTATTTTTATTTGCTATGCATAGTAATACATGAATATATATATATATATATATATATATATATATATATATATATATATATAAATATAAATATATATATATATAATATAAATATACTATAAATCTATATTATATAAATATAAAATATATATATATATATAATATATGTAGGAATAGATGCACTTGCCAGGATTTTTTTTTATATACTATGAATAGTAATGAAGGTTTTTAATAAGCTACGTAATTTTTAGCAAAGCTAATAGTAAAAAGAGCAATGGTAAAAATTTCATTACATGATTTCGTAATTCATAAATTTTCTGCACATGATTTCGTCACAATTTTCAGAAGGTAGGTGAACTTAAATTTTATAATGTCATTAATATGCTGATTTAGTATGTTCTCGAAGTTTTTGTCCAAACTGAATTATGTCGCGATATTTGGAATTATTCTTCATGACAGTTTTGCACCAATGGTTTTTTAGAAAAATTCTAACCATTCCAAGAGCATGCGTATACACTGTCTACCAATAAGTATTTGGACACCTCTAATAGAAAAGAAAAACTAACTTTATTAAAAATCAATAGTTGGTAGATCCTCTACGTGAGGCAATTACGGCGTGAGTCCTCCGGGGCATACTTTCCACAAGTCTTTGTATTACAGCTAGTGGTATTGTCTTCCACTCGGCTTGGAGAAGACATACAAGTTCCTTCACCAATTTTGGACGGGTATTGCACCCTTTAATTCGGCAATCCAACTCATCCCAGAGGTTCTCGCTAGGGTTCAGGTCTGGGCTCTGGGCAGGAAAGTCCATTCGATGAACTCCATTGGCACCATACCAAGCTTTGATTAACCTCGAAACATGAAAACTGGCATTGTCGGCAGAAATTTATTACATAGAACGAACAAATAAATAAAGTTAGACCTCTTCATTTAGGATCAAGGATAGAACAGAACATTCCCAGGATTGGTGTGCCACACCCAAGGTATTATTTGGAAACGTAAAATACATTGAGTTTACGAACCTATTTTACGTGCTCCAGGCACTATTAACATTTTGTTAATTAAATATAAAATATACACTAAAATTTCAAGGGTCCCCCAAAATATGGCATCTAGAAATTAGCGACAGTTACCAAGAAAAGATATTTCCTGAACTTGGATTCAGATAATTTATAAATAAATATGCTGACCAAAATTCATGCGATTCATTCAAGGGCTACAAAATAATTGCACATAGCAAACGATTATTGCTGAAATGAAAGGAAACCAGATTTCACTGCAATGGTATATATGTACCAGTCCAAGTGACGAACAATTTTAAATTAAAAACCCAGTAAGGACACCTTTATCTAATTTCACCGAAATCAACCTTTATTTTATTCGTGATTAGATCTTTTTCGTTATTTACATTACGTTATGAGTGTTTTGATTTGGGTTATGATAATTAATATATTTTACAAAATAGTTTTTTAGGGTACTATCACAGGAATTTACAAATGTTATAATTATATCAGAAATATACGTCTATCTGAAAAAGCATATGATCATCGGGGATGATTAGAAATGGTTACTAAAATGTTCACATGCAAAAACTGCTGTAGCATTGTCTACGTACCTGTAATATAACGCTGTAAGTAGAAAATATATGTGAAGTACATATTGTTACTCAGTTATTCTTTGGGTAACAGGGCCATAGGCAGAAAAAATAGAGAGGGGCTTTCTAGTTTCTTATTTCCGTTTGATATTTTTATATCACTTTTTAAATTCGCAATTTAAAATTCGTACATCCAATCAATTTTCAAAGATGAGGGAGAAAGCAGAAAACAATTGCTGATAGAAAGGATAAAAAATACAGGGGTAAAAAAAATGATTTCATAAATTACTTTCATTTTAAATTTTAAACACATATTTTCTCAAAATTCATGTCCATATTAATACTACCAATGTCTTTTCTTTACTAAAATGGCATTTATTTAAAAAAAATATCTTTGCATTATTATAAATGATTATAGAAAAGATGGGCATTTAAATTCGATATTAAAAACATAAAGCTAAAATGAACAATAAACAATATTATTTTTAGAGAAAATACATATTCCTTTTTTACACATTATTGTATGTTAGTCTGAAAAATTCAAAGAATGCTTGAGCCTCCTATATTCCCCTTGATAATGGCGTTGTAGAGGTTAAATAAGATAAGACAAAAATTTTTCTGTAATTGTGAGTTAATCCTTTTCTTGCCAAACAGATCTATCCAAAATTTCCCACCAAAAATATGACTGTGTCTCATAACATTGAGAAAACCCATTCTTTAGTCTAATTGGTAGCTAAACTTAGAGACTGTGCAACATTAACGAGATGTTAAAATAAGGTTCAAAAGTAGAAATTCCCATTTTTATTGTGACTGAATGAACACCCAGTTTCACGTTCCTAATTAAATAACGATATCCTTTTAAACCATTTTTCTTCCGGGAGGCAGCATCTGAGTTTACTCAGGCACGTCCTTAATTTCTTTACCCGGAATTCTCGGAAAACCAAAGTTTTAGTCGTTCAATTGAAATAAATGCAGAGCGTTTCTGTTGTGTGTACAGCAGTTAAAGCTCGGGTAATTTTACACGATAACTTAAACGATGCTTTATTTCTTGCATGCTACTTCGAAACAAACTTCAAGGAATTCCAGAAATTAAAGACATTACAGAGTGGAATGGTTATAACGGAGATATTAGTTGCACGCGTTTGGTATGTGGGAGTATTTTTGATTAGAAATGGAATTTTGTGCAACGAGAATTTATATAAATTTGAATATTTCATTGCATCTTATGCTTCTGTAACACTTTTGTTAAGATTCTGCTAAATATGCACATTAGTCAGTGATTATTTGAATAAAATGAATAAACTAATTATTAGTGCAGTAAGTTGTTAAACTTACTTTCATTTAACTCTCTGACTGCTCATCCCGCGATTTTCACGGGCATTTGCTTTTATTCCTGTATTAAGGAGGGCATATACAGCCTTTTCACATTTTAACCAGTGAAATAAATTATATACAGTATTACATGTTCAATTATGTAATAAATAGAATTATATGAAAAGAACTATTATTATATTAGGTAATAGAATTAAAGTTATATTATGTAATAATTAGAAATTAACTGTAATTCAATTAAAATGCATTTAAAAAATTTTGTGATAACATTTTAGATTTTTTTTTATAGATTAGTTTCTCATAAAATCTATATATAAAATCTTTTCTAGAGAGACAAAAATACATATTTCAATTCCTCAATATATATAGATTTAAAATATGCAAAAACACACACAATTTTGGAAGCGATGGATTACGATTTACAAATTGAGCAGTCAGACGGTTATGGTCTCTTATGAAAGATTAAAAACTGCATAGTAGACTCACGTATGGAGTCCTACCTATTTTACATATTTTAGTTTCGATGTAGTTTGGCAGTCATCAACTTTTTCCTTTGTCCGTGTGGCTTTATGAATTCAAGAAATAATAGATGATCTACCAAACTTTCTTTAAAAGAAGAATTTAGACATTTGATTATATTGGAAGAGGAATTATTGATTATATACTTTATGTTCAAGGGGAAAGTCTTTTGGTTGTTTATCAAAGATATATACATTTGGTTTCCACAATTAAAGCAAGAAGCAGTTGTCTGCCAACTCTGGTACTTTGAAAGTGTAAAGCCCCTCCAGGAATACATTTAAAATAAAGTATCAAGAGTGAGGAGTGAAAACACACTCAAGATTTATAAATGTTAATTTTAAAAAAAGTAGAGATTAAAGATTTCACTTGATAGGAAATCGTTGCTTTTTTCGGGCTACACCGAAGCAGGTATCATCAGTTTTTCAGGTTTGGTTTGGTGCACTACGGTCTACATTTTGAAACACGAGGGCTAATAAGACTGGGACCTACTGCTTAAAGCCGATTCCAAACGGCTACGAAATCCATACCATAGTGGGATTCAAACCCACGAACTCCGGTTCCGATGGCCAGCACCCTAATTCTTCAGCTATCCTTCGGCTCAGATTTGTTATTACCGCTCAGATGTACTTGGAGAGATATACCTGATATTAAAACTCAGGTACACCCATTGCATGTGAATATCAGGTTTAATACATGAAGGAGGAGCAATGTAGAAGTGATGATTCTTTTCTTTATATTGCTCGGTCTCATTAGCCCTCGTGTCTTGAATCTGTTAAAGATAGAGCTCAACAAATTCAAACCAATTCGGACAATTTTGATAAAAGTTGAAGTGTAGACTACTGTTTATGAGAATCAACATGTCTGTAAAGTCCAAATCTTAAACGAACTAAAGAAAAGGATTTCTGGTAATAATTAAAAGGATTACAGCATAGTGAACATTATAAAACCTGTTTTGATTTTCCTTCTTTGTTATAGTTTACAATTTAATAAGATAAAAATATCGAATTTCTAGGTAAAGTTTGATCATTTCTCTTCTATCCCTGTAGATGCCGAACGATTGCCGATTTTTTAGGGTGCTGGCCTTCTGTACTGGAGCTCGTCTGGTACTGGTTCGAATCCCACAGTGGATTGGATGTTCGTAGCCGTTCGGAATCGGCTTTAAGCTGTAGGTCCCAGTCTCAGTAGCCCTCGTGTTGCAAAAAATGTACCGTAGCACTCCAAACCAATACTAAACCAAACCTATCCCTTAAAAGTGGGTTTCAAACGAATGCTAAGGGCCATTTCAAACATGAAATTCGAACCTACAGGCTTTGGTAAAATATTGTGTCTTATCCGTTGAATAATAAAAGCCTAAATACATTTGAAGATGTAGATCCTATCTAAAGGTTCAAAACTTCAACAGCGATTAAAAATGTAAAAAAATACTACTGGGTATTAAACATTCTGTCTCTTACTATATTATTTATTTGATTAAAAATGCAAGGATTGAAATATGCACATACTGAAAATAATGAAATTGTATGCAACTGCAATTTTTAACTAAAAAGCCTTTTTCATCTGGAAATACATTTTTTTTAGTGTAATAATAAAAATTTTCAATTTTAGCAAAGTTTTTGAATCATGCAATCCAGGAAAAACTTTTAATTACTTTCATTCTTCTGCTAAATAGTTTTAATGTCAGAGGATAAAATGTGGTTTCCTTTATAGTATACGTGTTTTTCCTGTTTCAATTCTACCCTTCGCTAAGTTTTATTTGCTCAGTTTTTGCATACATTTCATTTAAATATAAAAATGCAAATTCACCAGTTTGTAAAGGAAATTACGAAGCAAATATAAAAGAAGATTAGATATGGAAATTTTTTTAAAAACAAAACGTCTCTGGTTATATATTTTCTATCCACTTATTCCTTTCTAATTTCCCTTTACATCTGCAGATTACTTTTGTAAACAGATGTAAATGAATTCAACTTACTTGCCTACTTTTAAATTAAGATCAGAAGAAGACATTTTTCCCCCTCCGATGCATTTTCCCAAGTTCTTAGGTGCTACGTTTGTTCTCATTTTTCTGATAAGTTACTTAGAAATGGTTTTCAGCAATTACTCTTGTCAAAAGAGGAATTTTTATCAGGTAAAATTATAGAATATTTTAAGAAACTTAAAATCTGGCAGTACAAGTGAAAATGGTGGTATTTTTATCCACATTTCTGAGTTTCGTAAAAAATAAAGAAGGAACCAAAATTTCATTAAAATACGAAATAAAATGAGCTCAAAATATGCTTTCAGCATTTCTTTTTCCCCAGTTCAAAATATTTTTAAAGGTTAACCGAATTACACCCTTAATTTAGTAATTTTTCCATACTAATTTATTTTCTAATCAGTTTCCTTTACGATGAACGACATGTTGTATTGAATATAGAGTACATTTTTTTTCCAAGTGTGAGAGAAGTTCAGCAAAAGAATTTTCGAATAATATTTCTTTCTATTTGAAATGTTAAAACCTCACGCATTCAGTTAGATTATTTCTTATGCAAGTGTAAGTTTTTATTTTCTTTGTCTCAATTTATCACTTTTAAAATAATTCGAAGAACTTTGCGTTGTTATGTCTCTTTTAAACCATAATTGTTTTGTTCTGGTGATAATTTTTTATGCTTGTATGTAAATTTAAGTAAGAATTTTTCTTCTTTGCAATTTTAAATGAACATACAGTTTAATTATTTTGTATTTAATTTCAGATTTTACCTCTGATTTAGGGATATATCGACTTTTTGTTTCTATGGATTACTCGAAAGATAATATCTTAAGTTGTACATTTTTTTAAATCTTATATCAAATTTTCTTCCTTTCACTAATTCGGTATTTTAGTCTGTATATTGGAAACAGAGAAATTATTGGATGAATGTACAATTTTCTATAAAAAGTGTCTGTTAAATACGAGGTGATTACCCGTTCTTCTCTTTTTTTACTAAGTTTAATTTGGTAATCTCGTGTGATAACTAATCGTGTATTGTAAAGTATAACCAGGACTCATTTAAATTCCTTTCAGTTTATTTTCCCTGGTTAAACTGTGACGTCACTGTTTATGTTATTCTCCCTCGGAATCTTTGTTTTAGCAACAATTAATAATCCAACTTTTTCAACGGAGGAAGTATGTAACTCGGCACATGTTTGCTGGTGGTGGCAATTGATAGGTTGCAACATAACCATCAGGTTGCCTTCCAACGCAAACTATGTAAATTTGTTTGCTTTGTGAACCTGTGTTTTTCTTTCGATGTTTTTATGTTTTTTTAATAAAAAGCAAGTTGTTTTTTTAATCCCTTCATCAATCTGGGTTTTTTTTTCTCTGCTGAAAGCTATTAACTCTTCTGAACTTTGTTATGAGCCTCGTGATCGTAACAGTTTCTGCTGTTCATCACCATAATATCTGGTTTCTAATACTTGTACATATATAATTATATTGTGTACAATCAAACGGTACAGTGCCAAAAGGTAAGTAGAAAACTTTCGTTCATATGACGAGATAATACATTTCCGAGTCTCATGCTGGGGAAAAATTACAAATAGAAATCACAAATACAAACCACAAAATAGAGATATTACAAAAATTCTTAGAGAGGATAACAGTTATTTATATAATCTCCAAGTTCGTGAGATATGCTTAACATATCAGTGAGGTTACATATGGGTTCGATTTTTGAGTAAGAATTGGATGCTATTATGTTGTCTCTTCATAGGGAGTAAAGTTGACCATCTGTACGGTGTATCCATAAAAATGTTTAACAACCTTGTGGCTTTGAACAGGTGAGAGAAAATAAGGTCAAGTGCCCAAAACTACGTATAAATTGCTGTTTTAATGTACACCCAAGACCCAAAAAATTATGACCACCTGTCAATAACGAGTTGGCTCACTTTTGGCGCGTAACACAGCTTCAACACGCCTTGGCATGGATGCCACAAGTCCTTGGTAGATGGCCGGAGACAAAGTGTCAGATGTTTAAGCAACGGTTAAGCAAATCCGAGATATTGCGAATTGGTAGTCTTTGAACTTTGAGCTGTCGTTCCATAACATCCCAAATGGATTCTATCGGATTGAGATCCGGTGAGTTAGGCTGCTAGGACATTAACTGGAATTCAGCATCATGTTGCTGGAACCACTCCAACAAAATTTTAGCCTTGTGACAAGGGGCGCTGTCCTGTTGGAACATTCCATTTCCAGCTGGAAAAACAGAGGCCATGTAAGGGTGCAACTGGTACGCAATGATGTTCAGATACCCCGTAGCATTCATGGTATGCTCTACCACAACCAAGGGTCCCAGAGACGCCCAAGAGAACGTCCTCCAAATCATAATACTTCCACCACCAACTTGTGTGTGACCTACATGTACATTGAGGGAGCAAATGTTCGACTGAAAGATGACGTATCCTCACATGGCCATCGACGTGATGACTGACAAACCGTGATTCATCTGACCAGGAAACTCTCTCCCACTGATCCATGGACCCAGCAGGCACAGTTGGCGATGACTCTTGATCAGAAAAGGCACAAGAGTGGGACGTTTGCTGCTTAGCCTCATATCCAACAGTGTCCGCTGAACAGTGTGCTCCGATACTATTCTACTTGGCCTTGTATTATATTCGTTTCCCATCACACACAGAAGTAAGTAAAAGAACGATTCTTCAGACTCTCCAACAGCAGTTAAATACCACTTCCACCTGATTCCTTGGTTTTCACGCCATCCAGGCGAGTTCATTGCAAAATGTAGAGGTGGTCATAATATTTTGGCTCTGGAGTGTGTATGCTGTGAAAACTATATATAAATAAATGCTTTAATGCATAATTTGAAAACTATGCATAAATTCATCTTTTGATGCATTAAAATATAAAATATAAAATAAAAAAAATCCTCTTTTTCATTTCGCGTGGTTAGGGAGATTAACAAACTTGTCCCAAGTAGCTAAAACGTGAAACCGAGAAAAAAAATTTCAACATTGTGCAGCTACACAGTTCAAGTTACGTGAGATGCATACGTACTGTGAATACCCTCTTTGTCCAGAATTAAAGACCGGAATCAGCCTCCTTTTTCGACCGGCTACAATAGCGCGGAGACAGAGTGTCTGGGATGGTGACAGTTCAGTTCAATAGGTGTTACGCCCTGATCGGTTCCTGGTAATGTCCCCTGGAGGATTGCATGGAGAAGCCTCAATCGGGAAAGCCAACGAATGAGAATTCAGCTAAAAAAACTAGCTGTAACCTTAGCTGGAGTTCCCAGGTAACTGAAATCGTAACTGACTAAAACACTGTTTGCGGGACCGTAACTGACCCCCCAGTTATAAAAAGCCTAGAATTTTTCGACATTTTTTTACGTAGGTGCTTTGACTGAATCAGCTGATTTGAAGTCTTCTGAGAATTCAGCTAAAAACAAAACTAGCTGGAACCTTAGCTGAAGTTCCCAGGTAAGCGGAACCGTAACTGACCTCGAAGGATAAAAGGCCTAGAACTTTTCGAGATTTTTGTTACGTAGGTGCTCCGACCTACCTCGTGGAGGTTTTCGCGTCTTTTGACCGGAGCCAGATTTTAGTGATTAAGTTCGGGAGATTCGTAAAGTCCGCTCATATAGGGAACGGCAGTGTCTCGGACACCGAACGGGAGATAAATTGGGTTTGCATTACACCTTGGAAAAGCCTCTCCAGTTGTGCGAGATTATTTAATCTCTTTTCTTTCGACTGTGATCGTCGTGGTGATGTTATGCAGGCGACAATCATTTGCATTTCGACTTGTTTTGGGAGATTAGAATACCCTTGTATTTATTCAAACCGTATTTATTCAAGAAATAAAAGTGATTTACAATTTTATCGTGACTGTGATCCTTCTTCAAGCTACCTCTTCACTCGAGAATACTGAAGTCATCACAGTAAATATCTAACGTCAAAACTTGTCAAAAATGACTCAGGGTTGCTCAAAATGGATATTTAATGTTTTGAAGTAAAAGTGTTCTAGTAAGTTCATACACTCTTAAAGTTGTAGAAACACATTCATGCATAGTAATAAAAAGAATATTTTTGTTGAAATCTGAACACCGAAATTTTTATCAATTATAATACTGCATTCATTTCGTTCAAAGAAGTAATAACATTAACCACATTATTTGTAAAAAGTGTGTGCATGGCGCAGTTTTAGTGTAATGATTCTTTAAAAGAATTAATAATCAGAATTATAATAAAGAATTATTAATAAAGAATTTAGTACATTACTAAATAATTACAAAATAATACTATGTACTAAATAATTAATAGTACATTTCGAAATTTTATCCACTTTTGCAAAATTTCATCATTAACAACATATTAAAAGTTCGAGAAGATTAGTAAAAAATTAAATTAGTTTTAAAATATCACTTTCACCAAAAGCCTTACTATGATTACCAAGCATTAAATAAACACGTGTCTGTTTTAGAATCTGTTTAAAAAAGAAAAAAATACAACATACCTGAACAGCTTCTTTGTTTATAAACAAAACTGTTCGACTCGCGTATTTATCTCATTATCATATATTCTAAATAAACTTTCAGGTAAAAAATTATACCATTCTTTTAATCGAGCTCTCCGTTATAAACATTCCCATTCATATTTCTTTCCTTCGATAAACTAAAATTTTACTTTTCTGGAATAAATTTAAGAAAGAGCGGAAAATAATAAGCGAATAAAGTATCTTGTACTTAAAATAAATATATAGTTATGGCTTTTTAAAAAGATATTCTCTTTTAAAATCAAAAATGTAATAATGCGCGATACAAAAACTCGTTATAAATCCAGTTAAAAATTTCGGTTACTCGAAAACAAAGAACATTTTCTTTGGGAAAATAAACACCTGAAGTTTTTACTGAATTTAAGGAGAAAGTGAAATTAGATATTTGTAGTAGAATTTCGTTTAAAATAATTATTACTCGATGGGCATAAAAAGGATATCTAAAATAAAGTTTTAAAAATTTCTATTAGGCTTTTTTTCATATAATTATTGGTGATTCATTTTCTCTAATTTTCTCTGCCTACTGTTTAAAACTTTTATTAGATAATTATAATTAATATTATCATTAATGTAACTCATCTAATTATACAGAAGCAATATTATAAACAATTATAACATTGCTTCTTTTTAACCGATTTCGGAACAATTTTATTAGTTGTGAATTTACACATCAGAAATAATGTAATTCTTCTGATTATATAGAAACAATATTATAATAAATTAAATATTGTTTACTGTTACTAATAAAGCTTTAAAAAATTCTATTAATTTTTTTTTCATATAATTATTGGTGATTCATTTTCTCAAATTTTCTCTCCCTGCTGTTTAAAACTTTTAATAGATAATTATAATTAATATTATTATTAATGTAAATCTTCTAATTATCCAGAAGCAATATTATAACCAATTATATAGGACTCTTTTTAACCTATATCGAAGCAATTTTATTAGTTGTAAATTTACATATCAGAAATAATGTAATTCTTCTAAATGATTATATAGATACAATATTGTAATCTATTAAATAGGACCATTTATAACAGATATTGGAACCATTTTAGTATTTATATATCTGCAAGAAATTTTCAAATTTAAAAGCAAATTTTTATTTTGTTATTTCAAACGTTATTTGCACAGTGAGTCGCAGTTGATAAATTTGTCAATGATAAAAGTTTGACTCTTAATTTATCTAATATTGCAAAATTACATCATTAAGACGACAGTGAACCTTTTGAGCAAACTTTTTTCTTTTAAATGAATTTCCTTGAAGATTGACTATGTAATTAGTACTATTGATATATAAATATTTTAAAAATTTGAAGGCAAAATATTAATTAGTTTTGGAGTTATTAATTATTAATTGTTTCATAATTAGCTTAATTGAAATTGCTCCAGGCGCATCAATTTTGCATAAAATATTATAAAAAAATTTTAAATATAGCTTATAGACTTTACAAAAAATGTAGTTGTTTCCATAAACACTCATAGAAAATATAAAGAGACAAACATAATTATGATGATGAAACCCATATTTTGCAGAATAAACAGCTATAGCGGTTAATTAAAATGCATAACTAATATATTATATGCTTCAAAACATACCCGTTTCAGCTAGACTTTATTTTACAAATTCTAACGTAAATAATACTGGAATTTCAGAGACAATGATCTATTTTCAATGCGCCTGGAGTACTTTAAACATTTGTAATACATGAAAATTTTATTTCTGAGTAAATAGCATTTGAAGTTATTATTGCTATACCCATAAGAAATGATAAGCTTATTATACCCATAAGTAATGATAAAATAATGGGAATGAAGAAATTCTTTTTGCTCCGTATACCTAATGATATATTCTTTTACTATTCACTAAAATCGAAAATTCGAATTTTTGTCGATTTTAGCCAATTTGAAAGTTTACCATCGCCTTAAAAAACTCTATTTAAACTTGTTAAAAGTTTTAAAAGACTTATATCTGAAGTTACATCTGACCCTTAAGATATTTCTTAGTTTAATCTACGTTAAATGAATCTTGAACGAAAAATTTCATATTTTATATTCGTATTTATATATTAAATAAATTATGACTTCATAACTTACGTAATATGCCATTATTATTTGAATCAAAAAACTTGATTTAAATTTGAAATTAAAGAATCAGTTAAAAGTTATTAAAGACTCATTATATATAGAGTATACTCTTTAAACATTTCTTACCCGTAACAGCACTAACTTATCATTCTAAGTTTATCACAGTTTTTTTCAAAATATATTCTTTAAAAAAACCCCTAATATTCTAAAGTAAAAAAATATGATAAAGGCACATTGTAAAAAAAAATGGTCGCCATTACTGATAAGATCGTTTTTTCTTCCCAAATCATGAAAAATGGAAATATGGAGTGGAAAATATTAATCCACTTTTCAAAACAGGGTTTCATAAATCATATAAGGGAATAACCTTTAGAGTTTATGCACTGAAATATTAAACGTATATGAACTTATGGAGATATTCAAAGTTTTCCGTTACTTTCAAAAATCCATTCCTGGGTCCTTTTCTTCCGTTTAAATGCTTCTTGGAATCTTTTAAAGAACAAGAATGTTCCTGGTTTTGTTTTTATGTTTCGTTCCAGAATATTTGGAACAAATAAAAAGTTTCAGAAATTCTTGTACTGGGATGTGACCCTGAGGAATTCTGACAAAAGTTTTAAGAAGTCAAGTTTTTCACCGTTTTTCTATTTAATATGACATATTCAAACAGGGAACTGCATATTTCTGTTAGCATAAACTGAAGTTATTGAATTTATTTATAATTATATAATGCAGTGATAACATCATTGCTTAATCTAATTTTGTGCTACTAAATCTCTAATTAGATGCAAAGGATATTAAATTTCTATATGTGTATTTAGAAATAGCATGTTTATTATAACTCTCTCAAAGACAATATAATAACAATTTAATAGTTTGTAAGTTTGCCTTTCGATAGTGCAGTTTGTTGCAAAGCATTTTTATAAATTACTAACTCAAAATTTTAGAAACTCATAGACATATAAAAGAAATTAATCATATAACATTAATTATATTTAAAAAAATATTTTTAATTGTTGTTATCGGATATTAGCATGTAAAGTACTGGCCTACAGTCACCATACTTTGCACACAAATATATATATATATATATATATATATATATATATATATATATATATATATATATATATATGTATATATGTAATCTAATTTTTATAAAATTCCTTGACAAGGAGAGAGCTCAACAGCTAGCAGTAATAAAGATGAAGTCGGGCCGACATTAAAGAGAACGTCACCAGTCTAATTGAAACTTTATTCCAGAGCGGCTACAACGCACGTCTATTCCATCGAACGACAGACAAAGAAAAGCCACAGATATTCCTCTGATCTAACAGGGGTGTATCTAAGAGCGAAGACAGAAAGAATTTTCCCACGGTAAAGAAAAAACTTAAAAAGCGAATTAAATGTAATATCAGCAATAACGCGAAACCATTTGCCACCGACATCTGGAAAAAGTGCTGAATAGGCAGAAAGTTTAAAGTTTTAGGATAGAAAGCTTTGGGAAGATTGTAAGTGGAAAATACTCCTTTGATCAAACAATTTAGAGGCTGGGAAAAAGATTTAAAGGAATTAGAATGGGAGAGAAGAGGTTTTTTAAGGAAATGCTTATGTTAAATAATTTTGATATATATATATATATATATATATATATATATATATATATATATATATATATATATATATATATATATATATATATATAGGATATCCACTTTAATTAATCGCTTACAAAAACCCATTTTCAGTCTCAAATTTTGTTTTTATGTAAGGAGCTAAAAAATTTTAAACGTGGGTGGCACCATATTATGTTTATAATGTATGTTTTAAGAAAACAACACTACATCATTTCGTAAGATTCTAATTTTTTATATTATTATTTTTTTGAATCTTTGCCTAGATTGTATGTATAAGGATTAGCATACTTAACTCTCTCCCGAGTAAGGCTTGGATGTATTTGTGTGTTGTCTCCTCATAGGAATGGATATTGCTTTACCTATATGGAGCTCCTATAATAAAGTAGCAACAAATCAGGGGATTGTAAGGTAAATTACTAATAAAAGCTAGTGCACCGAATTTGTAAAAAAATAATAATTACCTTTTCAATTTTAAAATAACTATTTATTTATTTAATTTTTTTTACAGTTTAAAATCAATTAATAAAAAATGCTTTAGATAGATATTGCAGAATTTTTGTTCATTATTAAGATTTTCTCTGTGAGTTCGTTTTTTATCGATTTCTACAAAATGTTTAGAAGAAATTCCTAGTACTCATTACAATAAATCCGGATACACGTTCTAAATTTTGATTTTGTTATTTCCAATGTAGGGACACTTACTTTTTATATCATTCATCACTACCAAGCAGTAGATATTTATTGGCCATTTGTTTTATAATGGGATTACTATATAGCCGCTAACAATTCTCTAGAGATAACATAAACAAATATGTAATTTGGAAGCAGAGGTCAAGACCCCTAGTGTTATCCTACTACCACCAAAGGAATTAGGAACTTGGAGACATTGTTACCATTAACCTATTTTATGGCCCGAGCCTCGATCTCATAACCCTCGGGTTATAAGATCGATACCTCTGTCGACTGGCAGTGGTTCACCTTTTACTTCATTTAGATATTAAAACTTAAACTTGATTTAAAGTTCGAAGCTCCAAAACTTTTGTGAAAATTTACGTAAAGAGGTAAAAGTATTACAAGTAAATTTTTCACTCTATATACGAAATAATTCATGAATATGTTCGAGATATACTTTAAAGTAATTGTAATGCAAAATTGAAAAAAAGAAGTGAAAAATGATTTACAAGATCAAGTTTAAAAGTTCCAATTTTTTAAAAATACTTTGTTGATTTTTTAAAAAGTTCTTTGGCAATTAAGATATTTTTAAATGTGATTTTTAGTAGTTCTTACTCATAATTATTTTATTATAGTTATAACATTTTATTTATAACTGTCATGAATATGTTTTCAACAGTAAAAATGTAGAAAAAATAAAACGTAAAACTCCGAATTCAAACCAAAATTTACAAATTTGATTTATTTCTCTATACTTGTTCACTTTCATTAGATTTTGATTTTGTTTCCTTGAAATGAATGTTTTTGAATGAAACAAAAATCAAAAGTTACATGATTTAAATTTTCTTTTTCTGTTGTTTCGCCTAATTACATTTTGATTGCCATAAATTCTTTTGGTAATTATTTAATTACTTTATTTAATGAGCTGTAGCTCACTCGTTAAAATCAGTGATATCGTAATTGGAGGGCAGTGGGATGGAGGCTAGAGCTGTTTGAAGATCTACCGTGTTCATTAATAGTAGCTCGGGTACATAAAATTTGTACGCAATGTCCTCCAAGTTTCAAACGATACAGTACATGCTTGGGATAGGGGGTTTCTTCTTGAGTCATGCTTCTAAAATACGATGACCGATTTTTGAAGTTAGGTCAGATTTACTCCCAGTTCGAAGTGAAGCTGCATTTTACCCTTAACTCTTTAACGGGCAGTGGGTTCGCAGCCAAACAACCTGTTAATACTTTTTCTCTTCTTTTGAAAAACGTATGAAGAATTTTTCTCGATTTCCAATGTTTTAAACTCTTTGATGTAGCAATAGATAGTGGAATTATGCATAATTTATTTTTCTCTTTGAAATATATTTAAAGTTGGTTTACAAATCAAGAATTTGAATTTTCTCTTTATGATTTCACCTATCCGAAATAACACTGATAAACCGTGTAGTTATTTATAGCATAATTTTAATAATAATTATACATTCGCCTTCAAATATAATTAATTATGTCAAATATAATTAATTTTAAGAAACTTGTTATCCTGCTGTACAAGCAAAGGGTTTCACAAATACTCCCCCTAAAAAAAATAAATAAAAAATCCCATCTCCTAGAGAAGTGTAAAATTTTCTTTCATTTTTTTTTCTTTTTATAAAGTTTACAGACAACGTTTATAACCGAATTCCATTGAATCTGAAAGAATTTTTAATCGTGACTTTTAAAGGGTGAAGCATAGACAAATTGTATATTGGGGCGGAGACTATTGGACCTGGCGTACCTTTTCTACTTCAGGGGCATAAGTAACAACAATTTTATTTACTTTACTTTAGTCTAAAAATGAACCTTAAATTTTGGTGTTACTAGAACATTCCACTGAACTTCATGAAAACTATGAAAATGAACTCATTAAAGGATATAAAATTTGATAACATATAATAAAAACTTTTTAATCCTATTAACCATTTAAACATCGCATTATGGTCGAAGCCCAAATAGAAATCTTCATTCATTAACCTACCGTTTAGTTTCAATTATAATACTTTAGCAAAGGAAAGTTCCAAAATAAAATTAGGAATAGCATATATGGGAAAGCTGGCTTATTATGCAAGAGTGAAAGAATACTTTTGTGCAGCAAATCCCGCCAATATTCCCTTTTAGGTACATTCAGACTTGTTTCCTCAGTAAATCATTTTTTTTCTATAATTCGATATGTACTATTTTATAATTAAAGAGAAAATTTATGACATCAGTATATGCTATTTAAAAAAGTCTGAATTGTTACAAAAATTGAAAAATAATTTCGTGTAGTAAATCACGCCAATGTTCACATTTGGGTACATGCAGACTTGTTTCCTTAATGAAACGTTTTTCTATGCTACCACATCTAATATTTTATCATTAAAGTGAAAATTCCTGAAATCAGTATGTTATATAAACAAATCTAATGTGCACACAAGACGGAAAAAGAATTTCGTATAGAACATCAGGCCAATGTTTCCATTTGAAAACATGCAGACTTATTTCCTTAATTAAACAATATTTTTATATTGCCGTATCTAATATTTTTTATGCCTAAAGTGATAGTTTATAATATTAGTATGGGTTATTTAAATGTATCTGTTTTAATTTAATATATTTCGGGAAATTTTAAGTGAGGTTATGTTAAAAGGGCTACATAAAGCTTTCTGTATACTACAGAATTTATTTCTAAATTGAAATTATTATATAAAAAATTAAGGATACATATGTTTGTAATTGAAAATTTTTATAAAGCAATTTTAGGAAGTTTGTTTTTAGTTACAATTTTAATTGCATGTTCTCAAGAGAGAAAATTGATTGTAAAAGAATTTATTTGAAATAGAGGTTTTTGGTTCTGTACAAAGTTTGATATAAGTATAAATTTAGTTTTGTACAATTCTGAAGGTGTACGAATAAACAAAGCCTTCTAACTAAACTAACGTAACATAACTTTGATCAGTATTTACGATTTTAAAGAAGATAAGAGGTAAATATTTCGAAATTCGGTTGAATATGGACTCTTATATTTGAGCTGAATACATTCTTTAAAAACTTTGCGATTGGAGGCGAGGAAATAAAAGCAAAAGATACTATTTTCGGTACGACTGGCTTTTAACAGCCTTCAATAACCTTGAGCTTCCCAAAATGAAAGTCATTTATGCTTTTAATTTAAGCTGATAATAACTACTTAAGGTAACTCATAAAGAGCTTTATTATAAGTTAAAAAGATTTTCTTTTACAGAAAGAATGAGTACAGTCGAAGTTACTTAACGCACTGAAATTTCAACTCT
>CM063504.1:12310754-12315754 GCA_032207245.1 Pardosa pseudoannulata
TACATATTTGGCTCTTTTAAGTGGCATTGGCAATAAGAACAACGTGCCAGGTTCGATCGGGGTTAAATTTCCCAATATATGTTCGGCTAGAAGCAGTGATGTGAAGGATAAAGTTTGGGCGTCGAGTGTCGGCAGAAAAGAGTGTGGAGTGCAAAATCGGAAATTATGATTTCTCATTCAAACCGATGATAGTTGAGTGCTTATTATACCCTGGGAATAATCAGCCCATACTTTTATTTATTAGGCTGTCTTTACTTTCTTTTCTTTTAAAATAATTGTTAATAAAGATGATTTTTTTTTCACGAAATACTTCATTTTCTTTTTCACTTTTTTTAACATATGTGTAAAATTATTTTCATCGAATTAAAATGTAAGGCTTATTTAGCACCCATCTTTCACTTTACAATAAATTTCTTAGAGTGGAATTCTTTCATAAGAATGCTATCAAATAACCGAATATTATTATTTACAAAAAAAACGTGTCCTGATTAATTTTTTATGCTTCGAGATCACGACAAAAAATCATGTAACATGAGGGCTTACAATCTACTTTAAAGTGTTTAGAAGAAAATAATCTGTTTTCACCCGATAGCTTTAATAAAAACTGCACAAAAGAAACGATAAGCATAAGGAGTTTTAATAAGAGTATTATTCTTAATATTTTTTATCATTACAACTCATAGAATGATCGGAAAGAAAATGTTTAATTTTGTTCAAATAACTAAAAACATTTTAATGAATTTTTTTAATGTAAGAGTGTTATTTAACATTCTTTTTCGTCATGGTAGTTGTTGAAAGAAAATTTGATAACGAAAGTGTGTTTTTTTAAAAAATGTTATCACAACTTATTTTTTTCTTCGCAGTGGGATGTGTCAAAAAAATTTTAATAAAAGAACTTTTTTTATAATCTGCTTTATATGTATATATACATATACATACACACACACACACACACACACACACACATATATATATATATATATATATATATATTATATATATATATATATATATTATAACGGTTGGTCAAAATAATGGAAACACCATGAAAATCAGCAAAATATATTTTATAGGGCATAGGTACACCTTTGGGTACAATTACAGCCTCAATTCTTAGAGGTATTGATTCTTACAAATAGTGAATTATTTTCAAAGGAAGTTTAGTCCCTTTTTCAGTTAAAACACGTTTTTAGAGACGATGGCGTTGGAAATTGACTTCTTACTTTAATCTCTAGAAAGGACCATAAACGCTCAATAATGTTGAAGTCTGAGGATTGTGATGGCCAGATGAGATGCTCAACTTCATTCGAATGTTCCTATTGCCTTTCCTGAATAATACAAGTGGTATGGATTGGGGCATTATCATCTTGAAAGATGGCATTCTATATCAGAAAGAGTTCTTGAACCGTAGGATGTATTTAGTCATCAAAAATTACTAAATAGTTTTGGCTGTTAATTATTCCTTGAAGGGAAATCATTGTCTCGGCGGATTTACAAGAAATAGCACCCCAGATCATCACAGATACCCCAACATGTTTTACGGTTGAGAGAAGAAGGTCTGGATTAAAGGCTTCTTTTGGCTGTCTCTAAACGTACAGAAATAAGCTAAACGATGATTCGTATGAGAAAATCACATTTTCCACTGCATGAGGGACCAGTTTTGGTGATTTCTACACCACTCTAAATGCTTTGAAACATTTGTTTTTCAGAGCAGAGGTTTTCTAATTACAGTACTTCCGTGGAATCCAGATTTGTGCAGCTCCGACGAACAGTTTTGTGGAAACTGTCGTGTAGGTGTTCATTAAGTTCTGCAATGATTTTAGGGGCCTTGGTGTTGTGATCTTTTCTGGCAATTCGATTTAAAGTCCGACGGTCTCTCTCAGACAACTTCGACTTTCATCCATAACTGTGCTTTGCTGAGGACGTTTTCCTTCTCTTTCAATGAAAGTCATTACTTTTGAGACATTACCTCTTGAAATGCCTCTTGAATGCTTTCCGGCATTTTCTGCTACAGTAGCGCCTTCCATACGAGGACTAGCAATTTAGCCTCGTTGAAAGCTGAATAACTTGCCATTTTTATAAACTATAATCAACATTTAAAAAACATATCCGTAAAAAACAATTATTTTAATTAAATATATGAAATAACAAACATAATAAACAAAAAGTATTAAAATATGTCAAGTTAAGATAGCTTAAAACATATAAGGTTATGATGCCAAAATGTTGGATGCTTTCTTTATTTTGCTCAGCCCTGTATATATATATATATATATATATATATATATATATATATATATATATATATATGTATTATATGTATATATATATATAATTATATATATACATATATTATATATATATATTATATATATTATATATATGCATATCTATAGCTATATATGATACAGGTCTCAGGTATATACATGCCAATCTCTATATATGATACATGTGTATATGGTTTGTTTAGCAGTAAAATATTTCTTGATTATTTGAGTAAAATATTAATCTTTAGATATGAGTAGCCTCAAGATTATTATAAAATGAAGATTACTGTATTGTTAAGTGTTGCATTTAAATGTGTTAAATCTTGAGGTAAAATAGGTTTCGAAATACATTATCATACCTTCATACATTTTTATACCTCTATATGAACATAAATATGGCGTTGAACTGCTGCATTGTAATCTGCTTTCTGTCAGATACTATTTTTCTACTGCTTATTGGCCCTAAATCTAAAAGTCACATGTTTCATAACTAATTTAGCAGTTTTTACCCACAAAATATGGTCTGCCCACTCATATTCTATGGATAAATTTTTCACCTCCTTTTTTTATTATGACGCCACAGTATTTTCTATCAAATTTAGCAACACCCTATATTATCATATACAATAGAGTTGTTTCACGCAACGTCAAGAACTTCTTACTGCCCTTTCTGTTCATTTTCATGTTGACAGTAGCCAACTGGCAACCTGTATCCTGCCCTTCCATTTGAAATTTTAGCTAGAATCGTCATCAGTTGAGATGTGTCATGCTGCGTGAAACTTAAGGAAATATCAGTCAAATTACAAGCAGAGGATATATAGTTTATTTTATCTTATAAGGAATAATGGTCAGTTTTTAAACGCTTAAGAATGATTCCTCTTCCGAAAACTAAACCAGTACGGACGTTAAGGATTTTGTACTCCCTATTTTTATTATATCTAATGGCAGACTCTATGAGATTTGGTGATTTGGTTTATACAGTAGTTCGAAAAAGTTTATTTTAAAGGAAACTTTCCTTATAACATACAGGTACCATTGATAGTCTGTTGTAGAAAATGGCTTTAAGAAGGAGTGAAGTTTAATTAAATCCTTTGATCCAACTATACAGTAATTTAATGTAGTATCTAAATCAGGGGTCTTTAAATGAGGTGTGGTAGCTCAGTCAGCAAAGATAGCGATCTCCTCCGAGACTCGAGCCGGCCAAATATCCATGACTTATTAATGGAAGCTGTGGCACATAAAATAGGTTCGTAGTCGGAATGCCCTTTTAGTTCCCAAATGATACCTCTGGAGGTGGCAGACCCTGTCTCGAGGTCTTCAACTTGGTCTCTGTTCCTGAATTACGAGTACCCATTCTTGAGGGTAAGTCAGTCTTCAGACTTCACGGTTACTCACTCAAAGTGGAATTGCATAGTCCCCTAAGTTATAGGCAGTCACATATTGCGATGGGGTAGAATAGACCTGGTGAAGACTTTCCTGGACCAGGGGGGGGGTGAGGGGTGAGCAACAACAACAGTGGTCTTCAAACTGGAACTCATGGGTGACTCTGGGGGTTTTAAACCTATAAACAAATAAAAAAAAGTAGTCATTGTTGTTATATGTGTCTATATGAAGTATAGGGTACTACGCTAATTTTTTTAATTAAAATGTTTGAGTAGAAAGATTTGTTCTCTTTTTTATGTAATAAAAGTATTTTCTTTACTGTCTAAAGTTAATACATTTAGCGAATTAGAAAATCACCGGTATTGTCCAATATGATTTGATGTAAACTACAAAATTAGGATATAAAATATCTTGTTTTTAGAACGAATTTTTCTATTATTTAGATACATTTAATTAAAATATCACTGAATTTCAGATTCAGCTGTATCATTTTCCTTTATTTTATATCGATTGCCGAATGGTTAGGGTGCTGGCCTTCGGAACAGGAGTTCGTGGGTTCGAATCCCACTATGGCATGGATGTTCTTAGCCGTTCGGAATCGGCTTTAAGCAGTAGGTCCCGGTCTCATTAGTCCTCGTGTTGCATAAAATAGACCGTAGCACTAACAAACCAAACCAAACCTTTATTTTCATTACTATCACCGCTTTTTTTATTATAAAGACTAATACGATCCAGTCCTTCTATTCAGCTCTTAATTTATAGGTAAAAGAATAGTTTAAATTTTTCAACAACCTTTTAGGTTACATGTATGGTATGAAATTATACCTATAGTATACGATAGCAGGGGATTAAAAATTTTATGTCTAAAATTTTTGAAGGGAATATATGTATAAAAAGTTAAATTTCTGTTTCTTTACAAATATAGTTTTTTTTAAACCCTAATTAAAATAATGTTAAACTCTAGGTAGAAAACGTATCTAAATGCACTGTTGTCTTGAAATTTTCAAATATACATGCTACTGTAGTTCCCTCAGACAATAAAACCTCCTATAAGGCTTCCGAAATTTTACGTAATAGGTTAGAGACAATTTTTTTTACTTTATTATACAATAAAGAATATCTTTATAAGAATGGTAGTTTGCAAATTTATTTTTATTTTATTGAAATAGTGAGCTAGAATTTATAGAAAAATCCAAATCCTTTGCAATCCTCTAGCAAGCAGTAAGATTAAACATACTGAATGCCATTGTCAAAAAAAAGGACATACTTGTGTGCCCATTAGTCGTATACATGGAAAAAGGTATCATTCTTTTTTTTTTTAAATTAATTTTACTAAAACAATATTTTGGA
>CM063504.1:12318254-12330754 GCA_032207245.1 Pardosa pseudoannulata
TATATATATATATATAATATATATATATATATATATATATATATATATATATATATATATATCTATCTATCTATCTATATATATATATATATATACATATATATATATTACTTCAATATCTGTTTAAAAATCTCCTCTCTCCAATTCTAATTCCTTAAAATCTATTTTCCCAGCTACTAAAAAATGGCTTAATCAAAGGAGTGGTCTTGACTTAAAATTCTTCCAAAACATTTCCCATAGCTTTCTGTGCAACAGATGGAGATTTTCTATACATTCGACACATTTTACAGCTGTTGTTGGAAAATGGCTCAGTTTTTTTTCTTTATCTAACAGTTGGTTTGGTTTGGAGTGCTACGGTCTACGTTTTTGCACACGAGGGCTAATGAGACCGGGACCTACAGCTTAAAGCCGATTCCGAACGGCTACGAACATCCATGCCAAAGTGGGATTCGAACCCACGAACTCCGGTACCGAAGGCCAGCACTCTAACCAATCGGCCATCGTTCGGCTATCTAACAGTTGAATTCACTTACTTAGTTTTTTATCCCTTAGGAAAATTCTATCTGTTTCACTCTGGGGCACACCTCCGTTCCATAAAAGTGTTTTTCGTATCATTCTCTTGTCTGCCATTGATTGGCAAAGATACCTTTTTACAACTTCTCCATAAAGATTTAAGTTGTTGTTAAATTTGTGTTCCTTCTCAATGTGACCTGACTGCAACATTATTCTAGCCGCTTAGGCTTCTTCTTGCCCATTAGACCGGGCAAGTATAAAGGATTAAAGGCAATAATCCAGTGTAATCGACTGTTTTAGAATTTCTGGATTACACACACATGTATATATATATATATATATATATATATATATATATATATATATATATATATATATATATATATATATATATATATATATATATATATATATATATATATATATATATATATATATATATATATAATATATATATATATATATATATATATATATATATATATATATATATATATATATATATATATATATATATATTCATGCGTTTGTATAATTTAAAGAATGAAAAAGCACAAGATGGGAGGAGAAATTTCATAAACGATTCTCTTAAAATCAAATAAAATGGTCAAACTAAATAAAAATTTTATATTGTATAACTTTTTAAGAAATTTTAATGTAGCTAATTATAAAAAGATTAAAATTTAAAAAAGTATTAAAATAATAAATATTTTAAGTTGTAATTTTAGTCAATTTTTCATAAATATATTGCCATCAACAAATCTATTTTGATTAAAATTGATTGATAATAAATTAGTTTCGAGAGTTAATTTTTACTTTAAAAAGACATTTTAATAACTCATAAAAGAAATTTAAGATTCTGTCTTAAAAATTTAACTTTTCTAAATTTTTTAAATGTATAATGTTTTTAGTATAGAAATATTTTTTATTTGTAGCACATATCATGCCGTGTATTACACTCGTTAATTTTAATTCAAAATAGCTAATTATCATCAAACTTTAGCAGCAAAAATTTCTTGAAAGAAAAAGGAACTTGAAAAAAAATTCATGAGATTCAGAATATAAACTTCTTGTTACCTTAATAGAAAAAAAACTATAGTACTAAAAATTGCAAAATGTGAAGTAAAATTAAACAAACGTTCTTTTCACATTCATTCCGGGGCATAAAAAACTCTGTGGAAAGATTTTCACTTTCTAAGCTGGAGATACTTAGATGGAAGTAATGCTGTATTAAGCAAAATACATTTTGCAGGAATTACGGGGAGAAGGTAGGAAAGAGTGGAATAAGAAAAATTTGTGAGCTTTTCATCTGTAGTTTATTTTCCTGTCTAGCATACTTTTATTTGTTAATGGGGATAAAACTCCTGCAAGGAAATGAAAATTTTTGAAAATAGCTTAAGACACTTTTTTTTTGAAAATGACTCAATAAGAAATGATTTCCATTATGTATCTAACCAGATATAATTTGAAATAAAAAACTGAGCAAAAAATAATTCTGTCTAAATACTTTTATTTAAAATTTTCGGTATCAGAAATAAATAAAAAATTGTAATATAATTTGTAGTTTCTGATTGTGCATACGATTATTTTAGCTTATTACACATTTTTTTTAAATGACTTAATAAGAAATTATTTCCATTATATATCTATCCAGCTATAATTTGAAATAACAAAATTCTGTCTAAATATTTTTGTTTTATTTAACATTTTTGGGTAGCAGAAATAAAAAAAGTGTAATAATAAATAAAATTTGTAATTTTTGATTGTGCGTATGATTATTTTAAAATTTAGGAACTTTTATCCAATTTTTAGCTAGTAGGTAGAATGATTCACCCATATCATCGATGAAATTTTATCTTTTATTAAGCCTCTCATCTCTTTACAGTTTTATGCAAGCATGTAAGTTAATGAAAACTAATGCGAAAAAATTTTCTGTGCATTTCTGGTAAATCGACAAGGAAAAGTGTTGGCTCAGAAATGTTTATTGGATTGTTAGTAATGCATCCCAATAGTTCAAAAGTTTCTCTTAATTCACAGTGCGTGCTCACTGGCCTAACAATGATCCGTTGTGAACACAACTTATTACAATTGACGTGATGCAACGATCTATTGAACATCTCAGTGTAATAAAATTTTACATCAAAAGCGGTAAAATTGTAATACAACTTAGCAAATGTTATAGGAGGCTTGTTGTTGTTGTTGTTGACTTATGCCACTTGGTAAAATCAAGCATTGAGTCGGAGGCTACTCGTTTTAAGGTCAAAAGGATGCGCCTTTCGTTTATAACGAGCACCACAAGGGTGAAAGTTCAACTCATGCTCAAGTTCTCATTTTGATGCAGGGACCAAGCAGAAAACCCACTAATTTTGGCCTGCCACCTCATAGGTATTAATTGAGAACTTGGAGGATATTGTGACGATGAACCTATTTTACGTGCCCCAGTAACATTTAACGAACACGGTTGATCTTAGGCCGGCTCAGGTTACAATACCACAACCTCTCAGTTACAAGATCGTTGCCTTTACCGACTAAGATACTGAGATTCTGATAGGAGGCTTACAAAGATGAAGTTTTAGTCACAACTGCAAGTCTAAAAGAGGCACATTGTATTTAGGAACGGGCGACAGAACTTTGGAGATAAAATGTTAGTAATGCTATCCTCGATGACGAAAACAGAGGGAAACATTGGATCAGTGAGAAATGTTCTGAACAGTGACCGCTAATTAAGTTTAAGTTAAATTGTGAAATATTAGGATGTAGATTCAGTGGAAAAGAGCTTGAAAAAAGTGCAAATCATGTTCATCTGCCAGTAGGATTGTCCACCATGATAACGCTGGTCCCCACACGGCGTTCGTTGTGACCCAAGTATACATCCTGGTTTTTTCTCATCCAGTATATTTTCCTAACTTGAAGCCCTGTGAAGATATATATCTTCACTGCTAATAATGGTCATGAAAGAATACCAATTTAACGCACTCTTAGATGTCCAGAGAGCCGTAACTTACAAGGTTTAGAGGCTTATCACAAAACTAGTTCAAACAATACAACTACCAGTAAAGCTGGATTCATCGTATGACTGCTGAAAGTAAATATTTTGAAGATTATTAACTTACTAAGTACAGTTTATTATGTCTATTAAATTTAGTTTATTAGTGTATAGGAGAAATCTTGTGTAAGAACATATTCAAACATAAACACTCTACTGTAGTGGAAAGAGAAGCCACCGACCGAATATAGTGTTAAATTTGAAGAAATTGAAATAAAATGTTATGAGTTTTATGGTTCTGAATTCTTTTATTTTTGAAATTCTTGAAAGTTCTGTTGTAATATTTTCTAAAAGTAACTTTAAATAAAAAAAAACATAATCCTTTATTCGCGATCTTTAAATAATTGTACCAAAGGGTTAGCACGAAAAGGCTAGTAAAAAATCTTATCATTTTAGCTCTTTAACTTTTTTTATTTTATAATAAAGTTAGGCAATATTTTTAAAAACTGAGATTAAAAATAATTTTATCTAAAGATTTATATGTTATTTAAATTTTTTTGGTAGAAGAAATAAACAAAAATTGTAATATAATCTGCAATTTATAATTCTGCATATGACTATTTTAAAATTTAGGAAATTATTAACCATCTGTTAGCTAATAGGTAGAAATATTCACGCATATATCGTAGATAAAATTGTAGTTTGTATGTCTTATTTTTCTCACCTTTCTACATTCTCATGCAATATATAAAGACACATTCAAAAACAAACCCTTTAGCTAAGTGGAAAAAGAAATCCTTAAATATAATATTAAGTTTGTGAAGAAATTGCGATAAAAAGTTACTAGTTTTGAGAATCTGAATTTTTTTTTGAAATTCTTGAAATTTCTGCAGTATTATTTTCCAAAAATTATTATAAACATAAAATTTTCATCAGGAACTTTAAATAAATAAATCAAAAATTGGTGTTAGTAAATAATAAAGAAATGTAATAAAATCTTAACTTTTGAGATCTTTAACTTTTTTTATAAAGTTGGACAATACTTTTTGTTTATAAAATATACCGCCTCATATTTTACGCTCCTAATTTCAATTTAAAGTAGCTTATTATTTTTCAAAGTTGTGGGGTTGAAATTTCTAGAAAGAAAGAGAAAACCGTTTCAAAAGAAATGCTGATTATTATTTTTCTTCTAAATTACATGATTCAGGAAAAAACGGTAGAGTAAAAACTCTTTGTGACCATTAATAAAAAAGTTTAAATATCAAAAACTGCAAAATGGAGAAATAAATTTTGTAAATGTTCTCTGCCCATTTACTAGAACGCATTAAAAATCAAATGGTAAGACTTTTACTAAGCATGAAAGGCTTGGAAGGAAGGGAGCTATATTATGGGAAAGAAGTTTACAGAAATTACAGTTGCAGGGAGGAAGATGAGAATGTGATGTAGATTTTTCTTTGATGTGATTTTTTCTTTGTTTTTTGTTTTCAGATACTATTTTGCTGTTGCTGTGATGTTTTTTAAAACATTTTGCTTGATTTATGCTTTTCGTTTTCTATATGTTGGGAAATACTGAGATAAAAAAAATACTTTTACTAAGATAAAATATATTTATGATTTTAAGTAGGAGATAAATTTTTGATGAGTCGTCATTAGAACTTGTAGATTGTTTGGTATGTAACTCAACTTTGTTTTTAAATTTAGCTGTTTTTTTAATGTCTAACGACTTTATCTATTTTTTATTAGTTTTATGGATAAAAAAATACTTTTACATATGTAGATACAGGACTTCACAATTATGTGTACGTCAAGTACAACAAATTGCACATAAAATGCTGTTTTAAGCTAACGATTGACTTTATCATATGGATGTTGAGGAGTGGGTGTTTGCACATCATGTGACAGAAAAATGAGGGTAGAGCTATGACATGAGCTTATATTAAGATAAGGAGTACTCATGGACAGAACAAACTGAGGGGTCAGCTAGCATGTAGTTATATGTAAAAAGGACCTTAACACCTGGTCAACATATGTGGGAAAATCTCTCGAAAAATCTGCCTCCGACAGCATTCATCTATTTGGACATTTCCTAAATTGTCCGCTAGGGCAGTATAGAGTTGTAATTGGTCAGACCCCTTCTCTGAGGACGTAAACTGTAGCCCTAGTGTTTAGTTTAGGTTAGGGTTTAAAAGGGGAATGCAAAAGGATGCGGGAAGTTTTAGCCCTTGACCTCAGATTTGAAAACCACTGAGAATTTCTCTTACACACACACACACACACACACACACACACACACACACACACACACACACACATATATATATATATATATATATATATATATATATATACATGAATAAACTTGTATGGGTTTGAGTTTGTTTTGGAGAACCACTGTCTACTGTTTTGCTACACAAGGTCTAATCAGACCGGGACCTACTGCTTAAAGCCGATTCCAAACGTCTGCGATCATCAATGCCATGAATGACTCCAGTACCTAAGAGCAGTACTCTACCATTCTGCAATCGACCGGAAACTTTGTATGGAATAGTTTATGGGTATGTCGGTATAATTTTGTCTTTGTATGGAATTTTTATAATAGGAAAATACCAGTAAATCATCTAATCGTCACATATGCTGCTTCTTACGAATTGCATTTTGTTGTAGGAATACGCGATTATAAAAAGTAACAAATATAGAACAAAAATATATTCATTTATCAACTTTTAAAATCTTTTTATTTATAACACACAGCTCCATATTAAAATCCTAATTATTTTAATTCAATACGGTGTATTATCATCATAATTATGAAATGATTATGTTTAGAAAGAAATGAAAAACAATTTCTAAAGAAATGCTTATTTTTCCTTTCTAAATTGCTCAAGATGAATAATCGAGAAGTCGAATACAAACTGTTTGTAACTATAAATGAAAAAAAAAGGTAAAAAAAATCGAAAACTACAAGGTGAAAAAAAATTTCTTAAACTCTCTTTTCACATTTACATTAGCTTATGAACAATTCTGTGGAAAGATTTTTACTTGCTAAGCATAGAACGCTTAGAAGAAAGTAATGTTGTATTAAGTGAAAGACATTTGCAGAAATTACGGGAAAAGGGATTAAAGGGAGGTAAAGGGAATAATGTTCGCTTTTTATTTGTAGTTCCTCCCCCCTGGAGAATACTTATATTCGCTAATGGGGGTATGACTGCTGCAAGAAAATGGAAATCTTTCTCAAATAGCTTAAGATACCATTTATTGAAAATGAATTTGAGAAACAGAGGGGTATTAACATATCGTTCCAACTGTTATTTCATATAAAATATTACAATTTGATATCAAATATTTGATATAATATATTCAAATATATTAAAGAGATGTATTTCTTTAATTCGCTTACTATATGATTCATTAAATTATAATTCTATAAATATTTGAATAAGATGATTATTTTAATAAATATGTATATGTATATATGTAACCCAATAATTGTAAACTGCTGGACACATGATAGCCCTTATTTCTTTTACTAGCGCGGGATACTGGGCAAGGAGAAGCCTAATAAGCTAACAGTAATAAAAATGCAGTCGACCGACATTGAAGAGAACGAGTACAAGTTTGATCAAAACTTTATTTTATAGCTGCTAAAACGGACATCATTTCTAGTCAAGGATAGACAAGAGAAACACACAAAAATCACTCTGATTGAACAGAGGTGCACCCACGAGCGAGGACGGAATGAATTTTCCCAAGGTAGAAGAAACGTACTCAGCAAATTAAGTGTTAAGATCTGGGAAATATGGACAACGTGTTTAATAGACAGAAAATTTACATCTATAGGATAGAAAGCTTTGGGAAATGGATCGAATGAATTTTAAGTCGAAAACACTCCTTTGATTAAGACATTTAGAGGCTGGGAAAAATATTTTAAGGAATTTAGAATGGGAGAGAAGCGGTTTTTAAGGAAATATTAAAGTTAAATTATTTTAATATATTACATGATATACATAGCGAATATAAGTATATATATATATATATATATATATATATATATATATATATATATATATATATATATATATATATATATATATATAATCGGACAGGTGACCAACCAGCCCCGAACTTCACTTGAAAACTTCTTTTCAAATTGCCCCTTCTATTTTCCTCAGCCCGGGCATGCTGGGCTGCCAAGAGTCCCGCTAATGGTCTGTTCAAAAGAAACACATCAGTCGTCGTGGCTGAACGTAATCTTTATTTTCATCTCCTCAAATTCGGACAAAATCCAGAGGCATCTTAACCGGATGGTGTCAGAAAGCTCTCTCTAATGCCAACCTTTTGCAAGAGATGACCAAATGCCGTGTGTTTTTTACTGTCGTGGAAAAATGCTGAGGCAACTGTTAATTGCTTAGACAAAGTAACCTTTCATTAGAGCCATCTGCTAAAGTGTGGCGTTTCAGATGAGTATTATTGCTGATCATTACAGATTTTCCTGGGAAGTTATTGCTCCCTCTTTAAAATGCCAGCAATATCATTTTATGTTCTGAGAATCAAAGAAAGAATTCGGGTATTGGCTAAAGGAATGAAAATATCCGCTTTCAAATTGAATGGCTGGAAACAGATGATTAATATAAAGAAATTAATTAAGATTTAGAATAGTGAATGGTGAAAAGGGATAATTTTAGATAGACTTTAGAAATATTAAAACTAAACTTAAAATTACAAAAATATCTACAATATATATATATATATATATATATATATATATATATATATATATATATATATATATATATATATATATATATATATATATAGTATATATATATATATATATATTGTAGATATTTTTGTAATTTTAAGTTTAGTTTTAATATTTCTAACTGTTTTATATACAGACAGATAAACACTCATATATATATATATATATATATATATATATATATATATATATATATATATATATATATATATATATATATATATATATATATATATTATATATTGAATGTTTGAGTATATGTATATATATGTGTGTGTTAATTTATTTGCTCTACTCGTATAAGTGTATGGATTTCGTTTTGTCTTTGTATTATTTTTCCATAGTAGGAAAATACTAGTAAATCATTCAAATTTCGATATTCATATACACTTTCAGTAATGAATTTCCTTCTCATGACAACGAATTCCCGGTTGTAAGGCATAATCTTCAGGAATTTATAATGTTTAAAAATGTGTTATTAAAATTTATAAACTTTTGAAATCTACAATTTGTAATAGATATATTTTGTTTATAACACATACCACTTCGTGTTATCCCTATTAGTTTAACTATGTATAGCTTGTTATCATCATAAATATAAAATTGAAACTTCTAGATAACAATAAAAAACAGCTTCATAAAGTGATGCATCCTACTAAATTGCATAATATGCAGAACACAGAAGTCGAATACAAACAGCTTCTGACCATAAATGAAGAAAAGGTAAAAAAAAAAATCAAAAACTACATGATGAGAAAAGAAATTTCTTAAACTCTCTTTTCACATTTACTTTAGCGCATAAAAACTGTGGAAAGATTTTTACTTGCTAAGCATGGAACACTTAGCAGAGAGTAATGCTGTATTAAGGGAAAGACATTTGCAGAAATTACGGATAGAGGGAATTAAATAGAGGAAAAAGGAATAATGTGGGTTTTTCATTTGTAGTTTTTCCCCCCTGGAGAATCCCTGTTGATAGAAAGTGGCAAATTTTCTCAAATAGCTTAAGATTCAATTCATTGAAAATGAATTTGTAGACACTGCCGGACATTAACATATCTTAAAATATATTTTTTGATAAAAATAATATTACTATTTGATATTACTACTTGATGCAAAAAATTTGATATAAAATATTGAAATACACTAAGGAAATTTCTAATTTATAACTCTAGCTTTGCTTATTGTAGGATTTATTAAATTTTTCATTGTATGAACACTTAATTAAATACAGAGTTAAAGAGAATATATATATGTAATTTCGTGATCCAGAGTTAAGGCGAATGGAAAACAGTCTTCTTGATAATAATAATTTACTTAAGTCATAGTTCTATGTGAGAGCAACTTGCGCCATTTTCATTGTTCGTGGTACAGCTAAGCGTGGAATAGGTGTTCACAGTTCCATGTCCACGCGCTGACTGAACTTATCTGTTTCAAGTTCATCAAATTGTTCGTAAATGCTGCTGTCTGACCGGATTATTCTAAAAGCTTACTCGAACGTGGGTCTTTTTCATTTGATTTATTATTATAAAATAGTTCCCTTTTTAAAATCGTTTTTAACTTATGTAATTTCCAACTAACCCTTTTTTAGGTCTGATATATATATATATATATATATATATATATATATATATATATATATATATATATATATATATATATATATATATATAATGTTTATATAAGTATACATATGTATCTATTGCGATTTGTTTAATTTTTAGATCAATTTCAATATTCTTAACCGTTTAAATTGACTTATACACAGTCTCACACACATTTACTTATATGTATACATATGTATATATATATATGTGTATATATGTATATATGTATATATCTATATCTATCTATGTATATATATATGTGTGTGTGTGTGTGTATATATATATGTATATGACAGAACTTGTCATAGAAATCACAACACCGACACATTCACAAATTCTTTTATCAAGGATCTATGCAAAGAAAGACAATGCCTATGCAACACTTCCTAAAGAAGCAAGCCGTAGTACGGGTTACCAATATGACGTAAGACGTAGGTTACGTAGGCCCAAGAAAAGCTACGTAAAATTTCCACATTTTAACATTTATCATTTTGCAGAGTTTGGCTTCTTTGTAGCTACATTGTTTACTGCAGCAAACGGTTGTATTTGGCGATGTTTTCATCGTAACATGCGAAAACTTCTGTTTCGAGCATTCTACGAGTACGAGTTTGGCGAAGTATTTTTCTACGCGATAATTATGTTAAAATCTTCAATAAAATGGTATACAAATGCATTGTACCTAAATGCAGAGGTAATTATCTCAAAGATGGACAGAAATTGTCAACTTTTGGTTTTCCAAAGAATGAAGGATTAAGAAAAAAGTAGAAATCGGTGATTACACGTGATTGCAATATTACATAGAATTCCATAGTAAGTATTTCTTAAATATTTCCTTTGTTTGGTAACAAAATTAGTCTGAAACATTATTCAATTTTTACTAACACAGTTTTACTAACACAGCTTTATTTTTTTAGTATGATTCGAATATATACGAATATTTCGATTTCCCTGACACATTGTTGCCTCATATTAATTTTCGCTTTTCATAAAGAGTTATTTATAGCATTGATTTCTCCCTATGAACCAAGCCGAGCGATGGTCGAATGGTTAGGGTGCTTGCCTTCGGAACCGGAGTTCGTGGATTCGAATCCCACTATGGCATGGGTGTTCGTAACCGTTCGGAATCGCTTTAAGCAGTAGGTGCCGGTCTCATTAGCCCTCGTGTTGCAAAAAGTTGACCGTAGTGCTCTAAAACCAAACCAAGGCAAACCCTATGAAACAATTGTTATTCATAATACAACTATATCAAAAATAAAAAGTTTAATATTTGTCTTATTACAAAATATTAAGAACATATCATACTTATGTAATTAATATCATACTTATATAATTAATTTAATATTTTTAGTATTTTGAACTGTTTGCCGGGAATGGTAGAGTACAATTAAACACAATTTACTAAACTTTTCCCATCTACAATTTGTATGCACAAAAATGTAATTAATGCATGCTTTTAATTTTGCATTTTCCCCATCTAAAAAAATTTTATTAAGTTCTAAACAATTTCTTTATGCTTGAAATAAACCCTGTATGTACTTACTGCATAAAGAATTATATACAAACGTTCACAATTTAAAATTTTTAATTTTGAAGGTATGTAAAACTTTGAAGAAAAAAATAATGCTATTTTAATTACAACAACAACAAAGTAAATAAAACAAAATTACTTTTAAGAAAAAAGTTTACTTTCCTTATCTTAAAACCAATAATTTTCCATTCCTAACATTGTAAATTAGTGAATGCTCTAAATTACATCTCAGAGAACTAGTTATATAACATATACATAAATTGCAACATTTTGTAAACAAATTACTGATCTTAAACGTACTGTTTTATTGTAACTAGGCGTTCCTGTATATTACATAGTATAGTACGAGGCTCATCCAGAAAGTAAATTTCCCGATGTTTTCCCCTTTAACCCCTTAAAGCACGAGTTTAGTTTAGAAAAAATTATAAAATATTTTCTTCACAGAAAAGGGATATATAGGTACAATGTAAGTTATTTTTTGCAATTTCAGTTTTGGGGGTGACTAGGGAGCTTGGAAAGAGTAAAAAGTATATAAAAAAATTGTTATACAAACAAAGTGTAAACGATTTTATTACATGCTTAATTTGAATTTCGCCCGTGTCAGACACGGGCAAATGCGTTAAGGGGTTAAAGTAAACGTAATTAGCCGAGTCAATTGCGCGTGAGTAACAGATCTATGACGTTTTAATCATATGCTAGCTGGACAAGTCCTAATTCGTGTCAGTAGAGGAGTAGCAGTGATCCGAAATGGAAACTCTAATTCCATCTCCAGCAACCTGCAGGGTTCTGTCTTTGATCTTGAATTTACAAAGCACTGCGCCAATTGAAATTCATCGTCAGCTCTGTCAGGTCTTTGAGCCGAAACTGACACCCGAACATAAAATTCAACGCTTTGGAGCAGCACTGACATTTCTGCTACGGTATCACCATGACGGCTACGAGTTACTCGACAGGATCGTCACGGGCAATGGGACTTGGATTTGGCACTTTACCCCAGAAACCAAGCAGCAGTCAATGCATTGGCATCATAGTGGATCTTCAGTCAGGGCCAAATTGAAACAGACGCTTTCGATACGTAATGGGATGTGCACGGTGTTCTGGGACAGGAAG
>CM063504.1:12335754-12360754 GCA_032207245.1 Pardosa pseudoannulata
TCCATCTGTAGTACTATCAGAGTCACTATTATCCAGGTCATCTAGTAAACTTTCGCTACTATCATTTACAGATAATTCAGTTTCTAATTCCAAGAATCACAAGAATTTAGCTCCATACGCTCTGAATTATCCATTATTTAAAGTAAAAATATATTATTCAACTCTGACATCAATAAAATTATCAGGCGGTTAGTAAAATATAACCAGAAAGCTATACACTGAAAGATAACAATTCGTCTTCTGATACAAAACATGCGAAAAAACCCGCGTTTTTGAACCAGAGTAGAAAATATAATAAACTACAAACTATCATTTACTGGACAACTATCATCATCTATACGAATAATATGTTACTAAAATTAGAAAAAATACAGCCGAAACAGTGCAAGCGAAATAGAAATAAGATTGCCCGTAAGCCGTAGGAGCAAATCAGTAAAAGCCCGAAAGCTGTGCCCGTACGGCGTACGGCGGTTTTGCACGTACGGCGTACGGGCAAAACACGGAAGGGTTTAAAGGGACAAAGGACATTGAATTTGAATTTGTTTAATTTTAACGATATGTTACTATATTTTTGAGAATATTAAAATAAAGTTAGTATTATTCATATATTTGTATTATTCTAATAAGTATGATATTAATAAGTACAGTACTAATAAGTAATAAGTATTAGTATTATTCTGTAGTATTCTTGAAAACCAAGAATTCGGTGGATTGACTGCCTTGGAATAGACTTAAAGATCCTAAAAATAAAAAATAAAAACTGGAAGAATCTATCCAAGAAAAGAAACGCCTGGAACTTGATTCTGCGGAAGGCCATGGCCCACCATGTGCTGGCGCGCCACTGAAGAAGAAGAAGAAAATATAGTAACGTTACTATATTTTTAATGAATATATAATATTATACGGAACATAAAGTACACAAAATCTATTAGAAGAGACTTTTTGTTTAAAATAAGAGCGAAAAAAATTCAGTCGTCCTTTAATATTCTTTAAAAATGTTCCTGGTGCCCAGCATAGAACCAATTGTTTTTATTTTTTTATTTATCTTTATAATTTATACAAAAATAAAACTGGATATCGATTTTCAAATACGTTAGGTACTATTTATATAAGGCAATTATTTAAAATTATATAATTTTTTTTGCTATTCTACGGTATTTAATCCTCTGTAACTCGAGAAAATACCTCGATATTTTCCCAGTTTAACGACAAGCCCATTCTCCAAAATTTTGTATAAGAAATACCCAAAAGTAAACCACTTGGAACATTCTTAAATTACTAATTGGATACAAAAATCATCAAAATGAAAAATATTTTAAGTTTAAAATAAGGGTATATGAGAAAACAGGTTTTGTGCAGTAAAATAATAATCTCATTCGAAAAATGTCTTTTGAATATGAAGCGTATACCTAACCAACTTGTCTTTTTTAAATAAAAACGTTTCATATTTTTGGTGAAAATCTATCATTTTGAAGGTCATATATATCTATATCAAAATTATTACACTTAAAATATATCTTTAAATTTCACCTTTTTCCATTCTCATTCTTTCATATCTATTTTGCCAGTCACAAAATCTCAGAATTAAAAGAAGTGTTCGACACTTGAACTATTTTAACCAGTCTCCCAAAAGTAATTCTGTAATACTAATTTTCTGTCTACTCGCTCCGTTTTTCAGGTGTCTCAAGAAATGTGGTTCCCTTTTCCAATGATCTAAATTCCTTTGTGACTGTTAATAATATTGACTAATCTGCTCATCTCATGGGAAACGCTGCGATTTTTCTCGCTGTGGTGGTAACTTTGTAATACAAAGGTGTTTTATGTATCATTCCATGCTCTGATCTTATCAGAGAAACATATATTTTCCAGAAAAAAAGTAGAAATTCTACCACGAACTTCACTGTTTTCTTGTAATGGAGACACTTATGTAAAGTACTTAGGCATTGCACAGTGAGCCCGGGAAATTAATAATAATAGGGGTATTTTTTATGTGGTGGCGAGAGAAGTATCGCACGTTACACCCACACATCTATCTATCTATCTATCTATCTATCTATCTATCTATCTATCTATCTATCTATATATACGAGGGTTGGAACTTTAATAGTGGAAAAATTGTTGTAAAAAGCTACGTAACACAACCAAAGAATATCGCATACACCACACGTGAGCTACATACCTTACCTCTTATCAAAAAGAATCTTCCTTACGACGTCATGTGCATGTGGAGTGACGGAAAGAACTGATCCTTGTATTAGCTTGTGGTCTAAAGTGTTGTCAGGAAGCTTTCAAAACAACAAAGTTGGATAAAAATTCAATGTTACAGAGGTCTTACAACAGGACAGTGTCACCCAGGGCTTTACCATCCACTTTACTCTCTAAGTGTAAGTCCTTGTGACTTTGTCTTAATTCCTAAGATGAAAGAACCACTTATTGGCATTCGCTTGAGAACTGTTCCAGAGATTCTTGTGTCAACAGACCGGTGCATTCGAACTTTCAACACAACAGGCATTGATACAGGTGTTCTGCGACTTCCACATCGTTGAAAATGGGTTATACGCAATGCGTTCGACTATATTGAAGGATTGTAAAACATGGTGGCATGGATCACGTTTCTATTCCATGTAATCAAATAGTTGCTACTATTAAAATACCAAACCTCGTATATATGTATATAGAAAGAGAGACAAAGCTGTCGGCTTCTGATCCTCAAATGTATAGTATTCAGTAAATGTATTAGTGTTGTGAGCGAATATACGGTAGCTTCAAAACTATAAAAAATACCTGCACTTTAAAAAAATAAACAATAATTTTTCAAGATTAGAAATTTATATCTACTAGCAAGACTTTTTATTGATAAACCTGTTGTTGTTAATTCTGATGCCACTTCGCTAAACCAAGCACGATTGAGCCATACGCTACTCGTATCAAGTCAAAGAGGTGCGCCTTTCGTTTTAACGAGCACCGCTAGGATGAAAGTACGACTTATCCCCATAATTTCGAAGAAAGAATCAAGCAGAAGACCCATAGGCTTAACCCGCCACCGCAGAGGTATTTATTGAGAACTTGAAGGGCATTGTGACCACAAAAATATTTTACATACCCCAGCCATCTTTAACGAACACGGCGGATCTTGGGCCAGCTTGGGCTCCGAACCCGTGACACTCCAGTTGCGATAGCGTTGACTTTGCCAATAGAGCTACCGCGGATCTATTTATAAAACTGAATGTCTGAAACGGTATCTGTTTTGACACAGAATTTTAATCCCAAAATAGCTTATTATCAGATAAATTTGAAGCAAAAATATCGACTAAAATGAATACAATTTTAAAAGAAAAATAAACTTTTTATTCTTAACTGTAGTATACGCCGAAGTTCTTGTGACCATAAATGAATGTGTAGTGGTTGCAAATTATTAATGCACTACAAATATTACTGTGCACAGGATAAATTATCAAATAGAAAAGTTACAAATGTACAATATTATTTTATAAAATTAAAACAACTAATTAATAAACAAATGCTTATAAAAGTCCATCAAACATTAATGTTTTCCGATACAAGTTGAAGTTATGGGTTATTTGCAGATAACTATATGATAAGAATCCAAAACATTGAATCCGAAAAAAAATCGATAAATGAAAACTTCAACGATGTTTCTCAGGGTAACTTGGAAAATAATTTAAGGGAAAATGGCGACTTATTACGGAAAGTAACTGCTGAATCGTGCTGCATATACAAGAAGTCAGATATTTCCAAATAAAAATCTTTTTTTTTTCCTTTTTTTTACAGCTGCGTCGAAAGCGATTGCACTTGGCTACTGATTAAGGAGTTTGCATAAATATTTGCTTGTCAAAAATTAAAACATGGCTATTTATAATCCTGAAAATATTTACAACATTGTGGTAAACACAAAATTTTATATATCAAGAACAGCAAATTTAGGAAAGTAATTTCTTAAACGTTTGCATTTGCTACAGAAAATAAAAATTTTTTGAAAAAGTTTTCAGTTGCTGAGCATGAAATGTAATGTTTTTTTATGCCACTTGGTCAAACCAAGCTCGATATGAGCCGGAGGGCTCGTTTAAAACTAGCACCACAAGGGTGAAAGTGCGACTTAGGCTCGTGTGGATCCTCATAATTTTGATGTAGGAACCAAGCAGAAGACCTATAGACTTGGACTGCCACCCCTAGAGGTAAGAAGAGATTGATGTGGTTATAAAAGCATTTTTTATCTATTCCAAGAAATGAATGGCTTGAGACATTTAATCTGTAGAAAATTCGTCTACAAAAGTGCATTGATGTTGGAGGAGACTACTTTGAAGACATCTGAAAATTTTGTAAGTATAACTTTAAAGACCTAGTTGTATCTCAAAATTTCAGAGTGACCGTCATTAATATTTAAAACAGCAATATTTAAACTTTTCATCGTAGTTTTCATTGTAATTTTTCATAAAAATATTGCTATAAATATGTTAATTTTTTGATTTCTCTTTAATGATTCTTGAGATACAAACATATATCTTTATGCAAAACATGACTGGGTAGCTATTACTCATTTAGTACCACCGTAGAAACACATGTATTTAAACAATGCTACTGGTACGAGTAACATTGCCTTCCCTGTATCATATTAATGTAGAAGTAAGGACTAAACGGAAGACCTCTAGGTTTAGCCTGATACCCCCAGAGGTATCGTATGAACTTGTGAACATGAACCCATTTTACGTGCCCCAGCCGCCATTAATGAACATTGGCCTCCTCGAGCCTCGATCCTGCAACCATTGGGTTATGAGATTATCGTTTTTGCCGACTAAGCTCTCTTGGTTCATTAGATTTACAATAAAATATATTAAAAAGAAACTAGTATTGAAAGTCCACTTTTGAAATAGAGAGACTTTTTAAGCGAATTAGAAAGCAATAAGTCAGAAATTCAAAGTTTTTAATATCTTTACTTTATAATTATTTCAAATTAGCAAAGTTTGTGCTAGTAATACATCGAATTATATATGACACCATTTAAATTTAATTAAAAGGTGCTTATTACTATTAAAATTACGGAACGAAAATTTTCAGACAGAGAAAGTATTTACAAAATGTACACTATTTTCTTCTTCTTAACACACTGTAAGCGGGACGTGTACTAGTACGTTTTCTGACGATGGATATTTGAGCGTTGGTCACGTGCTAGTACGGGTTAGTGGAACAACATGGTTTGTTTGTGGGTACAAATATAACGGTATATACAGGAAAACGAAGCCGAATGTTCTTGTCTACTACAAAGATTCTGGAAAAAATTAAGACAAATAAAAACTAATTTTTACATCAATCGATGCGGAACCCCAGAACGGGAAGGTTGATTAAAAAATACAATTTAGATTTAAAATTAACTTTTTATATATTCTTGCAAAAATGATATTATATATATGTATATTTACATATTATATATATGTTTGAATTTATATATACATATATTTGTTTATTTGTCTATATATTTGTTTACATATTTTAATATAAAATAAGAAAAGGTGATTAAAATTAAATTATTTTCGATCTATTGAGATTTAACTGAATGACTAAATTTATGCTCAAAACGTCAGCTCCCGGTACAATTCCGCTGCGAAATGTACCGGCACACAATGTGTTAACTGCATAAAATTTCAGAAAATAAACTACTTTTTACTATTAACATGGAAAAAACGAAAGCCAGAAAAACTGTAAAAAGACAGAAGAAATTTCACAAATGTTTTTTTCACATCCATTCCAGCTCATAAAAAACTATGTGGAAAGTTTTTTACTTGCTAAGTATGAAATGCAGAAAACGGAGGATGCTTTGTGGTTTTTCACTTGTAATGTGAAAAAGGCCTAGTGGTTGTATGTCTGCTTGGAATTGGAAATATTTTTTTTAATTTTTAGAGCTTTAGACTGTATTACTTGAAAATGAATCTCTATCAACAGCTACCTGTTACATATATTTAGAGCTGTTATATGTTTTAAAATACTACGATAAAATATTCGTATGGAATAATTTATGCTTTAAAACATTTCAGCAACAAGAAAAGAAATATTTGTTGGAAAATTTATTTTTACTATTTTTTTTTTTATTTTCCAGTTTTATTTATTTAATATTTTTATAACAATATTTATAAACATTATTTGCTTTTTAATTTAGAGATTTGACTACATTTTTTTAAATTATAAAATCCAGTATTTCGATTAAAAATAATATTTTTATGGAATGATTTATGCTATATAACATTTCAACAACAAAAGAAATATTTGCTTTTATTAATTATATATTTTTGATATTTTTTATGGATTTTTTGTTATTTTATAAATTTTTTATTTCAAATTATATTTGTACAGAAAATTTCTATTTAAGTTTGAAAAATTTTTTATAGTTTAAAAACAATATTTTATGGAATTTTATTTTTTATACTTATTGAGCAACAACAAAAGAAATATTTGCTGAAGAAAATTTCTAATTTAGAGTTTTGACTACATATTTTTTAATTATAAAATCCAGTATAAATAAAAATAATATTCTTATGGAATAATTTATGCTTTATAACATTTGAGCAACAACAAAAGAAATATTTGCTGAAGAAAATTTCTAATTTAGAGTTTTGACTACATATTTTTGAATTATAAAAACCAGTATTTCGAGAAAAATAATATTCTTATGGAATGATTTATGCTTTATAACATTTCAGCAACAACAAAAGAAATATTTGCTGAAGAAAATTTCTAATTTAGAGTTTTGACTACATATTTTTGGATTATAAAAAACAGTATTTCGATAAAAATAATATTCTTATGGAATAATTTATGCTTTATAATATTTCAGCAACAACAAAAGAAATATTTGTTGAAGAAAATTTCTAATTTAGAGATTTGACTACATATTTTTTAATTATAAAATCCAGTATTTCGATTAAAAATAATATTTTTATGGAATGATTTATGCTATATAACATTTCAGCAACAACAAAAGAAATATTTGCTGAAGAAAATTTCTAATTTAGAGGTTTGACTACATATTTTTGAATTATAAAAACCAGTATTTCGATAAGAATAATATTTTTATGGAATGATTTATGCTTTAAAAAACAACAACAGAAATATTTTTTGAAGAAATTTTAAATTTTAAAATTTATAATTTTAATTATATATTATTTTAATAATAAAAACCTGTACTACTATAAAAAAACATTCTTATGGAAGGATTTATGCTTGTCAATATTTCATTAACAACAAAGGAAATATCTGTTTGAAGAAAATTTGTATTTTAAAATTCTGGCTACGTACATTTTTAATTATAAAAACCTGTACTACGATAAAAAATATTCTTATGGAATGATTTAAATTTTTTAAAAATTACATTAACAACAAAGGAAATAACTTTTTGAAGAAAATTTGTAATTTAAAATTCTGGTTACATAATTAAAAAATACCATATAGGCATTTTTTAATGATAAAAGCCTGTACAATGATTAAAAATATTCTTATAGAATTATTTACGTTTTTTAAGTTTTCATTAACAACAAAGGAAATATTTTTTTTTGAAAAAAAATTATTCTATAATTGTGGCTACATTTTTTTAATTGTAAAAACCTGTACTACAGTAAAAGATATTCTTATGGAATCATATAAGTTTTTTAACATTTCATTAACAACAAAGGAAATATCTTTTTGAAAAAAATTTATTTTATAATTCCGGCTACATATGTTTTTTTAATTATAAAAATTTGTACTAAGAAAAAAAATATTCTTATGGAATGATTTGCGTTTTTTTTTAATATTTCACTAAAAACAAAGGAAATATAGTTTAGAAGAAAATTTTTATTTTATATTTTTTCTGGCTATATATTTTTTTAGAATTACAAAAACATGCACTATGATAAAAATATTCTTATGGAATGATTTATGTTTTTTTTAACATTTCATTAACAACAACGGAAACATCTTTTTGAAGAAAGTTTGTATTTTGTAATTCTGGCAACATATTTTTTTAATTATATAAACCTGTACTACGATAAAAAATATTCTTATGAAGTGATTTAAGGTTTTTAACATTTCATTAACAACAAAGGAAATATCTTTTTCAAGGTAATTTATATTGTATAATTGTGGATACAATTTTTTTTTATTTTAAAAACATGCACTATAATAAAAAATATTCTTACGCAATGATTTACGTTTTTTTAACATTTCAGAAACAAGAAAGGAAATAGCTTTTTGAAGAAAATTTGTATTTTAAATTCTGGCTACATAATTATTATATAGTATTTTTTAAGGATAAAAGCCTGTACTTCGATAAAAAATATTCTTATAGAATTATTTACGTTTTTTAAATTTTCATTAACAACAAAGGAGATATCTTTTTGAAAAAAAAGTTTATTTTATAATTGTGGCTACATATTTTTTTAATTGTAATAACCTGTACTATGGTAAAAGGTATTCTTATGGAACGATATACGTTTTTTAACATTTCATTAATAACAAAGGAAATATAATTTTGAAAAAAATTTTATTTTATAATTCTGGCTACATAATTTTTTTAATTATAAAAACTTGTACTACGATAAAAAATATTCTTATGGAATGATTTATATTTTTCAGTATTTCATTAACAACAAAGGAAATATCTTTTTGAAGAAAATTTTTATTTTACAATTCTGGCTATATATTTTCTTTGAATTACAAAAACATGTACTGCGATAAAATTATTCTTATGGGAGGATTTACGTTTATTAACATTTCATTAAAAACAAAGGAAATACCTTTTAGAAGAAAATTTTTATTTTATAATTATAGCTACATGTTTTTTAATTATAAAAATCTGTACTACGATGAAAAATATTCTTATGTAATGATTTATGTTTCTTAACATTTAATTAACAAGAAAGGAAAAAACTTTTTGAAGAAAATATTTATTTTATGATTCTGGCTAATATTTTTTTAATTTTTAAAAACCTGTAGTACGATAAAAAAAATTTTTTTTGAATGATTTATGGTTTTTAACATTTCAGAATCAGCAACAAGGCTATTACTAAAAATGTTTTTAATTTAATATTCTACTTCTGCATTTTTTAATTATTAACTTCCCTGAAGTTTTTATTAATATAGAAGTTAAACTGTATATATAAAAGTTCAAATATTTTGAGACAAAAATAAATTTTATGGTCCCTCTATATATTTTGTATAATTTAGATTGTGTTCAGATAGTGTTGTCCAGCTTGCATACAATTTGCTTAAACTCTTGAAAAGAACAAAATCCTTGGACTTTTGTCTGTTTAACAGCTTCAAACCATATATAGGACAGGATGTACTCAAGCTCCCAACCAATCCTAGATGTTTTGACCACCGAAGAAAAGAGGAGCTGAGATGATATTCACTTTAAGCTAATTTTTATGTACTGGTATATCAGTATTTAGTTTTATTCATACATTAATGTTGTGCTGAGGTGATATACACTTTCGATAAATTTTTATACACTTGTATATCAGAATTCAATTTTATTCATTGATTAATGCTATGCTGAGATGATATCCATTGTAGATAAATTTTTATATACTGGTATATCAGTAAACAGTTTTATTCATATATTAATGTTGTGCTGAGATGATATACACTTTAAGTAAATTTTTATAAACTGGTATATCAGTAATACAGTTTTATTCGTAGATTAATACTGTAATGAGTAGTTATAAAATAGTCTTTTTCTTGATTTATATATACATTTTGGTTAAAAGTATAAAAAGTGATAACATATCTATCCTCAAAAAGTTAGATTTATTTTTAATTGTGTATAAGTAAAGGAGAAAAAATACTGTTTTTACATAACATACTATAGTTTCAAAATGTCCTTGCACATACTTTACTTACAGCCGTGAAAAAAAATAAGATTATAAGGTTTCACGTAGAAATATGTACACTACATTATATATCGAAAAATGTATATTTTTTAAGGTTTAATTTTATAGTAGAAGTATTCCTTTACATAAACATACGCACACACATATATGTTTGTATATATATATATATATATATATATATATATATATATATATATATATGTACATATATTTGCATATATCTACATATATTCATATATATGTATATACACACGCCACACACACACACGCACACACACACGCACACACACACACACACACACATATATATATATATATATATATATATATATATATATATATATATATATATATATATAAATGTTATATATTATCCTAATTATTAATAGCTAATAAAATAATAATATAGTGTTAAAATGATTAGTTACTATATATTTGACATTATAGTATACATATATATGTACATATATATACATGTATATATATATATATATATGCACACATATACACCTACATTTATGTGTGTGTGTGTATAGGTAAACAGATATACGTTTTTAAAACGCAGTATGTGTGGCTGGAATCAAAATGACACCAAAGGACGTTCTAGTGTTAAAAGGTATGAATGGAGAGTTGAATGTAAGTTAATTGTAGAATATTACTAAAAAAAAAGTCATTTTGACATATCGTAGAAAAAGTTTCTTTAAATGGGTGGGGTTGCCGGTGTTTCAATGTTTAATATTCCATAGATGCACACTATATAAACTATATATTTTTGCAGTCTGTGTGACATTTAAATTTAAAACCTTATATTAAAAAATGAGTTATTTCGAAATTATTCCACGTTCCTGTCACCTTAATGAACGATGACAGAAAAAGATGACCCAAAATAATAATTCAGGGAAGACTCTTCTCTTAACATATATGTGTTCGATGTCCGAAGGGCATGCTTAAATCAAGCCGGGCAGCTGGTGAAATAAACTTGTCCTTTACAATATAAAAATGTTCCAAATGATATCCAGTGGGCTTTATTCGCGACGCGGACACATGTCAGGCGCGTTCTCCGCGGTGACACTCGACTTATCTCAGGTTCAGGGACATGACACAAAAATATCTCGTGTCACGTTTTGCGTGAGTTTCGGATTTTCAGTATCAGGATCTCTTGGATAATCTTTTTTTTTTCGGTTCCCCTAGTAACACCACACGTAGGAAATTTTTTTATGTTATTTATCGCAATACGTTCTCACTTTTTGGGAGGAATTCCGGGAATATTACTTTCTTGGCATTGGAAGAGAAATAGAAAAAATAGAAGAAAGTTTATGTGATGTGTAAAAGACAGAAAAAGAAAATCTTGAAATCCATGTAAATACTGAATCCGGAGAAACGTCTTTCGTTACATATATGTTTTTACGCTCGTGAGTTTATCTTATGTAGTAATTATTCAACTTCTTTTAATCCCTTACCGATCACATAATTTGGAGGAAAATGGTCTTATAAAGCCTATTTTTTGTCTAAGATTTTCTACGAAAATTATATAAAACTAAGTGCATGTGTAATATAGACACTCATTTTTAACTTTTGAGTTTGCTTTGAGCTTAAAATAAGTAAAATTATTTATTTTGGAAAAGCCAACATTAGGTAAAAATGACTGAATATTTTTTTCCAGAAAAAGAAAACAACTATATATATATATATATATATATATATATATATATATATATATATATATATATATATATATCAAAATATATCAAAATTATTTAACTTTAATATTTTCTTAAAAACTTCCTCTCTCCCATTCTAATTCCTTAAAATCTTTTTCCCAGCCTCTAAATGTCTTAATCAAAGGAGAGTTCTCAACTTAAAATTCTTTTGATACATTTCCCAAAGCGTTCTATTCTATAGATGTAAATTATCTGTCTATTCAACATTTTTTACAGCTGTCGTCGGAAATGGTTCAGGGTGTTTCTGATCTTAACACTTAAATTCGCTGAGTAAATTTCTTGTCCATTCGGAAAACTCTTTATGTTTTCGCTCTTGGGTGCACCTCTGTTCGAGCAGAGTGATTTTTGTGTCTCTCCTTTGTTTGTCATTGACTAGTAAAGATGTCCGTTTTAGCAGCTCTAAATTAAAGTTTTAATTAGACTTGTGCCGTTCTCTTCAATGTGACCAGACTGCATCGTTATTACTGCTAACTGATTCGTGTTTCTTCTTACCTTGCAGCCCGGGAAAGTAAAAATAATAGGGGATATAATGTCTAGCAGTTTTATAATTAATTTATTACACACACACACACACACACACACACACACATATATATATATATATATATATATATATATATATATATATATATATATATATATATATGTATGTATGTATGTATGTATGTATATCTGCAATATATCAAAATAATTTCATTTTAATATATCTTTAAAATCCTCCTCTCTCCGATTCTAAATCCTTAAAATCTATCTTCCCAACCACAAAATGTCTTAACCAAAAGAGTGTCCTCGACTTAATATTCTTTACTAACACATTTCTCAAAGCTTTCTTTGCAAAAGATGTAAATTTTCTGTCCATTGAACACACTTCCCAGCTGTCTCAATAAAATAGTTCACTCCTACAATGATCTAAATATTCTAAGTTTCTTTCTAAGGAAAATTCTATGCCTCTCTCTGTGGGGTTCACCTCTGTTCCAACACTTTTTGTCGTGTACATTCTCTGGTCTGCACTGACTAGTGAAGATATCCTTTTCTAGCAACTCTTAAATAAAATTTCAATTAGACTTGGGTATGTGTGCTGTTCTCTTCAATGGGGCCTGACTGCATCTTATTTTATTACTGCTGGTTGATTAAGCTTCTCCTTGCCCAGTAGCCCTGGTAAGTAAAAACAATAGGAGATACATAGTTATTGCGACCGTAGAAAATAATTTCCGCTGGATTACGTATAAATACACACACACACACACACACACACACACACATATATATATATATATATATATATATATATATATATATATATATATATATATATATATATATGTGTGTGTGTGTGTGTGTGTGTGTGTGTGTGTGTGTTTTAAGCATTGAAATTTTTTTTCTACACTTACGTATAATACAAATAATTATCAATAATTTTTTTCTTGTGTGATAAATTTCAAAGTATGAGTTGCAAAATCTAACATCATAATCTGGGCAGTAGTACAGAGTGTCCTTTAAGCACCTCTTACTGTTTTCATCTCTTGTAGAACAACAAACATTACATTCTCTTGATGGTTGCCATTTCTTGTCAGTGGAAGGTATATTTCTAACATAATGCTTTTCAATTAAACGGTCAACAGAGCTTAGATGGCCTCTTTTTGCAATGGTGTCTGATTTTGAATTATTCCGATAAGATCATCTACTATAGATAATGGGAACTTCAAATGGGATTTTTTCCCTCTTGTTTTTGGTAAAGAAGCTACGAGTTGAAAATAGTTTTATCTAATATATTACGAATTGTCTGGTACTGCCATCGGCTGTATAGATCGAGAAATATAGATGATTCTGGTCATAAGAAACAGATTTTTTCAACGTTTTGGAGCGTTACTGTTGAACACTCCTGTCCAGAAATATCACAAGAGCAAGAAATAAAACTTCATACGCCCTTTTGACGAGATCGAGAAGATTTGATTAAGTCAATTAAATTAGTTGATATTTAAAAATGAAGTTTGGAAAATTAAATAGTAGAAATATTAGTAAGAAGTTGTATATTAATGTTATCTTCTGTGATAATACTCAGATCTAAGATATATTCATTCCTATGAATCATCACAACGTGTCAAAGGAGGACAGAAAATTTTCTGTTTAGTCTTAAAAGTACTAAAATGTAATAAAAATAAAAAGTTCATAAATGTATTGCTAAAAACATTCTCATATATGCGTGTGCGCTGTAAAAATATATGTAGTAAGACTTGGATATACTTGTGTGTTGCTCCCTCATAAGGAGCGATGGTGTCCTACCTATATGGTGTTTCCATAATAAAAAGGACAATAAATCAGCCGATTGTATGGTAAAATGGTAATAAAGATAAAAAAAACCTCTCTTTTGTAGAAAAGACTACCCTTTTAAACACGAATTTCTTTATATCTCGTGCCTCTTTTCTATCTGCAAGCAGAAAAATAATAATTCGGCACTGTTAGATTTAATCTTAATGGAATCTACACATAAGTGAATTTTCTAGCCATCTGTCATTATGATGCCTGATACTATCTAATTCTCTCACGGTTTAATGATGGCAAAATATTTATAATATAATAATTAAGATCTCTTTTTCTTTAACTTCAGAAATATAAAATTTACTTACACCAGGGTCATTTTTACAATTCCATCTCAAGTCAATAAATTTCATATATGAATTGAGATCATGTAGCTCTAATAAATCAAAGTTAAACAGGACACGTATGTTGGGTAGATAATGATTCATAGATACCAGTCTGTAAGCCCTTATTACATCATTTCAATTCTACTTGTGAGATATAAACTACTTATTTATATTTTTTGGAAAAATAACATAATTTGTTTTAGAATTAGAATTTTTCGAAAATATTATTATCAGATGAAACAGCTTACAAAAACACGTAACTGATGAAATTATATCTACCATAGCAACAATATTGTTAAAAATGCTTTACAGCATGTAATTTTTGCACACAAATTACAGCATATAATTTGTGTGGTATCTCGCCAAATTGGCGCAATATTGGCTACTTGGCAATAAATTTGGCGATAAATTTGGCGACTTGTCGACATTTGTTGCCGATCTTCTTTATTTGGATTTTACCAGAAGCTTGTGGAAATTTCCAGAAACCTGAAAGGTATATAAATGGGGCAGTGAGTTCTCATAAAAGTCATTAGAGGGCTCTGCCCTCTATATGTATATATATATATAAATGTATATAAATGTATATATATATATATATATATATATATATATATATATATATATATATTCGTTCTATATACGATAAGTTTCAATAAATGCCATTTTACTACAGTTTTTGAGCGAGTTCAAAAGTCTAAAACAACATAACATTATAACACTGTTTCGTATCAGAGTTTCTCCAACGTTAAAATAGCTAAATAAAGTGCAAATACCTTGGGACAAAAGATCGAAAAACTATGTTCAATAATCATTAGGGTTTTAACAGTACATAAACGAGTAACTTGCTTAAAAAGAGAATACATTATTTCTTGTTATCTGCATATTTTATTAAGAATGCAACAAACATTAATAGTTCTAAAAAAGGATTACTAGAAGATAATTCCACGTTAATGTCATACATTATTAGTAGTTCACCCAGACACAAAAAAAACATTTTCTTTTCTGTCTAGAAACAAAGTCTAACGATCCTTGTTTTAAGCACTTAGCGAGAAGGTGATTAATGACACGGTGGCACAATAGGCCAAAGTAATTTATATAACTACACTTAAATTAAATTGTATAGCAGAACTGCTGAGTTTAACAATTTCCAAAATGTGATGAATTATATGATGAGTGATTTAATTACATTCTTTGCATCTTGACACTAGCTCCAAGTGAAGATTAAAAATGTGAGGTGACATCAATTAAAAAAAGTTGAGTATTCTTTAAAGTATTCATACTTTAATTTTGTTAGACACATTAAAATGTCCCCATTTCTTTACTAAAACAAGAAACATGTTCGAAATTTTATTTCAATATGTAGAATAGAATAACTCTTAAATAAAGAAATACCCCAAATTTATCCAAAATCCAAAATTGGCATCCGGTATAAAATATCTTGTTTATTTATTGATGGCTCATTTCATTGTGACATTACATAACCAGCACTAAGTGAAGGCAATGATTTTAGAAATTATTGCTTTGAAATCTGCCTATTTAAAGTTCAATTCGGTGTTATATATATCTTTATATATAAAAATTTTCTGTACATGTGTATGTAATTGAACTCCTTCTAAAACGGCTAGACTGATTTTGATGAAATTTTGTGTATGTACTTAAGTTGATTCGAGAATGATTTAGATTCACAATTTGATCCGACAGAATTTTTTATTAAAAATCCAGAATTAAAAATCCAAAAAGCTTATTGAGATTATTATAACGCCGCTTGCAACTATTCATTGCCAACGTATTTGTGGCGCACTGGTCGGCCAACGGGCTTCATTACGAGAAGTTCCAGGATTGAATCGCCTTACAGGCCACGAAATTTAATTTAATATAATTACGTTTGTGGCGACTGTACGCGTAATTGAGTCAAGTATTTTTAAAATATTTTTTTTCATTGCTTTTCCATCAAAGAGGTCCAATTTAGAATTTAATTATAACATTTTACAATTTTTGGATTTAGCGAGTTAAAACAGGACAATGTCTGTTGGGTCTTAGAGTATATATGTATACATACATGTATATATACATACATGTATATACACACACACATATGATTATATATATTGTAACGAATTCTCGTTACATTGAATTCCTGATACAGACTTAAGTAAAATCTTAAGAAAAGACGGCCTAACGTAGAAGAATAGCAAACGTGCCTATTGTGGGCACTTGAATTGAGCTCTTCTTTGCCTAGAGAAAAGACGTTGTTTCGCGTAGAATGGGATGCTGAATGGAGGATTGTTGACACCAAGGACCATCTAAATCCTTCTGTCGGAGAAATTCATTAGGATGGTGGCGAAGTGTTCGCGGTGTTAGTTACAATGGCATCCCGAAGAAATAGTTTCACACGACAGCAATCATCTACATTGTATGGGAAGGAACAATACTTTCCTATCTTGTTCTCCAAAGGTTGTCCAAGCACAACGCGAGATTGCTGTCGATTACTGCAAGCTTCCCTGGCACCTGCTAGCGAGAGACCCGACAGGCGCTTCCCCCAACACGTCATCAACCATCTGTCCGATCAGCTGAGATGGACATTCTTGCAGTCAGACGACTATATAAGAAGAGCAGAGTTCGAGGCCAGAGAGCTTTTTTGACCGATCGAGTCGGCTGTGAACTCATCGGCCCAGAACGTCGAGGGAGCGACTGAGAGAGTCCTCCCCCTTTTTTTTCTCTTAGGCAGCTGATTCCTGCATCGATCATCTTTTTCATTGTAGATATTCATCGTTTCATCTGTATTTTATCATAACTTCAATATTGTGTTTCTTAATAAATATCATAGTCTGTACGTAGGCCTCCGCTATCCTTTTTCGGGCTCACTTAGAGCCCCAGTACGCTACAATATATATATATATATATATATATATATATATATATATATATATATATACATATACATATATATATATATATATATATATATATATATATATATATATATGTATATATATATATATATATATATGTATATATATATATATATATATATATATATATATATATATATATATTATATATATATATATATATATATATATATATATATATATATTATATATATATATATATGTGTGTGTGTGTGTGTGTGTGTGTGTGTGTGTGTGTGTGTGTGTGTGTGTGTGTGTGTGTGTGTATGTGTGTGTCAGGTTTAGAAACTTAAAATTAATAATTTAGGGGTTTGAGATGAGAAACCGCGAAACACTCTTTCAATACAGGCGCATGCATCTTTAATAACTCATTATAAAACCACTTAACGCGTAAGGATTGAGAGAGAGCTTCATGAAAAGAGTTGCTGCAAGAACCCTCACTGAGTGGTACTCCTTTGTTAAAGTGTGGACTCTAGACACTCGCCGCCATGTTTGATGGTTGGCTGTCAAATTATGCAATATACATGAATAAAGATATTATCAAATCATTGTCTATCTGACTCTGTCTATGGCTACAAAGCTTGTCATATATATATATATATATATATATATATATATATATATATATATATATATATATATATATATATATATATATATATGTATATATATATATATATGTATATATATATATATATATATATATATATATATATATATATATATATATATATATATATATATATATATATATATATATATATATATATATATATATATATATATATATATATATATATATATATATATATATATATATATATATATACATATAGTGGGTTCCGGTAATATTAAATGTCCAAGTTATTTGACTGTTTGGTGCTTTTTTCTAACAGTGTTTACTAAGAACATATCAAAGGCTACCATCAAAGATCTGCATGCAATCTCGCCTAAGTTATAGCCCATCGTGTTAGAGTGTGAATCATTAACATTTTACATGTAAGTGTTCAAATATTTATGAAAAATATTTAAATTCGTATTATTGATGTAATCTGATTTCATAGTAATACAAAGGTTAACATATTAGTAATGCAGATAATGATTTTTTTAAAATTTATTCCATTTTCGTTCAACGACGCTGTTTGTTTCACTATAGTGTGGCGGATAGTACTGGTATCCTATAGTGCCCTTTTTTATATCAAGTGTTCTATAATACTCGTATTGAATTTATTACATAAAATTTAGAACTTCAGTTTTATGTAATACATCTAAAATTATTTATTTTCATCAGAAATGCCAAATAAAAAGCATAGTAATGGAGGGGAAAGACTAATGTAACAAAGTAAAACCAAACTTATATTTTGTAGCCTATGTGTATACTATTGCAGTTCAGTTAAGTACATTTTTAAGTGAGAAAAAAACTTTAGGTAAATAAATAAGACCTTATATAAAATTGTTATATGTGAACTTATTATAATGTCGTCTTAATTTTATTGTAATATTTTATTAATATGTCGTCATCCATGCTATCCTTCTTATCCATATTTCTCAGAATAAACAAGTGGTCGTTTTTTAGAAAATTAATTACAAATTCAATTTTTTCTTCATAATAAATTATAAGACGTTAGTAAAAATCTCCGACTTATTCACTTAAAACATGAGTAGTCAAATTATAATACTATTGTATCAATTATGACAGAAATTAAAGCTTTCAAAATATAACTATGGGTATTATATAACCATAATAAAACTATGTGAAGTTATATATTTATTTACTTTCACGATTTTACTTTCCAAATTTTAATTCAAACATCACGTAACCATTTTTGATTTTTCACACTTTATCTTTGAAGTTTTATCAATGAATATATATTTAATGGTTCAAGTATTTTTTGCATCTCACATCTTCACCTCTTATTATCGATTTCCGATTCTTTCTTATTTATCCCCCTAGTGAATATTTTAGTATTTACGAATATTTAATTTTCCTGTTGACAAATAGTCGCTAGTCACATTTATTAAGTCTCGTTATTTTAGAGCGTAGTCAAATCTGGGAAAAAGGTTAAATTATTCAAGGCTATTACTCATTTAGCCTGTGACTAATGAGCTCCTTGGATGAAATTGGTTGCTTATAAAGTGTACATAGAATTTAAAAATCTTGTTTATGCTGACATTATTGTCAACTTTTAGTAAACAAGATTATTGTGCAAAATTGAAGGTTTAATATAAATTGAATACGTATGTAGACTCTTAATGTTTGTACGATTCCCTGAAGTTTAGAGTACTGCACATCTGGTGCTCAAAGGGGTTCACTACAGGCTGCTTCACTGCGTTCGAGGTTACGATGTTAGAGTAACAGTTGGGCTGAAAAGTTCGTAGGCTAACATAGAAAAAATATTCTTTTTGATAAAATTTGATTTTATTATGCAATGTAGTTGACTTCAACGGCGATACAGCGATTATAGCGGTCATACAATTTTTCGATACCAATTTTATTGTACGAATTGTCTTTAGCCTCCAAATAGGCCTCAGTTTCGGCTATTACTTCTTCATCAGTGCTACCTTTTTTTTTCCAGCTAGCATTCTCTTGATGTCTGAGAACAGAACAAATTCGCTGAAGGCCAGATCTGAAGAATACGGTGGAAGAAATTCGAAGTCCAATTCATATAACTTTGCCATCGTTTTCACTGACTTGTGACACAGTGCATTTCTTTGATGAAACAACACTTTCTTCTTCTTCAAATGGGTCCGTTTTTCAGCAATTTCGCCCTTCAAACTCTCCAATAACGCTATGTAATAGTTGCTGTTGATGGTTTTTCCCTTTTCAAGATAGTCTATGAATAATATACCATGCGCATTCAGAAATACTGATGCCATAAACTTGCCAGCTGACTGTTGCGCCTTTCCATGGTTTGAAGTTAGTTCATCAAGTGCAGTCTACTCGGCTGACTGTCGATTGGACTACAGTGTGAAATAATAGAGCCGTGTGTCTTCCTGTGTCACATATCAAAGCATAAATTCGGGTTTATTACGATTAAACAGCTTCAAACACAGCTCAGAATCATTAATTCGTTGTTGGTTTTGGTCGATTGTAAGCTCGAGCGGCACCCACTTTGCGCAGAGCTTTCGCATAGCCAAATATTCATCCACGATAAGTCAAACAAGTTCCTTTTATACCTTAAGATTCTCATATACTTCAATCAACTTCATTTTACTGTCATCCAAAATTATTTTGTTGACTTTTTAAAGCGTTTTCGTCGGTAACAGCCCCTTTGAAGCGTCCACTGCGTCCATCACTCCGGAGCTCATTTCGCCTGGTTTAAACTTACAAAATCACTTCTCAAAGGTTTATTTTCCTAGTGCAGAGTCCGAATAATGTTTATCAAGCTAACTCTTGGCTTCAACAATATTTTTTTCGCTAAAAACCAAATATAAAATATAACCACCAAAACCAACCGACCAAATCAAATTAAATCGTGTGTAAATAAAGCATTGGAATTTATAGTCCAACAGCTGTCAAATTTATAAACTTGTCTTTCAAAGGTTAGGACTACCTGAAAATCATATGAATTTAATACTAGTAGCTCCATCTATGTGTCAGCCTATGAACTTTTCAGCTCACCTGTTAAGAGGTGAGCTCCTTTGTTTTAGCAGATGGAAAATACTTGTTAGAGTAGCTATAGTGATACGAGTACAACACCTCATGTAGTCTGTCTGTAAGGAAAGGTGGGAAATCCGAGGCATTATGTAATAACTCGGTGCTCTTTTTCAAGCAATTTTATTTGTAAGAGTGAATCAGAAACTGTCAATACTGCCATATAATGAATGTAAGTACAACAAATGTTCAGAGAATTAAACAAATATGACTTCTTAAATAATAAATTCTCGTTTATTTCTACGCCACTTTGAAAGGTACAGTGCAATAAAAATGAAATTCCTGTAGTATTATGGTTGCACTTCATAACTAAGTAAAATAGATCAATTACAGTTCTGATGGACAGTGCAAAATTGTAAAATTTAAGATAATGTAATGCATTTTTATGTATATTGTTAAAAATTGTGCAAATTGTATTGTGTAAATCAAATCTAATGCATATATGTTATAAAATATTAAATATTTAAAAACTTCATAAACATTTATTGTAAAAAAATGTCAAAGGTAAAATAAGAACAAGTAAATATAAAAAGTTTGTAGATATGAATGTGCTTGTTAACAGTGTAAAAAATTAATGTTTCTGTAAATATTGTGCAGCCATATTGAATTTTTGTATATCTTAAAATATGGAAATGCGTATACAAAGATGGTGTAAGTAAAATAAATACCAGCAATGAAGCAGAAATTTGTAAATTGTTGAAATTGTTTTCAATAACAACGGTTTCTTATTGGTTTTCATTCCCCGGGCTGGGTTATGCTAGATAGTGGAAATGATATGAGTTTTTAAAATTTTTTATATTTCCACCTTAGAATTAAGAAGCTAGACCCTATTGTAGTCGTGTTTAATTTCAGAACAATATTAATAGCTTGTACTCCCTTAAACCAAAATAAAAAATCATAGATCCACAATAGTTTTCATTGAATGACATAAAAGGAGGTCGATGACAACAAAATAGTTTTCATTAGAAAAACGTAAGCAACGACTAACATAAGAACATATATGCTTATATAAGCGGTCGAAGCGACCGATGTTTGCTTCCAAAAGAAGTGACTTCTACGAAAACTGAGAGGATCTTATTGTTTGGAACATAGGCAGGAATAAAATATAATGTCAGTTACTAGGAAAATTATTAATACAAGCTAGGGAGGTTACAGGAGAAGAGATCGGTTTATTCAGTCAAAATGGAAACGCACTGTTTCTTATATTTCGCGAAATTGAAAAAAAAGCTTATATGGATGGCATCATGAACTATAATTCTATGTGCAAGAAAAGTAAATTTAAAGCTAGCAAAAAGAATATTTCAGCTCAAAAAGTAATTATTGATTTTTGATTTTTCAGATCACAAAGTGATTCCAATTATTACTTTTTGTTTCTTTTACAAGAGAAAAATAAATCCTGGCTCATGGTTTGTTTCATAACAATGAACGACCATGTGATATTCTAAGAAAACTAAAAAAACTCGTATGTATCTGATCTTGTTTTGAATAACCTCTGGAGAAAGGAGTTTATCTGATTGTAAATCGTATTTCAGGAAATTGCTTACAATCTTATTTAATCTCATACTCTTGTCGTACAGTATTGAATTTAGTAAACTTACATTCTAATATTTATATATTTATCAAAATAGCACTTCAAATCCAGGCTTAATCTCTTTTAACGATTAAGTTTACAGAGTTTATATAAAGCGTAGAAAGTACTAAGTACTGTTAGAAATGATTTACTACACATTACAGCCACGTTAGACTGTTTATCTTTAGAACCAAGTATTCAGTTGAACATTCCTCTCACGTGCTTGAGCTATATCGGTAGATAAAACTCCCACTCGAGGCACGATGTATTCGCCCCTTTTCCAAAAACACCCCCTCTTCCTTTAAAAAGATTTTTAAATGTAATCTGGAAAACACGCATTAGAATGTGAAACCCAACTCGTTTAACAACTTTTCTCGGAGAATTTGATAATTTCTGCTCGCGCACCTTTCGATAATAAGTAACGCATTTAACTGTCATTAGCTGATAAAGGAAAATCAAACCAGAATCGTTAACGGCATTTTAAGCGGGAATGGGCCGAGACGGAAAGAAACCTCTTCCTCCCATTCAAACGCTCGTAAATCAAGTACCTTGGGCTACAAATACGGTCACGGTTGTAATCTAAATGACGCGTCAAGATTCACTAAAGCCGCGTAATAGCTTTCATCGGCACCTCTTTTATCGATGAAAGGGACATGCGCGCCTGCTTCCCTTCGCCGTGGACCTTATCTAGATGAATTTAATTGTCTTTTCGTCGTCGTTGCCTCTGTGAATTCTGTGGACGGAGAAATGTGTCAACTCTTTCTCGCTCCAAGTGAAATGCACGGGGGAAGTGCTACAAATTTTTCAGTGCAATTTTTCAGTCCCATTTTTAATTCAGAAAGGGAGCTTCTTTCTACTCAGATTTGTGCGTAAACAGTTTTCAGACTTCTATTCCCTCCTGATCTACTTAAAGAAACTAAAGATACCGATGAATTTCTGATTTATATAGACATAACTGATTAGCAAGATACTACTTCCAGATTAGGCATAACGGTAAGGTTGTTAAAGTTAATGCTAAAGTGCAGCTGTGTCTCATACTGCGTGGTCACGCAGTGCCGACACATTTTAGTAGATTTAGTAATCTGGTGGAATATATTGATAGATTCACTATTATGCGGTTTTAAAAGAAGTGGATACAAAATATTTCCAGTAAATTTTCCCCTTAAAATTACTCTGAGAAAAAGAACGATATCGATGATTAATGTGTACTTACGTAAAAAAGAATATTTATCGAGAGATCGAGTATTTTAGCTTGTCCCATTAGGTGCTGCTAATATCAATGAATGTATTCAAATGGAATCTAAGCCTCATAATGACGAATATCTCAACAGTAAACAAAAATATGGTTATGAAAAAGAAAGTGAAGATGAAGAAATTTTTCAAGTAGAAAAAAAAAGTTCCACTTTGTACAATCTTGAAGAATCCTTCAATGTCTTTGGAAGAGCATGCAATTTAGTTGAAGAAATTATCCAAATGAAGAAAAACGTCTTGAAACCTACGAAAAAAAATATGTTTTTAGAATCTATGATGCACAAAGAAACAAAGGAAGAAGTTGTAAAACAATCCCCCCTGTTTTCTTGTTTAAAAATTTGCATCTCTTTATTATTTTATAAAGAGTATTTAATAAAAATTTGTATAATTTCATGTTTTATTCTTTTATTATTTTTCTTTCATTTTAGTTAAATATACAAATACTTATATTTCAACAAAATTTAAAAGGAACTTTATATTTTTCTATAGAATTAATATTTTATTCAGTGCATATTCACTTAAATATGTATGTAAAGTTCACAAAATGTTTATTAGCGTAAAGCGTAACCTGCCCGCCTATTTAATTGGAACAGGTACGATGGATTCTTTTCGCGTTAGAGTGATGCAGAAAACAGTCAATATGGACTTCAACGTTAATAGTACTACACGATTACTATTAACGCTGTAACAAAAGTATATAGTAATCACACTTTTTATAAGTGATCAGCTTTGTAGTATCTGGTCTATATAGTTGTCTATTCCACTTTATCTACTTCACTTTAGTTTATGCTTTACAAATTTTCAAATAAATCCTTTTAAAGGTACCATTTTAAAGTAACAACTAACCTCTAAAGCCGATTGTGGTGGTGTCCCGTCTTCTTGGAAAACGAATTCTTTGCTTTTTACAAAATTCTCTCTGAACAGTGATAACATATCCACATTTCCAAAAGGACAGTATATGAAAAGCTCTCACGTCAGCGAACACCATTTTCACTTTTCCCGCTTAAAACTACTTAACCCTTTATATCCTGAACTAATTTACCATCAGCTTTCTTACTGCCTATTTGCAGTTTTAATGGAGGATAATCATAGAAAAAAAAATCAATTTTTACTGTATTTTAGTAGTTAATTTTACAGCTGGTACTTTCTAGTATTAACATATATTTTTGACTCTATGATAGAAAATGAAACATTAATTTATGAATAAAACAAATAAAATGCTTACCTACGAAGTATAGAAGTCTCTAAAAAATAATAGTACCAAATAACTGGTAATAAACCACTGGTAATGAACAACACGTGTATCAACTCTACCACAAAATGGCCTTCGAATGCAGCACACCAATTATAAACTGCATCGCTCATGTC
>CM063504.1:12373254-12375754 GCA_032207245.1 Pardosa pseudoannulata
TATGTAGAATACTATAAAAATATAATAAACATTTACATATTTAACTTTTATATATATTAATGTTTGAGTTAAATAAACCGTAAGGTAAAATTTGCTCTATTTATCAGTTAGTCACCCAAGAAAATATTTTGAAAACTTTGAATAAAGGTGAACAAGCAAAAAAAAAAAAAAAAAAAATTAAAAAATTAAGTTGTACATATAGGTAGAATACTATAAAAATGTAATAAACACTTACATATTTAACTTTTATATATATATATATATATATATATATATATATATATATATATATATATATATATATATATATATATATATATATATATATATATATATATATATATATATATATTAATGCTTGAGTTAAATTAAGCGTAAGGTAAAATTTGCTCTTTTTATCAACTAGTCATCCAAGAAAATATATTGAAAACTTTGAATAAAGGTGAACAAGCAGACGAAATTAGAAAATTAAGTTGTAGATATATGTAGAACACAATAAAAATGTAACAAACATTTACATATTGAACTTATATATATATTAGAGTTTCAGCTAAATTAAGCGTAATTTAAAATTTGCACTATTTATTAACTGGTATCCTAAAAAAATAGGCTGAAAGCATTAAATAATATACAAGACAAAGAGAAGTGAGTAGAAAATAATTTTGTAGCGAGAATGTTGCTTCAAATCCAGTGGTATAAGCTTCATTTATTTTATATACCGTGTTTCCATCAGATCCTAAATTTAATTCTTTCAGTTTATCTTTCCATACGTCTGTAGTAAATAAGAAAATCTCATTTAGTAAATTTTATGGAAATTTTAATGAACTGAAAAAAAAAATAAATAATTAGACTTTTTTCCTATTTCTGAATGAAATACATGACTATTTATTTATCTCGTTGAAAATGTATTCTTACTCCACCCATTTATTATTCAAACACAAACAAATACTTAATATAAAAATAATCCATTTTTCAATCAAACCTTTTTGCAACTTTAATAATTTTCTTTTCAATATCATCTCATATTTTCTCGAAACTCTTCATGCATAATTAGTGAAATCCTTTGAAAGAAATTCTCTGTCTAAACTTAAAATATAAAAAAAAATTACTTGAAAAATTTATCTGCCATACTACGACTTTTATTTTCAATATTTTAAAAATCTTTATCTATGAGGATTAAGTCCAAGTTTTTTGTTATTTTTCTTCATTATTTCTTTTCTTTATCATATTTTTTTCAGTGTTATCTTAGTGAATAGAATCAGATATTGAAAAAAAAGAAGGTTTAAAAACTTTCTTTTTCATTAAAATACGATAGTATTTTTGAACAAGAGAAGCTCAAAATAGGCTCCGTATTTAAAATTTTTCTAATGGATTATTCGTGTCTATTGTTTAAAACATTTAAAGTTGCGATATTTAATAATGCTAAAAAGTTATTTAAATAAAATATTACAAAAATTGTGATATAAACATAGCACAGTTTAAAAGTGGATGATAATTGAAAATTTACATAATATTTTCTAACAAAAATTATGACAATAATATATTATGATAATAATGACACGTTAATTAATTGTTTATATCGGTGGTTCTAAACCTGGGCTATCAGCCCACTACCATTACCTGGGGAAGGTAGGACAATGCTGGTGGGTAGTGAACTTCTTTTGGGTGTTAGCAACTTATTTTGGTCAATGTGAGAGGGTTTCGGATTTTAGACTTAATTTTAAAACCACTAAATAAATTTATTATATTAATTATCTAATTTTTACAAATTTTACCAGTAATAAAACAAACTTACGCGGTAGTAATAGAACCAGTTATTTCCATTCCCTCTGTTATGCGTGAAACTGGGCGAATACCTCAAAAATATATTTAATAAACAGTTATTGTTTAGTTTGGTTTGGAGCACTACGATGCACTCATTTGCAATACGAGGGCTTTTGAGACCGGGACCTGATTCCGAACGGCTGCAAACATCTATACCCCAGTTGGATTCGAACCCACGAACTCCGGAACCGAAAATCAGCGCCCTAACCATTCGTTGGAGATCTTCTTCAGTGAGTTACAAAGATTTGATTTGTAACTATATTGAAGAAAATTACTAAACATTTTACCTTTTATAATTGAATATTTCTCCAACCTTACACTTTAAATTACGGGATTTTTACAAAAGGGGGCACGAAAGGGGACACATTTTGGCTCCATAAGGGGGCGTTGAGTATATTTCAAGCATTTTTTGTAGGGGAGCAGTATCTTAAAAGGTTGAGAATCACTGGTTTATAGCGTTCTTAACTTAAGATTATAATTACTATAAGATTAACTTCCAACATTCTGTTATCTTAAATTCATCAGACGGGTCCTGAAATAGTAGAATACTATTTAGAACCAGTGTCTGCAGTTTCGAATCTCGCTGATGGTATGGATGTTCGTAAGAACTCAGCTTTAAAGTTCTCATACATCCTAAAAGGTATCAGTGCAAGTTGAAAGTGTTTATGTTTTGAAC
>CM063504.1:12383254-12395754 GCA_032207245.1 Pardosa pseudoannulata
AATTTTAATCACCCCGAACAGCTGATTCTCACTTTAGACATGCATTTGTATTATCAATAGAATGAATAAATATCCTTCATATAAGTAAACGAATAGGTTATCTTAAATAACACAGTTATTTCTTTCAACTTTTACTTTTCTTTAAATTTCCACGATGTTTTGTGCTTTCTATACCAAATGAGATTTCTGAAATTTATAATTTATTTTATAATATGCAGTTTACTTGTCACTGTAGTTTAAGTTGTAGTTTAAGTAATACATATATCCTAAATTAAGCTTTTTTGAATGAAAAAATATTTTTTTTTCAAAACATCCAATGTATTAGTTATTATGCATTTAACAACAAATTTAATTATTATAAATTATTTCATGATAATATATTAGTTGACAGTTGTCTTAACCGTTTCAAAATTTCATTTCTTTTTACACTTTTATTAACTATTAAAACACTTATGGTGATCGAAATAGACGAGAGATTTTGAGCTTTCTATACCAAATGAGCTTTCTGTATTAACAATTCAATTTGTAGAACGCAGTTTACAAGTCACTGTAATATAAGTTGTATGTTAATACGTATATTCTATTTTAAGCTTTTGTGAATGAAAACATATTTTTTTTCAAAATATCCAATGTATTAGTTATTATGCAGTTATCAACAAATTTAATTAGAAATTATTTCATGATAAGATATTAGAGTTGAAATTTGTCTTAAGCCTTTCGAAATTTGTTTGTACAATTTTATTAACTATTAAAATACCTATGGTAATCGATATAGAAGCGAGGTTTTGAGCTTTCTATACCAAATGAGATATCTGTGTTAGCCGGTACACGACCAACGTATCGTATACGCGACGCAGCGATTTCACTCTTATTAGTCCAGCGTCGCCATTTACGGGCTGCTTTTCAAGGAGTTAATAATTCCATTTTTATAACACAGCTTACAGGTCAGTGTAATTAATTTTGTAGGTAATACCTATATTCTAAATTAAGTATTCTTGAATGAGAACTTATGTTTATTTTTACAAATCATCAGATGTATTAGTTGTTCTATAGTTTTCCACAAAATTCTTTATTAGGAATTATTTCATGATAACATATTAGAGTTGAAAGTTGTCTTAAGTATTTCAAAATTTGTTTGTATAGTTTTATTAATCATTAAAATACTTATTGCAATCGAAATAGACACGAAGTTTTGAGCTTTCTATATTAAATGAGATTTCTGTATTCATAATTCCACTTTCATAACACAGTTTACAGCTCAGTGTAATTAATTTTGTAGGTTAATACCTATATTCTAAATTAAGAGAACATATATTTATTTTTACAAATCATCAGATGTGTTAGTTGCTCTATAGTTTAAACAAAATTCATTATGAGGAATTATTTTATGAGCTCAGTGGCCGAATGGTCAAAGAGCGAGAGCCAGACCCGAAGTTTGTGGGTTCTATGCTTGACATGGCAGTTGATCCAAAGTACGGATTTTTAATTTAAAAATGTTATTTATTTTTTCCTTATGTTCTCGAATATTCTAGATCTTTCTTTAATATTTAAATTAATTATTTCTCGAACATTCTGTTTTGGTATAAAAGCTGATACCCACTAGCTGTAAGCAACTTCTCGATCTTGTAAAGTTGCGAGTTGCTACTTAGCTTCAATAAATTCTTCTGTTAAGTTAAACGGTGTGTTCATTCGAATCTTCGTGACAATATATTAGACATCATGAAGCGGAGTGATTCTAGGGTAGCTTCTTCGAACTCTCCTGAGATAGGCCCGAGATTCGATTCCTGTGCTAGACGAGGTTGATTCATCCTATCATCCATTCAGTGACTAAATATACTGAGGATCATTGCTGGGGAGCTAATCACTGGGGCTTCTATGTAAGGTTGACCAACTAACCGGAACATATGCCACGCTCCCCAGGGCCATTGCTCTTATAAACAGAGATTGGCACAACAGGCCTTGACCCACTAGGGGCTGTTACACCAAAGAGGGAACTTGAGGAACTCAAAATTGTTTTAAATGTTTCACAATTTGTTTGTATAGTTGTAGTACTTATTTAAATACTTAAGATCTATAGAAGTAGATACGATTTTGGTATGCACCAAGACGACGCTGGATGATATGGGAGTCCATAAAAATTTTCCCATTTTCAATTTCAATGGCATTAATTGTTTTTTCTTACCTTGTTTTAGCTCAACTAGAAAAGTGAAATTATTGGAAGTTAATATTTTTAAATTTAAAAAAGGATTTAACAGAAATAATCACAAACTTTCAAAACACATTTTGAACGTTATACGCAAGAAAAAAAATTACTCGAACGACAATCGGAGTACTTTCAAATTAAAAATAGAAAAAAAAATTCTAAAATAGCACGACAAAAATAAAACAATAATTTGAAACGGAAATACGAAGTTTTAAACTAAAACTTCTTTGTTCTTCTTGGAGAATTATCTTTTCGGATCATAATACTCATTAAGCGTGAAAAGTGCTTTGGGAGAAATATCGTATTATAATCACTTGAAAGAGCAGAGAGGATTATGTGCAAGTACGAAGAGACGGATAAAATTTTCAGATTTATTTCAGTTTCATATCATGGTTATTTTTTATCTAAATTTTTGATCGGGATCCATCAAGGAGCATGTCAGAGAAAAAAGGGAAGAAAATATGTAAAATATGAAAGGGATATCTTATTATATCACAAATTAAATTGAAAGAAGTTTAGATTTTTATTCTTATTAAAATTCTATAGTTTGTTAATTGTTTTACGTCTTTTATATTTATTTTTTGCTTCATGTAGCAATATTATTACAAATTGTGCTTTTGTGAAGTTAAAAATTCCTCAAAGATTTCTCTTTTATGAGCTCTTTGAAGAAGTTTACGGTTCTGGAAACGAATGCACTGGCTTGATCATGATACCAACATACCGGGTGGCCATAATTAAACTTTATTTGCTCACAGTGTTCTGTAGCGCGATCTATTTTCGAGAAGAACACCACATTTTGTAGGAAGATTAAACAAGACGGGGGACGAAGGATTTTGCGAAAAAACAAATTAATTCCAAAAGTCACGGCTAGGGGAACATTTGGCACTGTGTAATAGAAAATAGAGTGTTAACAAATGCAAATCAATACGGAAATCAAATTCTTAATTGTGCCAATGGATGTAACGTGAAATTTGAATAAAGAACTTCTTCTTCTTCTCAGCGTATATCGCATATCACGAGACTTTATCGGTGTTTACGTAGATTTTACGCTTTTTTAAAAGTTTTGCCATATTGCACTTGAACTAAATCAGAAAATGTGCATAATAAAAGGTAATTTTATTCCGTATTAATTTGCATTTGTTAACACTCTATTTTCTATAACACAGCGCCAAATATTTCCCTAGCGGTTACTTTTAGAACTAATTTGTTTTTTCGCGGAATCCTTCGCCCCCGTGTTGTTTAATCTTCCTACACAATGTGGCGTCATTCTCTCAAATAGATCGCGCTACAGCACACTGTGAGGACTGTCAGTTTTATTAAGGCCAACCGGTACTTACTTATTGTATCTACATTTGGCTCTTTCAACGTAATTTATAAACTTTTGGTTGGCTTACGCCAAGTTCTTACGCCAAAGGTACTACTATAAGTTTAGAGAAACATTATATTTTCAACTGTGCATGACTTACTTCAAAATCTACAAAGGACTCTCATTTCTATCAATGCAAATTAATCGACGAACAAAGTGGATTTAATTGCAATTAATAATAGGAAATTTAATGCCTGTTTAGTGTGGCATGTTTAGCTGTAATTTGTCTGCAAGTAACCAAATATGTTTGTGGATATTGTTTGAAATCCACGGATTTCAAAATTTTCTAAACCGTAGTAGAGTATTATAAAGCACAACTGGAAAATGTGGCGCGTGGATAGAAAATTAATTATTCTAGCAGTAGCTTTAGGAGAATGGTAAAAAGAATTGAAGTCGGTGAACATTCCTTTTAATCTGAGTTTTTATGACTAGGAAATTAGGTATGAAAGAATGAGAAGGAGAAAAAGAGAATTTTAGATAGATATGTAAGGTGTAATAATTTATATATATATATATATATATATATATATATATATATATATATATATATATACATACATATATATATATATATATATATATATATATATATATATATATATATATATATATATATACATACGTACATACATATATATATGTAACAATTATTTACTCTAGTCACTATATTTATGTAGTCCCTATTGTTTTTATTTACCCGGGCTACTGGGCAAGGAGAAGCTTAAACAGCTAGCATTAATAAAAATGCAGTCGGCCGACATTGAAGAGAACTGACAAGTCTAATTAGAACTTTATTTCAGAGCTGCTAAAACGGACATCTTTACAAGTCAACGACAGACAAAGGAAGAACACAAAAATCACTCTACTAGAACAGAGGTCCACTCAAGAGTGAAGATAGAAAGAATTTTCCCACTTACTCAGCGAATTTAAGTGTAAGAACAGGAAAAAAAGGGAACCATTTACCGGCGACAGCTGGGAAACATGTTGAATAGACAGAAAATTTACATCTATAGGAGAGAAAGCTTCGGGAAATGGATCGAAAGAATTTTAAGTCGATAACGCTCCTTTGATTAAGACATTTAGAGGCTCGGAAAAATATTTTAAGGAATTAGAATGAAAGGAGGTTTATAAGGAAATATTGAAATTAAATAATTTTGATATATTATATATATACTAGCGTATAGCCCGTCATATGACGGGATCAGTAAAATTTTTCCTTTTTCAGAATCGCAAAGTACCTTACGAGGCTGGTAAAAAAATCGTTTGTTTTTTGGCTGAGAATTATTTTACAAAAAAAATAATCAATTAAAATTATCACATATATACCTAATCTATTATATATATATATATATATATATATATATATATATATATATATATATATATATATATATATATATATATATATATATATATATATATATTAATATATATCAATATCTATATCTATCTATTTATCTATCTATCTATATATATATATTTGTTTACATAGACTTAATTATTTACTTTTCATGTACAGCCGCATGTGATATATAAAGAAATCAGTATTTAAAAATATAATTTATAAGTAGCATAATCTTTATAATTTTATGTAAAGGAAGTATTTTGAAATAAAAAATGAGCAATCATAAAAAACTTGATAACAATAGAAAATTGAATCTTGAAGGAAATTAAACGATTAAAATAATAAAATATCACAATCAGTTAATTTATACCAGTAATTTGTAATAACAAAATAAATTAGTTGGATATAGCAAGTTTCTGTTTTTAGATACCGAAAAGTACATTAAGTGAAAGATTAAAATAATTTACTAATTTTATTTTCGTATATCTTGTTTGGGAAAGAAAAGAAATGAAGGAAGCAAAGGAATACAAAAACACTTTATAACAATAGAAAATTCAGCCTTGAAGGGAATTAAATGACTACAATAATAAAATATCACAATCACTCAATTCATACCAGTAATTTGTAATAACACAATAAATAAGTTGGATATGGTAAGTTTCCGTTTTTAGATACCGAAAAGTACATTAAGTGAAAGATTAAAATAATTCACTAATTTTATCATCTTAATTTTTGTGTGGGAAAGAAAAGAAATGAAGAAAACGAAGGAATACAATGGAAAGAATTGCATTTCAATAATATTCTGTAGATAAAATTCCGTGCATTGTGTGAGCGGCTTAATTTGTGTTTATTTTAAGTGCATTTCATACCTGGAATATACAATATACGAGGCTTGTGTTTTTTTTTTTTTTGATAAGTAATGTTTGGAAATTCAAAACAAAAATGTACAATATTTTCTATTTAAAAGTGTTCAGTGTCACCTACATTTCAACATAATTTTTACATTTATTAACATGTCCATTGGTAAACTAACTTTTGAGTTCCATGTGTCATAGAAATCTGTTATCAGATTTACCTAAATTCTATAAAGGACACTTAAAAGTTTATAAAATAAACAGTCGTAAAGCATGTGTTTTTCTCGCAGTTTTATGCATCCACTTTCTGTATGCAAGTCTTCAGTAGTAATATAATGTCATTTAAGTTTCTTATCTTTTTTCCTTCCTTTTGTTTTTTCTATACGTTTTAATAAATAGGCGATGAAATTTAGCCTCTTTCACATCTTGTTTACCACATGATTTATCACAAATGATTTACCATCTGATTTTTCACAAATTCTATAAAGGACGCTTCGTAAAACTTTTATAAATTTATTAAAAATAAAGAGTCTTAAAGCATGTTTTTTTTCTCGGAGTTTTAAGCATATCTTTCTGCATGCAAATCTTCAGTAGTGACAAAAGATCATTTAAGTTTCTTATCTCTCCTTCCTTCCTATTGTTTTCTCTATATGTTTTACTAAATAGTCGATGAATTTTAGCCTCTTTCACATCTTTTTCTCCTAGAAAATAAAATACATAGCTTACTCCAGAGTTGAGAAAAATTTCTATTGATTGATACATTTTAAATATACAGACGTAAATATGATTGAATCTTCCGTAAGGGCACCTTTAGATATCCAAGAAATTCAAGTACTCAACGTTCTAAATGTAGAACTAGAACTGCCGAATTTAATAACAATAGTTACTTAAAAACTCGCCTTGTTGTTAGCCCTAGTGATAATAACAGGACAACAATGTTATCATGTTAATCATGTTAACATCCTTGTTTATGCTTAATCTTTATATTTAATCCAGAAAAACAACACTAATAATTAGGTTTTAGAACAGAATCCTCTTTAATTTATTGCTCGAACCCAAATCAATCCCGTTATATAAACAAGGCGAAATAATTTATTCATTACAAATTTAATCAAAGCAGTGAACAGAAACTGCATTATTTAATTAACGCGCTTGTATCAAAGTCATGCATTCGTGAAAAATATTCGGTGTAGAAAAATATACAAAATAATTCATCAATAACTCGAATCAGTTTTGCGTAATTGATTGAAAGTAGTGCCAGTCATTCAATCCGTTTGTATTCAATCTAAATGTGAAATTTTATCAAGCAATTACTGTATCGACAGCTCTACCAAACATTTCTACAAGTCTATTTCATCAGGGAGTTTGTAAATTTAATTACATCTGCTGAAATACAAGATCTTTATAAATCAGTTATCATCTAAGCAAAAAAAGTTTTTGCATTATAATTCTTTTATATTATAATAAATATAATTTAGATGCAATAAGAGAGCATTTCAAGGGAATATTAATAACGTACTTAGTTTCGTGGATACAATAAATTCTTTCATTAATCTACTTGGAATGTGAACCATGTGATTATGTTGTAAGTTCATGCTTTGTAAAGCGTAATAATAATGATGCATATCTGGCTGAGTGAAATCCGTTTAAGCGAGTGAATACCGAAACTTTTAACTAGTTCCGACTTGATATTTGGGGACATAGTAATTACTCGTGAACCAAATTACATAAAAGGAAAAAATATTAGTTTCTTACAAAAAGTTATTTAGTGTACAAAAGTATTTACAAGTTTACATAAAAATTCAGCTTTTAAATCATTATACATACAAATCAATGACCACAAACGATAACTGAGAAAACTGGTCTTAATTCTTAAACGGTCTTCAGAAAAACTGTCTCCAGGAAAAAACAAAACTATTCCGATCTAAGTCGATCTCTCGCTTAGATTAGATTATATTTAAGGTGGGGCGGTCCATAAAACCAGCACTGCGACCCAAGGCCTATTTTACTGAAACCATCCCCAGTAACTGAAACAAAAGAATCCCAGCAATACGTTAAGAATATTAATAATTAAATCTCAAAGAGACCAATAGCTGAGATAAATCTAAGCAGCAATCTAATTGAGAATCTTTTTGGCTAACTCCCATGGTTCAGTGAAGTGATAACCAAGAAATTCAAATCTCTTGGCAGAGTAGTAGTCACAGTCACACAAGATGTGTAAAGTGCTTTCGTCCGCCATCTGACACCCCCTACATACCGGGCTATCCGTGATGCCTGTAATGTTAAGGTGCCTCTTGAAATAACAGTCACCAGTCAACAGACCAATGGCCACACTTAGCTCATTCCTACTGAGTTTAAGTAGCTCGTTAGCCCTCATCCAGGGATATCCCTGGTTAAGCTTTGCCCTGCCTTTGATTACTAGAATTAAGTCAAGCCCTATAAATCTCCTCCATTAGGAGATCCTTAACAGTCTTTCTAACTACATTATGAGGAAGACTAAGTACCGGTTCCTGCCCAATAAAGGGCAGCTCATAACCGTACGTCTCGAGATTATCAGCAATTGCATTGCCAAAAATACTGCAATGCTCAAATACCCAGACTAGGGTTACCTTATTAACCATAGTCAGTTGGTTAATGATCTTATAGCATTCCTACACAATTTTGGATGAGAAGCAATACCTGCGAAAGTCCATAAATGCAGCCGGATTGTCAAAGAAGATCTTTAGTCTCCTGCTGGCAACCCCTCTTTTTAGGCAGTTATTTGCACATGAACAATTTCAACATGGAAAACTGAAGTCGATCTCTCACTTCCAGTCTTTTCAAAAACTTGCTATCTCTCCTTTACCTCCATCTGTGTTTAAACTGGATTAGATGGGTGGTTCTTAAAGTTCCCAACAAAGTTGATTCGCGGGGTGCTGAAAAGGTGGGACTTGGATCTCATTCCCTTTAAGTGGTCCAGTAATGAAGTCTTCTATGTCCACCCATCCTATCAGCAATATTAGAGAAGCTCAAATACCTTTGAGCCACCTCTCCATAGAAAGTTTCGCGGCAAGAAGTCTGGAAAACACACCTTGTCGATTAAGCCTTTTTGCACTTCATCAGTAGCGATCTGTTACCTCTTTGTCGCCGGATTGGAAGTTGGCAGGGGTTGTTCTACCCCCTGTTGATGCATTGAAAAATGGAGGGATATATGGCGTTATTACTTACATACGTATGCATCTCGAGTAACTTAAAAACGATTAGCAGTAGATTGTTGAAATTTTATATTTAGGACTGATGTAACATCTAGCTGTGCTCTTTTCTTCGTGACTGCAATGAGCCCTTTTTATAAGAGGAAAATTTTATATGACTGATATTACCGCAGCCAGGAATAACTCAAAATAGATTAAATGGGAATGTTGAACTAACTGTGGCATTTGTATTTAGAACTACCATATCATTCAGTTTTTCTCCTATGGTTTTGATTGTAATACGCAAACTTTTTAGCAATTTTAACAAAATGTACATAAAATCTATATGTACAATAATGAAAACAGAGCGCTATCAACCTATTCACATGCAGTTGAAAAAACGCATTGTAAACATTTGGAATAAAATTACTTATATGTTAGTTTTTAAGAAATCATATAAAAAAAAATACAGATTAGCTTGCAATCTACTATTGGCAAATATTTGCATAGAATTTTCATAGTTAAACTGAAACTTTGAATTGAGGACTTTTACAATTCCTAGTTGTATACCTTCTCTTGTAACTGCAATCAACACTCTATAGAATGCAAATTTTAATGTAACTTTTGTTATCACTGCAACTTATATATTAAAAGAGAAAAATGTTGAAATTTAGGATTTTTCTAACACATAGTTTTCCACCTAATATTTGAATGAAATCTGCTCTCTGTTATATATATATATATATATATATATATATATATATATAATAATAAAAAAATAGTAATAAATTATGAGATTTTAATGTTTTATATAAAAATATCTATATGAAATATATTACTATATATATATATATATTAAAATATATATTTATTTATATATTATAAAATATATATATCCAAAAAAAAAAAGTGTGTGTGTTTATGAGTGTGGCGTCGTTGTGTTTCCTTATTTTAATGGACTATAGTAATTTATGATGAGAAAGAATATTATGTATTGTGTATTAGGAAATAAAAGTTATTAACTTATTAAAATTTTTATTTATTATGTGATATGTGTTGTATTAGTGTCCTATATATTATAAAACACACTCTCAATATATATAATATAATATATAATTATTTTTATTTTATATATTGTGTGTGTGGTGTGTTTGTGTAAAATGTAGTCTAAAAAGAACTGACATATTAAAAATATAAAATATTTTAAATAACTGCGTTAATTAAAATTCTTCGAAAAAACATTTCAAAATTTACAACACTCATAGACATACACATTTTTTATTCATAATTATTTTACTATATATAAAGATCTTCTTATAGTTATAATTTTAATTTAAGTAACCTTGAAAAGCAAATTTCAGCAATTATCTATTCAAGAAGTAACACCACTTTAATAGGGCAGTTGAAGAATGTGAAGAAGGGACAGAAAATTAGCATTTCTTTCAGCTTTAATTTTGAGAGATGGGTAAAAAGTATTTAAATCGGATAAAACTCCGTTATGGGATAATTTACAGCTGACAAATTAGGCATCAAAAAAGGAGAAGGGGGAAAATTTGAGATACATATTTTGAGTGGGATAATTTGGATATATTGCACACACATATATAAATATTACTTGCAGAATAGACTATGTGTTTTATTTTCTAAAATATGGCCCAGATTTGGCTAAAAATTACCATAGCCGGTTGAGATTTTATTGAGAAAAATTTTACTTTGCAGATAGGTCAAGTCATACATAATTATAATGTAATTACAATTTTTTAAAATTTTGTAACTTATACTCAAAGCGTGCCAGATATGCCCTAAAGTATAGCATCTTTTATTAGAGAAAAAGCCATTTTTTAGCCTTAGAAAGAAACACATTGAATCTTAATTACCGAATAATTAATATTATTTTAACCGTTTTCTAAAAATAGCATTATAAAAAGCAGAGCGTGTCACTTATTTAGAAACAAATCACTAAGTATTGTTGCCAAGAAGTAAAAAAAAGAAGGAAAAACAATTTATATGAGACGCCCAGTAATTAAAGGGGAGTTGTACCAGTAATTAAAGGGTAGTAGATAAACACCAGCCAGGAATTAGTGAGGGTAACAGAAGCAATTCCTTATGAGCTGCTCGAGTTATTTGTGCCGTAACACGCCACTGCTCGCATAATGACCTAATTAGTTGCTTGGAAGGCGGTTCGGTCCCTTTCTCTGACGCTTATTTGAAGACATAATTTTTGTCAAGAAAATTTGTAATTCTTTTTAATTAGTCGCCTTGTAGTTAGGATTTTATGGCGAGATTTACACCTTGGCTACTTGCTGTTAGAGCGCGGCTGGGGAAAAATGAATGAAGTTGACAATAAACATTCTCCTAATGAAACCCTTGATAAGAGGGAACTTCTTTCGCCTCGAAAGCTTTGTAAGAATATTAAAAGTTTTACCTAAGTGCGTTTAGAACCTGTGTTTTCTTTTGTTCTCCATTTTTTTTAAATCAATCTAATAGGATTCTCTTATTAACACTTAGGTATAACTAAAGAATTTTTTTATATTTATTTTTGATTGGAGGCTAGCTTTATTAAATTGACAAAGAAAAAAACAGGAAAATAAAATCTATGAAATGTAATAATTTGTTTGCTTTTGTAATCAAATAACGTCACAGCGAAGGTTTGTAAATTATGTCTCATTATCTTGGTTAAATAAAGATGTAACTGATTATAACAGATGTTGTTACACTTATTAATTTTTTAATTTAATGTACCTAACATCTATATTAAACAAATTTATTTTAGTTTCCTTCGAGTTGGCATTAATTTGTCAATACTGTTCGGAAAAAGTAAAATTTATTAGTAAATATAAAAGTACCATTTATTAACAGCAAAATATTAGTACATTCTCTATTTCAATAATAATTAACTTATTCAGTCATTTTGTCACAACAAAAGCTCTCAAAAATTGTATAAGTTATAAAAATTAACCAATAACTCTATCAGAAAATTATGAAAAAGTCTGCTAAAATCCAAACGATATTTGTGAGAATTTTAACTTTGTTTTCTTTGATTATTTTCTTAGCTTCATCATTTACAAGCCAGGGTAGTTTGGTAAGAGCTAATCAAGATATCAAAAATAATCTCTTTATTAAAAAGCAGAAAAGCATATCTGGCCGAAGTCTGCGTTTGAAGTTTATGACTGCTTTTCATTCAGTTAAAGAAAGTTAGATCTTACCCTTCTGGGATTAAAATAACAACGAAGTTCGTTTTGGCTTAAAACCGAAAGTAAGGTTTACAACGTCTTGTCTACCCTAAGATGTCTGAAAGTACATAAATACAGAAGAGCAGCTAGAAGAAGTAATAGAAAGTGTCCAAATAATGGTAAAAGGTGAGACTAATCAAGAAAAATTACCTATTATGCAAGGAAAAAGTTTTGTTCCAAAGAACACGGATAAGATTATAGTCGATAAAGTGTTAAACAATAGGATAATGAGATGTTTACTAAAGAAGTTGTCGTTTCTCAAACCTATTGTGTGTGTCTAAATGAATATATGTGTGTGTACGTTAGTATGTGAATAAACTCTACAAAAA
>CM063504.1:12400754-12418254 GCA_032207245.1 Pardosa pseudoannulata
CAGGCTATTAAATTTATCAATTTATCACATAATATATAGGTAAAAATAATTTTTTTTCTAGCATTATGAAGTCATTCCTTTAACCATCTCATTTAATCATTTACTTTAGATTATTTAAATATCTTCCGGATTATTTCCATACGTTTTGTTCCTAAACTTATATATTACATAAATCATTTACTTTATATATATTTGACTTAAATAACTGTTTAGATACATACGTGATAATTTTAATCTATTATTTTTGTTGAAAGATAATTCTCAGCGAACAAACAAACCAATTTTTTTACCTTCCTCTTTACTGGTACTTTACAATTCTGGAAAAATAAAAATTTTATTGATCCCGTCATATGACTGGCTAAATGCTAGTTTTTGAAATAATACTAGCCTTTAATGAGAGCCTTAAAGTAGATAATAGAACGGTAGTGGTCTTAAAAAAGTTTTAAAACTTAAGTATTATGCTTTGTTACTGCATATTTTGCATTTTTATAAAACTGGAAAATGAATACATTAAATCTCGCTTTAATTTGTGTTATATTATGTACTTATGGTCACTGGGGAATAAATTTATTAAAATTTTTGCAATGCGTAAGTGCATCACATTTCTTTTTTTCAATTCCGCAGAGCTCATTTTTGTAAATAACATAATGGATTAAGTGCTAATGTTTAGAAGTTATATCTTTTTTATGAAATGAGATCCATTACTTTAAGGCATTCTTCCAGACTTAGCTGTCTTTTGAAATAACTATGGTGAAAATAATCTTTTAGAAGCAAAACAGAAACATAATTTTTACATACATTAAATTAAAATTTTTTATTTCCTTCATGTAACCATTATGAATTCAGACAGGAAGAAATATTGCTACGAAAGAACTAAAATAAAATTAAACAATTTATAAATACAATGCTGATTTAATGTATCACAAGAAAAGAAAATACTTCAGGGTACAATTAATCACTGTTTTTTTATGTAGCAAAACATTTTTACACATGCAATTTAATACTCAACCGTAATTTTTTAAAATTTTACATAATGAAATATGTTGTATTTTGCAAATTAGTAATGTAATAACCTAAGCTAGCTGACTGCTAACTTGTGCATTTGGAAATGATTTATAAAAAATGAAAGTAATTCATATACCTGTAAGCATTAATGTTAAAATTCCACTTGTATAATAAAATAAATGCTAATAATAAATGAAAACAAAGTTGAACGTGGAAATAAAATAACAGAGTTTTAAATTGTTATGCGTTATCAGCAGTACTCAAAAACAATATAAAACAAAAGATTTGTTACTGAATGATGTCATGAACATAATATAAACATCTTGGTACAGTGCAATTCTTAAATAATATAAAACTAATTGTTGTTCAAATGATTTGATTAATTCAGATTCTTTTACTGTGATTGAATGCTACTAGTCTTGAAAAAACGATAAAATTCATTTTCACAACATAAAAGACAAGTTACAATATACTGCATCTCTTAAAAAATACCCGAGGGTTCAGTCTTTTTTCTTCAGAACGAGTCACATATATCCTTTCGAGTTGAGCGGTCACCCAGCTGCTCCAAGCAGAACGAGAGATATCACGCGACACTAATATTAACAACAAGTTATGCTACTACTCTAAATAAAGATGCAGTAGACAAGATAACAGTTAGAGAATCTAACTGCGACTAATGTCATTGGAACGGACACATATAGAGTCATGGAATTTATACATATCTGTATGTATCTATGTGTGTTGATGTGTAGAAAACAAATATGCTACATAAAATACCAATCTATTATATAAACTTCTATTTCAGCTAAAAGACACATGGCTGATTACTAATAGCGTATAATATTTTTTCAACTAAGAAGAACACACAACGTAAAATCTTAGAATTTAGCCATTCCGCTTTGCATCGTAGAAGATATTTGACCATCAAAAGAAGATGTGCAGAGAAAAATGAGAAATTTAATCTTATTATATATATGCCATGGACGTACAATAAAATTGTATGTTTGTAACTGTACTATTTCCTCTTACCTGTTACAAAGTAACTGCACCATGCATACATACATACATACTAACTAGCGCGGCTAAACGCAATTAACCCATGGCGCCAAGCAATAAGAAAGCGCAATTCTCCATTTGAACACAGATTAATTGCGGTTAGAGTGAAACGACTCTGGTATAACCTAAATATAATTGTTTTTATATTGAATTAAATCTAAAATATACAAAATATTTTGAAAGTATAAACTATATTTAGATATATCAAAATTAACATATAACCTGTCATATGACGGGATCAGTAAAATTTTTAATATCTTGTTTTGATTCCCCTTTTTTATTGCAATCTTAACTCTATATAATAAAAATTTCTAAATAATGTGCATTAATATAGTTTATATTGAAGTCGAGTGGTGCAAATACCAAATGTTTTATTCTTTTATGAGAGTGGAAATGTTATAAATACAGAATGGGTAGGGTAAGAATGTTATTATTAAATTGTTTTCCAAACTAAGTAAGGTACTAATTGAAACATCAATTCCACATTAGTTGATAAATGAAAATTTATAAATGATCATTTAAGTAAAGCTATGTTTTTGCAAAAATATTTTATACCAATGTAAAATCACTAATTTCTAAAATGAATCGAATGAAATTTTTTGTATTACTTTAAAAAATTAATGAAACAATTATAATTCTCTTTAAATTGTTAATTACCTCTATTCAAATATCGTCTGAAAATTAAAAAAAATCATATATCATTTCTCCTTAATTTTTTTTTTTTTTTTTTTTTTTTTTTTTTTACAAATCCGAGGCACTTGCCTTGATTAGCATTTTACCATATAATCCACTGATTTTTTCCCGTTTTTATTATGGAATCACCATATAGGTAAAACAATATCACTCCCTGTTACGGGACAAGACACAAATACATGATGTTACGGGTACAATACATTTTATGATAGGTGGCGCCACGAGAGCCATCTAGTTTTCCCATGGTGTCTCTCACTTACTCTGTGTGTGCTTGTCTATGATGTTGCTTTATGTGCTGTGTCTTGTGATGTGTTTTTTTTTGTAATGTGTTGTGTAACGCAACGAAGAAATAAAAAGGGTTCCTGAAACTAGACTTATCACTTAACAACGGCCTTTCACATAAATAAGAGTCTCTCTCCTCTACAATATAAGATTTACACGGGGTAATCAGATCCAAACTCATCAGATGAGATCACAATATGCTAAACACTATACAATCTGGGCTATAATTTTAATAAAATTTTCTCGAGAATTATAAATTATGAAAATTATCGATGTAATTTAAAAAGTATTATTACCAAAAGTATACATTTCAACGGTAAAGGTTTGTTTAATTTACACTTCGATATAAGACATATCTGTAATTATCAGGACTTGCTAATACTTATATATATATATATATATATATATATATATATATATATATATATATATATATGTATATATGTATGTATGTATGTATGTATGTATGTATGTATGTATGTATATATATATGTATGTATGTATGTATGTGTATGTGTATATATATATATATATATATATATATATATATATATATATATATATATATATATAATTGTTTTAATTCTATAAGTAAATTTTATTCATTTCATAGCTTTAAATGATTCGGTTGAGTAAATTCAAGAAAATTTAAATGTAATTCTTATATATTTTTTACAATTAATTCATATTCTATATGTTTGAGTTACTGATGTTACTTGTAGAAGAGTTACATGAATATCTATACTTATCTATATATATTTGGGAGTTTAATTATATAGTTGTGTAATGGGTAATAGTAATTCGTTGTATTATTGTATCTTGTCTAACAATTGTAAGTATTGTGTCTCACCTGTCACTTAAGTTTCAGATTTGGATTAATTGAAGTGTAATCCCAAATTTGAGGGGAGGGTGTAGGGACAGGCGAGTAATAGTGAACGGCAATAGAGCGCCACCTAGGAAGAAAGTAAGTAGAGTAGGTAAAACGTCGGAGGTGATTGTAGACTCCGGACGTGTAAGCGAGGCTCTTAGGATAGATACTTGAGTTGATCTAATTGGTTACTAAATTTTGTAATATTTGTATATATAATTGTCCGGTAGTAGTTTGTGCTCTGTCTTAAAATAAATCTTAATGTTGGAAAAATAAATCTACTGTTTGGATGTGAATTTATACAACGGCTCGGCGCTCTTTACACACACACACACACACACACACACACACACACACACACACATATATATATATATATATATATATATATATATATATATATATATATATATATATATATATATATGTATAGTTTTATAGTTATACCGAGGAAGACATTCTCCTTGACTCACAGACCAGGCGAATCTTTAAAAAAAATACTGTATAATGATAAACTCATCATACATTGTGAAAAGTCATCGTATATGTCCTGTGAAAATGGTGAAACTTAGAAGTAAGAAAATACGTGGCTTATTTCCTCTTAAGAATTGAGCACACAGCTGTGGCTCATTTCTTAATACATTGTGTGTGGGTACATTTCGTAGCAGAATTGTACCGGGAGCGGGCGTTTTGAGTGTAAATTTAGTTATTCAGTTACATCTCAATAGATTGAAAATTATTTAATTTTAAACCAACTTTTCGTATTTTAAATTGAAATATATAAACAAATAAATAAATAGAAATATATAAATAACAACCATAAGATTTTTTGTAAACAAAAAATACATTTTTTAGTGCATAAATTTATATTAGTATCGTAAATATGAAAAATCAAATAGAAAAAGTAGTGTTTTCATTTTTCCGCGTTCTGTGGTTCCCCATCGACTGATATATAAACTAATTTTTATTTGTCTGAATTTTTCCAGAATGTATGCAGTAGACAAGAACATTCGGCTTCGTTTTCCTGTATATACATACGGTTATTTTTGTACCCACAAACAAACGATGTTTTTACACTAATCCGTATTAGTACGTGACACGCGCTCAAGTATCAATCGTCAGAAAACGTACTAGTACGTGTCTCGCACACAATGTGTTAAGAGACACTGTGACTTGTAAAAACCATCTAGACAGTAAAAAGACATACAATTGCAAGAAAAACGAGAACTCTTGGATTTTCCTGGAATAGATAACATGGTATAAAACAAGGGAAAGAAAGGCCACATGTAGCAGTTTTTAATTATGGCTTTACATTTAAGAACTGGGAAAAAACTATTCGTAATTATATACACCATTGATTTAATACGGAATGCTGAGAGAGTAAAGATTAGAAAAATAGAAAGTAAACTAGGAGAATTCTTAAGAACTTAAGCACAATAATTGTTTATATGTTAAACATAAAGAATACTCTTAAATACCTAAATATTGCACGGTATATATATATATATACACACACACACACACACACACACACACACACATATATATATATATATATATATATATATATATATATATATATGTATATATATATATATATACATAGAATATTAAAATTTATTTGTTTTATAATCAGTATACATCTATATTCAGGAATATACTTTTAATAACCGTTTATGTATATTTTTAAACATAACATTAAATCTTATGTAAGCAAATTAGCTTAAATGTATTTTTAGACGAAGCAAAGTATATTCAGAAACTAAAAGTTATATTTAGCTATGAAGTATTTTTAAAAGATAATGCCACAAAAGAAAAACTACTCCTTGTGGCATTAAAATAAAATCAAAATAAAACTACGATAATTTTAGAAAGTATTTAAAATAGTTGTATTCGTAAACACAATTCCTTGAGTGAATTTTACATTTTTGTAAAACAGAAATATGAATGTATTTTATGTAACTTTGTTTTGTATTTTAGTCTGCAATTATGTTGACTTGGGAATGCATTTTTAAATGTTTTACGATAAATAAATAATTTCTTTTTTTTCTGTTTGTCAGTCTTACTTTTTCTAAATACCTTATTGGCAAAATCGATGCAAAATGTTTATACATTTTCTCCTTAAAGGCAACGATTACTATTTAAATCTTAAAATAAGATAAAATTCTAAATGTAACTTCAATTTGAAACTAGTGAAGTAAAACTTTTTAGAAACAATAGATGATTTATTTTTATATGAATCTATTTATATCCCTCTCACTTTATATATATATATATATATATATATATATATATATATATATATATATATATATATATATATATATATATATATATATATATATATATATATATATATATATATATTATATATATATGTATATATACATATATATATATATGTATATATACATATATATATATATATGTATATATATATATATTATATATAAATACATATATATATATGTCTATATATATGTATATATATAAATATATATATCTATATATATATATATATACGTATATATATATATATATATATATATATATATATATATATATGTCAGGATTTAAAATATAGAGTAATTTAAGAGATTTTAATTAGGGATTATTTTAATGGGAGTAACGCGCCTCGCGTTACTAGTCACATAAATACGGCTCACGCGCAGTGATATTGGTAGAGCAGAGAGCGATAAGCAATTACTATAGTCGGACCTTTTGGCTCTCGAAGTAGTGAATACTACCTTTGTTTGCAGTTGGGCGCCAAAAAGAGACGCCATGTTGATTAGCGTGTGAAATGGAGTAATAAAGAGAAGAAAAGAATGACTTGAGTGTGAACTGATTTATATATTTACCAGTGTGTTTACTCGGACCGTGTCATATATATATACATATACATATATATATACATATATACATATACATATATATATATATATATATATATATATATATATATATATATACATATATATATACACATATATATATACATATATATATACATATATATATACATATATATATACATATATATATATATATATATATATATATATATATATATATATATATATATATATATATATATATATATATATATATATATATATATATATATATATATATATATATATATATATATATATATATATATATATATATATATATATATATATATATATATATATATATATATATATATATATATATATAAATATATATATATATATATATATATATATATATATATATATATATATATGATTTTCTACAAGAGTGCATTCTGAATGCGCAGCACTGATAAAAGAGAATTTTAAGGAAATAGAAATGTACTAAAATATGTAAGTTTTTATCTAGACAACAAGCAAATGATTTAGAAGTATGATGGAAATTCAACGGAGTCAGATTAAAAATACAATGTTTTAAAATACTCAAATTAGACAAATTTAACAATGCTATACAATTATATGGTTTCAGTTCATTTTGTGGTTATGGTTGAAATTTGATATTAGATTCTAACCAAAGAAATATTTTGTTTGATTTGTAACGGAGCGATTTATTTCCGATTACTTCGATGCTTTCACTTTGATAGAGATAACTAATAATGCAGATAGTTAAAGATGAAAGGCTGAATCACTGATAAATATCAAGATATTTAATTAAAGAAATGTGTTATGTACACAATACATGATCTGCCATGCGTGTGAGGTTTCCCAGAAGGAGTTTGGATTTATAAACAGAGCCAAAGCTTGGAGAGAAATGAAATATTTAGTTTCTGGATAAAATATGTTTTGGTTTTTTAGGAACCAGAAGAGCAAATTTGCTTTTTTTTTTTTTTTTTTTTTTTTTTTTTAAGCGGAGATAGAGGTTTAAATTGAAGTTTACAGACCAGATCGGTTCACTTTTCTTCTGTTGTTGAAGTCTGGAAGTAAAAAGTTTTTGTCAAAGTACAGTTGTACATATAATTGAAAGAGTCACTTCGATTCCAATTATAAAATTATATCTTAGTATCATGGTAAATCTTGATTAAATCAGCTGGAAAGGACTATTGTTATCGACAATTTAAATGGGTTGATTTGAAAAGGGTAATGAGAGAAACTTTAGGGAGGTAGTGGTTAAGATTATTACCTAAGGCTAACAATTTAATTTTCTTCATCTTATTCCCTAATTAATATTTACTATTATTGTTTAACGACTCTTTCTATTTGAGTTTGTCCCTCGCAGACAAAAAATCACTTACTTATTTAAAAAACCTGTGGACAACTTCTTCTGAAAAGTCCTTGTATAAATTTAATACTTGGATCACTGGACATCCTTCTCTTACGATGATCTCGGATTGGATGCTCAAGAAATTTGCTTTCACTGACAACTTTAATGTTGTCTTTCCCTTTAGGCGTGAGTGGGAAGAACCCAGTAAGCTTCTCACATGTGCTAATGAGGTTTGGTTTACTGATGGCTCCAAAACGCCATCTGGGACCGGCTCTGGTGCTTTCTGTGTTACCAGGAACATCAGGATTTCATTCTCCCTGGGTAAACTATCTTCTGTTTTCCAGGCTGAGGTTGCTGCCATTCTTGTCTGTGCAAATAACTGCATTGCAAGAGGGGTTGCCAAGAGAAGGTTAAAAATCTTCTCGGATAGTCAGGCTGCACTTATGGCCTTGCACAAGTACTGCTTATCATCCAAAATTGTGTGGGATTGTTACAGGACCATTAACCAGTTGTCTATGGTCAATAAGGTAACCCTAGTTTGGGTTCCTGGTCATTGCGGTATTTTTGGCAATGAGGTTGCCGATAATCTCGCTAAGTATGGTTCTGAGTTTCCCTTCATTGGGCCAGAACCTGTACTTGGTCTTCCTCATAATATAGTGAGAAGGACCTTAAGGGACCTCCTAATAGGGGAGACTTATACGGCCTGTCTTTATTCTGGTAATCAAAGACAGGGTAAGGAGCTTAACCAGGGTTATCCCTGGATGAGGGCTAAGGAGCTACTTAGGCTCAGTAGAAAAGAGCTAAGGGTGGCCATTAGCCTGTTGACTGGCCATTGTTGCCTTAAGAGGCACCTTAACATTATTGGTATTATAGACAGCCCAGTATATAGGGGGTGCCATGTGGCAGAGGAGAGTTCATCACATATTTTATATGAATGTGACTACTACTGAGCCAAAAGTTTTGAATTCCTTGGGTATCACTTCATCGAGTCGTGGGAGTTGATTAACTTCCCGGTTGAATTGCTGCTGATATTTATCTCAGCTATTGGTCTCTCTAAGATCTAAAGGTTATTGTTTCTTAACTTTGTCCTGGAGCTCCTTGCTCCAGTGAATGGGGGTTTTTCAGTAAAATAGGGCTTGGGCCGCAGTGCAGGTGCCCTTGTGGGCCACCCCACCTTAATTCTAATTCTAATTCTATTTCAACAACACAAGCGGTAGGTGTGATAACTCATATAAAAAAGAAGACCTGTCTGACTCTTTAGGTGATATATTTTAGATACACGAAATCTTCGGTCGCTGATTATAGAATTTTATAGAAGGCTGGGGTTCGAAAAGAAGTTGCATTTTTAAAAGTATTGACAAAATTAAGTAGTAAGTTTTGAAATTCACCCATCGCAAAAAGTGAGAATTTCCAGTTTTAAAATTCTTTCGCTCCGATTGCAATTTTTATTTCCTTATACAAAATATTGGAAATATTGTAATCGCGAAAAATTTCAATGTTCAGATTGTAATGAAAATATTTATTTTAGCAGTAATCGAATCAATTTTAACAGGTTTCACTTTCATATATGCATATACACACAATGAAACTTTCATTATTCATTTTAACTATACTTGGGAGAATCTTGGGTCACTAGATTTGTCTCGATGTCTGTACGGATAACTTAAAGACAATTAGCCAAAAATTTTGTGGCTAATAGTTTGTAATTTTGGATTTAGGTCTGATAAACACATAGATGTGAAACTCTGTTGATTTGAATTTATTATTTATGTAATGTGTACGTATCTCGAATAACTCATAATATATTAGCCGGAGAGTGGTGAAATATTGTGGTTAATAGTTTAGAAATTTTGTATTTAGGGCTATAATAAGATAATTGTAACAGTCTTATACTGACTGCAATATGCATTTGCCGAAAAGTTTTAATATATTGTACATTAAATAATAAATCAAAAAGTAATGTTGTAATCAAAAAGTAGAAAATAAAATCTTGAAATTTTATAAAACTATTAACATCTGCATGACATCTAGTCATGCACATCTATTTTCAATTCCAATCAATCTTCTATGTAACCTAAAATTTAAATATAGGGATAATAATGATGCTGGCCTCTGTCTAATGACTGCGTTAGAGTTTTTATCATCATTAGATACATATGTAACTTCCGTCCAATAGTTTTCTACTCATCCTTCAATATATTTTTGACGCTGTTTATTTGTATAGTTTAGTAATTATGAAACTATCCAATTTATTAAGGAACTGCAGGATCGTATCTTACTTTCATGTAAAATACGTTAAGATAAAATGTAGTAAAAACAGGTACAACTGTGTAGATCTAAAAGAAAGATTAGAGGCGTTTTGATTTTCTCAAAATAAACAAATATTAAGTAACATAAAAATAATTATATTTTCAACAAAAAATATGCTTTTTAATCCTTTATTCAAGTTTGATCAACTCCCTAAATTAGGATAGTTTACTTCACAAAACGTAAATGGTTAAAAAAAAAACCTTACACTTAAAGTGAAATAAAATGAATGAATCCTTAACTTTTGTAGATATTCATGTCATAGGCGTATAAAATTGTAAAAAAAGCTTTTAGCAGCAAAATAAAAGTTACATTTTCACACGCATTAAATTAACATTTTACATTTTTGTACAACTGAGAAATGAATGCATTATATGAAACACTACTTCGTTTATCATTCTGCGGTTACGTTCACTTGGGAATAATTTTTTTACGATCTTTAAATGCACTTATCGTCACTAATAATTTTTGTAGCAACCTTAATGGTTTAAACATAAATGTTTAAAAACATATAGTTTCTCCTTAAAATGAAAAATTATTGTTTAAATCTGAATTTTAAGAAATGTTCTCAAATTTAGCCATTAAAAAAAAAAAAAGCAGCAAAATATGATACTATTTTTGCCCACATTAAATAACGCTTCTTTTTTCCCTTTAAATAGCAAATTAAATAGCGCCAAAGGACGGGGGAATATCAATATATTAAAAGACTAAAGAGTTCATTTATTTCCTAAGAGATCTTTTATCAGAATTGGATGGAAACATTTGTTTGCTTAACAAATCTATACATCTCCCTTTCGGTATAAAACTCGATGCACTGGATGTCATATTACAAATATAAAAAATAAATAAATAAAAAAGCTTTGTAAGATTTGTTTTATTCCATTTTGAGCAGCCGTTATTGGGATATTGAAGAGAATCCGACAAGAAAGTTGCTTGATTATATTGCATGTTGTTAGAGTTGATGTCAATAAATTACCTTCCTTTCATTGCTGATATCATTAAAAACCATTTAAAAAAGTTTACGAAATTAACTAATATTTGGAAGTCATATTTGATGAAGAATGAAAGCAAAAACAGAAACAACGATATTTCTAAAATTTTAGGTTTTAATGCAGTAAATCAGTATGTCAATTATATATGAAAATTTCTGCACTACATTATTAGTTAAAAACTGGTACAACTGTATAGATGTGAAAAGAAAAAAGTATAGTAATAATAGTTAAAAGTATACATATAAATGAAAGAAACAGTATAGGTGTAGAAAAATGGCTTCCTAATTCAAATGACGGTGGTTCAGCAAAACTTTAATGAACTAAGGACACAGCGTATTGTTAGGTCGCCGCCTTCAGGACAGACATAACAAAAACTACAATTCTTTCTACCTCGGTGCGGGCATCAGCGCCCTCTGGCCTCGGAAGCAATTATTCTACAACAGATGTTTTACATAATTAATATTTACAACCGTAATATTTAAAACGTCAAATATTTACAACCATTTGTAGATTAATAAAACGTACAAATGTACATATTAACGTAGTAAAATTTACATAATTAACGTGATATAATCATCAAAACGTCAAATATTTACAACCATTTGTAAATTAATAAAACATTGAAAGTACTTTTATTGTTGTGAGTTCATCTCTTTAGGAAATCAGGATAGGTAAGATACCAGATAAAGAAAGCTATAAATCAAATATACTCCAATTTTAAGCAACTTGGACTAATATATGGTCATACGACTAGAAAATTTTAATTACAACTGAAAGAATTTCTCTTAAGTTGTCTTTTCGTTTCTAATAACTTACGATTAATAAAAAAAATTATTTTATATAAAATGCTAGAATGTGTAGGGTAAATATGTAGAACAATTTGCTGGAAGTTTGGCAAATGAAAGAGAGGTTTATAATCGGGAACAAATGTGCTCCCATAATAGTTTGATGAAAATTTGAGAAACTTTTTAGTTTTTATCTATGAATTCAGGTTATTGAATTGAAAGTAAACAATGTATTGTGTAATTAAATATTAACTAAATTTATTAATGAAATGTAAATGTTAATTATTATGATTCGTGCGTTGATTAGCTCATGAATAATGAATGAGTTGTAGATAATGGTTTTATTTAGTGTTTGCGTGAGGCTTGCATAAGGCTGTTTGGAGCTAGTAACGTTTGTTTCGTATACGTTTCGATGAAGTGGTTTTAAGCATTTGTGTTTTGGTTTTGGTGTAGTGAAGATGTGTATTGAAATGGTCTACAAGTTGCGTCGTCGTCGTACAGCTGGCGCTAGGCGAAATGTGCACAAAGCTTATTGTTCTGCGTATACAAGGAATAGACGCGGAGGAGGAATTTAAGCGAAAGGGTGTAGAAACAAAAATGATAAAAATCGACATTTGGAGCATAAATGTCCCGTTGAAAGATATAGATTATTATATATTACCGCCGACTAATGCAAGTACTAGCGACGAATGGAATAACGACAGTTTAATGCATTTTCAAGAAAAGTTTATGCTTAAGATGCTAGGCACACAATTGTTTATATGTTCATTAATTTATTAATGTATGATTGAGTTTTATTTATACAACGATTTAGAGAAAAAAATTTCTGGCTTAATATTTGAAACACCTTGAGTCCGTAAGGTTACATAAGGTAAAAGGTAACTCTAAACCTTACGTATTTTACCTACTCACAGATACACAAATAATGTGCTAAGTCATTTTAAGGTGATAACAGAACATTTTTAGTGGTACTTCTGGGTAAAACATGATGCCAACCTGGGACGGGAATGATTAGAAAAATTTAGTGATTTTTATTACTTCTTAGTTAAGAATTTCAATAAACGTCAGTTTTTGTTTTGCCATCACTGGTTTCAGAAATGTCTGATTTTACGGTAAAAACAACTGAGGAATTCGAAGTATGTTTCATAAACATTTTTCAGAAATTATATGAATTAAAGCCTAAGAAGGCAAAATAAAAGCTGGGCAAGTGAAACCTGTCAAGATGGAATGAAAACCGAAATAAAATCTGGATAAGACGAAATGAAAAACTATCAAGTCGAAATGAAATCCGAAATAAAATTCTTACATGGCGGAAGGAAATACAGTTAATACGAAATGAAAGCCAAAATAAAATCCAAAAAAGATGAAATGAAAGCCTACTAGAGGAAATATTAAAAGAAACAACGCCAAGACAAGAGATATAATTGCAATGAAGGATAAAGCGAATCCAATAGAGAATAAAATGAAGGATAACACGATCCTGCTAGAGGATAAAGATAAAGATAGGCTATTGGAAGAGAAAATAAAAGATATAATTAAAGACATAATCAGAAAGAAGCGGAAGTACAGAACAGGTTGTTAAGAAATTAGAAACAGTTGAAAACATTTGTCCTACTACAGCACTTCAAAGAATTTAGAAGAGTGAAAAAATATAAAAATAGAACATATCGTTCGAGAGTCTCACTTATTACTTTCTACTTCCAATATCTTTCAAAATCAATAAACGTACGATGGTAAAAATGCCTCTGAGAATTGTACAAGACCCAAATCTTTATTTTCTCAGAGGTCAAATTATGGGATGCCTAACTAAAGCCAGTCAACTAGCTGAGTTTACACGGTCAAAAATAGTTTATGTATTACGGATTATTCCGGAAGATCATAAAATAGATTTGGATACTTTCACCACGACACTAGAACTAAGGGTTGGAAAGATATACATGATAGATTAATCACCATCAACAAAAATCTCGCTAACAGAAGATAGATATGATGCTTGATGATCTGGCTATAGTTGCAGAATCAGAACTTTCCATCGAAAATAATAAGCAATCCAGAGCTACTGTCTTTCATAAGTAGCATTTTTAATGCTGAAATACAAGAAGCTCTACAAATGTCTAAAATTGAAAATTTGAAGTCTACGTTCCTATATAAAGTGGTTATCCAATAAACTTCAAGGAGAACCTTGCCAGTTTACAAGTAAACTCCCCGTTTTCTGAAAACGCTGTAATAAATTGAGTAGGGCTTATTTAGTCCTTCATTTTTATGTGGCGACACTTTCACAATTCAACAATGTATTTACCTTTGTCATGATACAATCTCAACACTCAATCAGGCAGAGAAAGCAAGATACTCACTTCAATATTGGCTGGAATTGTAACCTGATACCCCCCCCAAAAAAAAAACCTCTCCATAGCGTCCATTATTTGTTATGTTGATATCCTTTTTTTTACATGGAAAAAAATTAAAATGACCCTCTGATGAGGTTGGCGCAAATAGAAAAAAATTTCGATCATTACTTCATTATTTACGAATTATTTGAACTCTCCATCTTTGTTTCTTTTTTTTTATTTAAAGTGCTACGGAATAATTATTTTGCTAGATGAAGGTTAATGATATACAGACCCGCTGCTTAAAGCTAGCTACGAACGGCTACAAACGTATTTGCAAGCAGTTGGATGTGAACCCATGAACTCTGATACCGACAGCAGAGACATACCATTTGGGAATAGTGCAGGGCATAAATTTATTACGAATTCGATATATATAAATAGAAATTATGTATTGAATTATTGAAATTAAAATTGAATAATAACAGAAATTCTTAAAATGTATTTAATTTTACTAAAAACAATATATGTACTTCCTTATTAATAAATCTTTCAGAATAGAAATAGTTATTTATTATTAAATATTTGATTATCGTATAAACACAGTGGACTCCACTTCATGTGAGCGTGGTTAATGTTATCAATCGCTTATCGTTATCGAAATCACTAGGTACCGATTTTTTCTATTCATCTGCATGTTAAAATTATCGCTTTATGTGATCATTACATATGTTAATGTTATCAGTTTTCGAAGCTCATTTTAACTGGGAAAAGAATATTTACAATGTATTCGGAAGGAACCCATTCTTTTCTTTCCCTTCGCTGTTGTTTGAATTTCTGAGAATTCTTCCTCAACCACCTAGGGAAATAGGGAATGAACAAAGGAGTGGGGTAAACATGTTCCTGGAATTTTTTTAAATACGCAATCCCTGCTGGTGGTCAGTGGTTGTAAGATAAGTAGAAGGCAACACATTCTTATCGGAAATGAGAATGAGCGTATTCATATTTTATACTTTGCTCGCTTACAGGCAGCTTGTCGATATTGAAGATAGAAAGCGAAATAATTTAAAATTAAAACAAATGATCGAAATTTTAAATCGTCATAATAGGTTACCAAAAATGAGTCAGCTCAATGATTCAGCTCAGTTACAGATTTCTTTTATTGGACAGAATTTTAAAAAATTGTGATGATTAAAAAATTATGATGAAGAGATAAACAAAAAAAAAAAAAATACGGAGTTTAACAGCTTCTGCATTCAAAGTGTTGAAACGTGGAGTACAACACCACTCCGATGATTTTAAAAACATTATGATTACGAACAATTTATCAATGAGCTTCTTAGAAAAAATTGTAAATATTGTATCATCTTTTTTGCTCTATGACTTCTTGCGTTTGACGTTGTATACAACCCATTTTTCGTCCCCAGTGATGATACGCTTAAAACACGGATCATTTTCGTGACGTTTGTGAAGCGAATCGCAGACGTCAATGCGGCGACATAGATTTGGGAACATGGGGAACCCATACATCGCCCAGGCCTTTCAAGTGGTCATAAACTGTTGAAATTGATAAATTTAACCTCAATCCTATCTCACGTGTTGTTATTCGCCGGTTCGCATCAACTAATGCCTTTATCGCGTTCTTTATCAGCTTCAACCGGCCTTCCCGGACGTGGTGCATCTTCGACATCAAAATTGTCGGATCGAAATTTAGCGAACCAGTTCTGGCACTGGCGTACTGTCAACACACTTTCTCCATACACATCGGTCAATTTCTTTCTGGCTTGAACAGCATTTTTACCCTTTCTGTAATAAAACAGTAAGATATGTCGAAAATGCTGCTTATCGTTCTCCATATTTAAAAGGGCACCAACCAAAAACTACTGCGTAGAGTTAATTCGAATTTTTCACACACAAGCCTTGCTATTTGAGCTCTAAAAGCGTATAAAAATTATACGTCTTAAATATGAAGTTGGGTGCAAAAAAATACAATTAAATCCACTGTTGGGAAAAAACGAAATTACTTTTCGAACAACCCAATAGATAGTGAACAATCGATTAATATTTTTAAATTATGCATACAATTCTTATGTTTTAAAGGTTTGGTTTGGTTTGGAATGCTACGGTCTACTTTTTGCAACACGAGGGCTAATGAGACCGGGACTTACAGCTTAAAGCCGATTCCGAACGGCCACGAACATCCATGCCACTGTGGGATTCGAACCCACGAACTCCGGTACCGAAAGATAGCACCCTATTTAATCGGCCATCGTTCTGCTTTGTTTTAAAGTCTAATATGCAGTACATTAATATAAGGTGAGTTTTTCATTCTATTTTGAAATTTAGTACGTGTGAATTAAAGGGGGGGAGTCAATTTATCTCATTTTTTCATATCGTTTATTGTTATCAACCGGATATTATTATCAAAATTACAGTATCCCAAACTGATTACATTAAGCGGAATCCACTGTATATACTTTAATATATTAATCGGGTATAATAAATAAAACTACATTTTTCATCAGATTAATTAATTATGTCATCATGTTATACACGAAATAACGGAAAAGTACAACGTAAGTCTAAAATGTTGAGTAAAATAAGTTATAAATTTTAAATAGCAAAATTTTAGAAAAATGTTGCTAAAATAACCCTTATTGTTGAAAGTATTCAAAAAAGTTGTTTTCTCATACATCATATTAATCTTTTTTAGATTCATATGAAACTGAAAAATTAATGCCGTAAGTCTTACATTACCTTATATTTTATTCCGCAGTTATGTTCAGGCGAGATTTTTAAATGTTTTGCGATAAAATAGCTTTGTTGATTCTTTCGGCTTGTCGTGGTGGCGTTTACACTCAACATAATAGCTTAAGTGGTTAAAAACACAACATTTCATCATAAAATGAAAATTCACTAAATAAATCCTTAACTTTTAATCACTTTTCCAGGTTTAACCGCTATTTGGAT
>CM063504.1:12423254-12430754 GCA_032207245.1 Pardosa pseudoannulata
AAACAGTTTTTACCAATTACACAGGAAAATAAGCCCTATTGTTTGATTTTTCTGGTCTTGTTGACATCAAAGAAGTTTATCATTGTAAACTTCACATTTATTGGGGTTAAAAAACGCATTAGTCTATGCAATTATCATTACAATCCAACAGCTCTGTATCGAAAGGTATCTTGTGATTTTGTTCCCACGAGACTAAAGTTTGTTCAGCAGTTTTGCAAGCTATAGTGTACCTTGATATAGTTCCAGTAACACACAGCTCTGTAATTTAGTTATTGCACAATCAATACCATTTTTTTCTGGGACAGCTGAAAAAATGTGGCAAGTGGGCAGAAAATTATCATTAAATCCAATTTTAATTTTGAGAGAAGAGTAAAAATAATTAAGTTGGAGAATCCTACTTTACGTGACATTTTATGTCTGGGGAATTAGGTATTAAAATTTGAGTATAGGTTAAAGGAGGGTTTTAGAGATATCTATTTTTTTTTTGGGGGGGGGAGAGGGGTAATAGTTTTCATATATTACATATATATGCATGTGTATGTGTGTGTAAGTATGTTTGCACATACTTACACAATTTTAAATGACTGGATTAATAAAATATTTTAGATATTAGCAAAATTTTAGATATTGTTTGAGGTCAAGTTTAAAAACGTTTTAGGTAGGTAAAGCCGTTGGGGAGATAAAACAATTTTGATTCTAAATTGTATTTGCCAACATAATTTTAGCATCATTTAATATATTTTTCTTTTAATTACGTGGTAAAACAATTAAAATATTTTTAGTAACTTAATTCAACCGATAGCTTTAAATTTGAGTTTTAAATTGATATATATCTGTCATTGAGCCGTGGTAGTTCAGTCAGCAAAGAGGTCGATATCTAACCGCAGGTTGAGAGTTCGAATCTTGAAACGGTCTAAGATCCATCGTGTTCATAAATGGCGGCTAGTGCAAGCAGAATAGGTTTGTTTTAGCAACATGCTCCAAGTTTAAGCTATGCCTTTGGAAGTGACAGCTAATGTATGGGGTTAGCTACTTGATTACCGGTTCCAAATTTCAAGTACCCAGCAGGATTCTTATTTTTCGAGGACGTATTATTCCTTAAACTACACATTGTTCCCAGATGAAGCTACGAATATTGTCAGTATTCCTAGGTCCATTGAAGAGAAAAATTATTTCTGTTATTTTGAATTCAGCTGTGGCATTGCTTTTATCAAATTTTTAGATGCGAAATTTGTTTATACGATTATGACGTCATCTTTCAAGATATTTAACATTTATGTCACATTGGTAACATTAATATTTCTAAATGCATTTGAACTCTTTAAATAATCTGGCAAATAACTTGAGCACTTTCCCCTTAGTTCGTGCAAGTATAAGTGAACCAATAAAACTCTTTTATTTCTTTATAGTATGTTTCATTGTGAGAGTTTAATTTAAATAAATGCCTTATGCAATATATTGATATATTTTAGAAATTGGTTTGGTTTGGAGAGCTACGGTCTACTGTTTTGCTACACAAGGGCTAATAACACCGAGACTTACTGCTTAAAGCCGATACCGACAGGCTACATGCATCTATGCCATCAGCAAGATTGGAAACAGCAAACTCTGGTACCGTAGAGTAGCACGCCACCATAGGGATATCCTTATCGGAATTTCTAATATTGTTAACTAAATAGGTAGTATCACAGTTCCGGGGGCCGGCCGCCAAGTTTTGGGCTCTATTTTTGTACAAGTGATCTCCAAATTGTCGCCAAGTGACATTTATAATGTGTGCATTGTTTGGTATTAAGTTTATACCCAATTTCAAAGCATATTTCGAACAAAAAAAGATTAATATGAATACAAATTTAAATCTGAGTTTTTAATGAATTTAAAGGCGCTTTTGTACAGTTATTGAACTAAACAGTGCGGAATTTTTACAATATGTGCAAAATAAGCAAAATATAAGCATTAGTTGGTTATATTTAGGCAATTATGCTTATATGTAGTTATATTTATAAAATAGGTTGCTATTTAATGAAATTATTTTAAAACTATCAAAACAATAAAAAGTAATAAAGTACGGTACAATTTGGGGACATCGCCCAAGCTTGGCGTGCTTACTGAACTTGGTATCTGCGGCCCCCCCCCCCCCCGAACTGGGATACAGCCGCTAAATATACTAAATTGTGTTATATCTAAAAACTAATTTGCCTTTTGAAATAATTATAATCTTTGTTTGAGAAGATTAATTACTCGGAATAAAGTATGGGCCACAAACGGCTTGTATGGAATAATAACTTACAGAAATCAATTTATATTGTAAACAGCGCATACCTAATTATTGATTATGCATAGTGATTGTCGCGTTAATTCTCTCGTTCTGCTTTGAGCAGCTGGGTGACCGCTCAACTCGTAAAGATATAAGTGACGCGTTCTGAAGAAAAAAGATTGAACTCTCGGCTATTTTTAAGAGATGCAGTATTGTCTGTTTTAATATGCGTTGTAACTTGTCTTTGATGTTGTGAAAATAAATGTTATCGTGTTTTCAAGGCTAGTAGCATTCAATCACAGTAAAAGAATCTGAAATAATCAGACGATTTAAACAACATTTATAGTAAATATACATATGCTTTAAAAAGGGGAAAACATTTATTAATGAATATAAATCTCACAGTGCTTATATGTAAATACATTTAAAATATTTTCTTATCCAATGGAATATTACATATAAATAAGGAATTATAATAAAAAAGAATTTCAAATATTTGAATCCTGGGACTAACTCCGTAGCCTTCTCTATGTAGTATATCCCGGTTTCATTTGACCTCGTATGACAAATAAGTAGACTATAATGCATGAAACAAACTAATCCTACACAAATATCACTTTGTATTTTATGAAGTGTTGTATGGACATATTGAAATTAAGGTCAAAATTATTTTTGAAAATTAATTAATAACATTTTCTAGAAAGTATTTAATTTTAAATGAATAATGCTACTAAATACTTTTAAAAACTCCGTATTAATTGCATTCTAGAATGGTAATAGCTAAATAACTTTAAGCATGGATAAACAACAACAATAAAACACATGAGCTTTAAAGCAAAGAGCGATACTCAGACTCACATACATAAAGAAACAAAAATGCGTTTTATCCATACCCTGGAGCCACTCAAGTTCTTTGAAACTTTTTTTAGCACATTTTCTCCACACTTAATTAGAGAAGTAACGTTGAAGTCATTTTTTATGCATGACCATAATTAGAAGAAAATGTTTAAAAACTCTATCCATTTTAAATCTGCACTTTTTCAATTACTTCTTTCTATTCCTCATCTATGTTCACGTTTTGAAATAGACCTTAAATAATGAATATAAATTGAAAACTGTTCTTTAGTCTTATATTTAAAAAAGTTATTCTACGAATGGGAATTTTAGATTAAATGACTTCACGTGAATAAAAATTTTATATATGTTTGCTCATTATCTAACTGATATTCATTTTTTTTCTTACATGAATTATAAAAATTGGATTTCGAAGAACAATTCAATTCCTTAACTAAAGGAAAAATCTCAGATACAATTTTAAAAGAAAAATGTATAATTTAACGTAAGGATTTTAAGCATTTTTAATCAAAGATTTAGATATTGGTTTAAAATTTCAGAATATAAATGATATTGCAAAGAGGAACTCGAAATAAATTTTTCTTCTAAATATTACCATAAAATGTGCATAATTATCATGAATGTAATAAAATTGCATAATTTATTTGCCTAAAATATTAATTCGATAGACTAAAAATTCATTTGCACTCTTAATAAAAGATCAATGAATTCTGGTTACAACTAATTGAAAAATATTTAGTTTTCGTATTAAAGCAAATATCTCATGATTTCATACATTTAAATTACTGTATCAATTAATTTACTCCAATTAAGTTTAATTTGAACTTTAGTAATATGTAGAAATTAAATTTAAAACGGCAGGAAATTTGAACGCATACATTCGGAGTTGTATCCCCTTTAAAATTATAGAGTAAGAAATGATTTAAATCAATATATATGTAATATACCAAAATTATTTAACTTTAATATTTCCTTAAAAATCTCCTCTCTCCCATTCTAATTCCTTTAAATCTTTTCCCAGCCTCTAAATAGTTTAATCAAAAGAGTGTTTTCACCTGAAAATTTTTCCTAAAGCTTTCTATCCTAAAAATGTAAACTTTCTGTTTATTCAGCACGTTTCGCAGCTGTCGCCGGCAAATGGCTCAGCGTTTTTCCTGATCTTGCATTTAATTCGCTGAGTAATTTTTTTTTTGACTTGGGAAAATTCTATCTGTCTTCGCTCTTGGGTGTACCTCTGTTAAAGACGAGTGATTTTTGTGATTTGTCCATTGTCTGTCGTTAATAGAAAAGATGTCCGTTGTAGCATCTCTGGAATAAAGTTTCAATCACACTTGAGCCGATCTCTTCAATGTCGGTCAGACTATATTTTTATTACTGCTAGCTGTTGAGCTTTCTCCTTGTCAAGAATTAATTGTTTACGTATATCTATAAATAATTATTTTCACCCACCCGCAATAAAAATTTAATTTTCTCATTATATTCCTTCTTTATTTTTATTATTTTAATTTAGAATCTTTTAAGTGATATCCTCCGGAAGCTTCCATGAACTAGGTTGAAAATTCTACAAAAACTCTTTTTTGCATTTTTAAAATTAATTCTAAAAGTGAGAAAAGACCCCACCTGATATTGTTGTATGACAATTAAAAGAAATGTTGACATTTACAAATACATCTAATTCTAGATAGTGGTAAGCTTTTTCTACAAATCTGTCTGATGACTTTCTGGTTTGTTACAATACTATATTTTACTTCGATTTAAATCGGTTTTTACCTCTCGGCATTGGTATGAAAACTACTAAAATTAAAAATGATTTTGGCTTCATTTAATGTCAGGCAAATCAGTTTCACTAGTTATTCAGATACTTCAAACGCCTTCATAGCTGCTATAAGAGCTTTTCGATTAATGGTATCATAAGAAGTTTTGAAGTCAACTAACAAATGATGTGTATCAATGCCAAATTCTTTAATCTTTTTCAGTGTTTGCCGGATGCTAAAAATTTGCTCTGTGGTGGATCGTTCTTTTCTAAATCCACTTTGATAATCTCCAACTATTCTTTCTATGTGAGAGTCTTTTGAAGACAATGTTTGAGAATACTTTATAACTTGTGCAGAACAGGCTAATTCCTCCATAGTTTGCGCATTCAAGGATATCTCTTTTTTTTGTATGACACATGTTGTAATTAATTTTCATTCTGCTTGGATTAGTTCTTGCTCCCATATATCTTGTATGAGACTGTAAATTTTCTTTCCGATTTCTAGTCCGCCAGTTTTTAGAAGTCCAGATGGGATAGAACAGGGTCTGGCGCTTTATTGTCCATTAGGTCTTTTTTTAATTCTCTCAGCAACTTCTTCTAATGTAGGTGGCTCGACCACGTCTTGGCTGCTAATTCCACTCTTTTCTGCAGATGGCTCAGAGCCATTGCTGCTTCCATTTAATAGGTCATTAAAATGTTCCTTCCATCTTTCCAATATTTTCCTCCGGTCACTAAAAATCTTCCTTTCTACTGCATAAGTTGATTTTAGGTTTGAACTCCCCGCGTCCAAGGCCGAACGATGGAAGATTGGTTAGGGTGCTGGCATTCGGTACCGGAGTTCGTGGGTTCGAATCCCACGGTGGCATGTATGTTCGTAGCCGTTCAGAATCGGCTTTAAGCTGTAGGTCCCGGCCTCATTAGCCCTCTTGTTGCAAAAAGTAGATCGTAGCACACCAAACCAAACCCTGCGTCCAAGGTTTATTTCTCGAAAGCTCTGTTGTGAATAAATATGTACTGTGCAGAAATTTCAAGAGCAATTTCATTTTTAATATTATTTAATATTTTACTCCTCTATTGTGTAATTTTGTGAGCATTTATGACTGTTATATATTTTGAAGAAAAATAATTTTGTGTATTAAATTTTCAGGTGCAATGAAATAGTGATATAATTTTTAATTAATAATAACATTTTAAGACCCTTACAATGCAAAGTAACCGGCTATGTTTGATGCTTATATCCGTAAAGCATGCAGGTAAAAATTTAATATTAATGTTTCAGAGTACGTTAGTGTTAAAAATAACTTTTTCATAAATGATGTATTGTTTTACATTTTCCTATTATTTTTAATTGAAGAAGATCAATATTTGAAAAAGACCAATTTTGCTCGGACGAGAAATCTATAAATATTTCATTATTTTTTTTTGTTTATACAATCTTTTGGATTTTTGTAACGGTGTACTATTAATCGTATAAAATAATAAATAATCGTAAGATTAAATCGTCTGGCAACTTTCAAAAAGGTTTTGTAATCGAAAAATAAACTTAACTATAAATTTTCAAAAGAGGGAAAAACTTTAAACGAAAGTATTAACATTAGCGTATGAGTTACTAAGTGATGATGAGTAAGGGCAAACTGTCCTTAGTACACAATACAACATAATCAATAAACAGTTTGATAAATTTTCAAAAACTTTGTAATAAAGCAAAAGTATTGAAATTGACGTATAAATGGTAAATTGTTAACGTAATAGTGAACAGTTCTAAGCTCGCAATATAATACGATGAATATACACAACTACAACACTTCAAAAAGTTTACAAGAGAAGTGTTAACATTAAGGAAAGAGTGTTGAAGTTATGACGTAATAATGAACTGTCCTAAGCTCAGAATACAACACATTCTATAAACACAGCTATAACTTTCCAAAGCATTGTAAGAGAGGAAAAACTGAAAGCTGAAGTATTAGTATTTTCGTATAAGTGATTAAGTGATGACGTAAAAGCGAACTGCTCTTAGTTCAATATACAACACAGTCAATGAACACAGTAAATTTTCAAAAACTTTGAAAGAAGAGGAAAACTGAGAAAGAGAGTGTGGTGAGAGAGTACTTCGTTATCCTTCCACCGCCGCCGCGCCGAGGTAAGTTCGCCTCTAGTGCGCAGCTAATTAACGTAGTTCAATGCGCACATACTCTGGGCACTTCCCACACCGGCTGGTAGGGAAAGCGTAGGTCGTCCTCTCTCTCCCTACCGCTCGAACTGAGCAAGGCTCAACTGTTGTTGCTTCGTGCACATGTATACATATATAAATGGAATTTTATAGTAACCCTCTGACGAGTCAGTGATTTCACCATACCAGTACACCACAAGAGTATTAACATTGACGAATAATTGATTAAATGATGAATGAATAGCAAACTGTCCTAAGCTCGCAATAGAACACAATAAACACAACTATAACTTTTCTAATTGTTATAAGAAAGGGAAAATTAAGAGCGAGAGTATTAACATTGACGAAAGAGATGACTGAATAGCAAATTGTCCTAAGCTCACAATTCAACACAATCAATAAACGCAACAATAACTTTTCAAATCGTTGTAAGAAAGGGAAAATTAAGAGCGAGAGTATTAGCATTGT
>CM063504.1:12435754-12445754 GCA_032207245.1 Pardosa pseudoannulata
CCTCTTACACCGCGCAATTTAGAAGCAGGAACCAAGCGGCAGACCCTGAGGATTGTCCTGCTACCTCCAGATGTATCGTTTGATGTTCGAGAACATCATGATCACGACCGTATTTAGGTGTTCCTATCATCAATAACGGATGTGCCGGATCTTTTATCAGCTGTATCCTCGATCTCACAACTCTTTGTTTATGATAATTACGCCTTTGCCTACTGAGCTACCGCTAATCATTTTCCATCATTTAATCCCTTTAAAACTGCACTTAATAGAACCTATCAAGGTTAAGATTTTTGGTTATTCCTCAATTCCTCAAAAAATAAAAAGCTCTGATTTAAAATAAATTTTTACATGTCTTTTATTAACACTTGAAAACTTTTAAAAAATTACTTAGTATTGTTACGAATTTGTTTAGTGAACCGTAAATTTAGCATGGGAATCTCTCCAAATTGGCGAGATACCGGCTCGTGGGCGACAGTTTTGCAACCTATTTTTGTCACCAAGTTCGTAGCCAAATATCGCCAAGTGTCGCCAAATGTTGCCAAGTGGGGCGATATGTGACTACTTCCGGTTCCGGTTTCTGGAATATTCCAGCAGTTTCTTCTGGCCTATATAAGGCAGGCTGAGAGCCGAACGAGATAGAGTCTTTAAGTATATTTCTCTGTTTACAGAGTAAGCACGGTGTGTTGTATTTTCCAACTGATTGCTAATAATGATTGTTTGCTAATAAATTATTGCTGTAGTACTTAAAATCCATTCACTCCCCGAACCTAGTTTTCAAGTTCGTAACACTATTGTCATTAGAAGGAGTATTAAGGAGGTTTTTGAAAAAGCATAAAATTATGCACCAAATTAAGCAAGTTACATTAACTTACTTTGAAAATAAATTTTGAAATACGTGTATTGGAAACTATTTTTTTTTATCAAATTAGTTCAAAATATGTGTTTTGATCTGTTAAATTAAACTGTAAATATATGTAGTGCTTTAATGCAATACATATATTTACAATCTTAAAATCTGCAAAGGAGAAATTAGGATTATGCTATAAAATAAAATATATCATTCGTATTAATATAATTAAGTTTGTAGATTAAAAATGATAATTAGTTACTTTTTGATATAAAATTGATTTTCTCTCTTACATGCTTTATAGGTTATTTTGCGGTTTGTAGATGTTTTCATTTTTTCTAATGGTGTATAGGTTTTACGTTGCTCTATATAGTATTATTTCATATAACAAAACTATATATTTTTATAAAGATATAGCTTAATAACCTTAAATGAAATTTTACTCTGATCATTCAGAAACTTTTTTTTATACTGAATTAAAATTCGTTTGTGTACGTATGACGCTGATATAAATATTTTTAGTAGGTTGTGAAAATAATTTTCGAAAAAAAGAAAAAAAAAGATAATCTAAAATTTCTATGCAATGCGTAATTCTTTTAGTTGCAGTATCTTATTTGTGCAACATTATATTTACTATTATTTTTTCCTTTACAATTTAAAATGCAGAAAAGTGCTCTCTAACATTTAATTTCGAAAAGAGGTATCTTATTTTATTAATTTTTATCAGTTTGCTGCATATTACGTAATATTTCTAATTAAGCTAAAAAAAAAGATAAAACTGATATCATATAAGTTTTATATAATGATATAAAAATTAAGAAGTGAAAAGTGAGATTTTTGATTTTGTATTTAATATTAGTGAGATTCTTAAAGCTTTATAATTAAATCGGTATATCGCAATCTCTCAGGAATTAAATGAAGATCAATCCTTGAGAAGGATATTCAACCATCAGAAAGTGATTTAGGCTTCTAGAGTGGTTTAAAAAGTGTTTAAATGAACATAATCTTCTGTTGAAAAGATAATAGTGTTGTCTTTTTAGTAAAAATAAGACAGACTTTGTAAAGAACTAAAGTCTAAACAAGAGCATTGATAGCTTTGAACTATGAGTGTTCGGGCAGAGTTTGAAAAACTTTGTTACTTTGAGAAACACAAAAACCCATGAATAAAATCTTTAATTTAAGAACCCTCAAGTATAATAAATGAAAAAAAAATTCTTTTTCTCAAATTTCTTTTCTATAGAGATTACTAAGCGTTAAGGAAACGCATGTATACAACTGAAACAATTAAGATATCTCATTTGAAGTGGAAGCTTAATTAAGTACCCTTTTCTCTTTAAAATAAACTCTAAAACTTCATTATGATAAAAATAAAAGTTAAAAAATGTTACATTATTTCCCGAAAAATAATGAATAATTTTTACTTGACCGTCTTTAACATCAAATGAGCAAGGCAGCTAAATACTTTTTGAAACTCGGTATGTGATGCATTCTTGAGTGATTTTTGCAAAATAACTTTTTGCATGGTTAAACAACAACAATAAAATATTTCTTCCATTAGCTTTAAAGCAAACAGCTATACACAGACTCACATACATAGAGAAAAAATCTCATTTTATCCATACCCTGGAGCCACTCAAGTTCTTTCAAAAGTTTTTATAGCAACGTTTTCTTCACGCTTAATTAGTGAAATAACGTTGAAGCCATTTTTTATGCATGACCATCATTTGAAGAAAATGTTTAAAAACTATCTGTACCCATTTTTACCCTGCAACTTTTTAAATTAGTTCTTTTTGGCTTCCGTCTAAGTTCAAAATTCGAAATAGATGCTAAATGATGAATATTATTTGCAAATAGTTTTCCAGTTTTACATTTATAAATATTAGTCTACGAATGAGAGTTTTACTTCAAAAGATTTCAAAAGATAATTTTATAAATTTTTGTTCGTTGTTTAAGGTCGTTGTCTTACCTTATCGCCTATTACTGTTAAATTGGAATATGAAAAGCATTTTAATCTCTAAAATAAAGAAGTTTCCTTTTCGAAAAAAATTATTGTAATAAATTTTTATAAAAGAAGCTTTAATTAAGGAAATCGTTATACATGAGTTTAAATCAAATATTCAAATACTTCTTTAGGATTTCAGATAATTAATAATATTGCAAAAATGAACCGTAAACAATTTTTTGCTCCTAAATATAAAAAAACTGTATTGCATATTTTATTTACAAAAAGAATAAATATATAAATACTGAGACTCCTCAAGCATATACACACATACATATCTCTCTCTCTCTCTCTCTCTCTATATATATATATATATATATATATATATATATATATATATATATATATATACATATTTAGATACATATATTTTCAGTTAAAAGGAATACATACATATAGATTATAAGATTTATACTTCAAGTAAAACTTTTTATACAAATTTTAAAAACAACATTGAATGGAGAGCATTGAAATTTCATTCTCTAAATTTTATATTTAATAGACGGCTATTATTTTCATTATATTTCTATTTCTTATCTATTTGTATATATAAAATTATATTTTTATTAAGATACAATTAAAATTGATACTGGTCCATGTTTATTTTGCCGTATAACAAACATACTTACTAACACGCACACATACTCATATATATATATATATATATATATATATATATATATATATATATATATATATATATATATATATATATATATATATATATATATATATATATATATATATATATATATATATATATATATATATATATATATATATATATATATATGTATATATATACATATATATGTATATATATACATATATATATATACATATATATACATATATATATATATATATATATATATATATATATATATATATATATATATATATATATATATATATATATATATATATATATATATATATATATATATATATATATATATATATATATATATATATATATATATATATATATATACATATACACATATATATGGGTTTAGGGTCATGCTTTTAAATTGTGAGATCCTTTAACCTTTATAAATTTAATGGTGCTTTGGGAAATATGTAGAAATGGTACAGGAACTTCCGTTATTTGGCAATGGTTCTCAACCCTCTGAAAGAAATTTGGTTTTAGAGCGCTTTTAGTGAGAAAAAAATTTAAAAGCACATAGAATATAGTATTAATATACATCACAGTGTCATCATTTCTAATGAATAGCTGTTCATCAACCGTTTAAAGTCTAAACAAGGCAATGATATCATAATAAACATAGTTTTAGGGCAATATTTAAAAACTCTTTTATTTTGAGAGATACTAAAGTCCATGAATAAAATTCTTAATCTAAGAACCTTCAAATATCTCAAATAATGGCAAAAATCTCTTTCTGTAATTTCTTATCCATTGCGGGTGTGAAGAGACCGGTGTATACAACTGAAACAATTAATATTGTCCTATTTGAGGAAGCTTTATTAAGTACTTTATTCTTCTTAATATATACTGTAAAACATCATTATAATATAAATTTAACTTAAAAAAAAAGCTGGATTATTTTTTAGGAAATAATGAATATTTTTTACTTTAAGGTATTTAACTTCAAATGAACAGGATAACTAAATCCTTTTAAGGACTCAGTATGCAACGCAATTTTGATTGAATATTATGAAATAACTTTTTTCATTGCTAAATTACAACAATATTACTCCCATTAGCTTTAAAGCAAAGAACGATGCGCAGACTCACATACACAGACAAAAAGTTTACAATTTAAGTTTACATTTTAAGTTTACATTTTATTTCCCTGGAGCCACTCAAGTTCTTTAAATATTTTTATAGGAACGATTTCTCCACGGTTAATTATAAAAATAACATTAAAGTCATATTTTATGCATAAACATCATCCGAAGAAAATGCTTAAAATCTCTCCCATTTTTGCTGTGTAGCTTTTTCAATTAGTACTTCCTGGCCTACATCTGAGTTCCTATTTCGAAATGGACCCTAAACGATGAATATTATTTGCAAATAGGTTTTCAGTCTTCTTTTTATAGATACTAATCTACGAATGTGAGTTTTGCCTTAAAAGAATTTACAATTTTATAAATGCCTACCTCACTGTCTAATTTTATTGTTCTTCTTTTTATTCTAGATTGATTTTGAAAGTGAACAAATTGGATTAGGAAAAATGGTTCATTCTCTAAAATGAAGAAGATCCACTTTCGAATAAGAAAATCTAAGGTAATAAATTTTCTAAAAGATTCTTAAATTAAGGTAAGGTTTATACATATGTTAATAAAATATTAAAGATTTATACGAAATCAAAGATTTAGCTATTGGTTAGGGATTTCAGAATATAAATAGTGTCGAGAAAAGGAATTTGAAATAAATTTTCTCTTCTAAATCTTAATAAAAAAAAGCAGCTCTGCGTATTTAATTTCCAAAGAAAAAAAGACATCCCCCCATATATGTATATATATATATATATATATATATATATATATATATATATATATATATATATATATGTGTGTGTGTGTGTGTGTGTGTGTGTGTGTGTGTGTAGGGTTCAGTGTCTAGGGGTGTCGTTAGACAAATTCGATGACAGACTAAATTAACGATAACAAACATTTAATGACGTAACAATACAGAAAACATTTAAACACAAAGACGAATAGTTAAATCACAGTGACGACGCGGTATAGACAAGACTTCCTACTCGAAGCTTAACATAGGCAAGACACCTTACTCAGTGTTTAACATGGAAAATACACCCTACTCGGTGTTTAATAAATTGAGGGAGCTCAAGTGCTATGAGTCCTTCACTTGACCTGGTCACTCCTCCATGACTCCGACTCGAATGTCCCTCTGTCGTTCCTTACTTACCCCACTCAGTGATGAGGGCGCGACCTTGCGAGAATGCGCTGCACTAAATCCCCCCCATATATATATATATATATATATATATGTATATATATATATGTATATATATATGTATATATATGTATATATATATATATGTATATATATATATGTATATATATATGTATATATATGTATATATATATATTGTTACGAATTTGCGAAAATTGCTTGAGTTTAGCATGGGACTCTATGGGTATCTAGCCAAATTGGCGAGATATCGGCTCGTTGTCGATGTATTTGGCAACCTATTTTTGTCGCCAAGTTCATCGCCAAGTGTCGCCAAGTGTCGCCAAATGTCGCCAAGTGTAGCGTCACGTGGCCACTTCCGGATCCGGCTTCTGGAGTGTTCTGGCAGTTTCTGTAAGCCTATATAAGGCAAACGGAGTCCCATGCAGAGGAGAGGAGGAGTAGGTATAGCCTAGTCGGTAACGTGCCTGCCTCGTTTAGCTTTTGGAGAGTCAGAGTTTGGATTTCGATCCGTACTGACGTGTTTTCGCTGCTCTCCTGTGTTTTTTCTTGCGTTCGTTTCCGCACTTGATGAGTGACGGAGACACTCATTCTTTGCTATTGGATTCTTCGATGACGTCGCCCGGACCTACATCTCAACCAATTGTTATGGATTCTTCACAAACTAAGATGCCTACTACTAAGTCTCGCCGAACTTCATCTCAACCAACTATTAAGGATTCTTCACAAACTAAGATGCCTACTACTAAGTCTCGCCAAACTTCATCTCAACCAACTATTATGGATTCTTCACAAACTAAGATGCCTACTACTAAGCCTCGCCAACAGTCTACGATTATGGCTCCAGCTAGTGACTCCGACTCGGACATGGATGCTGATATAGCGGATGATCCCGCCAATCTCTGCCCGTATGATCAAACTATGCTTCACATGATGGAACGTGGTATGCTGACGCCTGCCGCCGTACAAGAAATTTTATCGCAACGACCGATGGTAGCAGCTCATCTTAAAGGTAAGCAGACAAATAATAACGAGCATTTTCCTGAGCTAGAAACTCCTAGTAAAAGACCTAAGCATAATGATTTTGTGCTCCCACCTCTTCGCCATACGGCAAAAAGATCAGTACCCATCGTGACCTCTGAAAAACTTGTCACAACTAATAAATTCACTAATCTTAAGGAAAAAACCCTTACAGGTCTCACAAACTCCTCAACTATTCCAACCAACCTTAATACTAAGCCTAAAATTAGGCAAATCACCATTGTTAAAACAGATAACTATCGCCAATTGCTTAAAGAAATTGCTGGACAAAATAATGTTAGAAAGTTCCATGCTAGGATAGGGGGCGAATTTATTCGCCTCGAGCCCCACACAGAAGATGATCACAGGACAATTACCAAATTTTTAATAGACAACAAAGTTGAAGGCTATATCCTTCCTTTAGGAATAGTACGCCCTCTTAAAGTAGTCCTTCGTGGTCTCCCTAGTGATATTCCGGTGGAGGAGATTAAAGATGAACTGAACAAACTGGAATTTCCAGTATTAAAGGTTGCTCAATTAATTAAACGCAAAACTAACCAACCAATGCCCCTCTTCCAAATTCAGCTTACAAACAATGATGCTGGTAAAAAAATAAATGAGCTAGAATCTCTTTTTTATATTAAAGTAACTGTAGAGCGCTATAGGTCCCCCATTAAAGTACAGCAGTGTCATAACTGCCAGTTTTTCCATCACCATTCAGATAACTGTTTAATGAAGCCACGCTGTGTGAAATGCGCTGAGTTCCATAATACAAAGAATTGCCCTAAAGGAACAGGGAAAATTGATTCCCCAACATGCTGTAATTGTGGAGGTCAGCATCCAGCCAGCTACCAAGGCTGCCCGAAGTTTCCAAAGCCAAAGGTTGCCACGCCAACCTTTGTCGCAGCAATTCCCAAACCTATGACCAAGTCTTTCGCGCAGGCTATCACTCCCAGCGTGCCTTCTGCACCAGTTACGTCTCCCACTCAGGCCCTACCTATAGCGACTTTACCTTCCAATTCGGAAAATTTTGTCTCTTCCAATAATCAGCTTGGGGAAATTGCCACTCTACTTACTGACATTAAACAACTTCTAGGCATCCAAGATTTCGAAGAAATAATTATCAAACTTAGAAACATTAAAACTAACTTGGCTAAAGCTAACACCATGGAGGAACGCTTATTGGCGTTCTTCTCTGGTATTATGCAAAACTCCTCCACTGGCCCCTGATGGCTTTGAATAGGTTTCTAAAAGTCTTCGCATGGAACTGCAACGGCATCAAAACTAGGATTCGTGAGTTCAGGGAATTTGTAAATGAGCGTTCACCTGATATTGTTCTTCTTCAGGAAACCCATCTCCGACCAGAAGATAAACTCAACATCAAAGACTACACCACATATAGGAATGATTTCCCTAGTCTAAATCAATCCATGAGAGGCACTGCTATTATTATTAAACGTTCCATTCCCCATCATGTTATTATTCTTCCTTCTTTGCAGGTCATTAACGCCACTGCTAAAACATCAAAATCAATAATGGATCGCCGTATACTATAATTTCAACTTACATCCCCCCTTCTTTAAATCCGCGTGAGGTACTAGCCGATCTCTATGCTTTAAGCAATATTAATAATGATACTATTATCTTTGGAGATCTTAACGCAAGGCATAGGGACTGGCATTGTACCTGTAATAATGCATATGGACAAGTAATTAATAACTTTTCTGATAACTCAGACTTTGATATTTTCGCACCTAGAGAACCAACTCACCATACAAATCATAGCAGTAGCGTTATTGACTTTGCCTTAATTAAAGGTATTCCAAATTCTTTAACTATTGATACTATTTGTGACCTCTCATCAGATCATAATCCAGTTCTTTTAAAAATCTTTATTAGTAATAACCCTTACTCTTTTACTCCAAAGAAATTTGTTAATTGGAAGCAATTCAAAGAACATCTTAATTCTAAACCTTTTGCCCTCCCTAACATTGAAAACACTAATGATCTTGAATCTTTTATTACTAAATTAACTTCTGATATTAATGACAGTATTACTTTTGCTTCCACTATCATTCCTGACGCAGACAAACGCCACTCTGACAGACACCTTAAAATTTTAATTAATAATAGGAATCGGGCCAGAAAAGCCTGGCAACGTAATAAAACTCCAATAAATAAAAGAATTATGAATAATACACAACAAGATCTCAAATACTATATACAAGATAAATCTAATAAAGACTGGGATAACTTTTTAACTTCTTTGGACACCACTGACAATTCCATCTGGAAGGCTGCCAGACGCTTCAAAAATTCGTACACTCCTATTCCGCCATTAAAAGTTCCAAATTCTAACAATATACTCTATACTGCAGAAGAAAAGGGTAATTTAATCGGCAGCACGTTAGCTCAAAATTTTACCCCAAATCCAGGTTCTGACGTAAACACGACCAACGAGGTTTCCAATAGTATTAACATCATTCAAAATTTTAATTCCTTTAACACTAATGTTCATATTGATTCGGCTGCCCTTGTCAAAATTATTAAACATTTACCTAAACGTAAATCTCCTGGAGAAGATAACATCACTAATACTGTTCTCAAGCATATCCCCATTCAATATATTTATTATATCTATACAATCATCGATCATATTTTTTATTTTTGTCACTTTCCTAGTAATTGGAAAAATTCCATCATTGTCCCTATTCCAAAACCTAAAAAGGATCATTCTTCTCCAGATAACTATCGTCCGATCAGCTTGCTTAACACTATTAGTAAAATTACTGAAAAATTTATTCTTGCGGAAGTGAACAATCACTTAGATGAAAATAATATTATAATTCCGTATCAGTTTGGCTTCCGGAAGAATCTTTCGGCCTCTCATCAAGTCTACCGTATTGCTGAAATTTTAGCTAAAAATAAATTAAATAAATTATCTACTGCTGCAATTTTTCTCGATGTTGCTCGTGCATTCGACAAAATCTGGATACATGCACTCATTCATAAATTGCTTCTTTATAATTTCTCGAAACATTTAGTTAAGTTAATTTTCTCTTACCTTTCGGATCGTACTTTTCAAGTTAAAATCTATCAAACTCTTTCTTCTAAATTTCCAATTCTCAGCGGTGTTCCACAGGGATCCCTTCTCGGCTCTACTTTATTTAATATTTATATTAATGACATCCCTGTGCATCCAAAAACCGAATTAGCTATTTATGCTGAT
>CM063504.1:12450754-12453254 GCA_032207245.1 Pardosa pseudoannulata
TCATTATGAGCAAAATTAACCTAAAAAAATTACGTCATTTCAGGAAAAATAATAAATAATCTTTACTTGAAAGTCTTTAACTTCAAATGAACAATGCAATTAAATACTTTTTTGAGCTCGGTATGTGATGCATTCTTGAGTGATTTTTACGAAATACTTTTGAGCATGGTTAAACAACTACAATAAAATACATTAGCTTTAAAGCAAAGGGAGATACTCAGACTCACATACAAAAGAAAAAAAAACATTTTATCCATACCCTGGAGCCACTCAAGTTCTTTGAAAACTTTTTGTAGCACATTTTCTTCACGCTTAATTAGAGAAGTAACGTCGAAGTCATTTTTTATGCATGACCATCATTTGAAGAAAATGTTTTAAAACTCTCTTTATCCATTTTAACTCTGCACTTTTTCAATTACTTCTCTCTCTTCTCCATCTAAGTTCATCTTTTGAAATAGACCTTAAATAACGAATATAAATCAGAAATAGCAATTTAGCGTTATATATAAAAATGCAAGTCTAAGAATGTGGATTTTAGCTTAAATGACTTAACAATTTTATAAATGTTTGCTCATTATCTAAGTTAATCATTTTTTATCTTACATGAATTAAAAAATCGGATAAAGGAATAATGATTAATATCTAAAATAATGTAATTTCCCTTAGGGATAATCTTAGATAATTGTTTTTTGTAAAAATGTATATTTTAAAGTAAGGTTGTTACTCAAGTTTAATCAAAGGTTCAAATATAGGTTTTTAATTCCAGATAATGTATGATATTGCAAAGAGTTTTTGAAATAAATTTTTGCTTCTAAATATTACTGTAAAATGTGCATTGAATAATTTATTAAAAAAATACTAGAAGAAATAAAAATTTTATTTGCACTTATAATATAAGATTAAGAAATTTTAATTATATCTAGTTAAAAAATATTTAATATTCGACTTCTAGTATACATCTCATGATTTCATATGTTTCCATTACTGTATCAATTAATATTTTCGAATTCAGTTTAATTTGTCGTTTCATACTATTTAGAAATGCAATTTAAAACACTGGAATATTGAACACATATATTTTAAACACATATCTTGGAACACATATTTTGGAACACATAGACTATTTAAAGTTGTAAATAAATAAGCATTTAACTTACATGTGGAAATAATTATCTTCAAGCGAGTAAACATTTTTTTCTGTTTATATTTTCCTACATTTTCATTATTTTAATTTAATATATTGGTATGATGCTTTTAAATGAACCTTCTGTAGCTTTTATGAACTAAACTCCACAAACTCCTTTTAAAAACTCCACATATTTTACAAATCAATATGCGAAACAATTTGGAAATTTTTCATGAAATATTTATATATTTTTTATTGTATGTTTTATTTTTACGGAACTTCATGACAGCTTTGAAAATAGGCGTAGGTAAACATTTCTTCAAAAGTCGCTAACGGTTTTTTTTTAAATTTCTTATTTATAATCTAAACATGTAAGGTTTAAAACTTCATTAGAAAAAAAATAGACTTACTTTTATATATTTTGTATTTTAGCCTTCTCGCATTTCTATATGTGGAGTTATTTGTTTGGTGCAAATCTGGTGGTCGTTTTTCTGCAGAAATCTTGTCTTTGCATTTTTTTTAATTAATTCTGAAGGTGAAAATAAAATACTATATGGAATTTTAGTATGAGAATAAAAAGAAACCTTGATAATTATCAATACGTGTACTTCTAGATATCGGTAAACGTTTTATACAAATTTCTCTACTGATATCATTGTTTGTTACAAAACTATATATTTTATTTCTATCCAAATCGAATTTTACCCCCCCAGCACTGGTAAATGCTTTTAACAAGAAAATGTACATATTTTGTAGAAATTTCAGGTACAATTTTATATTTATCATAATAGTTTACTCGTTTATTGTGCATTTTTGACATACTAAGTACTCATACATAACTTCTTATAACACAATTATATAAGGATTTTGGTTTTTTCTTGGTTTTAAACAACGCTATACATTTAATTTCTCTACAAATCGAATGTTACCCCCCCCCAGCACTAGTAAATGCTTTTAACAAGAAAATGTACATGTTTTGTAGAAATTTCAGGTACAATTTTATACTCAATATAACAGTTTACTCTTTTATTGTGTAATTTTGACATACTAAGACTCATATTTAACCTCTCATAACATAATTAATAAGGTTTTTATATTTTCCTTGGTTTTAATTACATTCAAGGATACAAATTTTAAAACTTTGTTAATAGTTGTTATGATTAACGTACAAGAGGCACAGATATAAAAATACAAAAAGAATGAAAATATTTTGAATTTACAGAAATGTTTTTCAGTGTAAAAAGAGCGAAACTTATTGAAAATAACCACAGTTGGCGTCACTAAATAAGACATATTTCTGCAAACTAATATGCACAAAATACAAGAAAAAAAACAAATAGATTAACAACAGTGTATGTGTATATATTTAAAATG
>CM063504.1:12455754-12475754 GCA_032207245.1 Pardosa pseudoannulata
TAGTCAGATAATGTAGTGAAGTCTCCATTTTAATTCAAAGGAGTTAAAGCACCTTGATTTTTTACGACTTAGCATCAAAGCATCTAAAACTCAAAAACTTCTAGGTTAAATCTGTATTTATATTCATGCAGATTCTTACCTTCTTCGACTTTTTTCTCTTTCTGTCCATCATGGAGTCTTTCTGGTATTGAGTTCTTCCCTTTTCCCCACTGGTCCATAGACAAACATGCTCTGACATTCTCTTTGAGAAAAGAACCAAAATCCAGCAGTTTCCATAATACTTTGTCCTCTTCAATGCTTAAAATAACCGGAAAAAAGAAACGAAAACGTGTGACCTGTGAGCTAAAACATTAAAGACAGTTCTTTAATTGTTTTGCAAACAAAGTGTTCACCATGATTACAATACAATTGTTATGGCCTCTGAACAAACACAAAATACTTCAGAGACTAGATTACAGTATTATCTAATTATCAAAACACTGTTATTAATTGCTGTAAAAATAGTGTTACGTTCGCCTAGTGTTTGAGAAAGAAGAAATTAAAACTCATTAAAAAACACATGGACAAACATATCTTGATTAAATAATTTTATAAAATTAAATATCTAAGGAATACAACTGGAATGCAACTTATCATTCGCAGATATCGAAGACTCCTCTGGATTCGGCGTCGGTCTAGCATATATGGCGAGGCTTTTTTATTTTCTCGTGTCTTTCCAAAAATATACCTATCTCGCAAGCAGCGTATGTCAGCAGCGTTCACCCTCTTCTTTTATTTGGTAACAACCTTGTCCTCTAAAAAAATCCGACAGTCATCGACTGTAATCGACTGGAGAAAAAGCAAGGGCCAATTTTCAGAACGGAGGGGTCAGAATCCCGCTAAACCATCGGGACCTTCTATTGGTTGGGAGAAGTCTGAAGTTTCTTCTAGTTCAGACAGGTCCTGTACTGTATATCATTGACGATGACTCACGGGAAGAGGTAAAAAAAAGCTGAACCTAATGTAACTTATTGTTACAATTACACTTATTATTTTATCTTGATTTCTATTGAGCTATACAACAGTCATTGGGACATAAACTAAAAACCACACTTAACCAGCATCCATTTACATGTGAAGTATAATACTAACACACAACAAACAGTATAATACACAACAAGGGCTCTAGCAATACACTCAATCATTACTTCACATTAGCTATGTTGAAAATCAATATTTATGAATTTGATTTAAAAATATAACTAGAAAAATAAAAATTTTATAACTGCTCGTTGCGCTGCTATTAAAAAGTCGGAAAAATCCAAAGCAATGAGGCAAACACTCAGTAACGTAAAGGTGTATCTGTACTAGATCTGTACTAGTTTGAAAGATACATTGACGTGTTACAGACTATACTAGAGATATGTAAGCAACGGGCCAGCTCCATTAAGCTACATCAAACAATTATATTATATTTTAATATCATAATGAACTACAAAAAAGAAATATTTATCTACAATATATGTTCTAATCGTTTTCTACGTTGGTATAGTTAAAAAGTTAATGTCGGACTCATTTCAAATAAAAAACCATATAGATATGCAGAGAGTCTTTTATCATACAAAATATCAAATTATATCAAATTATATCAACTTACTATTTTCTACTTTTGCTATTTGGTCCTCTACTTTAAACGTCTCCCTATCACTAATTATAGTATGAGTGTAGTATAAGACTATAGGTTGACTCATTTTTCTACCTAAATTACTTCTTATAAATATTTCAAAAATATTCAGAAATATTTTTAAATGTTAAAACATAAACATTATGACTTTCTTTAAAAGTTTCCTAAGCTCAATGCTTACATAAAAATTTCGTATATTTACCACTCGTTGCTGCATATATTTATATATATATATATATATATATATATATATATATATATATATACATACATATATATGTATATATATATATATATATATATATATATATATATATATGTATGTATGTATATATATATATATATATATATATATATATATATATATATATATATATATATATATATATATATATATATATATATATTTGTAGATATATATATGTATATATATATATATATATATATATATATATATATATATATATATATATGTATGTATATATGTATTATAACAAATAGAATATTAGCCCTCTAGCTTCTATAGAAAGAAAAGTCAGTCAGCTTAAAATCGAGTTATATTTTAAACTAATGAGTAGTGCTCACAATATTAACGTGACCATATTGTGACAAAGATTTTAAAGAAAAAAAGAACACAAGCTCAAAATATTACATATTTAAAACCTACACAAAACAAACAATCAGACAAAATTAATGCACAAAATAATTTTTATAAAAGACAAAATAAATACAGTGCTACGTCTCCGAGATCTGGCGGCTCATTGACGTTCTGTATATAACATCTAGAGGGATAATCTTCTCTTATCTTCTATTTATTATAACGTATATATATATATATATATATATATATATATATATATATATATATATATATATATATATATATATATATATATATATTTGTATTCAAATTATGTAATTTATTTTTATTCAAATTATTGTACACAAATTATGTCTCTGTATAATTATATCTTTAGTAATATTTGGTAAATACTTACTATATAAGTTAATTACTCTAGACTTCAGTAATATATTATTAATTTAGAGAAATTAATCATACTGTTTAGTTTATTCTAGCTCAATTATTGGCAATTTATTAAAAAAATATAGGGGTTATAGTATCATTAGTCATATAACGTCATGGATTTGTTGCCTATACACTAACCAATGGTTTATGAACTCTAATCACTGACTACAAATCTCATCAAATGTAACACATTCATATGTACCTGTTACAACTTAATCTAGATAATTTGCTTTAGAGGAAAAACCACGTTGTTGTTTGTTGTTTGTTGATTGTTATTGATGTTGCTTGGTCAAACCAAGCTCGAATAAGACATACGTAACTCGTATTAAGGCAAAGGGGTGAGCATTTTGTTTTTTAATGAGCACCGCTAGGGTTAAAGAATGACTTATGCTCAAGTGGGTCCTCTTAATTTAGAAGCAGGGACCAAGCAGAAAACCCATAGACTTGTCACCCCCAGAGGTATTGATTGAGAACTTGGAGGACATTATGACCCGAACCTATTTTACGTGACATCCTCATGGGTTAAAACATTTGATTTATTTATTCATTGTATTACGGCAAAAATATACGCTTCGCAATTTATTAATTTATTAAAAGTATTTATTAATCCTAACATAACTAAAATACCATCCTGGCCAAATACAAGTACATGACAACAATGCTTAAAAATTTCTAAAGTTTAATTATTAACTAAAATGTCCTTACTTATCTAAATAAATATTAAATAGCAAGACAAACTTTATTTTTATACAGATAACACGCCGAAGCCACGCGTAGTTTCATTTTTTTGTTCATCTATGATTGATGGATTATTTAGTTTAAAATAAATCCACACAAGGCCCTGAATTGATGGTGCAAATATTTAACCTGTGCTTATTAGATAAAAATACCATTTATTACATCAACTTCCGAAAGGTTATCTTCGCATTTAGGGAGAAAACACGGGGAAAATTGGGGAAAATGAAAAAGGAAGCTAGAGTTTTACAAACGGCACATTGCTCTTCAGTTGTTATCTGTGTGTGATAATCTGAATCAAAGTCCCTGATTGCTTTTTACTGCATTAATTAACTACTACAGCTGATATATTATTTATAAGCTTGATAAATGTAATTTCTAGATTAAAGTTGTCTTAAAACGGAACATTATAAATAATGGGGTTTTATCTTGAAAATATATTTAAGTCATGGATCAAGTTCTGAATATAATTTGTGTAAATCTCAGTGTAAAAGAATGAATATTAAAATCGAGATTACTAGAACTGCTCTTATTTTATTTATGTAAATTTAGCTCCTTATTTTCCATACTAATTGAGATGGTAAATATTTAAACCCGTTACCTCTGAGCATAACTTTTCAGTCAGAGATAAAAAAGTTTATAGAATTTTTACTTTTCTCAAAATGAGTTTCTTTTTCATCAAAGGTAGGTGGCAGTCTTATAAACAATCAATTCAATTTTCAAGGTTTTGATATTATTTAGATCTTTTAATATTCTATTGACATTGAGGGATTTTTCAAGCTATTACATATACTAACCTTTTGGAAATAGTCATTGCTTGGATAAATTTCACGGAAAGGTCCAAGATAGATGACCCCGACACAGGATTTAAACAGGAATAGCACACAAGACTAACTCGTTTTAATACTTTTATTATACAAGGCCTGTTGAGGAAACACAAAAGAGCAAGACAACAGAAACAAATGAGCAAAGAATTACCCTTTTGCTGAATCTTTATTTAAAATATTAACACGGGTGAGGTAACATGCCTCGATTTGAGAAAAAGAAATGATGACAAGATAATCTCTTCCACTAACGATTGTACTTTGCTCTCTCCGTTTTCGCCTGCTCTCTCTGAAAGGGTCCAGAATCTGCAGAAAAGTCTGTTGAATAGTGTTGCCATGGCCAAAGACCGCTACTCCGCATTAGCAACACATCTTGTCCAATCGGGTCGAAGGTTAAGGTCACTGACACCACTTTCATCCTTCGGCCAGTCTCTCGTGCTAGTGTTGCCATGCAGTGCAACTATTTATTCCATATATTATACCAGGCCTGTATGGAAAACATAAAAGAGCAAGACACTAAAACAAATGAGAGAAGACTTTTGCTGAATCTTTATTTAAAATATTAACACGGGTGAGGTAACATGCCTCGATTTGAGAAAAAGAAATGATGACAAGATAATCTCTTCCACTAACGATTGTACTTTGCTCTCTCCGTTTTCGCCTGCTCTCTCTGAAAGAATCCACAAATCTGCAGAAAAGTCTGTTGAATAGTGTTGCCATGGCCAAAGACGGCTACTCCGCGTTAGCAACACATCTTGTCCAATCGGGTCGAAGGTTAAGGTCACTGACACCACTTTCATCCTTCGGCCAGTCTCTCGTGCTAGTGATGTCATGTAGTGTAACTCTTTCTTCCATATATTATACCATTAATGTTGAGAAAGCACAAAAGAGCAAGATACCAGATACAAATGAGGGAAGACTTACAATTTTGCTGATTTTTTATTTACAATAATAACATGGGTGAGGTAACATGCTTAATAATCTTATTAGCCCAAAATAGCTTCTCGACTTGACAAAAAAATGGTGAGAAGCAAATCCCTGCAGCAAATGATTATTTGCTGCTCTCTCCGTCTGCGTCTGCCTCTCTGAAAAGGCATACAAATCTGCAGAAAAGTCCGTTGAAAAGTGGATCCAGGACTGAAGACGACTACTCCACGTTAGCAGCCCCTCTTGTCCAATTGGTTAAAGGTGAGGATCACTGACACCATTTTTGCCTTAAATCTGTCTCTCGAGATGACGTTGTAATGTAGGGTAACTCTTTGTTACAACTTTGATGTCCACTTGTATATTTCTTACCTGCATTTCGGCAAGTTTTTTGTCACTGAGCTATATACAATCATACAAACTCTCCTTTGGACCCAACGTTTGTTTGGTTTGAAGCACTGCCGTCGACATTTTGCAACACGAAGGCTAATGAAACTGTGGCCTACTGATTAAAACCGATTCTGAATGGCTTTCAACACTCATGCCAGTAGTTTGAATCCCAATTCACCAATTTTGTTACTTTACAGTATTTAGTTTGCATGTGAAACGAAATAAATTTATTATATAGCAACTCTTCTTTTTTAAAATGTCATAATATTACATTTGATAAGTTGTAAGGCAAACTATATTAATTTAACTATAGTTTTTTAGATTTCACAGTTATTTTACTCTCGTATCCATAATCTACAAATTCCTTACCAATCTACGGAATTTGCTGTTATTTGTATTTGTGTCTTTGGAGTTCCATTTTACGATTTCTTACATAAAACTCTACTGAAGTCCTTTTAGTATAGAACTTTAAAAACTTGATTTTTTACTTACTGTTTAGACTTTATATTTATGTCGATAGTTTTTGTATTTGTTTTGATTATTTAAGTATATGTCAGTATTCAAAAGGAGGGAGGATTGTTAGAAATAAGTTTGAATTATTATTTTTCAGCCATAGTTTAATGCTGTAAAAGTGGCAACATTTCTTGATAAACGGAGTTCAACGGATGTTTGAAATAAAAGCATGTCGCTTTGAATAGTAGCTGTGAATTAAATTTATTTTACATTAAGCATTAGGAAAAAAGAGACCGATTAGTTTTTGGAGTATGCGAAACGTTGTGATAAAATAGAAACTCTAAATAATCTTCAAGATTTAGATAAATAAATATTTAGTAGAGTTTAAATCAAACAACAAAGCAATCTTCTTAGCATACTACATAAACCGGAAATCCTCGGCAGAGAGGAAAACAGAAGTAGTAGTAGAAGTTGTAGTAGTTACAAGTGGCGTTTTAATGACAAATAGTTGTCCTACAGGAGTATAACCTAGTGAAAGGTAGAACGGCAAAGCATACAAAATACCAGTGTACAGAATATATATATATATATATATATATATATATATATATATATATATATATATAAAGGATACAATGTTAATGCAACAAATACTGGCATTTAATAATACAATAAAATACTGATGCTAATACACTCAAAAAATATTATAACGTAGTGCAATAACACAATGGAATATACAAGAATTTTTTTATATATGAAAATTACATAACAGTAATTAACCTTTTGGAAAAATGGACAGGATGTTCACTACGAGTGGTAGTTTTAGAGACAGTATCAGGTTTAGATTCATTTTTAAAAATGATAGATTGTTCCACATAAGTAGGCCTAGGAATTAACGAATTTGCTGATTCTGACAATACATATGCAGGTTTTAATCGGTTTATTGAAACTGACATTTTTGTAATTGAATTTGAGTACAAATTTTTTTTCTTTTCTAAAAATCACAGGATGTGGTCTAGTGTAAGGTGGTTTTACACTATCAACATGTAAAAATACATGTGAACAAGTTTGCAACGAAGGATGGATATAATAGGTTTTCCAGAGTGTCGGGATGTTGCAAAAGGATTGAGAAATTGCATGTATGATTTAGTTAGCGATACACAAGTGTTTTTTGTGATGATAAATCAAATTTGGAATTTAGAATATCAGATAATAATGTAAGTGCTGTTTCATATAATAATTCTGTACATGTAATATTTATGTCAGGTTTAATGGCAAATAGATTGATTATGGGCTATAATTGAACTTTTAAGATGTCTATGAAATAATTCTATCAGTCTGTTGGATTGAAGGCAATAAGAGACTGTGAGCATATGATTGGTACTCAAAATTTCAGTCAAATGTCTAAATAAAAGTTTCAACCAAAGTGTCAAACCTTGTTTCTACCAACGTTATTCATAATTTCTACCTTGATTAGTGGTTATTGTGACAGGGCATCCGAAACGAGCAATCCAGTTGTAAATGAGAGCTTTGCAAATGTTTTTGCTGTTATCTCCGTTGTTGGGATGACTTCCGGCCATCTGTTAAACTGTCTATTATTGTCATACAATAAATATAACCTTCAAATGGAGGAAATGGACCAATGAAATCAATGTGAATGTGGCAAATCGAGCATCTGGCTTGGAGAAAGTATCTTAAGGAAATCTAGTCTGTCTCTGAATTTTAAAAAGTTGACAATTTTAATAGGATTGAACAGACTTTTTAATAAATGAATTCATATTAGGCCAAAAATATCTTTAAGTAATTAATCCACTAGTCGTTCGAATACCAGGATGAGTAAGATTATGAATGTATTAAGAAATTTGTGAACGAAAGGACTTTAGAATATATGGTCGGGGTGAATTTTTAGACATGTCATAATACAAAGTTACATCCACTAAAGAAAAAAATTCTTTTCAAAGGAATAATTTGAATTTGGGGAATTTAGAGGCGATTGAAGCTCAGAATTGTTCTTTTGTAAAAGTAAAATTTCATGAAAATTTAGAATTTTGTTGGAGATTGTGTCAATTTTTATGCGAGATAATGCATTTCGAACAATGCTATCTTCACCATTGAAGTATCGAATATCGGTAGAAAATTGGGCAAAGTAGTCTAAATCCTTAATTGGCGAGGTAAACATTTATTGGGTTTTTGTTTGCAGGCATGAATTAGTGGCTTTTGATCAGTATAGATAAATAGATCCCTACCTTATGTAATTTTGAAAATATGAATTTTTTGCTGCAACATTTTTCTTACATTTTTTAAAATTTTCCGATTCATCTTCTTAAAAACAATGAAAATATTTTTAGTGTCTATGAATGTAGGGGTTTTTATGGAATGAGTTCTTTATATATTTTTTTGTTTATGTTAACGTACACACATACACACACATATATATGAGATAAGATTTTTCTCACGTCACAAAGAAAAGCAAGTCCATCTTGAATTTCATGCAGTAAGGCTTCCAGGGCTAAAGCATCGTAGAGCAAAGAAGAATTTCCAAAATTCCCTACATGTGCCCAAACTTTTTGATACAAGTTCGGCGTCCACCACGTGACTGGCAATTAAAACTTCTGATTGGTTGGCCCAGACAAATATTTAACTCAGATGTACATGTTTTGCAAACAGACGTCCGTGAGAAAAGTTGCCTGAATAAACTCAATTCTTTTAGATCCCAAATTCTTCTTTGTTACGCAATGCTTTAGCCCTGGACGCTCGACTATATGAAATCCGAGATGGACTAGCTTTTCTTTGTGATGCAACAAAAATCTCATCTCATATATATGTGTGTGTGTGTAAGTTACCATAAACATAAAAAATTTAAAGAACTGATTCCATAAAAATCACATTCATAGACTATAAAAATATTTTGATTATTTTTAAGCATGTGAATTTGAAGATTAAAAATTGTAAGAAAAATGTTGCGGCAAAACATTCATATTTTATAGCACATTCTCTAAAAACACGTCTTTATTCCCCATTGTACTTAAAAAATATGTTTTTCCTTTTAACATAAATATACTACTTTGCCTGAAAACACGAAATATAGACAAAAAATTGGAATAAAATCTATTTTTTAAAGGAAAGCAGAGATTCTTATAGTTGAAATAAAGCGGCATGCATTTCACTGATTCTTTTGTAATTTTGTTATCTGTCAACAAATAACAAAACAATGTGTTTTTGAAACTCCACGTATAAACATATTTTGGAAGCTCAAAATATTTGCTTTCTAAGCTTTTTATTCGAGTATTTATATCCAACAAGGATGAAATGAATTTTTCTGTTGTCACAAAAAAGTATCATAAAATTTAGCTTCATTTATTCCACAGTGGTTAATAAATTTCATTCTATATGTATTGAAAGTATTTCAGTTTAACTAGATTTAAGATTTCAATTCTTTTCAAAATCATTCGAAAATGTTTTGCAGATCATATTTTTATCATTTCCACTGCGGGGTTTTTTCTTTTATATAGCATTCCTCACTACCAGACCGCAGATATTTTTTGTCATTTTATTATGGGAGAAATATAAAGTCGTCTTGCAGATCACATTATTGATCAGTCTTCAAAAAAGCCAATGTGAGTCAAACAATATTGCCAGCACTCATTGATATAAAATTTTGGAACATTTCCCTAGTTGATTATTTTGATATATCGCCAAGAATCTTCATGTTCATTTTTGATTCATTTCACAGGATAATTCAGGTGATTCATTGTACACTGTCTAAAATTGTTCAAATGGCTAAAACCTCAACTTTCAATAAAATAAAATAGTAGTCCCTCATAAACTTCAAATGCCATAATTTTTAATACCCACTGTTGAATTTTAAAGATTTCTATTTCAATTCCTTAATGCGTTTATTCCACAATAAGCCCTAAACACTTTAGGAAGCGAGATTATTTTCCAAATTTTTATAAAATATTTGAAGAGAGTTTTGATACAAAGAGTGTTTACTGAAAGCCTCTTATTATATTCATGAAACTTTTAATATATTGCAGAAACATTGATGAAATATTTGGTATTGTTATAGCTTTTTCAATTAACACTCTCATATTAGTTCTCCTGTATTTTAAGCTATAAAATACAATTATCTGTTACAAATGCGTCTTTAAAGTTGCCTAATATACTTTCATAACTTTTATTCATATAATATTAAAATAATTTATTTTGAAATTATCATATTGTAACAATAAGTTACATTCGGTTCAGCTTTTTTTTACCTCTTCCCCCGTGAATCATCGTGAAAGACATACTAGAACAGGACCGGTTTGAACTAGAAAAAAACTTCGCACCTCTCCCAACCAATTGAACGGTCCGTTGGTTTGGGGAAATTCTGACCCCCCGCCGTACTGGATTGGACCCTTGTTTTTTCTCCGCGAGATAGTCTGATTTTTTTAGAGAACAATGCTGTGGTCAGAGGAGAGTAGAAGGTGAACGCTGCTGCCATCCGCGACTTAAGGGATAGATGCTTTGAGAAAACATCATCGCCATATTGTTTTTTAGGGCCGGCGCTGACTCGAGAGCAGTCTTCGATATCTACAAATAATCAGTTGATTCCAGTTGTATTCCTTAGGTATTTATTTAATTGAATAAAATCATTTAATAAAGATATATTTATTCACGTGCTTATTAATGAGTTTAGATTTATTCTTTCTCAAACACTAGGCCAACGTAACATTATTTTTGCAGATATGTTTTACATTTAGTTAATGTTTTTTTTTTCATCGGAATTCGTGTTAGTTCCGTCCAATTAAAGTGAACACTTTGCATATAGAGAAAACTAAATACAATTTTAATAAAATATTGATACTGTCTCCCTGAGTAAACGGAATGAAATTTTCAAAGAATTTATAACCTGGAATCGAAATTTCTCCTCTTAAGTCTGCTAACTGCACAAATAGGATGAGCTGCAGCAACAGACGTTTATTCATTGGCAACCAAACTTTGCACTTCCAATCGAAACCTGTACGCATATAAATTAGCATCCAATTTGCGTTTTATCATCTCGTTACGTCGTGGTGCGTGTCTTTTTTAATTTTATTTATTTAAAAAATTATTTGGTGTGTCAATAATAGTGTTTAGTAACTTATTATTATTTAGAAAATGTAAGAAATGCCATGATCTTCATATGCCAAAAGGTTTAAATTTCTGTTTCACGAAAGTTTCTAAAGAAAGGAAATAATATTTCTGCTGTATCATGTTCTATGATTGGTAAAACCACACTGTGCTATTTTAGTTTCAATTTAAAGATTCACTCTATCTGACATATATGCTAAGCTTCACTAAACATTGTGACCTAAAAAATAAATGGTGTCTAAATAATGAGTTTGATTTGAAAGAATTATAAACAGTTTGAATATAATTTTTTTAACGTTTTGCCATTAATATTTCTCTAAATTAATTCTGAACCAAATCTTACATCAAAATATTTAGAAGTATTTTTATGAAAAACTTATAAAACATAAGTTTTATGAGTTTTTATTGTCTATTAGTTAGGTTTATTTGGTTTAGTTTGGAGCACTACACTATTTTTGGTATCCGAGGGAGAGTGTCTGTTTATTTGAAATTTATCTCAATGTATACAATGAAACATAGACATTAATTCAATCTGAAATAGTACACAACCGTCTATTTTTTTTTAAATTTATCTGAACATAAACAATGAAACATAGACATTAATACAACCTGAAATAGTACACTACCATCTATTCCTTTGGAATTTATCTCAACATAAACAATGAAACATAGACATTAATACAATCTGAAATAGTACACTACTATTCTTTTGAATTTATCTCACATAAACAATGAACATAGACATTAATACAATCTGAAATAGTACACTAGTCTATTTGTTTGAATTTATCTCAACATAAACAATGAAACTTATTCATTATTACAATCTGAAATAGTACACTACCGTCTATTCGCTTGGAATTTATCTCAATATAAACAATGAAACATAGACATTAATTCAATCTGAAATAGTACACAACCGTCTATTTGTTTGGAATTTATCTGAACATAAACATAGACATTAATACAACCTGAAATAGTACACTGCCGTCTATTCGTTTGGAATTTATCTGAACATAAACAATGAAACATAGACATTAATACAACCTGAAATAGTACACTACCATCTATTCCTTTGGAATTTATCTCAACATAAACAATGAAAAATAGACATTAATACAATCTGAAATAGTACACTACAGTCTATTCGTTTGGAATTTCTCTCAACATATACCATGAAGCATATACAGTAACACAATCTGAAATAGTACAGTACCGTCTATTCGTTTGGAATTTATCTGAACATAAACAATGAAACATAGACATTAATTCAATCTGAAATAGCACACTGCCGTCTATTCGTTTGGAATTTATCTCAACATAAACAATGAAACATAGAAATTAATACAACCTGAAATAGTACATTGCCGTCTATTCGTTTGAAATTCATCTCAACATAAACAATGAATCATAGACATTAATTCAATCTGAAATAGTACATTACAGTCTATTCGTTTGGAATTTCTCTCAAAATAAACAATGAAACATAGACATTAATACAATCTCAAAATAGTACAGTACCGTCTATTTGTTTGGAATTTATCTGAACATACACAATGAAACATGGACATTAATACAATCTGAAATAGTACACTACCGTCTATTCGTTTGGAATTTATTTCAACATAAACAATGAAATATAGACATTATCACAATCTGAAATAGTACACTATTGTCTGCTTATGAATATTAAAATCATACATTCTAGTGGCAAATGAGTCCGTTTGAAAGACCATATAAATCACAGAAATTATGAAATTCAATTCAACTTGATTAAATAAAGTTATATATTGACTGCTTTTTTATATGAACTTCAAAAAAGCTTCTATATGAAAACCCCCTGAATGATATCCTTCATTAGCAATTCTTCATTAACTTTACCTGCAAAAGGTCATCTTGAAAATTACAAATTCCGAATTATATAAAATGTGTAAATAAATTGGCAATTCAGTATGACTTATGAATTCAGTATGACTTACATTTAAATTACTATTCATTAATTATTTAATTTTCTGACTTGTGTAAAGATAAATATTTAAAAAGTATTTCTATCATATTAAACCTTATTCCGTGTAAAATGTAATGTATAAAAATGCGTACACAGTGTTTCTTAATATTACACTGAAAGAGAGTGACATTTTAGCGTGTTGGAATTCCATAGAAGACAGAAAATGACTATTTCTATTTAATGTTTGTAAGTCAATATTTGATTTCGACAAATATTGTCGCATATTGACTGATGATGTACAACTTTTTTTTTTCTAGTCTATTTCATGAATCCCGAGGAAAAGTCACGAGGAAAAGAATTTTGAGATAATATAAGAGTGCTTACTTTGCTGTCTTGATTCCAGAATATTTTAGATGTACCAGAAATCTGCGGAATATTTATGGAAAGACGGAAATAAAATAAACTGCATGATTTAGGGTATAAGGAGGTGGTTGGTTATCAAACTGAATTTTTTCCATTTAATCGGTATTTTTGCAAATGTCATTTTTTTTAAATACTCTATTCTGTAAAATTTAAGAAACTTTTACCGTTTATAAATTGCATAGGTTAATGAAACATGATTAAAAACTTTTTTTAACATTTACAATGTAGATATGAATGTTAGGAAGTATTACAGTTGTTGATCACTGACAGAAGGATGGCTTAATAGCAAATTGATATAAGTTCAATCTCAATTTAATCATTATCTGAGACCGTTAGACATCTGAATGGTAATGAGATGAAGGAATTCTCTAATAGGTAATGAAGATATACCGGGTGATTAAAAAGTCCGTATAAACTTTAAAATTCATTATAATCGGAAAAATAAACAAAATAAAAACCGGTTTGCGGAGTTAGTATCGCTAGGGCATGGGATTTTTTTAAAAACAGAAAACACAGTAACTAAAAAATAGCCGACAGATGGTGTTAGTACGAGCAACTTCGGTGGAGATATGCAAATGAGACTTATAAGAGCTTGCGCTTCTATAAATACTCAACCAGTTCACCGCTGTAAACCATGTATGCGAACAAGGATACTGATTGCGAAAGATAAAGCTTTGTTGGTGAAGTTGTTTTAAGTCAACCAGGAATCAAAGACCTCTGCTTTGCTTCAGTTCCGATTTTAGAAGAATGTCAGGAAGGGAAAAGGGCCTTTAACAGTGACAGGCCTCATAAAGATTGTTCAGATATTTGAGGAAACTGGAATATTGGAGGATCCTGTAAAAATAGTACGACCATGTTTAAATGAAGCACGTTCGCCGCCGAAATTGAAGCATAGCATTAGAGTTCGAATCAGATGCAGGAACGAGCAGTGCTCGTGACTCTTCCAGACGGTTAGGCTTACCATCATCCTCGGTACTAAATATTCTACATCTAATCCTTGATCTGTATCCATACAGACTGCAGTCGTGCCCTCAACTTTTGCCAGCGGATACCGTACAGAGGGAAGCATTTGCGAGATGGGCTTTCTCCAAAACCAAACAAAATGCCACCTGGGGAATTAACATCTTGTGGATAGATGAAGCTGATTTTTCACTCCATGGCGACGTTAATACCCATAAATGTCACATCTAGGTAACGTCTAATCCACGTGAATACAAGCAGAAACCATTGTATTCCCCAAAAGTGACAGTGTGATGTGGATTCACCTGTTCGTTCATCATAGGACCACTCTTCTTTGAAACGGAGTGCCCAGTAAATAGGTGGAAAATACGGCGAATGCGCAGCGATATTTAACACTTCTGTACGATAATGTCGTGCCAGCTTTGAGTGAAAGATATGCGCTATCTACCGTCACGTTTATGCAAGATGGAGCAACTAGTCACACTGCTAATTCGGCCAAAGATTTCCTGATCCAGACATTCGAGGAAAACAATATCATTAACAAGTGTTTCAGGTTTCCATGGCCTCCTCAGTCTCCAGATTTGAACCCGGCAGACATTTTGTTGTGGGGATATTTGAAATCTCGGGTGTATCGATCCAATCCATTCAATCTCTCTGAACTGAAAGATGCGATCCGCAGAGTGATGTCTAGCATACAATCTGACATTCTGCACTCTACCGTTGCTGGATTTGTGACTCACCTGTAGTGTGTTATCCCCTGTGGTGGTGGTCATGGGGAACACCTACTGTTGTAATAAACGATTTGGAGTCATTCTGGTTATTTGCGTTCTTTTTTTTTACTTGTGTACATCAACGCCCTCTATCGACTCTTATTCAGTTATTTATTTTTGTTTAAAACAATTCTCATGCCCTAGGGATATTAATCCTGTAAACCATTTTTTATTTGGGTTATTTTTCCATTTATTAAGAATTTTTAAAGTTTATATGGACTTTCTGATCACCAGGTATTAAAAGGAATTTAAATGCTCAGAAATGAAGTGAAAGATATATATTTCGGAAAGGAACTGAACAGTCAAGTAGGTGTTACTGGTAAGAATATTTATGTCTATATTTAAGCAAGAAAAGTGTTGAATAACGGAGCATGTGATGCCTGTGACTAGTTTAAAATATTAGTGAGATATTAACTGATTTGAAATACTTCTGCCTTACACCTGATTATGATTGCCTTAACATGTATTTGTTTTTGTTTATGATCTTAATATCACTATGTTTACAAATTATCCTCTTGCAGAACATTACATATTAAGAGCAGATTCTTATGAAATAAGAAAATATATAAAAGAAGTTATTGATTTAGAAAAGAAATTTAATCTTTTCTAAATCCATAACTTTTTTCAGTTCTTTTCATATAACCTATAGTTTTGTTACTTTACACACACACATTTCTAAATTCATACTTTTCTTCATTTACTATCTAGTATCTATTATCTAGTATCATTTTCTATCTTGTATTTTAATTTAAAAAATTTCATTTTACATAAAACAACGTAATTTTCCTCTCCTCCCTTACTACTTTTAATGTGAAATTTTTAATCTAAAAACCTATTAACAAATTTTAAATATAAAACATATATAGGGCCATACATACAAACATGATATATTAAATTAAATTATTTTAAATATAAACATATATATTCAAACGTATATAATTTTATATATAACAATTTATAGGCCAAAACTATAGAAATTTGAAATAGTCCTGCATTACACCTGATTATAATTTGCATTAACACGTATTTGTTTTTGTTTTTAATTTGGATATCACTATGTTTATTAATTATTATGTTGCAGAACATTACATATTAATAGCAAATTGATTACATTTCTTTTCTAAATCCATAACTATTTTCAGTTCTTTTTTTATGACCTTCAGCTTTGTTACTCTACACACACACACACACTCTTTTTTAAATTCATACTTTTCTGCAGTTACTATCTAGTATTATTTCTATCTAATATATAGTATAATTTTCTATCTGGTATTTTAATTTTAAAAATTTCATTTTACATAAAACAGTGTAATTTTCCTTTCCTTCCTTTAAACTTTTAATATAACCAAAATTTAATCCGAAATATTTAATCTGAAAACCTATTAACAAATTTTTAATATAAAACATATATACAAACATCATATAATAAATTAAATTATTTTAAATATAAGCACATATAGTCAAACATATATAATTTTAAATATAAAAGTTTATAGGTCAAAACTACAGAAATTTGAAATAGTCCTGCATTATACCTGATTATAATTTGCATTAACAAGCATTTGATTTTGTTTTTAATCTTTATATCACTATGTTTACAAATTATTATCTTGCAGAATATTACATATTAAAAGCGGATTCTTATATTTCTTTTCTAAATCCATAACTATTTTCAGTTCTTTTTTATATATAGCCTATAGTTTTGTTACTCTACACACACTCTTTTTTAAATTCATAGTTTTCTTCATTTTACTATCTAGTATTATTACTATCTAGTATCTAGTATCATTTTCTGCCTGGTATTTTAATTAAAAATTCTCATTTTACGTAAAACAATGTAATTTTCCTTTCCTCTCTTACAACTTTTAATCCGAAATTTTTAATCTAAAAACATATTAACAAATTTTAAATATAAAACATATGTAGGGCCATACATTCAAACATGATATATTAAATTAAATTATTTTAAATACAAACATATATAGTAAAACATATATAATTTTAAATATAAAAATTTATAGGCCAAAACTATAGAAATTTGAAATAGTCCTTCATTACACCTGATTATGATTTGCACTAATACGTATTTGTTTTTGTTTTTAATCTGAATATCACTATGTTTACAAATTATTATCTTGCAGAATATTACATATTAATCGCAAATTCTTACATTTCTTTTCTAAATCCTTAACTATTTTCAGTTCTTTTTTCTATAGCCTATAGTTTTGTTACTCTACACACACACACTCTTTTTTAAATTCATACTTTTCTGCAGTTACTATCTAGTATTAGTACTATCTAGTTTCTATTATATAGTATTATTTGCTATTTGGTATTTTAATTAAAAAATTCATTTTACATAAAACAATGTAATTTTCTTTTGCTCATTTACTAAAACAATTCTCATTTTACGTAAAACAATGTAATTTTCCTTTCCTCTCTTACAACTTTTAATCTAACTAAAATCTAACACGAAATTTTTAATCTAAAAACCTATTAACAAATTTTAAATATAAAACACATATAAAGCCATACATCAAACATGATATATTAAATTAAATTATTTTAAATACAAACATATATAGTAAAACATATATAATTTTAAATATAAAAATTTATAGGCCAAAACTATAGAAATTTGAAATAGTCCTTCATTACACCTGATTATGATTTGCACTAATACGTATTTGTTTTTGTTTTTGATCTTGATATCACTATGTTTACAAGTTATCATCTTGCGGAACATTACATATTAAGAGCGGATTCTTATATTTTTTTTCTAAATCCCTAACATTTTTCAGTTTTTTTTTCCTATAACCTATAGTTTTGTTACTCTACACACACTCTTTTTTAAATTCATAGCTTTTCTTCAGTTACTATCAAGTATTATTACTATCCTGTACTTATTATCTAGTTTCATTTTCTATCTGGTATTTCAACTTAAAAAATTTCATTTTACATAAAACAATGTAATTTTCCTTTCCTCACTTACAATTTTTAATCAAACTGAAATTTAATCCGAAATTTTTAATCTAAAAACATATTAACAAATTTTAAATATAAAACATATGTAGGGCCATACATTCAAACATGATATATTATATTAAATTATTTTTAATACAAACATATATAGTCAAACATATATGATTTTAAATGTAAATATTCATAGGTCAAAACTATAAAAATTTAAAATAGTCCTGCATTACACCTGATTACGATTTGCATTAATATACGTATTTGTTTTTGTTTTTAATCTGAATATCACTATGTTTACAAATTATTATCTTGCAGAATATTACATATTAATCGCAAATTCTTACATTTCTTTTCTAAATCCTTAACTATTTTCAGTTCTTTTTTCTATAGCCTATAGTTTTGTTACACTGCACACAAACACACAATCTTTTTTAAATTCATACATTTCTGCAATTACTATCTAGTATTATTACTATCTAGTATCTAGTATCATTTTCTGCCTGGTATTTTAATTAAAAATTCTCATTTTACGTAAAACAATGTAATTTTTCTGCTCCCTTACTACCTTTAATCTGAAATTTTTAATCTAAAAACCTATTAACAAATTTTAAATATAAAACACATATAAAGCCATACATCAAACATGATATATTAAATTAAATTATTTTAAATACAAACATATAAAGTCAAACATATATAATTTTAAATATAAAAATTATATAGAAAACTATAGAAATTTGAAAGAGTCCTGCATTACACCTGATTACGATTTGCATTCATACGTATTTGTTTTTGTTTTTAATTTGGGTATCACTATGTTTATAAATTATTATGTTGCAGAACATCACATATTAAGAGCAGATTCTTACATTTTTTTTTGTAAATCCATAACTATTTTCAGTTCTTTTTTCTGTAACCTATAGTTTTGTTACTCTACACACACACACTCATTTTTTTAAATTCATACTTTTCTGAAGTTACTATCTAAGTATTATTACTATCTAGTATCTTTTATCTAGTATCATTTTCTATCTGGTATTTTGATTAAAAAATTTCAATTTACATAAAACAATGTAATTTTTCTGAGCTCTCCTTACTACCTTTAATCTGAAATTTTTAATCTAAAAACCTATTAACAAATTTTAAATATAAAATGTATGTAGGGCCATACATACAAACATGAGATATGAAAATTAAATTATTTTAAATACAAATATATAGTGAAATATATATAATTTTAAATATAAAAATTTATAGGCTAAAACTATAGAAGTTTGAAATTGTCCTGCATTTCACCTGATTATGATTTGCATTAACAAGCTATTTGTTTTTTTTTAATCTAGATATCACTATGTTTACAAATTATTATCTTGCAGAATATTACATATTAATCGCAAATTCTTACATTTCTTTTCTAAATCCTTAACTATTTTCAGTTCTTTTTTCTATAGCCTATAGTTTTGTTACACTGCACACAAACACACAATCTTTTTTAAATTCATACATTTCTGCAATTACTATCTAGTATTATTACTATCTAGTATCTAGTATCATTTTCTGCCTGGTATTTTAATTAAAAATTCTCATTTTACGTAAAACAATGTAATTTTTCTGAGCTCCCTTACTACCTTTAATCTGAAATTTTTAAATCTAAAAAACCTATTAACAAATTTTAAATATAAAACATATGTAGGGCCATACATTCAAACATGATATATTATATTAAATTATTTTTAATACAAACATATATAGTCAAACATATATGATTTTAAATGTAAATATTCATAGGTCA
>CM063504.1:12480754-12483254 GCA_032207245.1 Pardosa pseudoannulata
AAATTTTAAAGAACGGACAAAAATAAAAATATTAATCTATGTAATGAAATTTATTTCTTAATATTTTTGTAGCGGCTATTTTTTCTATAGGGTGTGTAAAGGAATTATCTAGTAAAATATTATAGGAAATAAATCTTCAAAAGATTAAATCTACACTAACATTAAATATTCTTATAACGTTAAATATTCTTATAATAGCTTCTTTCTAAGCGATATGGAAATTGGAAACCTTATAAAGAAAGGTAAAATCATTTTTTAAGAGATAATTAAGTCCATACTTTCGAGACTCTTACTTCACTTAATTGAAGCTAAAAAAGCAAAATACAGACTAAGCTAATGCGAGCTAATATAAGAGGTAGCATTTGTAACTGCATTTTAATGCCTACTACGCACACTATTTTACATTTATATACTCCAATTTCGCATTATATTCTAAAAAAAAAATATAAGGCAAAATTTTTTCTTTTACGCATTATTTTCTTTTCATCAAAATAGGAGTACGAATGCAGCACGCCAATCTCTGTTGATGAAAAGCTTAGTGAAAGTAAAAAAAGAAAAGAAAAAAGAAAAAATTCGAAAAAAAAGCACAAGAATGACGAAAGGGGAATTTTTCTTGCATTCCTATCTGTTGCATAAAAAATATCATTTGGCTAATTAAGCATGAAACGTTTTAAGATGAAAATGACACGCAAGAATGCTTAGAGTAAAAATATTAAAACAAAAATATATTCAAGAAACATTTCATGTGTTTGATAAAAGTTAATTGCTAATGGAAAATATAGTTTTTTATAAAAAACATATAATCCAAAAAAAAGTTAAAAACCATTTAAATAAAAACGTTTAGAATAGGGCTTTTAAATTAATCTAATCTTAAGTAAGGATACTTTAAAAAAACGTATAGACAAATAAGATCTTTATTTACAGATACTATACTTACATCATTAAGAGTTTAATGGTTAAATGGGAAATGTGGATGTAAGTAGTGTTCTATATTACCTCAAAATTTATTAAATAGAGTAAAAATATTTTTATATCACATAATTGGCTTTCCTTTATTTACAGATTCTATAACTACTTTTAAATGTTTATAATATTTTAATGCATTATTATTACAATGATTATAATTAAAATTTAAGATAAAATAGCAATAAAGCATAGAAGAACGTAACTATATTTGAAGCAATGAGAAGAGAATTGTCGGATTAAAAAATAATGTTGACACATAAGTCTGTTCAAAACATTAATAAAACGCAGTACGGTACAACATCGTAGCAGTTTTTCTTCTAAAATATAATAAAAAATAAAAAATAATTCTATATATAACTATTAATAGGAATCAACCTTAGACTATGAAAAACAGAAGATAAATTAGTTTTAAAAAATATTATTAGCAGTCTTTTAAATCTATAATTGTTATAAATTTTCTGCATTAATGTTAAATAATTTCAATATGTATACAGAATGGGGTATCCAGTATTTATTTTCAGGAAGGATCTAAAGTCTTAATCGAAAGTACAATAAACTTTCCATAAAAAATGCATTAAACATACACACAAACAAATTACATACATTGATATATCTATAACCTTACACACAAATACTTCTAAAAATGAACTAGGAATGCTGTGTGTAATTTCACTGTATCTTGTAAAATATATTTGAAATCATACTGTATCTTTTAATTTAAGCTTTTTTACCACGTGTAAATAATAGATCATATTTAATTTATTGCCCACTATTAATCAGACTAATTTAAACTAGGTTATAGAAAAATTAAACTAGGTTACAGGTTATCGAAAAAAGAAATGAAAAAGGTATGGATTTTGAAAACAAATATAAGAGTCAGCTCTTAATATGTAATGATTTGAAAAATAATAATTTGTAAACATAGTGATATCCATATTAAAATAAAAAAAATTAATTTATGAATAACTAGTAAGGTTAAAATAATAGTAAAAAGTAATTATGAAATATCTTTTTATTTTTATTTTTTAAAACAGCATATTTTGCGTAATGAAATTGTAGGTTATTAACAAAAAGAATTGAAGAACAGTGTGAATTTATAAAAGTGAGTGTGCGTGTAGTGTAAAATGATTATAGGTTATAGAAAAAAGAGCTTAAATAAGGTATGGATTTAGAAAAGAAACATAAAAATCTGCTCTTAATATGTAATGTTCCGAAAGATGATAATTTGTAAACATAGTGATATCCAGATTAAAATTAAAAGCAAATTAATTTATGAATAACTAGTAAGGTTAAAATAATAGTAAAAAGTAATTATGAAATATCTTTTTATTTTTTAAAACAACATTATCTTGTCACCAACAATAGTTAAGTCACCATTAGTCACCAATAGTTATTGATTGTAATTGGAAAAAGTATCTTTACAATCAAAAGACAAATCAACATGATTTTGTAAATTACATGAAATAATTATTGAATTGAATATCTGTCTACAAAAAAGAGTATTGCATGGCAAGCCAGAACAAACTAATACATT
>CM063504.1:12485754-12488254 GCA_032207245.1 Pardosa pseudoannulata
AAATATCGAAAAATTCAGTCACTTATCTAAATTGTCTGTATTTAAACGGAATGTTTATTAATAAAAAAGTTTATCAATTTTTAGTACATTCTATACTGGATTTCTTCTGAAAAATGCTGCATAATGTCTCTTAACTCGAAATAAATTCAATGTTAAATGGAGCGAGCAAAGTGCTTTTTTTTCTACAACCGAACTAAAAAAAGACTGGAGTTAACGAAAACTATTTTCTAAATAATGAAAATGTGTATTACCTATTATTTGATTATAAATGGAAATCAAACGAATAAAGGAAAAAATAACAATATTGTCGAAGTATGAATTTAAGCTTACATAAGTTTATTTTATAGATTCTTTCATTCATATTTTTTCAAAATCATTCTGCTTAAAATCATTTAATAATAAATAAAGATAATTTCTTTCCTTATATATACACACATAGCAGATATACTTTGATTAGGAAGAAGGAATAATTCTTAACAGTTTTTAAATGATTTAATTTGTTGGATTTTATCTTGTTGTGAGCGAGCATTAAGCATTTTTTTATGATAAATCAGTTTGTACTTATATTTACTGTATTAAGTGCTATATGTAAGTCATTAATTCCATTTTTTGCTTCATGTTACATTTATATATGTCACTGAAACTACGTCTTATTATTTAAAAATATGAATGAATTTTGATACATAATTTAAAATTTTAAAATATTAAATGTTTATTTTCTCATTGTAAAAATAAACACTTTTAGCTTAAAAGGTAAAATATTTATAGTCTGTGCTTTGTTCAAATTTAAAAATATTTCTTAAAATTTTCAATATAGAGTTAAGAAAGATAGTAGATATTATTTAATTGTAATAATTAAATATTTTAGAGAAGAATAACTACTTGTAATTTAGCTGGTAATTTATTCTTAATGTACAAGATTATTTTCTTTTGCATAGTATCCATTAGATACGGAATTGCATTGACTATTAAAAATTTGACATTAATTATCTATATTCAAGTTGTAAAAATAACACTCTTTCTATTTAAAGTACTATTATTTGAAATATCTGTGTTAAAGTTTTCTTCAAATTTAATATCTTTAAAAGTCGGAGTATGATTAGTTCTTTTCTGAGAAATGCAGATATTATTTTATGTTAATATTTTAATGTTTTATTTTAAATGCAAAATAAATCTTGAAATCTACGCTAAAATTATATAAATAATTTTATTATATAGTTTTAAAATTTATTGTAGAATAACAGCATTTCATTATGAAAGTAAATATTACAACAGCAAAAAATTGTTTTCACTTCAACAATAACCAGAAAATACATACCGATTTTTGAAGAATTAATTAATACTTAACTAAAAATAAAAAACTTAGGTCACTCATCAAAATTGTATCTAAATAGAGACAATAAATATTATACGCAAATTTTAAGTTCTATACAACGAAATGCTATAGATTGTTTTCTAAGGAAGAACGATAACACGTCTTTAACTTTTAAATTATTCGAAGTGAAAAAAATGTAAAATCTGCATATTATTTAAATATAATTATGGAAAGACATGAAAATTTCGCTGGTTGCATATTTATATAGAAATATTATTAAATTATATTGTATGACATAAATCCAAATTTACTCTCCTTAAAATTCTTCAAAATTCTTCCCATAGTTTTAGTTTTGTTCCCAACCACCCAAAATAATTCAAGGATGTGTATCATTGACTGGCATTTTTCCACAATTCCTAACAGATTGAATTATAAATTAGCCTTTTTATTCTTTTCTATATCCCAGCTGTCGAATTTCAAGTAAAATTGAAAATCTTCACAATTTTAATGCCTTATGTATGCACTTTCACCAATAATATTTCAAAACTCCCAAAATAAATGCTAATTCTAAACACTTTATCGGGAGAAGTCATCTAGGGGGTTTTGTTTTCGTTATTAAACTTACACATATCAAATAAAAACATGTTTGTGTTTTGTCTGTCTAAGTTCTCCTCCGTTAGTACAAAATAAAGGAATTTTACTAAGTAAGAAGCATTAGAAATGTAGAGCTCAAACAATTGGAGCAAAATAACCGTTTATTAACCGAGAAAGAAAAGTTTTATGCATGGCAACTTGAACGTATTTTCTTAGTTATTTTTTTAAATGAATTATACCCGCCTGTTAAGGTCTCACTGCAACCCTGTACAAGAAGGATGAATGTTTTCTAAAAATCTTTACGGTTAAATATAATTTTTGAAACGAGGTAATTTATCATTTGCAATTTTAATGTTTTATTTGTATGAAATCTACAGAAGAAGCATTGTCTAATGCAATTGTCTTTCAGCTCTCTTTTAATTATGAAATAGTGTAATCTCTTTTTAAGAGAAGAGTGATTGACACACACACATATATATCGGGTGGCCATAATTAAACTGACAGTGCTTACAGTGTTGTGTAGCGCGATTTATTTTCGAAAATGACGCCACTTTTTGCAGGAAGGTTAAACAACACGGGGGACGAAGGATT
>CM063504.1:12493254-12615754 GCA_032207245.1 Pardosa pseudoannulata
TAACCTTAACTGCGCGGTGATTAAGTCTCCATTAGAGACTTAATAACCTTGCTCTATACTTCGTTCCAAAGTATAAAGAAAAATATTTTAACATTTATTATTTTGTAGTGTAACCTAATAAAAAATTTAAATGCAAAAGAATATATTTTTATGCAATACTTTTATATAGTAATAGAACATAAATTTCTAAAATTAAAAGGATTTTGCTTTGAAAAGGCATTATTTTAGTGAAACCGTACTCACGATATATATTTGCAAATAAGATACTTATAAGTTAATAATACCCTAACCTGCGCGGTGATTAAGTCTCCATTACAGACTTAATCACCGCGCTCTATACATGGTTGCAAAGTACAGAGAAAAATATTTTAACTTTTATTATTTTGTAGGGTAACCTAATAAAAAATTTAAATGCAAAAGAATGTATTTTTATGCAATAATTTTATATAGTAATAGAACATAACTTTCTAATATTAAAAGGGTTTTTCTTTGAAAAGGCATTATGTTAGTGAAACCGTACTCACGATATATATTTGTAAATAAGACACTTATAAGGTAATAATAACCTTACCTGCACGGTTATTAAGTCTCCATTAGAGACTTAATCATTGTGCTCTATACTTGGTTGCAAAGTATAGAGAAAAATATTTTAACTTTTATTATTTTGTAGGGTAACCTAATAAAAATTTTAAATGTAAAAGAATATATATTTTATGCAATATTTTTATGTAGTAATAAAACATAAATTTCTAAAACTGAAAAGAATTTTAAAAGGCATTATTTTAGTTAAAACATACTCATGATATACATTTGTAAATAAGATACTTTTAAGGTAATAATAACTTTACCTGCGCTGTGATTAAGTCTCCATTAGATATTAGGTCTCATAAACGAGGGTTGGACGATCTCTGTTCTACATCACATTTATTTAATTACATTTCACATCGTATTTGCAATTGAATTCAATTCTATTCATTTATGCATTCAATAAAAGGCAAAAATTATATGTAAGGAAATACATTTTATTTCAATTTAAAACATCAAAGGCATGAAGCTTCAAATAAACAGATTAAATATTAGAGGTAAAAATGAAATATTACTTTTACAAAATATATGCATACTTTCATTTAAAATTTCTAAGGCCATTCATTTTAATGTGTATAAAATTCGAAACGTTACATCAAAAAATGTAACAAATATTTATAAGAATCAAAACAGGAAATACTTACAATAACGAATGTTAAATATAATGTTTCGTTAGAAATCAAATGATACTTCAAAAATCAATTATAAATGAAAATAAAGAAAAAATTACAGAGCTACTTCACTTCAACACCGATGATTCATGAATATCTTAACATTTTTAGTCTTAATTTAAGTTTTTAAAACTACAAAGTAAATCGTTAAACCCCAAGAAAAATGTATTTAAAAGATATCTCAAAAGAGTGAAATCAACTTTGATTTTTAATAAAAGTTATGACTTTAATAATATATTTACTGCATGACAAACACGATTTATAAAATTAACGCTGTGTATCAAAACGTTTACGTTATATAAAATGAAATTTAAAGTATTATAATATATTCATTCTATAAAAAATGATATATTCACAAAATATGTATATTAGAGCAAAATGTTGTTTATGTTTTTTTATTTCCCAATGATTAAGGGTTTTGAATGAACGGGATTAAATAAAAATGGTAGCGAAGTATACAGAAAAATATTTTTGGTTAACTTTTACTATTGTGTGGAATAATATGGTAAAATATCTGAATGCAAAAAAATAAATTTTTATGTAACATTTATATATAGTAGAAGATAAATTTTTAAAATTTAACAGATTTTGCTTTAAAAGTGTGTAATTTTAGTGAAATTATACACAAGATATGTATTTTTAAATGAGATACTTATTTGGTACTAATAATTAACACTTTTATTAGCTAAAAATGCTTGCGTAAGTTTGGAGTGAAGTCTATGTTTTTTACAGAACAGTTTTTTACAGAAAAATGAAATAGTCAGAAAGTCTTCCTTAACTCGTTGGGAATTTTATGCTATAACTCATACTAAAAGTATTTCTTCAAATAGGTTTGGCAATGTGTTCTAATATAATGTATATAATGTTCTAATATAAACAGAGAATGTGATCAGCAGTATCGAACGATACATAATAGATTAAACTATTGCTAGTTATCTATGACACCCGCAGAGCTACTGACATAACCTGATATCGGTTACCAATAACCCCCATGGTGACCGACGTGTTAAGGGCAATCCTGCACAGCATATCTGAAGGTAAATGACAGCGATTGGCTTTCCAATGAAGGAATACAGAAATTATAGCTCACTGCCTAGCAAATATACCACCAAGTTGTTTTACTACTTAAAATCAAAGTAATACTTTGATTTTTTAAACATCAATGTCTATTCTCCTATGGGATACCTCTACTTTGTATATGAAAACCAAATCAGAATGTTCAAATTTGCACACTCACCTAATATGCATATCTATCTACCTATCTATATGTATGTACCTTAGTGTATATGTGTATATGCATATATATATATATATATATATATATATATATATATATATATATATATATATATATATATGTAACATAGCTTGGCCTGCTATGCTTCGCGGATGTAGCGTGGTCGAAAAAATTAATACGAAGATCCAGGATAAATTTTATACATGTTTATTAGGCAGCATACAGAGCAAAACTTCTACAGAGGATCGTTGCGAAGCCTTATATAACCTTGGGGACGCTAACCGCTTGAGAAAGGAATTTGTTATAAGTGCTTTTAAGTGCTCTTCAAGTAGGTTGGCGAGTTAAGCTCGCCAACAGGAAGGAAACAAAAGAGTTTAACGCCGAAAGGCCACTAAAAAGATGAAGAAATTGCGGATTTGGTGGTTTTTTAATAGAGGTGTTAGTAATTTTAGTTTAGGATTAAAGCGTTAAGTTTTTACATTACATATATATACATAAATATATATGTATACATATATACATACATATATATATATACATATATACATACATATATATATATATATATATATATACATATATATATTTATATTCATATATTCATATATATGTATACATATATATATATATATATATATATATATATATATATATATATATATATATATATATATATATATATATATATATATATATATATATATATATATATATATATATATATATATATATATATATATATATATATATATATATATATATATATATGTATATATATATATATATATAGATAGATAGATAGATAGATAGATAGATAGATAGATAGATAGATAGATAGATAAATAGATGTGTGTGTGTGTGTGTGTGTGTTTGAATATATGTAATATATGTGTGCAGAGTCCGGTCACATGTTACCCATTCCTATATTTGAACTTTCCACGATTTTATGCACCGATATTTTAGGAAATGTTTAGAAAATTTAACCAGATATAGTGAATGTAATTCCTCATCCATTCTTATAAAATTGAGTCACCAGGGAATTTAAGCACCAATCTAAAATTACAGAAATTAAGTAGAATATAGTTCCTTCTATAAAAAAAAGTTCAAATGATCTGTAATTTTCAATAGTTGCCAACAATATTACAAGGAATTGTTGTGCGCATTTTCGTAAGAAAATAAATATTTAATCGTGTGTAAATACTCGTCTATTTAAGAAATGTCTACCTAAAATCTATGTTATAACTTCTGCAAAAACTTAGCACTACAACTTGTCTGTAACATGAATTTGAGAACTTAAGACAGGTCTCTTTTAAGTTTTTAAGTTTGCTGTAAGGCGTGCGTGATACCATGCCCAGTAATACAGCACTCTATTTTAATCAGGAAATCAGAAAATACTGATCCACTTTTTAGCAATAACTTTTAAGGTAAAGTACATTGAGGATCAGTAATTTAACTTGTGTTGGTCTGGTCTTATATTGAAAATTGTTTCCGTTTGCCTACCAGTCAGGAAATCGGTACATATCCTTTTCACAGAGATACTAAAATATGAAACTGTGTCTTAAGTACAAAAACTGGACTATGTGCAAAATCGTTGTTTCTCAATGAAAAGTATTTCATTTGAAAAATATATTCATAACATAATAAATTTAACCATTTATTTTCGAATTTAATTTCTCGAGTTAACTCAAGCGCGCTAAACTGACCAAACTGTACACACTCGAAATAACTCGAGAGGCGTTGTACTTTATGTTGCTATAATATTTCACACTCAAAGGCAATCGAGAATTGAAAGTAACAATGTGAAAGCGAAAAAAACAATAGTTTTATTGATATTTATTATTTACATGAGATTGTAAGCTATAACACTTACTTATTCAAGTATAAAATATATATTTATTCTACTTATCACTTGCGTTGTGCTAAAAATGATAGCAAAAGAAAAAGGAAAAGAGAGTCTTTACATGTGTAATAGTTGCAATGTTGGGATATGTGTTGCACCTTCTTTCAAAATATATCACACAAAAGAAAATTCTGATTAATTATATAAATACTAATATTGTTATCATCTATGTTTTAAAAGTATAAATAAATATTTTTACTGATAATAATGTTTATTCTTAAATGGGAATTCGAAAAGAAAGATAAGAAAAGTCGATGTGCATACAACATTATAATATTCGACTATTTTCTGCAATGTTATCAAAATCCAAAATTGCAATAAAGTTTTTGGTATTTTTGTATTTTTGTAATTTTCTTGGCAAGACAAACGTTCTAAATTGTGCTTTTTACATAAAAAAAATTGATTTTTTTAACCGGCATTTTTTTTTTAAAAAAAAAGGTGCATTCAGATGTTAAACTTAATTAAATACATCGAGTGACGTACCATGTAGTTTTATCTATGTTCTTGAACCTTTATAGAAGTATAATCTAACCATCCAACTATATCTGAATATGTGAACTCTACATCCAACATCTGAACTACAGCAGTGTGCCATCTCTCCTAAACTTTTTGGGATGGGTTGTTGATATATCGACAAAGATCTGAAAGTGTCAAACGAGCGTGATTGAAATATGCACCAAGGACACTATTACTTTACTACTCACAATAGGGTGACAACGTCTCTCGCGTCTGTGGCCACGAGCTTGAAGTCGTACGTATCCTCTGGGTAGTGCTAAATGAGAGACAACCTCAGGGGTATACCTCCTTTAGGTATACACGGGTGTCACGTGCCCGGGGTTCACCCAAGTGATCTTTTTCTAGTGTCTTCTCTGGTAGACCACAACTTGGCTGTGTAGCGCTTGTTCTTTATCGGAGTTGACCAAATTAATTCTCGAGCCATGACGGGTCTCGCGTAGGTCAGCTGCAGCTTTATACCTGTCATGATTGCTGTTGTGGCGACTATGTTATCAGTTACTGTATGTCTTCAGACGGGCCAATGGAGAACTCTCCTTACTCACAATTCAGTTGTTATACGCGGCGAGTCAGTGCCATAGTTATCAATCACTTTTACTGTCAATCTTGCTATTATAGGATTAATTCCCTAATCACCGAATACCCCGTCCTTATCTACAATAACAGGGAGAAAAAACTCACCGTATAAAGGTGAATAATTTAATATGGATCCATAATTTGTAGAATGGATAAGGAATAGTAATTCACAATTCTGGTTATTCCCTGGTACAAAAAGTATTAATTCCTCCCCTTAACTGCGAAAAATAAATTTATCGTAAATTACAACACTTTAATTATTAAGTTTTAGTCTTCATATATTTCCATAAGTAAACTATAAGACTAAAACTTTGTTAATTGCCCAAATCTTTCTAATTAAAACTGTAATCCCACTGTGTTGAAAACAAAGAAAATACTTAATAATGTCCTACAAATAAATTTTATTGCATAATCTTATCGCGGAGTACATTTCGTAATTTATTCTTTTACATTACAATTTCTCAAGTACATTATGATAAATGTCGTATTTACTAAATAAATAATTAAAACTGTCTCTGTTTAGGTTATTTACATCCCTCCTGTTTTAATTTAAATCTTAAACTAAAAATATTTCCAGTAACAGAAGAATTATATCCGTTTAACGAGAAAATTAATTTTGGAGAACACAAGTTTCATTTCTTACTGTTTTAAATATGAAGAGGGCCATTCAAACGCTGGATAACATAAATAGTCTATTCTCATGGTTTGCTTATATTAAAAATGTAGAAAACCATCAGAGAGTGAATAATTTTGAAGCATGAAGTATTTTCCAGCTTCAGGTCGAGCAGAATTAATTTTCTTAAGCGTATGCTTGTTTTTTCTCTTTCCTCGTGGTGACAAATGAATTGACAAAAGAGCAGAAACACAAGAAAGGCCGCTTTTCCAACGGAAAATCCTTTCAAAGTATATTTAATGTTCTATGTCTTGTTTGCATATCTTTTGTGAGCCCTGTTTCGAAACAAACTTTGGCCATGAAGGCATAAACTCTTCCCCATTTAAACGTACAGGATAATGACGTGTAGAACTTATTGATTTTCTTGATGAAAATTATTCGATGTACGCTGTTACGGTATTAAATAACTGTTTTAAGAATTGCCACAGTTTTCCTTTGTTAACTGCGATATTTTTCTGTGCTTATTATACAACGTGCATTCTACTGTATTCGGTGGTAGCTAACTAGTCATTCCTACTAGTCCGAATAAGAATAAAAATGGTTACAATTATGATATTGAGAACAAAAGAGAAAGACATGAAATGGAACAGTGAAGGTTAATAAAAATAACAGTGATGATAAGAAGTGAAAGTTGAAGTAATGTTGTTGTGAACCATACAAATAATAATTCTTACTTTAAAAAAAGGAATTTACAGCCTTATCTTTAGAAATTTACATTTGAAACCATTGTATAAATTATATTATTGAAATCGATTTTATTTTTCTTTCATTTTGATCTTAATTAAATTATAAAATCATGAATTCTTTTTTTTTTGTACCTGTCTTTAATACTTTACGGTACATTACTAAATGCAATGTAAAGTCCGTGGGGTGTCCAGTGTTTCGGAACAGGAAAGGAAGGTTATTTCTCTTAAAAGTGAGCCAATAGTCCCTTTTTGACAGGTTGATTAATATCATTGAGATTTGTTCTCCAGTTTACGTCTGAAATCATAATTTTTAATCCCTGAATGTCGCGGAGTGAGAGAGAAAAGGTGTATAAGTTGATTAATCGTACTGATTTCCGTTCTAAAGCAAATAACACATGGGGTAATAAAAATAATAACTTATAGCCTAAAGGTGTAAGGTTGCTGTAATACAGAATGAAACAGGAAAATCTACACACTAGTACTTTTAACTTCTAAGAGTGACTTTGAATAATTATGTATGAAACTTAGCGTAGCATGCCATATTTCAGGGATATAACGTGTTCGAAGAGGTGTAGTCGTCGGCAAAAAGAATAAAATGTATCAAGAGAACTTTAGCAACATCTTTATTTAGCAACGTCCAACAGTAAAAACTCTAAAAAAATGGTCGTGCGGCCTTTTATAACTTTGGGGACGCCACAGGCTTGAGAAAAGGAATGTACTTAATCAGCAAAGTAGAATAGCTAGTTGATTTCGCCAACAGTAAAGATATTTTTCTAAGACAAAAGAGTTTAACGCCAAGAGTCTACTAAGAAGATGATGAAATCTCAGATTTGGTTGTTTTTCAATACAGGAGTTTAATTTTACTTTAAGGTTAAAGTATATAATTTGTACATTACATGTATATATACAAGTTCAATTGCTACCGGGATTAAAGTCTATCATTCCCAATATTGGAGAATTAACCCTGTTTACTGACTGAAAATTTTTTCTATGCCATGAATAGGAAATAATTTACCAAAATAAAATTTAATTATTTTTTTTATTCTCACAGAATTTTCCTTATATTTAAATATGTATCGTAAAGCATACCAAATCTTCAATGAGAAACTACTTAAAATTAAATCGAGAATACATCCCCCCAATCTGTCGAATTTTATATAAATACTAGAAATATGAAAACCCATCTAATGAATCCAGCTATTGAAAATATGTTGTATAAGACTTTTCTATGAAAGCTATTACTGAAAAAAATAACGATTTTGCCTTAATAGCTGGATTCTAAATAGTAGCCAGAATCTAGACAAGACGAGTACGTTATTAATTGAAAACATATATATTCACTTAATAGAAAAGCAATAATTCTAATTATAAATGACAGATGATGTATACCATATCATAAAAGGAAGGAAATGAGAAAAATGTTTATTGAAATTCTAATATCATCGGATCATTAAAAAGCAATTTCAGTCAACCGAATATTTTCGTTAGATGTAATTATTTCCATCTTATGTGCAAACATCCACTTACTTTATACACGTACTTTCTTTTTGAAATACAATAAGATCGTAAAGTAGTATTTACAAAATCTATCTTCGGTTCTACAATATAAAATTAATAATGTATACTGTTATTCATAACATATAATCAATAGAATTTATTGAATATGTTCTTTGATTTAGAATTTCTAGGAGTATATCTAAAGGGCTATATAGTGAATGCAGATGATATATATTTATAAATAAATGACTCCAATACATATAAGATCAAGTTTTAATTATGACGAATAGTACTGAATTAAAATTTGTTTTTGTGGACATTATCGGGGAAAACACAAAACAAATTTATTATCGAATGAGCTCACTCATAACCTATAAGTGGTTAAGGGTGACTTTATTATATTTTTTGTTAGACTTCTTAGATTCTATTGCGTTTATAACCAAATGCTGTCTGGAAATAAAAAAGATCAGCTTTAAACCAAAATGAAGAATGTGTATGACGAGTAGAAATAGATTTTTGTATAGATTGATGGTAAAAATATTAACAGGGAATAAAGAAGAGTGAGATAAGAAGAATTAATAGCAGTAGAGAAAAAAATAAATGTTTCTAAAGACGTGCAATGTACACGGGAAGTTTTGTAGAGCATATGGTGCAAATCTGTTGCATTAGATAATAAGGAAAAGTGAGGAGTTTTAGATCCAAAGTAATTTGTGTAACTTATGTTAATAGTAAAGGCTACTATCATTATAATTAGTTTCCCTTTAGTTTTCCCGTATGAGGGAAATGGAAAAAAATAACAGGAATATTTTTGGAGTTCAGATCAAATGATGAACTTAGTCTACAATGTATCGGAGAAGAAATCGTAAAGTTATCCCACACCAACCTGTATGCCTTCAAAAAGAATTTTTTTTTAGTTTTTGAATTTTTTACCGATAAAGATTGGGAGAATTTATAGCATTATATCAGAAAAAGCCTTACCTCAGGTTAACCTGGAAAAAACTAACTAGACTGAAATTTTTTTGCTATAACACAAAATTTCCGCACAATTTTCAACAGGGATAGGAATCACAAACTAAATTTGTTTATTTTAGCAAACAGAGGTTGATGTGTAATAAGACCTTGGAAAAAAGTTTGAAGAATGACAACAATATATGTATATATAAAATCAATAAATGGAATAAAAAATACAATGTGCGCAGACTTATGCTATAATAAATTAACAGTGCTACACCAATTTCCCGATTTTTTAATGTTATCTCTAATTGTAAAAATAAAATATTAATATTTCCAAGTTATTTTACGATATTATTTAAATATAAAGTAACGTAAATTAAAGCATTGAACAGTTTCCTCGTTTTGTTAGCCTGGACGTTTTTTATTTTTTTTAGCTTTCTCACGCCTCTTATCTTATTTTCAAAATATGCATGTTTTAGTTTACGTGTATACTATAATAAATTAACAGTGCTACACCAATTTCCTGATTTTTTAATGTTATCTCTAATTGTAAAAATAAAATATTAATATTTCCAAGTTATTTTACGATATTATTTAAATATAAAGTAACGCAAATTAAAGCTCTGAGCAGTTTCCTCGTTTTAGTAGCCACGACGTTTTTTTTTTATCCTTGTAGCTTTCTCACGCCTCTTATCTTATTTTTTATACGGCTGCTCTCTAAAATTGGATATGACCAAGATCCTAGACAATGGATAAAATGAGAAGAATAAAAAGAAATTTTCGTTTGAGAAGTTTAGAATTTCCCAAGGGACTAAAGAGTAAAAATTCTCTGGTCACGAAGAGTGAGTTTTTAGACAGACTTTATTGATATTTTTAATTCACTTTTCTCCAACTTTTTAGAACATCGAATAATAGGAGATATTTTGAGCTACATTTAATTTTATATAAATTTACTGTTTTTCAATGGAGTTTAAAATTCGTCAACGCTCGCTTTGGATTACAGTTTGAATACTTTATGGATTTAAATTTAAAAGGGGTTTATTTTATCTATTCTATATGTTTCAGTATTCTTTTAATATTTTGTTTTTGTAGATTTTAGAAGAAATTTTAAATTTTTTAGATGTGCTAAAACTTGTAAATCAATTTGTAATTTGTGTCACTTGACTTCTTATTAAACAAATGTTAGGCATTTTACTCATTTGTAAACACTTTTCTAACAACAGAATTAAAGTTTTATGTAAAAAAAAGTTTAAAAGGTTTAACTTTATAATTTTATCCTTTGAATTATAAACATAATTCTATTCTTTCAAGACTTTTTAAAGCTTCAATTTTAACCAAATTTTTTTATAACTCTAAGTGATATTTTACTTCCTTTTTCTACAAATGCGGATGATAATATACTGATTTGTTTCATTTACTGTTTAGAGTGAATATTTTTAATTAGTTAGAAAATTATAAAAAATATTTCTTATGGAATATTTATTTTAAAAATTCTTACTTTAGTTCCTAAGATTTTAGTTCAAGAGGTCACCAGTACTTTTAAACAATATCCTTACCACAAGAAAATGCATCCCTAAAGTTCGAAAATACTCTGATCAGAGTCCCATAGAACGGTTTGGGGAATCTAATCCTGTAGAGGTCCTTTCGCAAACAGCCATGTCCAGTTAGAACTCTGAAAAGAGCCAGTACTTTCTCCCACTCATATAAGTGGCGTTTAGAATGAAATTTTTGCAATGTACTTACAACACTAACACCAGTGCCTGTTCCTAAAGGGGAAACACAGTAAAAATATAATACCTTATATTTGAACTAAAACATTTATTATATACACGAATTATTTACAGATATTATTTCTGGATTAATATATATAACATTCATTACTAGACGTTTATCATTATACAACAATTCATCACAATTTTCTTTTAGTTCACCTCCAGTAATTTCAGGGGAGCAGGCTGGGGCCGTCACATCGATTTAACGCCCCTTTTTCCTTTGCCAATCACTTGTTATTGAAATTTTCCCACATCTGCGTCCGCTTCGGGAGAGTAAGTGGGCTCATTAAAATGGCCCCTTTGGTGAAAGTTGATTTTTATGCTTAGCCCCTACCCCCATAATTCACGGCTACATCCCTATCTGGGCTTGACCGTTAAACTTGTGCCACTCCGTGATCTATAACTCCTCCGCAGTGGTCCCCACTAAAACTCGAAGTCAATAGCTGCATCTAAATTCATCTTGGAAATTTATTCTACAGCTGTGTATGCACGTGCTGATCATCGTGGGAAAGTACATCGGTACATATCTCCCCCTTCCAAGGAAAAAAAATCCTTTTTTTTGTTTACATATACCAAAGCATTGTGAGAAGAAAATGTTCGATTAATGCTTTGCTCTATCTAGGTTCCCTTCTTAGCCGGTGAGTCTGCTAGAAAGCAAGAGAGAATGGCAAAGATGTGTGTAAGGAATTTGCACCCACGAAAATATGTGTGCTTTGATGACATCGGCAGACTCGCCCCATTTGACCCTTTCCACTCGGCATTTTCTTAGCAAAAGTAAGAAGCTGGCCGGGAAAAGGGGGGACTGATAAGGATGTTTCGGCAAGGATGTTTTTTTCAGGGCCTTGGAGAAGGAGGATGCGCCCTTTTCGGTACGGCTCAAGTTTCCAGACACACACCCCGAAGAAGGAGAGATCTGCAAGAGGGCAGTTGGAGTTCAACGGGGGGAGTCGAGATCGATCCGGCGGACGAGAAACATTCTCTGTGGGCTGATGTGAGGAAAGGCGACGCTCAGTTCTAAAAATCTGTGTAAGACTGGCTCTGAGACCCACTATGATATTGGATTTTCTTTAATTTTTGTTTTTAAAATGTTGTAAATAAATGTGTTTTGTCCGTCCAAGTTTCCGAGAAATTATTTTGAGTATAGGCATCCCAGTGACCACTGTCGGACATACCTGCCCCAGTACAGTAGGCGGGCAGGTCCCACGTAAATATAGCGCCCCAGAACAGGGTGTTATAACAATGTGTTTGGTGTTAAACAGGGTGCATCACGTAGAGGCTTGCTATGTTACACCTTGTGTTTAAGGAACATACATCACAGTATTTTTAAAGATTTAATTTTTATCCCTTTAATACTTTTTCAAGAAATGTAGTATTAGCTTTTTAAGCGTAACTCATCGTTTTCCCATAGTTTTATTCGTTAAAGATTAAATGCTAAGAATAATAATAGAATTTTTTTTAATACAAGATCTAATATGAAATCGTATGCCTTTTATTATAATATTAGTTTTGATTTGAACTTTTTTATTTATTACAATTTAGATTATCATAGATTTGTCATATAAAAACATCACATAAAAATATGCTATATAAAGAAAACACTCATTTATTCGAAGTTTCTTATAATAAATTAAAGTTTTCTAAGAATAATATATTAAGAATTTTCTAAAGCCTCAAATTCAAAATTGATTGCAATACAGAGGTAATAAAATTTATAAATATACATCTTCAAAGTTATGGCTTATGATTAAGATTACTTATAGTACAGAATTTACCTTGAAAGTTCGTGTTTGTGACTCGCGTTTGTTTAAAAGAAATCTCTATTCGTATATATATACACATATGAAATACTAATTTAAAATAGTAGTATACTAGAGATATTTTCAATGTTTGCTAATCTATAACAGACAATTGACACGGTATTTATACTTGACACATTGTGCAATGTATGAAATGATACATGAAGTCAAAACAGAAATTGGCTGAAATTCAAGTTGAAACCTCCATTGGTATTACTCATTGAATGAAGTTGTATTAATTGTTTAAAGACATCTGTAATTTTCAAAAGTTATTAAATAAATTTATGACAACCCTTAGAAAAGAACTAATTTCCTTTGGTTAGCACTATATTGTTTTGCATAGTTTCATTTGTACTTTAAACAATAATCTATTGACCGTATGGCATAACATGACTTGAATATTGTCACGAAGATTCGAATGAACACACCGTTTAACTTAACAGACGAATTTATTGAAGCTGAGTAGCAACTCGCAACTTTACAAGATCGAGAAGTGTCCTACAACTAGTGAGTATGAGCTTTTATACCTGAACAGAATATTCTAGAAATAACTAATTTATATGTTAAAGAAAGATCTAGAATGTTCGAGAACATAAGGCAACAATAAACAGCATTTTTAAATTAAAAATCTATACTTTAGACCAATCGCCATGGCGAGCATCAAACCCACAAAATTCGAGTCTGGATCTCGTGCTTTGACCACTCGGCTACTGAGCTCCTTGTCAAAGTATCTTTTTGCGGCAATATAACATTCAAGCTGTGACATATTTAAGCTTATAGAATTCCAAGGAACTTTGATAAATTAATAACTTTTATTTCTATATTCATTGCAATGAATCACTAAGCAATGAAAATTTAATTTATTTTCTCCCTAGTTGATTGTTATAGCGTAATGTCGCACGTATAATCCGCTGACTATCTGTTTTTTAAAAGCAAATTTCTTCAGCTTCGGACTATCTGCCGGTGCGGACTACGTGCTGGTTGTCTTTTTCTCAAATCAGCAAAATCGGAAGAAGGGAAGAAAGAGTACGTGTCCCTTACGGCCGATGATCAAATGTAAACAAAAGTATGACTCAGGAGACGTCAAGAAAACATCGCATCGTATCGGTAATATACCATGAAAAAAATGCAACCCATAAAACAGAACGAATCAGTAGTAGCAAGTAGCACAATCTTAAATTGTGTCCTGGAGTAATGGAACATATAGTCACTATTTACAGCTCCGAGTGACAACACCGAGTGGATGGATTCAAGATCGAAGGTTGAGGGTCGAAGGTCATTTCACCCCGAGGATCCCACGTAACAGAGAGTTTTGTTTTTAAAGTTTTGATTTGCGGTAATATTGGTGTTTCATTATGTCTTTAAAACATTGTCGCAGTTTTGTTGCTGATTTCAAGCTGAAAGTAATTCAGAAGGTCGACGATAAAGCAGTAAGAAATTGATGCAAGCAAAAACATTAAAAATATGAGAAGAAAGTAATCCATCGTCGTGGAAAAATACAACAGTCTGCATTAGAACACGATTTACATAGCTGTTGTTGCGGCGAATGAAAATCGTGCTAGTAATAAATAGCTAGCATTTCATTTTTTAGAGTGGCATCACTTACGTTGTTGTATTCATAAATGTTTTCTTAATTGTTCTTTACTTTTGATTGTAAGTTAGGAAATAAATACTTGTGTTAAATACTATCTCCTAACATCTGGTGCCGAAACCCGTGAACGAACCAGGGACCTTTAGATGATATGCTAGCTATTTATTACTAGCACAGAGAAATGTAGACCGCTCGTTTTCTTCCGTTAAAGTTCGTCTCCAAGGCTATGAATCAGAAGAAATGATTTAAAATTTTAAAGGTAAAATTAATTGAATATAATCCAGACTTTTCGGCACTCTACTGTACTTAGGTTTTTATTCCTAAAATGATTTAATATTGTCATATTAAAATACATATTTTTGCATCTATAGTCCACGGACTACCTGATGATCTATGAAATTTTTTAAATAAAAAATCGCTCTCGCGGACTATACGAGGGTGCAGACTATACGTTCGAAATTGCGGCAAGTTGAATTGTCAGACATCATGGAAAGAAGTAGAAGTTACGTCTAGTTGTATTTTATGAGATTTAATATTGCATAACAATTTAATTTTGAATTTTATTCTTACAAGAGATAACAAAAAATTGAAAGTAAACGCTTTCGCTGCACTTAGAAATAACTTTTTCAAATGTCCACCAGCGTAGATATCAAAGATATAAATAAAGATAAATATATAAATAAAAGCAAACATGATAATTTAACTAATGCAGTATGAAAAAAGGGAAAAGTAAAGAAAGTTCTACCGAACTGTTATTAAAATCTTCTCTAATGCAATTTTACTGTTTTATTGATACCTTACGGAGATATTTCGATTGCGATAGTTAATAATTAAATAATTCTTAAGGCAACAATTTTTTTTATCAAGATTAGAAACTAGAGTACGATTATTTATATTTTTTTGAATTACTGAGTTTTACACACACAATCTAGTTGTATAATGATGAAAGGTCTTTTGTAGGATACTTTGATCATAGTTAAATTGATTTCTGTGTTTGCAGTCATTATTTTGAAGTATAAATACTAAAATTAAATATATAAACAGCGTAACTGACGCAAAGTGGGTAACCTGTATTTCTTTTAAATATACGACTTAATGACTTTTACATTTTTCTTTACTCTAATAATATCTCTAATTTTCTTCTATCTTATCTACCGAAAAAAAAAACTGGCTAGAGCAGTGTTAAATGCAATTTAATTAAATAAATAATCCTCTTTGGTATTTTAAAAATATTTAAATAGAAATAATAATGAAAACATTTCAAGATAAATACATTGCAATAAACTAATTTAGAATTCCGTTAAATGGAAATGAAATGCTTAATTTTATAATCCCATTTTTTGAGTGATATTGTTTACTTTTAAGTAGCATTTTTTATAATTCGCCAGATTATAAAAGAATTCTTTTAGGAGAAAGTTCTCGTTCCTTCGCCGAACAGGAAAATGACATATTTATTTGCTCATTAAGTTGCTTGAGTTTAATTAAGATGAAAATGTCTAAGTGCTTTGTTTTAATGTGTTCTATCCTTAAACATGAAATAACTTTTCTTCGTAATGCTCCGTTCATGCTTTCATGAAATCTATTTTTAGGAAATGCTAATTAGCGGAAGTTTCACTTAATCACTTAGATTGGTTTAATGAAAAAATTCTGAAAAATGTGCCTTGAGAGAAATTTTATCGTTACATTTTCTGAAAATTTTAAGAAATCTAGAATAAAAGGAGGGAATTTTAAAGGATTACAGAGTTCTTATAATCTTACTTCAAAGGTTTTAATGTGAGGTCTATTATACTTTTATAATGAAACCAAGGCTTCTAAAATTTCGACTAAAACCCTACCTTAGAAAGTACTTACTCAAATATTTAAACGTATGCTCATTTCAAAAAGAAAATATAGGTTAACAAATTTACTAAATCTAAATAAGAATGAGTTTAGAAATAAATATATGTTGACTTAGATTTTCATGCTTCTGAGTGTAGCATGAAATCTCAAGATGTTAAAACCTTGACTTTAATCATTGAACAATATTTGTGAAAAATATGTGACCTAGGTAAGAAAACTTTTAAAAGTGTTTTGTTTTCGCATTGCTTTGTGATTGCATTCATGAAATATATTTTTAAGGAAATGATTAGCGGAAGTTTTACTTAATCAATTACATTTGCTAATAAAAATATTTTTTTAAATATTTCTTGGGACAAGTTTTTATAGTTACTTTATTTAAAAACTAAATGGTACTTTAAATAAAAAAGAGGGAATTCTAAAGGATTAAAAATATCATTTAACTGTCCGATTTCAGAGGTTCTAATATGTAGCTCAATATATATTTACTACAAGATTGATGCTTTTAAATTTAAGTGTAAAATAACTTTTTATAATATAAGTACTCACATGTTAACACTAGATCTCCCATAGGCGAATTTGGACTGCTTTGCAAAATACAAATATTTATATATGTGTGTATATTTATGTATTTATTTATGCATATATGTATATATGTGTAGATGTATATGAATGTATATATATACTCACACATTATATATATATAATATATATATATATATATATATTATATATATATATATATAATATAAATATAAATAAATAAATATATATATATATATATATATATATATATATATATATATACAGGGTTAACCAACCATTATGTAAAAAAATAAATAATAAATAAAAACACAAAAATAAAACAATATAAATAAAAACACAAGATACTGGTAAACGTATTTGCTAAATTAAACCTTAAACACTAACTAAACTAAAACCTTATAAAATTTAAAATCTTTGTTTGAAATGTGTGATCCCAGTAATGTGTTAAACACTAAATAAACTTTTCTTAGTAAATTTTTGTTCATGGTAACATGGAATTTATTTTTAAGAAATTCTGATTAGAGAGAGTTTCACGTAAGAAGACTTAGTACTTTTGATACTTACAATTCCAATATAATATCTATTTTTTAATTCTTCTCTCACACACACAAAAAAAATATTCTCTATTTAAAATACATATTATGTTTTCTTGTAATAATGCTGTAGCTTTGAATAAATAATTTATTTTCATTTAATTCGAATAGTTTATATGTTAACACGCTGAAAGCCACGGCAATTTAAAAAAAAATCTGACCTAAAATGAAAATTTGATTTAATCACATTATATTATTAAAAACATAATTCTAGTGCATAATTATCAACAAAAAGCATAATTTATTTTAAATAAAGATCTCTCGAATTATCTTGTAGTTGGCTTCTATATCAGAAATCTCTCATTGGAAGTCAACTAAGAGTTAATTCGCAAGCAGACTCACACAGACACTCTTCGACTCGTTGCTTCTCTAAAGCTAAATCTAGATACGTGTCCATATTCTTCAGTAGTATCTCAGAAATTACAATCGAGTGCACTCCATTTACATCTTTCTTGAGTGTTTTGTCTTATAATTATTTTTTATAATTAAATTATCAAGAGCTCAATGTGGATAAGAAAAGACCACATACTCAAAATTAAAATTGAATACTACGCAAATCTAAGTGATTCAGAATTTTACGGGATTTTTGACGAGATTGCTAACCGCAGTAGCGATTATGAACCTTCTGAGAATTCAAGTAATATCGAACCTGAAGTTGATTCCGAATTTGTAGGTAATGACAATAATTCCCAAACAACGACATCACATGTGAATGATAATGTATCTCTGTCCAGCTTGTAAAGAAAAGCCAGCCCTTTGTGTGAAAGATTGTTTGAAGAAGTTCAACAAACAATAAAATATTATCTTATTTCTTGAATTTGAACTAATTTTTATAATTATATTTTTGTTCATTTTTAAATAAATTTTCTGTTCATGAAATCTAGTCGATTTTTTGTTCTTTTCCCAGAAGCCCTCTATCGATATTAGCATTGATATACTACGAGTTTTTCTAGCTGCACAAAAATGACAAGTAAATATAATACAAGATAACTCGCAGTTGGCGTCCTAGAAAAGAACGCAATCTATGAGTTCTCTTGTAGTTTGTAGTCAACGTGTTAATAAACATGAAACATAAAGAGCAAAAAAAAAGTTATAACCACATATCCACAAGTTTAGTTGAACATATGTATTAGAAACTGAATTTCTATATAGAATTGAAATAAGTAATCTATTTTATTGATGATTTTATCACTGTCTCATGACTTTATTTATGTTTCTTAAGCAAATCAGTTAGATTTGTTACAGAAAAAAATCCCGGGCAAAAATTTATCATTACATTGAGTGGATCTAGTTAAAAGGAAAGAATTACAAAGGATTTGAAAATTCATTTAACATTTTCACTCAGTTGGTTTTAATGTTTAGCCTAGTATGCTTTTAAAACGAGTTCTGCGTTTCTAAAATATTGGAGTAAAATCATCTGTTATATATTACGTGTACGAAAGTTTATCCCCTTCCTTTGTATTTAAAAGCAAACATAAAATCCAAGTAAACTTATCAGATAAGACTATAATGGGGAAATTCTAAAGGATTTGAACAATCATTCAACATTTTTACGTCGTTGATTTCAATATGTTGCCCAGTATGCTTTGACACTTGTTCTACATTTCTAAAATTTTGAGTAAAATCCTTTAGTCCAAAGTACATAATTCAATCCTTAGCTCATATACATTACAGATACAAACATAAATTCAACTAAATCCCAATAGCAATGAGTTTAGAGATAAATTTATGAAGCTAGAAATTTTAAACTCGAAAATTTAGCATTTTCAGACAACGAGGTAACAGAAAGTTTGAACGTGCAGTTAAAAGAGTTTGTGTATGAAATTGTAAAGGCTGCCCTCAAATTTTCACTATCGTGCTTAGTTACTGCTTTCATTATTGATTCAATTTCAAAAATATTGCTGCAATAGATATTATAAATAACTATATTTGTGGGCACATATGAAAAATGACTTAAGAACTATAGATTTTTTAAACTCAAGCATTTACCTATATTTTGATATTTTCAGTTTGAGTGATATTAAAATTTAGAATAATATTTTTAAAATGTAAGGGAGATAAAAATTAATGCAGCTGAATTGTGACAAATATCATTAGATTATATCCGTTTTGTCACTGCCATTGCTTAATAAGTTTTCGACCAGATTATAAACATTTTGTTCTATTAAATTTCCCTTGTTTGTTCATTTTGTTATTAATTGAAGTACCCTTATATTGTGTATTTTTAAAAATATTATAAAAATAAAAAATTGAATTTTTTTCAATAAACATGAGAAAATAGGACTTAAAGTTTTAATATTTACTAATTTCAACCTAAACACTTTTTGAACATTTTTAACTTTTGAATTGTAGATAAGTATCCCTTATATAATAATATCGTAAGTTGTCTGCCCATCTGTCCTTCTCTCCTCGAATTTATGAAGCTTTTGGAACTGGAATGGATACAGGGATCCATATTGGAATTTTCATGAATTAGGCTTAGCAAAATTCAAAGCGAGTTCGAAATCCAACCCATCCCGCCTTTTCGAGCGTTTAAAGCTATTATTTCAAGCCTTATTCTCTTTCTTATTCTATACTAAATTTATTTTTGATAGGATTGCGAGAGCGGGGAGTAATGTTTAAATTTCTGGACTGTTTTATTCGACCCTCATATACTCTAGTTAATTCCTTCACCACGTGTAGGCGTGGCACGATCTGTAGCCCGTCATATGACGGACTACATATGTTAGTGTTTATATATATCTATATAGATAGTAAATGCTAAATATAAATAATCTTTTTACAATCTATCTGTATGTAATTGCTTACAGTAATTTTCATTCCATTAAAGTTTTTAAAGTTGCATTTAAAGTTTTAATTTTTTAATTTAGTTTTGTTATATGGTGCAACACAGTTTAAAGATGTATAAAACAAAAATCCTCTTGCTTTCAAGGTATATATACTTTTAAATCGATAGATTAAAAACTATTTGTTTTACATCAGATGAAAGCTAAATAATTATAACTATAGTAGCTATATCTATTTTATTCTATAATACGATACATATAAATTTTTTTTAATTTTCAAATCCTTATAAATTTTTAATTTTTTTGTATTTTAAAATTTAAATTTAGGTATAATTTTGGTTTTGTTGAATAAAGCAGATGTATTAACTCAATTTGATAAAAAAAATTAAATATATACATTTAAGAAATATGAGCTGATGTAAATCGTTTGACAAAGGCGTCAATCTGATAACCAAAGGAGCACTTTTTGAACTTTTTTACTTTTGAAGTGCAGATATGTATATATATATATATATATATATATATATATATATATACACATACATATACACATACATACACACACACATATATATATATATGTTGCATATTCTGTATTATACATATATATATATATATATATATATATATATATATATATATATATATATATATATATATATATGTATATATATATATATATATATATATATATATATATATATATATATATATATATATATATATTTATATATATATATATATATATACATATATATATATATACATATATATATATATATATATATATATATATATATATATATATATATATATATATATACACATATATATACATATATATATATATACATATACACACACATATATATATATATACACATATATATATACATATATATATATATATATATATATATATATATATATATATATATATATATATATATATATATATAATATATATATATATATATATATATATATATATATATATATATATATATATATATATATATATATATATATATATATATATATATATATATTATATATAGAGAGAGAGAGAGAGAGAGAGAGAGAGAGAGAGAGAGAGATGCTAAATGATAAATATGAAGAACCTTTTTACAGTCTATCAGTTTATAATTGCTTACAGTAATTTTTTCATTCCATTTATCAAGTTTTAACTTTAAAAATTTTATTTAGTTTTGTTATATGAAGCAACATAGTTTAAAAAAACGCAAAATATATAGATCATGTAAAAAAAAATCCCCTTCCTTTCAAGATATATATACTTTTAAATTTGTGGAATAAAAACTATTTTTTTACGTCATATGAAAGCTAGAAAATTATAATTAAAGTAGCTATATTTATTTTGTTCTATAATAAGATACATATAGATTTTTTTTTAAATTTTCAAATCCTTATAAATTTTCAACTTTGTTATATTTTAAAATTTAAATTTAATAACATTTTTGATTTGTTGAACAAAGCAGATGTATAAACTCAATTTTATAAAAAAATTGGTTCCTAATACACATAATTAAGAAGATTGAAGTAGATAGTTTGACAAAGGCGTCAATCTGATAACCAGAGGACTGTGAGGCTGGAGCAGGCCAAAGATTGGCCGTGTTCATTAATTGAAGGTGGGGGGCGTAAAATTATTTTCTGGTCTCAATGAACTAATACCTCTGGAGAAGATAGGCCAAGCCTAAGGGGTCTTATGTTTGGAACGTGCATCTAAATTACGAAGACCTAGCAGGGCACTGCTAGGTCTCTTACCGTTATTTTCCTTCCTTAGGATGCATTTCTTTCCTTAGAATATGATGCTAAAATAGTAACGTTCTTGATATAGAGATACTTGTATGTATTGCCAGCTGCTTTAAAAATATTTTAAAAAGTTATTTAACCTTGGATTTTTTGGTACTTGTATATTTTGTTGATATTTTCGAAAAAATTTACTACTTAAAATGACAAAACTAAAGAATCTTTTTTAAGACAAATATTTATTGATTTTATTGATATAATTTTATAAAGCATCATTCTACAAAGGATCAGAATTTGTTTTTATACAATAAAATTAATATTAGGCAGTTGTAATAAATTATACATCAAAGTATGTTACATTTTTTTTACTATATGATCATAATTTGCCGTATAAACAATGGATATATAAAGCGATTCGTCATGAGTTTTGTATGTGTACCTGATTATATAAAAAATTAGTATTAACCCATATTGGACCGCTGTCCTATAAACAGGACAGCAAATAGAATTCCATTTAATAATAAAGTTATAAATATTTTCTGAGTGGATTTTATTTTAATACTTTTAAAATAGACACACTTTATCATACTTACAAAAAAAAACTGTGAAATCAAAATATATTGTATTGTAAAATTTATTTTTAGCAATCCCTTAAAAATTGTCATTTTTTACTCTTTAATTTTATATTTATTATTTTTTTTCAAACATAGTGGAGGTTACTTGTAGTACTTCAGACATTGGCATTACATTAGTGAGTAACACTAGGTTCAGAAAACGGAATTATGACACCAAACACTTTATCCATTTTAATGATGATTCTTCAATTGATCCACAAGATCGTTATTATAAAAATCGACCTTTTTATGACAAACTTTGAAGCAGTTTGGTATATTTTCTGAAAATCTCACCATAGATGAAAGAATGGTAAAATATTTTGGAAGGCACAGTTGCAAGATGCTCAGGAAAAATATACCTGTAAAATTTTTATATAAATTTTGGGTATTAGCATCCTACAACGGATATCCTTTTTCTATTACCCCTTACCAAAAATGCCAGTTCAAGAACTGCAAAAGAAAAGCAACAACAGTGTGCTTAAAATGCAATGTTGGACTTTGCTTTGAATGTTTTCCCAAATTTCACCTATGAATCAGCCAATTGCAATGCAATTGATATTTGTTAAATTTTAGTAGTGTATTGGAGCGTTGGCCTAATTATAGGACAGCTAATTACTTAAAAAATTAAAATTTATTTTTAAAATTTTGGTTTTATATGCTTAGTTACACCATATTAATGTTATGGATAAAGTTTTAAAAATTTTCAGAAATATTTAGTTGGTGTGGTACAATATGGGTTAAAGCTTGGAAAACTATAATATGTTGAACCAAATGATAATTTTATAAGTAACAGCACATACATAAAATTTATTGATTATTTATAAAATTACTACAATTATTAAGAAAAAAATTCTATACACCATAATAATTTTTATAGTGAATTTATATATAAAAAGTATTCTGTCTTTTTTTTTTAATAAATCGCTTTCAAATACAGAATACATTAAAAAAATATGAAGAGATACCTGTAGTACAAGATAAAAATAAGACACTTTCCAAATGTTCAATGAAACACATTGAAATGCATTTATATTTTATTTCGTTGCTTTCCTTGGACCATAAAAATCGTATTTCAAAATTCAAACTATCAAGACTTCACTGAATTGTTCACTGGAATGGTACTTAAAAACTTCTTAGCGAGATAATCAATAAACTTTTGATGGAAAATCTTTGCACAGAAAACTATCGTCGGAACAAATCATGAGGCCGCTTAGATCATAATGTTTTATTTATATTTCGGCTGAAATTTTTCTTTTACTTCTTAAGAGTATTTTATTTTTATAGTAAGATGTATAAAAAGAGACAGAAAGAAAAGAATTTTTAAAATCCTTATCAAAGAAAAAACAGAAAAACGGTTTAAAAGGAATTCTCAGAACGTTGTACACGATATAAAAATGTTCAAAAAATTTAGAAAACGCATAAAAAAATAAGAAAAGATAACGGTATTTTTTGAAGAATTTAAGAGAATTTGTGGTATTATTTAACGTAATCTTTTTGACTTCAAAAGGAGCGTTTTAAAAAATTCTAAACTTCAAGATTTCGTCATAAAAATTTCTAGCATTCTAACTACCGAATAAATTTAAGTGTCACTAGCTACTACATTTTTTATGATAAACTGCATTAGGTGAAAAAAAAATCACTCCATTAATCCCATGTATATTCTTAGTAGATTTTTTTTCACTGAAATAACAGTTTCTTGCTATACGTAAATGAGGTTTATTACAGAAAAAATAATTACATTATACCCGTGTTGTCACTGCAATTGCTAAATGAGGTTCCTACTAGATTATAATTATTTTATTCTTGTAAATTTCTCTTGTTTGTTGATTTTGGCTTTAAATGAAGTACCCTTATATTGTGTATTTTTAAAAATGTTATAAAATTAAAAGTTTGAATTTTTTCAATAAACACGAAAAAATTAAGACTTAAAGTTTTAATATTTAGAAATTTCAACCTAATCATTTAGCACAGTAACAGTACTTTAAAATCTATTAGACACTTAGTTTTAAAATACACACACATGCATATATATATATATATATATATATATATATATATATATATATATATATATATATATATATATATATATATATATATATATATATATATATATATATATATATATATATATATATATATATATATATATATATATATATATATATATATATATATATATATATATATATATATATATATATATATATATACATATATATATATATATATATATATATATATATATATATATATATATATATATATATATATATATATATATATATATATATATATATATATATATATATATATATATATATATATATATATATATATATATATATATATATATATATATATATAAGCAAAATCATAAGTATGAAGAACATTTTTACAATCTATCCGAATGTAATTGTATAGAATAATTTTTTATTCCATTTATAAAGTTTTATCTTGAAAAATATTATTTAGTTTTGTTATATGGCGCAATGTAGTTTAAGTATACACAAAATATATAACTCAGGTGAAAAAAGAAAAATACACTTGCTTTCAGGGTAGATATTCTGATACATTAGATATAGAGCTAAATAATTATCATAGTAGCAATATACTATATTTTAGTATCATAATATAAGAGTAACAGTAACAGTATAAGTACAGTAGATCATATTATCAGTAACGATAATCATAAATAACTAAAATCTCTTTTTATCAGATTTTGAGTATGTGATGGTTTAGGTAAAAACTCACTTGATTTATCAGATGAATTTATTTTTCTTTAAGACAAAATTTTTTTTAAATAAACCCTACAATCCTATGCATTTATGTAATAGATATTTTCTAATTGAATAAGTATTTACTTAGATACATAAATGATCTTTTAGTAAAACATAAGTTTAAGTTAGATTTTGTCAGAAACGAGAGTTAGAAATTACGGAAATACCTTTTACTAAATAGTTTTGGGTTGCGTAAGGAAATACAAATGACTCATATTATATTGTGCAAGTAAAGATGCTTACTTTAAAGCATATGCATATTCAAGTTTTTATTTAGTGTTTTGTGTCAATGAAAAGAGTTGTTTTAAAGTAAAAAATTGACTTTCTAGGAGGTTTTTGTGCAAGACAATTTTACCATACAGAATTAGACCTCTGAGGAATACCTCTTTTAGGTGTGTACGGGTTTTACGTATTGGAGGTTCACGAATAATCTTTTGTATGTCCTAAGTGGCAGTCACAACCTTACCGCTATTGGTCTTGCACCCTAACTGCTTGAACTAAATCGGATCATGACGAGCCTCTTGTAGATGAGCAGCAGCTATGCATTCATAAAACCACAGATATACCACAAAAGAAATCATTAAGACATAATGTGAAAAGTGGAAAACGAAGTATGATCAAGTGCTAATTTTTCCTTTTGTATTTTTGTAAAGTTTTTCAATTTGCGAATGGCAACAGAAAAGAAAGAACGATTTTGTTTTGTTTTTGATTCCGGTTTTTAGTTGTTCTTTGGAATCGATGTATGATGTTCATGTTTCTTTATGTCTTTAGTTAGTGTTTCGTCAGAACGTGTAAAATAAATGTTTTGTTCGTACCGGAAGGCTTCTTCTTTAAATTGTGTCTGAAGAATATATTTTTCCAGTGCGTCCCACAGAATCTGAAAGTGAAAGGTAACAGCCTTTTGATATTATTTTTGGATGATGCTCTTTCCCTTAAGTTCGAAATTTAATATATAGATTATATTCTAATCAATTATATAATACCAGTTTTCCCAATTTTATGACATTTTATTTATTTTCTAATATTAACTTTTTTCAAATGAATGTGGCAATACAGGCATATATACCTTTATTCCAACACATGTCTGCGAAGTTGTTATCCATTTAGCACCATCAGCGGAGAACGTGTAACTTAAGGAATGCTACGGACGTGAGTAACATTACTCCAGCTGGGTCCTCGTAATTTAGAATTAGGGACCAAGCAGAAGACCCTCATTCTTGGCTTACCACCCCAGAGGTATCGTGTGAGAACTTGGAGAACATTGTGACCACGAACATATTTTATGTGCCCCAGTCACCTTTAACAACCACAAAGTGATTCTTAAAGCGTGATTATTATGAGATAAACAATAATTTGTTTCTCTCCTAATTATTAGGAAATTAAACATTATCACATCCTAAAATTTCCAGAAATATTAGTGAAATTCTAGATAATTTCATATGTTTAACAGAACTCTATATTTTGAGTTGAATTACTGAGCATACATATTTGACATAAAAGGCTTTGTTTAGATAGTTAGAAATTGAAATGTGTTTTTTATACTATTGTTTACGTCCCATAACATTCTACTTAACCCTTCTTTAATACTTTTGACGACAATTCAAATGTTGGCATTACTTTAATATTATCAGATTCTAACCGTCATGAAATCTACATTATTCTTTGTATCACTAACAATTGTTATCACGAAATTAAATATCACTACATCCTGAAATTTCCTAAAATATCAGTGAATTTCTACGTAATTCGATATTTTCGATGTACCATAATTAATCTGCAGTCATGCCATTCATAATGCGTGGATCCAAAATACAGAGAAGAATAATTATATTTTATCTGATATTCTGAATATCATTACCAGTAAAGGAATAAAACCAGAGTAGAAAAAATAGCGTATCTTTAGGAATGCTAAATGATGTCTGCCATAATATTTTACCAAGCGTCGGCAGATACTAACAGATAAAAAGGAATAATTTAATTAATTTCGATACCTTTACACAAATAATAGTAATAACATAAAATTAACTATAAACTGAAATATTAGTTTACAGAAGTCATACATTATAAAATGCAAATTATATAAAATGGTTAATAGTGGTATTTCTACTAGCGAAAATAATTTACGATGCACTTTTTATATATGTAAGCTAATTAAGTAAAAGCATAATTTTTATATAATTGTTCCCCTGTGTTAGTATTTATTATTACTAAATTTGATAAAAAATTTAATGTGTTAATCGAACGATGGCCGAATGGTTAGGGCACTGACCTTCGGAACCGGAGTTTGTGGGTTCGAGTCCCACTGAGGCATGGATGTTCGTAGCCGTTCGGAATCGGCTTTAAACAGTAGGTCCCGGTCTCATTAGCCCTCGTGTAGCAAAAAGTAGACCGTAGTGCTCCCTATCAACCTAATGTGTTAATCAATTTTTTTCATATTATCAAATTCTAACTTTCATTACATTCACATATTTGTTAGTATCAATAACAGTTCTCTATCGCGAAATTAATACACAACTCATTCTAAAATTTAATAAAATTTCCTGAAATAGCATTGAATCCCTTTTTTCTCATGATCCAAATTCAATGCAAGTTAATTTGGCTGCTTTAATAGCATTTATGTTGCGAGAATGCAAGAAATTCAGGAGGACAATATATTTTTGTTTGATCTTATAGATATTATTTTGAAATAAATGAATGAAGCTAATTCGAAAAAAAAAGTCTAACTTAATGTATCCCAAATAATGAGTGCTATAATACTTCTCCAAACACTGGGATGCTCTACGTATGAATAATTTAATTATGGTTTTTAATTTAATTACTATGAGAATAGAAAAATAAGATAAAAAAGAAGGGACCTTACTTTGAAGTTTTAAATGCTATATGCTTTAAATTTGCTCGAAACATTATGGGATTTAAAGGAATCCGGAAAAGTAATGTATTTCGAGTTGGTGTTATAAATATCTTTGTGATTTAAAAAAGCACAAATTAAGAGTGAAACATCGTCTTTGTGATTACACAATATATAGATCACAAAAGAGAACCATAATAGCAATTTTATTTTGCATTATAATTTTTATACTAAATATATTTCAGAAAAAATGAAATTTCGAACCTTTTTGTGTGTCGAATATGCTAAATGTTTATTTTAAAATTTGGAAAAAAAAACTATTAATGTGCTGTTAATTGTTTTCATATTATTAGTTTTTAATTAAGTCCGCATTATTTTTAGTATTAAATATATATACCTATCACGAAATCAAATACCATCTCAGAAAAGTTTCGACCCCCGACAAATTTTTTCAACATGTGTGGTGGGCGACGCTCCCTCTTACTTATAGGAGATAGATTCTTGACATCTGCACCCAGTGTTTCTCGGAGATGTGGGATACGGGGTTACTGAGTCCATAAAATATTCAAATCTGATATTATTGAAGATGGTTGAGCATCAGAAGAGTTTGTTGCATGTGGTTTTGACGAAACTCAAAGATAAGGGGCGAAAAGAGGCGGTTGGGAAAAAAAGGAATGTTTGGCTGAATCTCAATATGAGAGGCGGCAAATTCTTTTTTTTTCCGCTGTAAAAACTGAAAAGAAGAGATGAGAAGACCTTTAGAGAGATTTAAAGAATAGACGTCCCTCCCGGTATCTACGAGAGAATATAAGAAAGTTCTAAGAACGTTTCAGAAAGAGTTGTTTTCTTTTCCACCGTCTGAAATGCAACAGAACGTTTATTATTCTTTTTCTTTAGACTGCTTGACCATGTACTTTATATTTTATGATCCGTCTCTGAGGTTCACTGGAAAATTACAACACTTTCATCAATTTGGTATATTTTTATAAGCAGTCATTATTCTACTTTCAAAAGCTGGAGTCAGCATTGATTGTTTTGCGTATCCACAAAACTTGAACAGAACCCATCCTACCTACTGCAGTTAAGTAAGCGGGGAGCTTAAGTTATTCACTAACAATCAATCTTATTCTAATAATTTCTCAGAACAAGATAGAATCAAACATAAAACGATACCTTGTAATTAATTTAACATACCTTCATTGACACTATTAAAGTTATGAGATGACTAGACATCCGTAGGGACAATTTATTTTTGTATAATTTTGTGAATATTAGCTCCAATAAAATGAATAGAACTCGTAGAAAAATTTTTGATCTTTTATGTTGTGCTTCCTAATTTTTCATCAAATATCTATATGATCTAAGAGAAACAGGATAATAATTTAATTATGGTTAATAACCTCATTGCCTTTAAGATATAAAAATCAAGGCAGGTAATCAAGGCGGGAATTCCCTAAAGGAACTTAAATGTCGTGGATTGTGAATTCTGCGTCAAACATTCCGAACGAGAATGATTTTAGATTGCTGTTATAAATGTCATGTCATTGAAAGAACACATGTTGGGGGATAATAATTCCTTTAGACATTGTAGACGCTGTAGGTTATATGGTTACATAAATATTCCGATGTTATATATTCTTTAATAAATTTTATATTCTCTGTATTATGTTCAGAGATAATTCGAATATCTTTAAAGATAATATGAATTTACCGTAAGACAGTTTCGACAGACAAAATGAATTTACTATGTTTAAATATAAATTATTCCATTGCGTATTTAAAGCAGTATCATGAGTCAGGAATAACATTTAAATTAATGGGATTTTTAAAACAAATGTAGATATTATTCAATATGGAGGATATTTCTATTCGGTGAAGTTGCTACTGTTAGAGGAAGAAAATGAAATAAATCTTCTTGGTTGGTTTGGAGCACCTTTTTCGTTATACGAGGGCTAAGGAGACAGGACTATACTGGATACAGCCGATTCCTATAGACAACAAAAATCTAGGTCAACACTGGGATTTGAAACACTGCACTTAGGTACCGAAGAATAGTGATCTAAAAAGTTGTTTGAGATGGAAGTATATACAGCGAGCCTTAATTTTCCGCTAAATATTGGGGTATTTAAAGGGGTACTAAAATTTTAGATTAATTTTATAATTATCATTGTTTGCAAACAAATCTAAATTAAAACAAAACAGTTCATTTTGGGATGTATTGACTAAATAACCGTATTTTAAAATCACAATAAAATAATAGTTCTGTTTTGTTAAGAATTATTTTTATCCTAAATGATCTCTAAGTTTTTATATTTTAAAAACAAAATTATATATATATATATATATATATATATATATATATATATATATATATATATATATATATATATATATATATATATATATATATATATATATATATATATACATATATACATATATACATATATATATATATATATATATATATATATATATATATATATATATATATATATATATATATATATATATATATATATATATATATATATATTATATATTTATATTTATATATATATATATATATATATATATATCTGGAGAAAAAGATATAATTTTGAATTATATAAGATATTTAGCAGTGATGATGTTATCAAATCTATAAAGCTGAATAGAATGAGATAGGCAGGACACGTAATGAGAATAAGCCCAGAACGAACAACTTTGAGGGGTTTTAATGCACTCCCTTCCAATAAAAGACTAAAAGGAAGGCCTAAGAAACGGTGGAAAGACTGTGTGGATGAAGATTTTGCCATCTTAAAGGTAAAGAACTGGAGATCAATTGCTGGGAGAAGGGCAGATTGGGAAAAGCTTCTAAGGAAGGCCCAGGCCCACAAAGGGCTGTCGTGCCAATGCTGCTGATGATATATATATATATATATATATATATATATATATATATATATATATATATATATATATATATATATATATATATATATATATATATATATATATATGTATGTATGTATGTATACATTAAGCAAACTAAAAAACACTTATCTGCAAAAATGTTTTTGAAATTCGTCCATTAGAAACTACTTTTTAAACCAAATAGAAGATAATTGTGTTCTATAATTCGGTAATCTGAATCATATCAGTACGAGCTATATATTTTATTTTTAAAGATGATGAAAAGTATTACTGACTTTTTCAGTTTTTCAACTGCTTTTATTTTTTTTGTTAATCTTAAAATGTGATATACCCTTGACATTTTCTTTTAATGAATAGAACAGATATTTTACTCCATTTTGTTATAAAAATTTGGTTTCTAATATACACATATCAAAAGTTATGTCTCGGGTAATTTAATTTAATTTTTAGACATGGGACATATTTCTTGTGGTATTTTAAAAATTATACTATTTGAAATGACAATATTAAACATTTTTTTTTTAAAAATAGAGCGTAATTAAAGAGCTTGTAAAATTTATTGAAGGTGCAGAAGTGTTTGTTTATAATGAATAAAACAAAGGTTTTTATAATGAAAATTTTCCATCTTGTCAGGTTATAAGGTCATATTTTCAGGTTGAGGTCTTATCATTCCTTGTATTTGATATATAACAGAATAGCTGATACATTATAATGCTAATAAGATGCTACTAAAGAAAGACATGATTTTAAAATGTGCGAAAATATTAACAGTCAATTAAAAATAAATAAAGTGTATACCAAAGAGGCTTATGATATCATATGTTTTAAAAACAATTATTTTCTGCAATAAATATGTATACAGTAAAGTATACAGTAATACAGTGTAATAGGAAATATATATATGTATTAGAACATATTAGAACATATGTATTAGAAAAAAAGTTTTCTTTAAAATGTGGAACTACAATTTGTTCCAATATTATTCCTTAAAAAATGCTCTAACTGCATATTATACTAAATAAATGTTTTTTTTCATTTTATCATAAGAATTTATATAGAAACAAAACTCAGTATTAATATGCACTTATGCTAAAAATTATTTACAGAACACAATTATTTTAAGTTCAGTATTAGCAAATGTTTCCGCCATTTCACTGTATTAAATCCTCTGTAGCTCTAAAAAAACATTGTGATATTAAAGAGCATACTCAGTGTTTTGACAATCACTTTATCAAGCTTCAAGTAACACATATAAGCAATGTTCCTGAAATATGTTCAAACTATTATTTCAAGGCAAAAATAACAAGCAGTATTTCAATGAATAATATAATTATGTTATTTGAAAAATGCCTTTTGATAATGCTAAACTTGCCTTTTTTAAAATAAAAAATCATTTCATTTGTTAGGTCGGATTTAATCAGTTCAGAGGTTCGCTGCCCCCTTAAATAAGCCAATAAAGCATTTTTGTGGCCAAAATTGGCTATATAGAATCGTAGTTGGGTACCTTAATTTTATTAGGTTCTATCTTTCATTAACAATTAATGTTTCACAAACATTTACATGCAGCGAAATTAATTACTATGTCATCTTAAAATTTCCTGAAATAACAGAGAAAGAGTACATAAAACGATAGTTTGCATTCAACTTCATTTACCTGCATTAGTACCATTACTCTTAACTGAATTTCGGAGAAATAATTTAATTTTGTATGAAGCGGCGAACATCCTTTCTAATAAATGAACTAAACTCGAGGGAAAAGAATAACGTGCCTTTAAGGATCGCAATGGATATGTGACAAAATTTTTCGCCAAATATTGGTAGATTCTGAGAGATACGGTGGCGCAGCTAAATTTTGGTTCTTTATTGCTTTTAGCGAAATCAAAATATTAAGAAAGAAACAGGGTTCCGTTAAAGGCAATAAACTGTGTAGGCTATATACTTTTGATAATAAATGTTGGTATTTAAAGATACTTAGGGTGTTATCACAATGAGGGTCAATATTTCATATATCAAATCAAATATGTCCATATGATAATGATACCGTAATCATATCAAGAAAATAAAACTTACCTTAAACAAATGTTTTTAAAAAATGGTATGTAGAGAGAGTAACATTAGATTATAAATTAAGGGATGACTTAAACAGGCTAATTTTCTTGTTTCCCGTGACTAACTGCAAGCCCATTTTATGTCACCTTGCAAACGCGATCAACCGTCAAGATAATATAAGGCCACATATAGTTGGTAACATACTTGATCTTTGACTGAAGAATAAAGTAGTTATGTCATCCCTTTTTATAGCTCTGATCTCATACATGACTATTTCTTCCAACTTAAACACTAAAAGACAACCTTTTCGGAAACAAAGCACAGAAAAAATCTGGGAAAGTGATTTTGAAACAATACTTAAAAGAGGAATATTCATGGCAGTTTAAAGAATAAAAATGTTACATTAAATACTATTGATATTATACAGTCATCTCAATTTATACAATGTATTGCAACGAATTCGAATGATATAGCTACATCCGATTTATCATATAATGTAAAAATAGTTATAGCTATGATTCTAATAAAAATACAGACAAAATATAAACTGTTTTGGATAGACGAAAGTATAACTTTTAAAGAAGCAAAATAATGTAAATCACAATATTTAAATTGTTAAAATTTTAACAATAGGTACATATATATTAGAAATTAATTTTTCATTAAAATACAATACTACAATTTTCACCAATATTATTCCTTAAAAAAGATACAACTGTATATTATACTGACCAAATGCTTTTATTTTTTCATTTTAACCTTAGAATTTATATAGAAACAAAACTCGGTATTAATATGTTTGTCTAATACTTTTTATAGAACATAATTATTTCAAATTAAGTACTAGTAACTGTTTTCACCATTTCATGATATTAAATCCTCTGTAACTCGAAAAAATACATTTTTATTTTAATGATCATACTCAGTTTTTTGACAATCACGTTATCAATCTTCAAGGAATACATATAAGCAATGATCTTGAAATATTTTGAAGCTATTATTTCAAGGCAAAAATTGTCTAACTGAAAAAAATTTTTAATTTTAAAATAAACGTTTATGAAACGCAGATTTCAATGAATAATATAATTATGTTATTTTAAAAATGTCTTTGGATAAGGAAATCTATATTTAACTTGCCTTTTTTAAAATAAAAAATCATTTCATTTGTTAGGTCGGATTCTATCATTTTAGAGGTTCGCTGCCCCCTTAAAAATGCTAATAAAGTATTTTTGTGGTCAAAATTGGTTTTATAGAATCATAGTCAGGTACCTTAATCTTATCAGATTATGTCTTTCAATAACAATGTATGTTTCACAAACATTTACATGCAGCGAAATTAATTACTATGTCATCTTAAAATTTCCTGAAATAACAGCGAAAGAGTACATAAAACGATAGTTTGCATTCAGCTTCATTTACCTGCATTAGTACCATTACTGTTAACTGAATTTCGGAGAAATAATTTAATTTTGTATGAAGCGGCGAACATCCTTTCTAATAAATGAACTAAACTCGAGGGAAAAGAATAACGTGCCTTCAAGGATCGCGATGGATATGTGAAAAAATTTTTCGCCAAATATTGGTAGATTCTGGGAGATACGGTGGCGCAGCTAAATTTTGGTCCTTTATTGCGTTTAGCGAAATCAAAATATAAAGAAAGAAACAGGATTCCTTTAAAGGCAATAAACAGTGTAGGCTATAACTTTTTGATAATAAATGTTGGTATTTAAAGATACTTAGGGTGTTATCACAATGAGGGTCAATATTTCATATATCAAATCAAATATGTCCATATGATAATGATACCGTAATCATATCAAGAAAATAAAACTTACCTTAAACAAATGTTTTTAAAAAATGGTATGTAGAGAGAGTAACATTAGATTATAAATTAAGGGATGACTCAAACAGGCTAATTTTCTTGTTTCCCGTGACTAACTGCAAGCCCATTTTATGTCACCTTGCAAACGCGATCAACCGTCAAGATAATATAAGGCCACATATAGTTGGTAACATACTTGATCTTTGACTGAAGAATAAAGTAGTTATGTCATCCCTTTATATAGCTCTGATCTCACACATGACTATTTCTTCCAACTTAAACACTAAAAGACAACCTTTTCGGAAACAAAGCACAGAAAAAATCTGGGAAAGTGATTTTGAAACAATACTTAAAAGAGGAATATTCATGGCAGTTTAAAGAATAAAAATGTTACATTAAATACTATTGATATTATACAGTCATCTCAATTTATACAATGTATTGCAACGAATTCGAATGATATAGCTACATCCGATTTATCATATAATGTAAAAATAGTTATAGCTATGATTCTAATAAAAATACAGACAAAATATAAACTGTTTTGGATAGACGAAAGTATAACTTTTAAAGAAGCAAAATAATGTAAATCACAATATTTAAATTGTTAAAATTTTAACAATAGGTACATATATATTAGAAATTAATTTTTCATTAAAATACAATACTACAATTTTCACCAATATTATTCCTTAAAAAAGATACAACTGTATATTATACTGACCAAATGCTTTTATTTTTTCATTTTAACCTTAGAATTTATATAGAAACAAAACTCGGTATTAATATGTTTGTCTAATACTTTTTATAGAACATAATTATTTCAAATTAAGTACTAGTAACTGTTTTCACCATTTCATGATATTAAATCCTCTGTAACTCGAAAAAATACATTTTTATTTTAATGATCATACTCAGTTTTTTGACAATCACGTTATCACTCTTCAAGGAATACATATAAGAAATGCTCCTGATATATTTTGAAACTATTAATGCAAGGAAAAAATAGTCTAACTGAAAAATATTATTTAATTTTAAAATAAAGGCTTATGACCAGCAGATTTCAATGAATAATATAATTATGTTATTTTAAAAATGTCTTTGGATAAGGAAATCTATATTTAACTTGCCTTTTTTAAAATAAAAAATCATTTCATTTGTTAGGTCGGATTCAATCATTTTAGAGGTTCGCTGCCCCCTTAAAAATGCTAATAAAGTATTTTTGTGGTCAAAATTGGCTTTATAGAATCATAATCGGGTACCTTAATCTTATCAAATTATGTCTTTCATTAACAATGTATGTTTCACAAACATTTACATGCAGCGAAATTAATTACTATGTCATCTTAAAATTTCCTGAAATAACAGCGAAAGAGTACATAAAACGATAGTTTGCATTCAACTTCATTTACCTGCATTAGTACCATTACTGTTAACTGAATTTCGGAGAAATAATTTAATTTTGTATGAAGTGGCGAACATCCTTTCTAATAAATGAACTAAACTCGAGGGAAAAGAATAACGTGCCTTCAAGGATCGCGATGGATATGTGAAAAAATTTTTCGCCAAATATTGGTAGATTCTGGGAGATACGGTGGCGCAGCTAAATTTTGGTCCTTTATTGCGTTTAGCGAAATCAAAATATAAAGAAAGAAACAGGATTCCTTTAAAGGCAATAAACAGTGTAGGCTATATACGGTTTGGTATTAAATATTGGTATTTAAACGTACGTAGACTGTTCACACAAAAATGGTCAATATTTCATGCATCAAATCAAATATGTCCATATGATAATGATACCGTAATCATATCAAGAAAATAAAACTTACCTTAAACAAATGTTTTTAAAAAATGGTATGTAGAGAGAGTAACATTAGATTATAAATTAAGGGATGACTTAAACAGGCTAATTTTCTTGTTTCCCGTGACTAACTGCAAGCCATTTTATGTCACCTTGCAAACGCGATCAACCGTCAAGATAATATAAGGCCACATATAGTTGGTAACATACTTGATCTTTGACTGAAGAATAAAGTAGTTATGTCATCCCTTTTTATAGCTCTGATCTCATACATGACTATTTCTTCCAACTTAAACACTAAAAAGACAACCTTTTCGGAAACAAAGCACAGAAAAAATCTGGGAAAGTGATTTTGAAACAATACTTAAAAGAGGAATATTCATGGCAGTTTAAAGAATAAAAATGTTACATTAAATACTATTGATATTATACAGTCATCTCAATTTATACAATGTATTGCAACGAATTCGAATGATATAGCTACATCCGATTTATCATATAATGTAAAAATAGTTATAGCTATGATTCTAATAAAAATACAGACAAAATATAAACTGTTTTGGATAGACGAAAGTATAACTTTTAAAGAAGCAAAATAATGTAAATCACAATATTTAAATTGTTAAAATTTTAACAATAGGTACATATATATTAGAAATTAATTTTTCATTAAAATACAATACTACAATTTTCACCAATTTATTCCTTAAAAAAGATACAACTGTATATTATACTGACCAAATGCTTTTATTTTTTCATTTTAACCTTAGAATTTATATAGAAACAAAACTCGGTATTAATATGTTTGTCTAATACTTTTTATAGAACATAATTATTTCAAATTAAGTACTAGTAACTGTTTTCACCATTTCATGATATTAAATCCTCTGTAACTCGAAAAAAATACATTTTTATTTTAATGATCATACTCAGTTTTTTGACAATCACGTTATCAATCTTCAAGGAATACATATAAGCAATGATCTTGAAATATTTTGAAGCTATTATTTCAAGGCAAAAATTGTCTAACTGAAAAATATTATTTAATTTTAAAATAAAGGCTTATGACCAGCAGATTTCAATGAATAATATAATTATGTTATTTTAAAAATGTCTTTGGATAAGAAAATCTATATTTAACTTGCCTTTTTTAAAATAAAAAATCATTTCATTTGTTAGGTCGGATTCAATCATTTTAGAGGTTCGCTGCCCCCTTAAAAATGCTAATAAAGTATTTTTGTGGTCAAAATTGGCTTTATAGAATCATAATCGGGTACCTTAATCTTATCAAATTATGTCTTTCATTAACAATGTATGTTTCACAAACATTTACATGCAGCGAAATTAATTACTATGTCATCTTAAAATTTCCTGAAATAACAGAGAATGAGTACATAAAACGATAGTTTGCATTCAGCTTCATTTACCTGCATTAGTACCATTACAGTTAACTGAATTTCGGAGAAATAGATTAATTTTGTATGAAGCGGCGAACATCCTTTCTAATAAATGAACTAAACTCGCGGGGAAAGAATAACGTGCCTTCAAGGATCGCAATGGATATGTGACAAAATTTTTCGCCAAATATTGGTAGATTCTGAGAGATACGGTGGCGCAGCTAAATTTTGGTTCTTTATTGCGTTTAGCGAAATCAAAATATAAGGAAAGAAACAGGATTCCTTTAAAGGCAATAAACAGTGTAGGCTATATACTTTTGATAATAAATGTTGGTATTTAAAGATACGTAGGGTGTTATCACAATGAGGGTCAATATTTCATATATCAAATCAAATATGTCCATATGATAATGATACCGTAATCATATCAAGAAAATAAAACTTACCTTAAACAAATGTTTTTAAAAAATGGTATGTAGAGAGAGTAACATTAGATTATAAATTAAGGGATGACTTAAACAGGCTAATTTTCTTGTTTCCCGTGACTAACTGCAAGCCCATTTTATGTCACCTTGCAAACGCGATCAACCGTCAAGATAATATAAGGCCACATATAGTTGGTAACATACTTGATCTTTGACTGAAGAATAAAGTAGTTATGTCATCCCTTTTTATAGCTCTGATCTCACACATAACTATTTCTTCCAACTTAAACACTAAAAGACAACCTTTTCGGAAACAAAGTACAGAAAAAATCTGGGAAAGTGATTTTGAAACAATACTTAAAAGAGGAAAATTCATGGCAGTTTTAAAGAATAAAAATGTTACATTAAATACTATTGATATTATACAGTCATCTCAATTTATACAATGTATTGCAACGAATTCGAATGATATAGCTACATCCGATTTATCATATAATGTAAAAATAGTTTATAGCTATGATTCTAATAAAAATACAGACAAAATATAAACTGTTTTGGATAGACGAAAGTATAACTTTTAAAGAAGCAAAATAATGTAAATCACAATATTTAAATTGTTAAAATTTTAACAATAGGTACATATATATTAGAAATTAATTTTTCATTAAAATACAATACTACAATTTTCACCAATATTATTCCTTAAAAAAAGATACAACTGTATATTATACTGACCAAATGCTTTTAATTTTTCATTTTAACCTTAGAATTTATATAGAAACAAAAACTCGGTATTAATATGTTTGTCTAATACTATTTATAGAACACAATTATTTCAAGTTAAGTATTAGCAACTGTTTTCACCCTTTCACGGTATTAAGTCCTCTGTAACTGGAACAAATGCATTGTGATTTTAAGGAGCATACTCAGTTTTTTGACAATCACGTTATCACTCTTCAAGGAATACATATAAGCAATGCTCCTGAAATATTTTGAAAAAATTATTGCAAGGCAAAAATTGTCTAAATAAAAATATTTTTTAATTTTAAAATAAACGTTTATGAAACGCAGATTTCAATGAATAATATAATTATGTTATTTTAAAAATGTCTTTGGATAAGGAAATCTATATTTAACTTGCCTTTTTTTAAAATAAAAAATCATTTCATTTGTTAGGTCGGATTCAATCATTTTAGAGGTTCGCTGCCCCCTTAAAAATGCTAATAAAGTATTTTTGTGGTCAAAATTGGCTTTATAGAATCATAATCGGGTACCTTAATCTTATCAAATTATGTCTTTCATTAACAATGTATGTTTCACAAAACATTTACATGCAGCGAAATTAATTACTATGTCATCTTAAAATTTCCTGAAATAACAGCGAAAGAGTACATAAAACGATAGTTTGCATTCAGCTTCATTTACCTGCATTAGTACCATTACTGTTAACTGAATTTCGGAGAAATAATTTAATTTTGTATGAAGCGGCGAACATCCTTTCTAATAAATGAACTAAACTCGAGGGAAAAGAATAACGTGCCTTCAAGGATCGCGATGGATATGTGAAAAAATTTTTCGCCAAATATTGGTAGATTCTGGGAGATACGGTGGCGCAGCTAAATTTTGGTCCTTTATTGCGTTTAGCGAAATCAAAATATAAAGAAAGAAACAGGATTCCGTTAAAAGCAATAAACTGTGTAGGCTATATACTTTTGATAATAAATGTTGGTATTTAAAGATACGTAGGGTGTTATCACAATGAGGGTCAATATTTCATATATCAAATCAAATATGTCCATATGATAATGATACCGTAATCATATCAAGAAAATAAAACTTACCTTAAACAAATGTTTTTAAAAAATGGTATGTAGAGAGAGTAACATTAGATTATAAATTAAGGGATGACTTAAACAGGCTAATTTTCTTGTTTCCCGTGACTAACTGCAAGCCCATTTTATGTCACCTTGCAAACGCGATCAACCGTCAAGATAATATAAGGCCACATATAGTTGGTAACATACTTGATCTTTGACTGAAGAATAAAGTAGTTATGTCATCCCTTTTTATAGCTCTGATCTCATACATGACTATTTCTTCCAACTTAAACACTAAAAGACAACCTTTTCGGAAACAAAGCACAGAAAAAATCTGGGAAAGTGATTTTGAAACAATACTTAAAAGAGGAATATTCATGGCAGTTTAAAGAATAAAAATGTTACATTAAATACTATTGATATTATACAGTCATCTCAATTTATACAATGTATTGCAACGAATTCGAATGATATAGCTACATCCGATTTATCATATAATGTAAAAATAGTTATAGCTATGATTCTAATAAAAATACAGACAAAATATAAACTGTTTTGGATAGACGAAAGTATAACTTTTAAAGAAGCAAAATAATGTAAATCACAATATTTAAATTGTTAAATTTTTATCAATAGGCACATATTAGAAAATAATTTTTCATTAAAATGCGATACTACAATTTTCTCCAATATTATTACTTAAAAAAGCTCCAACTGTATATTATACTGACCAAATGCTTTAATTTTTTCATTTTATCATTAGAATTTATATAGAAACAGAACACGGTATTAATATGCACTTACGTTAAATACTATTTATAGAACACAATTATTTCAAGTTAAGTATTAGCAACTGTTTTCACCCTTTCACGGTATTAAGTCCTCTGTAACTGGAACAAATGCATTGTGATTTTAAGGAGCATACTCAGTTTTTTGACAATCACGTTATCACTCTTCAAGGAATACATATAATCAGTGCTCCTGAAATATTCTGAAAAAATTATTGCAAGGCAAATATTGTCTAAATAAAAATATTTTTTAATTTTAAAATAAAAGTTTATGAGAAGCAGATTTCAATGAATAATATAATTATGTTATTTTAAAAATGTCTTTGGATAAGGAAATCTATATTTAACTTGCCTTTTTTAAAATAAAAAATCATTTCATTTGTTAGGTCGGATTCTATCATTTCAGATGTTTGTTTCCCCCTTAAATAAGCTAATAAAGTATTTTTGTGGTCAAAATTGGTTTTATAGAATCATAGTCAGGTACCTTAATCTTATCAGATTATGTCTTTCAATAACAATGTATGTTTCACAAACATTTACATGCAGCGAAATTAATTACTATGTCATCTTAAAATTTCCTGAAATAACAGCGAAAGAGTACATAAAACGATAGTTTGCATTCAGCTTCATTTACCTGCATTAGTACCATTACTGTTAACTGAATTTCGGAGAAATAATTTAATTTTGTATGAAGCGGCGAACATCCTTTCTAATAAATGAACTAAACTCGAGGGAAAAGAATAACGTGCCTTTAAGGATCGCAATGGATATGTGACAAAATTTTTCGCCAAATATTGGTAGATTCTGAGAGATACGGTGGCACAGCTAAATTTTGGTTCTTTATTGCGTTTAGCGAAATCAAAATATAAGAAAAGAAATACGGTTCCGTTAAAGGCAATAAACAGTGTAGGCCATATACTTTTTGGTATTAAATATTGGTATTTAAAGATACATAGGCTGTTATCACAATGAGGTTCAATATTTCATACATCAAGTCAAATATGTCAATGTTATTGATACCGTGATCGTATCAACGAAATAAAACATATCGGGAACAAATGTTTTAAAGAAATGGTATGTGGAGAAAGTAATATTGGATTGCAAATTAAGAGATGACGTAAACAAGCTAATTTGCTGGTTTTACGTGACTAACTGCAAGTTTATTTTATGTCACCTTGCAAATGCGGTTAATAGTCAGGATAATGTAAAACCTCCTATAGATAGCAACATACTTGATCTTTGACTGAAAAATAATGTAGATATGCCACCCTTATCTTATAGTCCAGATATCGCACATGACTATTTCCCCCAGCTTAAACACTAAAAGGCAAACTTTTCTGATGGTTTTTTTTTTGGTTTGGAGCGCTACGGTCTACTGTTTTGCACACGAGAGCTAATGGACACTGGACACTGGAAAGAAGGGTTTTGGGGCACCTGGGGACGAAGTCCCCTTATCCCCAATATGAGCTTTGGTATGTGGAACAATTTATATTCATTATTGGCTGATGAAATTAAGATAATACTTATACATATTACAACAACAACACAAAATAAAGGAAAGGAAAGAGAGAAGGAGAAAAAAGAAAAACAGCAAAAACAACAGAAGAGTATTATAGGTTTACAAATTATAACGAGGGAGATGTATCTTCATAGCCCATAATTATATAAATATTAATATTATAATATTTTTTTTCCCACTCAGTTAAACTCTTTTACAAGAAAACACAATGACAATAGTATACAATTAGAACATCAGTATGGAATACACATGATGCTGAGAGAAAGTCAGCATTATTATAAGCAGTAGGTAAGAGTACTGAGGGTTTATATATATATATATATATATATATATATATATATATATATATATATATATATATATATATATATATATAATTATAATTATTATTAAAGGGCAGAAGATATTTACAAAGGTATTGAACCAGGAACAAGACCCGTTGAAAGGACCGTAGTCGCCCTAGGACGTCTAGGTTTTTCAAGCGGATCGTAGTCCGGAATATTAACAATTTCTTCGTTATTGATAGAATACATTTTATTATAAAAATTTATTGATATTTTTTTAATAAATTCCCTTATAGTCTCAATGCCCAGGTCCCTATGAATAATGTCGTTCCGCAAGTATCTATGGGCTTTAACAATAGCTCTTAAAGTTTTATTTTGAATTACTTGTAATCTCTGGATCTGTGAGTTGGATGCTGAGCCCCAGACCGGTGCTACATACAGGAGAATGGGCCTTAAAACCGTCTTATAAAGTAGGACTTTATTTCCCATTCCCATTCGATCATGGTACAGGAGGTGAGCTAAGGCATTTTTAGCTTTATAAAATTTAGCAATATTATAACTAATATTATTTTTCCAAGTTAACCTACTATCAATAAGTAAACCTAGGTATTTAATTTCCCTCTCAAAGTAAACCGACTGTCCACATACCGTGACCGGAGGAGGAGGGATGCGTTTATAGCTAAAGAAAATAGCTTTGGTTTTGGTAGGATTAATTTTAATCCGCCATCTCTCGAACCAACGGTCAAGGATGTTGATGTGCCTTTGTAAGTATAGGTGCATGTATCTAGTGTTATTATTTTTAGCAAGGATTGCCGTGTCGTCCGCAAACATAGCCAGTGTTGTGTTGTGATGATGTGGTATGTCATTAATGTATAAGTTGAATAAAATAGGACCAAGCTTGGATCCTTGTGGGACCCCAGCATTAATAGGCCTGTGTGTGGAAGAGTATTGTGTGTGGCGGACAGTGAAGGATCTATCGAGAAGGTAAGAGTGAATCAAGTGGATCATGGCAGCTGGTAATTTGTATTTTATGAGTTTGTATATGAGGCCACTGTGCCATACTTTGTCAAAAGCCTTCTCGATGTCAAAAAAAAACAGCTCCAGTATGCATACGGTTTTCAAATCCATCATGGATGAATTCGGCAACGCGCAGTAACTGGTGTGTGGTAGAATGTTGTGCTCTGAAGCCAAATTGTGAATTGTTTATGATGTTATGTGTGTTGAGGAAGGAGTTAAGTCTGGTGCATAAGATGTGTTCAGTCAGTTTACTCAGAGAGGAAAGAAGACTGATGGGACGGTAATTTTTTGGTAAACTATTATCACTACCAGGTTTGGGGATGGGGATGATAGAAGCAACTTTCCAAATTTTAGGGAAGTACCTATATTCAATTATTTTATTAATAATTTTAGTTATTATTTTAACATAGTTAATTGGTAAGTTTTTAAGCGCGTTATTACTAATTCTATCGGCGCCGGGAGCTTTTTTGTTAGGGAGATTATTTATAGCATTAATAATTTCCTGATCATTGGTAGGGGAAATAGGGTCATTATTAATATTGTTGAGATTATTATTAAAAAACCTATCATTAACATCATAAACTTTGTCAATAGTACTGGGGCAAAAAACATCCTGATTGGGGTTAAATTGACATTCGTAACAGTCGGCAATAGCATCGATTTTTTCCTGATTATCCGTTATAATGGAACCTGAAGGGGCAGTTAAGTGGGGAATGTTTTGAAAGGGTTTTTTTAACCTTTTTAATATAATTCCATAAGCTATTGTCAGTAGGGGAGAGAGATTCTATAAAATTTTTCCAACGAGAGCTAATGAGACCGGGACCTACTGCTTAAAGCCGATTTCTAAAGACTACGAACATCTATGCCATTGTGGGATTCGAACCCACGAACTCCCGTACCGACGATCAGCGCCCTAATCAATCGGCCAGCGTTCGGTCAACTTTTTCGGAAACAAAATATAGAAAAGAGCTGGGAAACGGATTTTGAAACAACACTCAAAAGTAGGATATTAATGAGAGTTTAAAAACTGAAAATGTTGTGCAAAATGTATTTTATCTCACTGTAGTTACTTCAAAGAATACTATATAAATATAAGTAAGGGTAATTTGTTTTCTGGTTAAATATAATCTTATCCTCTATATAATAATAACCTAAGTTATCTGTCCGTCTGTCCTCAAATTTATGAAGCGGTTGTAACTGGAATGGATAGAGACATCCAGAATGGATTCTTGATGAGTTAGGGTTAGCTACGTTCGAATCCACCCCTTCCCCCTTTTCGAGCATTTAATGCCATTATTTCAAGCCCTATTTTCCCCGGTTAAGAGCAAGAGATTAAATTTATCAATTTATCACATAATAAATAGATAAAAATAACATTTTTTTCTAGCCTCATGACGTCATTCATTTAACCATCTCATTTAATCATTTCTTATTTTAAATTATTTAAATATTGTCTGCATTATTTTCATACATTTTATCACTGAATTTAATTTTATTTTATATTTGGCTTAAATAATGGATTAGGTACATATGAGATTGTTTTAAATTTAATCACTAATTTTTTTTTTAATTCAAATTTTATCACCGGTATTAACAACAAATTCTATCTATCTCCAGGGTGTAGTGGAAAAAATAGTTTAATTCCTTGACTTAAATTAATTACTGTGGCAAAAAAATTGGTTAGAACTCAACTATAATTTCGACATTGTTAAGAAAACTTTGAATTATCTTTCTAAATGAATTCAACGTGATTCTAAACTGCATGCACAGTATCAGGAGATTTTAGAGGAGTATGGAGATAAAAAAATTATTGAGCGTGTACCAGATCATTTTCAGCCAAAAAACAAAACATTTTTTTTACCTTCCTCACCGGCTACTTTACAATTCTGGTAAATTAAAAATTTTACTGATGCCGTCATATGACGAGTTATATGCTAGCTCTTCAATGAGCAATAATCGAATATCAAAGAATTATCTAAATTTTGTTGCTGTTATAAAGATCATTGAAATTATAAAAAGTGAAAATCAAAGAAAGATTATTTCCTCTACGACTGTAAATGCTACATAATCTAATGTTTCACTAAATAGTGTAAAATTTTAAGATATAATGATTTCGTTTGCATTTAATTCAGAGCAATGTGAAAGCATTAAACATGAATTTAGAAGTATAATCGACAAGAAATATAATTGAGCACTTAGGCAGTCAATGATCAAATCCAATTAGAAAAACTTTAAACATTTTGAAAAATATGATATTTAATAGGAAATACAATAATTTAATTAATTCTCTAGCTAGCAATATATCTAGCTTTGATTATTCAATTCATTTCAAATACGTTTATAATTATAAATTTGGGTCTGATATATGCTGCGTTATAATAGAAACAACAACATTCAAGCCCATAGCACTGAAAAATAGGATAACGTTTAGATAAAAAAAATTTAATAGATAAAATTCCCTATATAATAATAGACTATGTTATATGTTCGTCTGTCCTTGAATTTATGAAGTGGTTGTACCTGGAATGATAAAAATAACGTTTCTTTTAGCATTATGACGTTATCCCTTTAATCATTTCTTATTTTAAATTATTTAAATATCGTCTGCATTATTTTCATACGTTTTATCACTGAAATTAGATATTACATAAATTATTTTCTTTTATTTTTGGCTTAAATAATAGATTAGGTCCATATGTGATAATTTAAAACTTAATCATCGATTATTTTTGTTGCAATGAAAATTTTATCACATGTATTAACAACAAATGCTATCTACCTCCAAGGTGTAGTTGAAATGACAGTTTCATTCCTTTGCTTCCATTAATTACTGTGGCAAAAAAAATTCGGAAGAACTTAACGATAATTTCGACGTAGCTAAGAAAACTTCTAATTTTCTTTCCAAATGAATTCAACGTGATTCTAAACTGCATTCACAGTATCGGGAGATTTTAAAGGAGTATGGAGATAAACAAATTATTAAGCGTGCACCAGATAATTCTCAGCCAAAAAATAAACCATTTTTTTACCTGCTTCACAGGGTACTTTACAATTCTGAGAAATTAAAAATTTTACTGATCCTGTCATATAACGGGATAGATGCTAGTTCTTCAATGAGCAGTAATTGTATATCGAAGATTTATCTAAATTTTGTTGCTGTTATAAAGATCATTGAAATTATAAAAAGTGAAAATTAAAGAAAAATCATTTCCTCGACGACTGTAAATGCTACATAATCTAATGTTTCACTAAATAGTGTGAAATTTTAAGATATAATGATTTCGTTTGCATTAAATTCAGAGGAACGGGAAATCATTAAACATGAATTTAGAAGTATAACTGACAAGAAATATAATTGAACACTTGGGTAGACAATGACCCAATCCAATTAGATAAACTTTAAACGTTTTGAAAAATATGATGTTTAATGAAAATTAAAATAATTTAATTAATTCCCTAGGTAGCAATACCAATATGCTCGACAAGCAGAACATTTTTTATGTCATTTAAGTCACTGAGTTTTTTTTGATTATTCAGTTCCTCTCAAACACGTTTATAGTTATAAAATTGGGTCTGATATGTACTGTGTTATAATACAAACTACAACATTCAAACCTATAGCACTGAAAAATAGGATAACGATTAGATAAAAATATTTAATAGATAAAATCCCCTATATAATAATAGCCTAAGTTATTTGTCCGTCTGTCCTCGAATTTATGAAGTGGTTGTACCCGGAATGGTAAAAATAACGTTTCTTTTAGCATTATGACGTCATTCCTATAACCATTTCCTTTAATCATTTCTTATTTTAAATTATTTAAATATCGTCTGCATTATTTTCATACGTTTTATCACTGAAATTAGATATTACATAAATTATTTTCTTTTATTTTTGGCTTAAATAATAGATTAGGTCCATATGTGATAATTTTAAACTTAATCATCGATTATTTTTGTTGCAATGAAAATTTTATCACATGTATTAAAAACAAATGCTATCTAACTCCAGGGTGTAGTTGAAATGACAGTTCGGTTTCTTTTCTTCCATTAATTACTGTGGCAAAAAAACAATTGGGAAGAACATAACGATAATTTCGACGTAGCTAAGAAAACTTTGAATTTTCTTTCTAAATGAATTCAACGTGATTTTAAACTGCATTCATAGTATCGGGAGACTTTAGAGGAGTATCAAGATAAAAAAATTATTGAGCAAGTACCAGATAATACACCAAACAAACCCATTTATTTATCTGCCTTATAGGATACTTTACAATTCTGGAAAATTAAAAATTTTAATGATCCCGTCATATGACGGGCTATATGCTAGCAATATAGAATTAGCTTTAGAGTGGTATCTTTGCTTTTCAGAGGCAATTTGTAATTAATATAATAAACTATTGAAAGTTCAAAGTAATTTAAAATTGCAATAAATCATTTCTTTAAATAAAAGTGTACTTAATATTTGCTATATCTTTATTTAAAATAATTAGCCTATAAATGACATACATTCAAATATTGAAAATTATGTAATACCATTGATACAAGTAATATAGTGTTCATAATTTCTGAGTTAGTAGTTTTAAATATTCCATATATAAGCTCAGATAGTTAACATTATAAAACATTATAGTTAACCTATTTAAATAGAAATACAAATTTTTCGAAGAATTTTGTGTCTCTGATTCCTTAACCATTAATTACTATATTTGATAAAATTCTAAAATATTACTCACTTTCATATTATTAGCCTCTTATTAACATTCAGGTCAGAATTTCGTTAGTAACAACATTTACTGATCACAAAATTAAATACCATCTAATCTTATAATTTCCCGAAACGCGATTGATTCCAAACCTAAAACGATATCTCTGAAAGAAATTAATTTAGCTGTGGTGTTACCATGTACGCTTTGAGGTGAGAGAATCAGAAGGATAATTTAATTTTGTATGATTCTGTGTATATTATTGTCAAACAAATGACGTAATCTCATGAAAAAAAGAGTATACCTTGAGGGATACCAAATAATATGTGTCCTATTTTTTTGCCAAACATTATGGTTGTAAGAGTTACGAAATAGTAATTAAATTATGGTTTTTAATTTCATTACCATTACAGGAATATAAAGATGAAAGAAAAACATTACATTCAGATTTAAATTGTGATTTTGTTTCAAACATTCTATGATTCAAAGGGATACGGAAGTATAGCTTAATTTTGGTTGATGTTATATGTATTATTGCTATTAAAAGAACAGAAATCAATAGAGAAATATCCCCTTAGCGACTATAAATTCGACAGATTTTAATGAGACATATGCAATATTTAATAAAAATATCGATTTTTAATAAATTCTCTAACAATCTCTAAAGATAGATTCATGGGAGTAGAATGTTTAATTTTGATACTGAAGACAATATGATCACTTGGGTAATTAGAGCGATTTTGAGTAAAAAAAGGATAATAAATTCAATTGAAATAATTCCATTAGTTGAAAAAGAATCTAGCAAACTTCAGAATTTAATCAAAGGATAATTATGATGTTAAATATAAATATGAAAACATCATATAATTAACAAATAAATTTATTCTTTCACAGAAGTTATACTTAGAAAAATTGAAAATTATGTAGTATCGTTAATGCAAACAAGTTATAAAAGCTAATGAGTTCTGCATACTTAATTATGAAATAATGGTAGCAAGAATAATTTACATTTTTTATAGTTATTAAGTTAGAAGCAAAGTAGAAGTATGAAGTAGTAGAAGTAAAATAGAAGTATGAAATAGTAGAAGTAAAGTAGAAGTATGAAGTAGTAGAAGTATGAAGTAGTAGAAGTAAAATAGAAGTATGAAATAGTAGAAGTAAAGTAGAAGTTTGTGTCTCAAAGCTTTTAACAGTTCATTATGAAATTTGATAAATTTTTTAACGTGCTAGAAATTTTTTTCGTATTCTCAGATTCCAACTTTTATTAAGCCTACATTACTGTTAGTATCATTAACATTTAATTATCTTGAAATGAAACACTATCTCATCCTAAAATTTCTTAAGATAGCACTGAATCCCTGCAATAAAACGATAAAAATCAAACGCAATTTAATTTACCAGTTTCGATAAAACTACTCTTAAGTTTCAGCAGAAAAATTTATTTCTGTGTTCTTATATTATTGTTAAAGATTACAGAAGCTAACTGATGAAAAATAGCGTCTCTAAATAGTCGTAGATTCTACATAAGTATAATTTTATAAAGAATTAATTTAATTGTTATTCAAGTAATATAATGAAGGCATGAACGAATCTTACATTAAGAATTGTATATTGTGCAGGTGTTACGTTTGCTCAAAACATTCGTGGATTCAAAAGGAAAAATATAAATAACTTATTTTAGGTTGATGTTACAAATATCTTTGCTGTTAAAAGAACATAAATGAGGTAAATACTCCCTTAGCGATAAGATAGTTGACAAATCATAAGTTATAAAAGTTATAAAAGCTAATGATTTTTGCTTACTTAATTATGAAATAATAATAGCAAGAATAATTTATATTATAACTGTTATGGTTATTCTATTTAAGTAGAAGTACAAAGTAGTAGAAGTAAAGTAGAAGTTTGTGTCTTAAAGCCTCTAACAGTTCATTATGAAATTTGATAAAACTGTTAATGTGCTAGAAATTATTTTCGTATTATCAGATTCTAATTTTTATTAATCCCACATTACTGTTATTATCCTTAACATTTACTTATCTTGAAAAGAAACACTCTCTCATCCTCAAATTTTCTAAGATAGTATTGAATCCCTGCAATAAAATGATACAAATCCCATGCAACTAAATTTACCAGTTTCGATAAAATTATTCAAGAGTATCAGCAGGAAAATTTGTTTTTGTGTTCTTATCATATTGTTAAAGAAATTAAAGAAGTTTATTGGAGAAAAAAGCCCGTCTGTAAATAGTGGGAGATTTTAGGTAAGTATAATTTAATAAAGAATTTAATTTAATTGTTATTAGAATAATAAAACGAAGGCATGAATGAATGTTACATTAAGGATTGTAAATTTTGGTTTGATTTCGTTTGAAGTGCTACGGTCTACTATTTTGCAACACGAAGAAGTATCGTAAATTGTTCAAGTGTTATGTTTGAGCAAAACATTCGTGGATTCATACGAAAACATATAAATAACATATTTTAGGTTCATGTTAAAAATATCTTTGCTGTTAAAAGATTATAAATTAAAAGTGAAATACTCCCACAGTTGACAGATTATAATGTTTCACAAACTGTTTAATAATAACTATTACAAGATTAAAAAATGCAGTTTGTGCTAAACGTAGGGGTGTTAAACTTAATTTTAATTTATTTGCAGAATGTATGAATTTTTGAGAAAGAATTATGAAGTAGGGAGCAAAAATTTAAGGATGTTAAAGTACATAAATTATATTTACAAAGATTTTGAAACTGAATGTTTTAACCTGTTAGAACGCACTGGGCCTCTAACGCTCGAGCGTTATTAAAAAAATTCACACAAAATCACCCAATAGAGATAAACTTTCCAGATTTTCAGTAGCTGTCTGATAGGTTTTCTAGATCCCAATATCTTGCATTTCGGTAATTTTCTCTGAATATTTTTCTCACTAAGAGATACTTTTAACACATTGTGTGCGGATTACATTTCGCAGCGGAATTGTACCGGGAGAGGGTGCTTTGATCGTAAATTTAGTTATTAAGTTAAATCTCAATAGATAAAAAATTATTTAATTTTTTAACCAACTTTTCGTAGTTTATATTAAATATATAAATAAATATATAAATAGACAAATAAACATATATATATATATATATATATATATATATATATATATATACACAAAAATATATATAATATCATTTTTGCAAGGATAAATAAAGATTAATTTTAAAATCTAAGGTTTTAAATCTAAGGTTTCATTTTCCTGTATATACCGCTATTTTTTGTACACACAAACAAACCATGTTGTTACACTAACCCGTACTAGTACGTGACCTGCGCTCAAGTATCAATCGTCAGGAAACTTATTATTACGTGTCCAGTATCCAATGTGTTAATTTATTAGGTGTCCAGAGGCCAAGTACGCGAGCATACACTTGCATTTTTATTTAGTGTTTGTGGTCGGCAGAGAGATGCTGTCGAAAATGCATTGTTATTTGATTAAAGTGATGAAAAATAAAGAAGAAATATAAAGATGTGGTTTCACTTTTTAAGTTGGGTGTACCTTTAGTTTCTGCTTTCGAAAGGTTAATGAAAAAGAACTATGACCAAAAATGCTTTTTACATAATATTTTAAATAATTCGAAATCCATTTTAAACTTTTTGTTTATAAGTATTGTTTGGCATTAGATATTTTCTGTTCCCCACCAAAAGCAAATTTGTTGGTGTTTGGTCGAGAAAAGTTGCACCGGGCCTCAGGGGCTTGGCACTTGTTGTCGTGTAACTGCGGGTACCTTGCGTCCTCATGGGTTAATGATCAATAATGATTATGATATACGATGGATTAGAAAAAGGTTCATTCTATGCTAAAATCCTTCTTTTCGAACAACAATGGCTTCATGCATATTTCAAGGTATTTTAAAATCCATTTTAAAAATAGATAAAGGTATAACTAACTTTTGTTTCATAAAAGCTGACTTTTTGTTCTCTGCATAGTTTTTAACTTTGATTCAAGTTCAAATTGAATTTTACTACATAATATATACAAAAACAAGGTAAGCTATGCATTAAAATTTAAATTTTTTTTCCTGCATTTCTTATTCTATTTTAAAATGCTGTTAATATACCCAATTAACACTAAAATTCAATCCTAATTAAATCTTTTTGATACACATTTTTAAAAATAATGTAATTTTCATGGTAAAAATCGAATCTAAAATATATTTTTAATAGTTCTTTGCATTTAATATTCAGTTTATCTGAAAAATACACAAGAAAAAGAATAAAATGAGAAGGTAAAATAGGAAACGTAGCAATTATTATGTAGTAAATTTTCGTTTATTAGATATGTCAATCAGAAAATTTCGCTTCTTCATGTTGCTTTACCTTATCAATATGTCAGGCGTTTTCGAATGAATTTTTTGGAATGACTTTCCTAGTTATCGTTGGACAACGTCCCAGAGGCTATTCACCGATAGCGCTCATACTCAGTGATTTTCCTTCCCTGTCTATTGTTGACCATTGTCGCTTGGCGATAACATGAAATGTCTTGTTCGGACAGTAACGATCAGCAAGTTTTTCACTGATATTTAGCACCGTAGCGGGGCCTAACTGAGGACTGAGTTTCTTTAAAGAAGACACAAAAAAATATAAAAACATCAAAGTTTTTTTTTTCTCTAAACAACGTAAAAAACTGTTAAACAAAACATCCGAAACAGTTGGCAGATAATACAAAACTAATATGCAAATTCAATATTCTGGCAAGTTACTATATTATGTAATTTTACTGATGGGGAAAAACTACATTGAAGCAAAAACACGACGAGCAACAGACATCACCAGGCAACAACAAGGCAAAAACTGCACTAAAAGTGCCCCCTTTTATACTTTTAATTGATTTCGTAAATTTTAAAATTATTCACATGCAAAAACGATTTCCAAATTATGATTAAAAGTTTAACGTATTACAAGGAAAAGGATCCGTGTATTTGGTAACATGTCCACGTCCCGCCAGCTGGACATAGTTCACTGATGTGTGCTCGATTACCACTGAGATTCACGTCCCACTGAGAGGAGGGCCATGTCTGGGCGATCAGTGACTTCCAGAGCGAATGGCCAATTTTGCACTTTCGATTTGTGCGTGCTCTGTAGATACTCTCGAGGAGGAGGAGTCTGTGTCCCCATGTGTGTCCTTCGGTGGTAAGAAGTTACGGGAATGTGCTTGAAGTCTTGATTTCAAATGTAATAGTTTTATTAATTTTTACTTATCATAGCACTGTATTTCTAGTTTGAAAGAGTTATTCAATTGCATTTTTCATCCTTTGAGAGGAATTTATATTTAAGGCATTGACTTTAACTCTGATACATTCAATGGTTTGTTCGTAAATAATAAAATTACAGATTTTAGAGGAATGCCAATTTACTACTTTTGTCACATTCATAGCAATGTATTTCTAGTTTAAAACAGTTATAGATTTGAATTTTTTTCATTAGGGCTGAATTTGTATTTAGAGTCTTGCCTTCAACTGCTTGATACATTCAATGGTTTCTTCATAAATAATAAAATTACAGATTTTAGAGGAATGTAAATTTACTACTTTTGTCACATTCATAGCAATGTATTTCTAGTTTAAAACAGTTATAGATTTGCATTTTTTTCATTAGGGCTGAATATATATATTTAGAGTTTTGCCTTCAACTGTTTGATACATTCAATGGTTTCTTAATAAATAATAAAATTACAGATTTTAGAGGAATGTAAATTTACTACTTTTGTCACATTCATAGCAATGTATTTCTAGTTTAAAACAGTTATAGATTTGCATTTTTTTCATTAGGGCTGAATTTATATTTAGAGTTTTGCCTTCAACTGTTTGATACATTCAATGGTTTCTTCATAAATCATAAAATTACAGATTTAAGAGGAATGCCAATTTACTACTTTTGTCACGTTCATAGTAATGAATTTCTAGTTTTAAACAGTTATAGATTTGAATTTTTTTCAGTAGGGCTGAAATTTATATTTAGACTATTGCCTTCAACTGTTTGTTACATTCAATGGTTTCTTCATAAATAATTAACGTAGAAGGGAAAGCAAAATTATAAGTTGAAGAGGAATATAGTTTTATTACTTTTTTCCCACTCATAGTACTGTATTTATAGTTTGAATAAGTTACAATTTTTTATTTTTATTCATTAGGACTCAGTGTATATTTAGAGCATAGTCTTCAACATTTTTGGTATATTTAATTTTTTTTCAGGACTAATGAATGTATAGGGCGAATTAAAAGCCTGTGTGATTATCAATTTTTGATCTATTAATCTCATGTTGTAAGATTCTAATCTCTGAGAGCTTGTAAACTTAATCTTACAATTTCAAACGTGAAGCAATTAGAATATTTTGTCCTTATTTCCTACTTTTGTAAAACAATTTTCATTTACTTTAAAGAAATTCCTTATGTGGTAAAATACCCTCCTATGTATAAAGCTGAGTTTTACACAATATAATATTAGAAACAGAACTCCAATCTTCACCTATTGTTTCTAAACACTTTATATAAATTCCCCATATTTCAGTCTAGAAATGAGTTTATTATTGATTTTTCCCAACTGCCTTCCAGAATAGCATTTTTCTTTTGCAAAAGTGGCCGTAAATATGAAAATACATACTAAAACATAAAAGCAAAAAGTAAAACGGCTTTTTGAATTACTGAATCGCGTAGCTCACTGGCTAAAGTACTGATGAAAATTTTTGAACTAGAAAGATATATTCAGTTTCTTTTATATACAGTCTAAAAACGTGACTCCATTTGTTTACATAACATACAGAGACAAGAATTTGAGATTTTGGAAAAAAAACACAGAGGTACAAGGTAATTCTAAAACAGAACGTGAGCCACATATTTAGAAAATTTATAAATCCCTAGATAAATATTTGAGCGTACTGTTTGATCAATATACAATATAAGTTTGGGATAACAGTAATGGAATTTTGAAGTGTATTTGTATTCCGCATTCATCCTACATGCAGATTCAATTACAGAAGTTAAACATGGAAGCGAACATAAATCATACTTACATATATCAATTGCATTCAGAAATGGCAGGTAACTAGAGTTTAATTGTAGAGGAATACCAAGTGATTTTTATGGTGTTAATCATTCAAGTGTGTTGTTAAAAAGAAATTATTTTTAAAATCATACGAAAAAGCTTTTTATACCTTATCGACTCTTTGCAAATTGTAATTAGGAAATATAAAATTCAAAGTTGATTTAGCTTATTAAGCACACATTTTCTAGGGACGAAAAATATGCATATTTTTCCTCAAAAACTTCAAAGTGTAATTATATTAAAACCTGTTTTTATTATTTTTCAAACCCTATTATTCTAGTAAAAATTAAAGAGGGATGAATATGTAGTGCTGTATCTACTGTTTTATCGTGTTAATATATTAATGCAGATAAAAAAGATATTTGGTAATATAACAGTCAGTGGTAGGTTATTGCAATTTTTATGTTTTACAAAAACTATGATTTAACAAAGGTCAATATCAAGTGATTTTTATGGTGTTAATCATTCAAGTGTGTTGTTAAAAACAAATTATTTTTAAAATCATGCTAGAAAGCATTTTCTACCTTATCGACTCTTTGCAAATTATAATTAGGAAATATCAAATTCAAAGTTGATTTATCTAATTACACAGATATCTTCTAAGCAGGAAAAATATGCATATTTTTCCCCCAAAACTTTAAAGTGTAATTGTATTAAAACCTGTTTTTATTATTTTCACCCCCTATTATCCTAGTAAAAATTAAAGAGGGATGAATATCTAGTGCTGTATCTACTGTTTTATCGTGTTAATATATTAATGCAGATGAAGAATATATTTGGTAATATAACAGTCACTGGTAGGTTATTGCAATTTTTATGTTTTACAAAAACTATGATTTATCAAAGGTCAATATCAAGTTATTTTTATGGTGTTAATCATTCAAGTGTGTTGTTTAAAAATAATTTTTTTTTAAATCATGCTAGAAATCTTTTTCTACCTTATCGACTCTTTGCAAGTTGTAATTAGGAAATATAAAATTCAAAGTTGATTTAGCTAATAAAAAAATATATTCATATTTTTCCTCAAAAATTTTAAAGTGTAATTATATTAAAACCTGTTTTTTTTTATTTTTCACCCCCTATTATTCTAGTAACATTTAAAGAGGGATGGATATCTAATGATGTATCTACTGTTTTATCGTGTTATAATATATTAATGCAGATGAAGAAGATAATTTGTAATATAACCGTCAGTGGTAGGTTATTGCAATTTTTATATTTTACAAAAACTATGATTTAACAAAGGTCAATATCAAGTGATTTTTATAGTGTTAATCATTCAAGTGTGTTGTTAAAAACAAATTATTTTTAAAATCATGCTAGAAAGCTTTTTCTACCTTATCGACTCTTTGCAAATTGTAATTACGAAATATAAAATTCAAAGTTGATTTAGCTTATTAAACAGATATCTTCTAGGTATGAAAAATATGCATATTTTTCTTCAAAAAGTTTAAAGTGTAATTATATTAAAACCTATTTTTTTATTTTTCACCCCCTGTTATTCTAGTAAAAATTAAAGAGGGATGAATATATAGTGCTGTATCTACTGTTTTATCGTGTTAATATATTAATGCAGATGAAGAAGATATTTGGTAATATAACAGTCAGCGGCAAGTTATTGCAATTTTTATGATTTACGAAAACTATGTTTTAACAAAGGTCAGTAAAAAGTAATGCCTGCTTTGTCAGAAAAAAAATATCGGGAATATATAACAGCAGAAGTTATTATAAGTCATTGCTTGAAATGCATTTCATGGAAAATTATCCTCCAACACGACAAAATCTTAAATCATAAAGGAATATAATTTTTTAGTGGTTTACAATTCACTTCTATGCAGTTTTATACTCATCGATATTTCTAAGATTTTTTAAAAATATCGTTTTCTTTTAAGGAGTTGTTAATACGGGTATAGATCAAATATTAATTCCTACGTTGCTGGGAATTTTATTACTGCCTCATACACTGAACTTTTATGATATAAACCTGCTTACCCAAATATTTAAAAATGAACCCGAATTTGAGTAAAATTAAACATGCATCACACGAACAAGATATTTAAACACTAATCAACTAGTCAAGAGAAACGCAAAAGGTTTCTCTAAAACACATGTTAAAAATAAGTTAGAGCTGTTTATGCAATCAGTATGATAAAATATTATTCTACACGTCTCAGAAAATTTAGTATATTCTAACACGAAAACAAAAGCAATCACCGAGTGAGGTTTCAGGATGACAAACCTTCAAATATACATTGAAAAATTATAACTAGAAATTGAAAGGTAGAAAAAAATAAAAGTTATAATCAAAATGTTACAACTCCTATGATTAAAGAAATGAAAATATAAACTTGCTCACAGATATACTAAAAAAATGTAAATCGGGGTTAAATCAAATATACATCACTTGAAAAAAATTAAACATTAAGAAACGAGTAAAAGAAAACACAATAGCTTTCTGTAACTCACAGGTTCTAATAATATGTTAAAACTGGATGTGCAGTTAGTATGAAGAAATATTATTGTACACATCTCAAAAAATTTAATGCATCCTAATACAAAAACGAAAGTAATTATTGAGGGTGTTCATAAGATGGCGAACATTCAAATATTCCCTAAAATATTATAGATTAATATTTAAAAGTTATAATCAAAATATTACAAGTATGAAGGAAAGAAAATATAAGACAATATCAATTTGCTCACATAAATATAATTTTAAAGGATGTGAATGAGTGAAATTAAACATGCATCACTGGAAAAAAATTTAACCGCTTGTCTGATTATACCGAGTTATCTCGGGTTCATATATATTTCAGTTAATTACTATCCCGAGAAAAATCGGGCAAAGGAGAATTTATCAGTACGTTTTCTTTTATCACGGTATTACTGGGCCTGGAAGAAGTTAAAGGAAATATTCAACATTGATTGGCAGTTTGTTAAACTTTGTTGGTTTCGCGGTTCTTTTGTCAGGACTGATCAGGTGTTTTTAACTGATTGAAAAACTAATCTTGGCAAATCATTGTGTTTTCTGCTACATCAGGAAGACCCAGCTATAGTCTTTTACTACTCAGGTTAACCTCAAGCCATTTTCAAAATGTTATTCCTGCTACTGATAAAAGATCAAATCTAACACGACAGTATACTCTGTGCTCCCGTAAAATAAATTCCACATGTAAGTAAGTAAGAAAAGAAATCAGATACCAGTTTACAGAATGTCAGGTATTACTCTGTGTTGTCCCTTGTTTCAAAACCTATTATGCAAAGAATAATATTTAACATTTTCCATTTGCCTGAGATAACTCGGGGTAGTAAAATAATACTAAAACTAAATGCTTTTACGCCTGTAAAAAATCAATTAAAAAGCCAATTTAAAATCTACATAATTTGTTTTGTTTCATTTTCTTGTATTTAATAATTAAATAAAAAAAGTGATGATTTTTTACAGTTAAAAAATGTAAAGAAATCTGTTAAAGAATAAAAATCGAGTTAGGAAAAAGACAAAAGGTTTCTCTAAAACGTGTTTAAAATAGGTTAGAAGTGGATATGCAATCTTTATGACGAAATATTAAGGCACACATCTTAGAAAATTTAGTATATCCTAACACGACAACAAAAGCAATCACCGAGTAAAGTCTCCGCAAAACATGTTTTTTTCTGGATCATAAAGAAACCGAAAAGATCTCGTTTCCACTCGAATGATTTTCTAACATAAAATCTTCAAAAGCTAAACAATTCATCGATTTCAAATATATGTAATCAAAAATGGCTTTTATATCCTTAATGTTCTATTCTATTTAGTATTTATATAATTTTGGAACTTTCATTTTTAAGATAATCTATTGACTGTAAAATTTTTAATATGAAATACTTTTAAAGTTAATTTTTTACAAATTAGAATAAAATTTAATTTATTAAATTTTAAATAAACCAACGTATCTTTACCTGCAAATATGACTTTCTAAAAGCTAAAGTAAGCACTGTTTTAAAATACTAGTTCAAAGCGTATGCTTTACTTCACATGTATTTCTCTCATACATTTTCATCTTTTACGGCAAATTTTTCTGGAAAAACATATTGTTTTGGACAGCTGTCGGGAGAAAAACAATAGTGTCATTTTTAGGCGGAAATTAGAAGGAAATTAAATAAAGCAACTGAAACAAAAGGGTGAGATTAGAATTCATTACTAAAAATGATTCTACTAGTTACAACTGAGCATGAAAAGGGCTTAGTAACTTTATTGCATAAAAGTGTGACAAAACTAAATTAGAAAGATTTCTCTGAAATAGTAAATAAGACAGGCAAAAATATCTACTGTTTATACGTTGTTACCCAAATTACACACATATATATATATATATATATATATATATATATATATATATATATATATATATATATATATATATATATATATATGTGTGTGTGTGTGTGTGTGTGTGTGTGTGTGTATGTAATATTAAAGTCCCTTATTTACGTATTTTAATATGAATATAATAATTTTTGTTCATAAAGTACGTCGGGGGTTTGCGCTGTAATTCTGACTTTTCCCTCCAGGCTAGCTATAGACTTATATCAGCCTCTGTGTGTACTAGTTGAGAAAATAGTTAGCACGTTCTCTTTAAACATGGATATTTTTTTATCACGTGATCAACTGTGCTTAGGGATTATTTGTAGTCTTTTTACCTGAGAAATAACTACTTGAAATTGTGTGTGCAGGATCACATTGTCTATGTCACGATGTTGTAAAAGTGCTTGCCTGTTGTATGGATTTCATGTATCTCACCAGAAATAAACTGTGTTGTGATTTTGAATGAGTCTCACCCATATATATATATATAAATATAAATATATAAAATATATATATATATATATATATATATATATATATATATATATATATATATATATATATATATATATATATATATATATATATATATATATACATATATATATATATAATATACATATATATATATATATATATATATATATATATATATATATATATATATATATATATATATATATATATATATATATATATATATATATATATATATATATATATATATATATATATATATATATATATATATATATATATATATATATATATATATATATATATATATACTATCAGTACAACTGATTTTATTGATAAAATGTTCTTTTCAATGAAAGACATAGAATAAAACTTTGAAATTTGAATTTTAACATCTAAATGCTATAACAGGAAAATGAATTTTATACATATATTAAACACATCACATTCCTCAATGAATTAAAAAGGTAAAAGAAAAGAATATAAAAAGAACCCTATATATAGATCACTCTTTCACTAAAATAAATTCAAACCCTAAAATAACGTCACTACAAATGTAATTAGATTAAATTAAAATTCCCACATCGCCTGAACGAAGATTCAATACTGGGACTTCTCGTACTGATGCAATATTTTTTATCGTGAATCTGTCTTAATTTTTAATAGTGAAACTATACCGTTCTCTAATCAACTTAAATACATTCATAAAATTTCATCAAAATCAGTCCAGTCGTATAGGGGGATTTCTATTACAAACACACTTACAGAAAAGTTATATATATATATATATATATATATATATATATATATATATATATATATATATATATATATATATATATATATATATATATATATATATATATATATATATATATATATATATAATTAAATATATATATATATATATATATGTATGTGTGTGTGTGTAACATCTTCAGTAGTTCGTCGCCAATCAGAAGAATCATAAAGTAGTAGTAGCCAAAAAAATTTATTTTCATGCAGAAATATGTAATCCTTCATAGGCGTTCCAGCCACGTTTCATAATCTAATGGAATGACGTATCTCGCCCTGTCACGTGACCATCAAAACACGAAACAAAATGACCCCACTCTCATGATCTACAACTCCGAACATCTTTAACTTTTACTGAAATATGTATATATATATATATATATATATATATATATATATATATATGTATGTATGTATATATTTATTTATATACATAAATATATATATAGATACATATATACATATATATATATATATATATATATATATATATATATATATATATATATATATATATATATATATATATATATATATATATATATATATATATATATATATATATATATATATATATATATATATATATATATATATATATATATATATATATATATATATATATATATATATATATATATATATATATATATATATATATATATATATATATATATATATATATATATATATATATATATATATATATATATATATATATATATATATATATATATATATATATATATATATATATATATATATATATATATATATATGATAACGACGAGGTTAGTCACAAACATTATAGAATCAAAATAAAGAGGGGTGGAAATGGATACAGACAAAAGGAATTGACCTTTATGCCATCCATGAAGAGAGATAAGAAATTGACCAGAAATATTTGTGAGTCGTTCCGATTGTAAACGGAGAAAAGGTGAAACGAAAAAAAAGCGGATTCAAGACATGGGAATGGTTTGAATATCGTTCATAATAATGAAATATCGTTATTAATATTGATTGTTGAATAATATCGTTTTCTGTAAATGGAAAAAATTAAAAGGGTTTGTAGTAAAAATATGCTTCCTTTATATCACTGAATTATGTTAAAGGATTGACTATTTTTTTAAAGGAATAATTCGTATGAATAAATATGTGTATAAAGGAAAATAAATTGTACATGGTTGATATGAAATTTTTAAAAGGGAACCAGAAATGCTTCTTATAACTAAATATTTCGCATTATTTCGTATAAGTAAGTAAGTTTTTTATACATGAGTTTCCAGTATATATGTAATGTTAGAAAATATCAAATTTAGTTTTTAGATTCAAAAGTTTTCCTCCTACAATCTGATACAGACACTGCATTACTTTCTTGCACACCTATAAAATTATATAATTCTTTTAACCTGTATGGTGAGTCATGAGAATTATCATTTGCACATTCCTTTAAATGCTGAAATGAAAAATTTTAAAGTTTTGTTTTTCATAGTCAGTGTTTACTGGGTGGAGATTATGTACTGTCATCTGGCAGCATCCAGCAGCTCAGATATGTGTAATATTGAGATTTATATTGACATTCATTTTAACCTAAATTCTTCACTGCTATAATTCTTTTATAATTCCGTACTACGAGGTAATAAGTCAATAAATATAGAAAAGTTATCTGCAAATAATTTCATTTTCATTTTCGTATGCTTGTTAAAAATGCACTGAAATGCGTTGATATTCTAACTTAAGAAGTTAGAATTGCAGAGTATTTGCAGAAGTTAGAGAGCATTGTTATTCTTTGATTTATTTCTGTTTTGAGGCAGAAGCGTTACGGACGCTATATTGATATTTTTAATCATATAAAGTGAGGATTACTATCATAATTGAAGATATATATGTCACCAATTCAAACGGGGAAATAACACGTGTAATGCTGCGGATAAAAGTTAAATCATCACTTTGTAATCTATTTCAGGGCCCATCATGAGAAAGTCACTCTCTTTTTTTGTCTTATCATTTAGTAATAACTCTCACTGCTGTTAAAAAGGGAAATAGTGTAATTGTATTATAAAGAACATTAAATTTAAATTATACGTAGTATTAACTTTATGAAAATGAGTTGCTTTGCTTTCAAAATTATCTGTGTTGCAATATGCAAAATAATCTAAAAATTAATTTAATTTTTTAATAAAAATATTCTTAATTTCTCGAACATTAATTACACAGACTGAGCGTGGAGAGATTTATTTATTTGAAGAATTAAATTTATTGGCAACAACAAGTTATGGAATTTTTCCAACCTCTTCGGAATTTAACTCCTTTGTGGTTTTTAAAAATAAAGCGACAGGAAAATATGTTGGTATCCAGTTATTGCTTTTTCTTCTCCTGTTTGAGTTTTTTCTACTGTTCGATGTCGTGGTTATGTGGTTTTTGGGTGATCGTTAAGGGAATAAAAAAATTCTGTTATAATCGAATTCTCAACAAAAATTATATTGAAAGGGAAAAAGTGATTTTATTTCTTTAATATGGATATATAGATTTGGATTGTATCACATATTATGTTTGAGACTTTGAGATGAAAGGAAATTTTCGATGAAAATGTAAGAAAGTTTTATAATGCAAATTAGTTTCAGATATTTTATAGCTGAAAGTCTTGAAGGAAGAGTCACAGTATTTTTTGTCCTATGACTGAAGGTGATTGTTATTATAGAGTTATGTGTTCCTGTTATTATTGTTTTTGGTTTTGGTTTGAAATTAAAAATATTAAGATCGTTCTCTTAAACAGGTAATGATCATAATATTGGAAATGATTTAGATGTGAATTAGAATGAAATATTAAAAAAACTCTAAATTGTAATGCATACTATATTTATTTATCAATTACAGATGAAAGATGTCAGAATACTTTAGAATAGCAAACCAGTTTCAGGTACTTTATAACTGAAATTTTTTAAAAAATCACAATATTTTTTGTTTTCTGTTGAACATTACTAAAAAATTTTATCTTCATCTTATTAATTCTTTTAACCACTTACCCACCAATGTTCCAATAATGGAACATGATTTTTAAAATACAAAATTCACATCTAAAAAATCATCAATATTGGTTTTACATACAATTAAACACAACATTATAAAGTATTTTTTATAATAAGTTTTATTTTGTTTAGATAATTATTTATTTTTTGCGGTTTTTTAAATTTTACTATATTTTGTCAATTTTACTCTCCCTTACAATTAAATTTACCAAAATTCCAGTATAAATGGAAAAAACGCAATACTTTAAAATTTATCATTAGACAACATATCCTACGGGAATACAACAAAAGCAAAATTGTGTTTTTTAATTGTAAAGGTAAAATTTACGTTTTTATGTCTCTGTTCCATTATTGGAACATTGGCGTTTCAAGGGTTCATTTTTCATTTATGTGCAAAGCATTGCATGATATTGCAAACATTATTTTCTTTTGAATTCAGATAAGAATAGCAACTTTTCCAAAGAAAATAAATAGATAAAGCAGCAAATTGAAGCTGCAATATTTCGAAAGGATTATAATGTAGGCACTTGACACTGATGTTCTTGTTAATAAAATTACAATAGAAAGAAATTCTTTTTAATGAGGTGGCCGAACATGTGTGTGTGTGTGGGGGGGGGTCACATGTGGAGAGAAGTGCAATTTCACATAAAAGGTGTTTTGTTGCATATGTTTGCTGAAATAGGTATCAGTTTCCTTTGAGATAAAGTTTTGCCTATAGTTTCGCTGGATGACAGTGAAAAACACGCATGTGTGCTTTCTATGTATTTCACTTATAAAGGTTTCGTAAATTTAACGCCATGTCTCAGAGATGCCTTACAATACAAGATTCTCCAGCCCTTCTAAAAACTCTTTCGGATATTGATTTGTAAAATGAAGATATTTGCCAATTAGAACCCGATGAACCTGATGATATAACCAAGGAAGAAGATATTGATTAAAGTAATTTAGATGCTGTTACGTCATTCGATGTGTGTGGAACGGTCGACGTCATTTAAAAAAAAAAAGATGTAAGTACTCTAGATGAAGACAAATTTCAGAAACCGGTTCCAAGAGCCAAGAAGAAACGAAAAATTGTAAACCTTGTAGTAAAATTTAAAAAAAGTCAAATTCGATAATCAAACAGAACTGGAAAAACCAGCTGGCTAAAAACATCCTCAAAAATTTTTTTCACCTAATTTAGAAACTTTATGTACTCTTAATTAATATAATAAACACATTTCAAGTCATTGGGAATATAATTTCTTAATTTGGCATTTAAAAGGTTGATTTTGTTTCAAAATAATAAAGCACTGATAAAATTTTCTAGAACAGTAATTTGTAAACTGGCTGAGAATTTTCCTCTAAACAATTTTACGTTAAACGCTAAAAACGATGTCATTCCGTTAAAATGCATACTTAGATGTATTGTGGAAAATATAAAATGTGTGAAATGAAGCACTTATTCTTCTCAGTCCACTACATATAAAAGAAAATAATGGAAAAGAATGATAAATATAGTAAAATAGTAAATCATAGTGGAAACACTTAAAAACAAGTAAAAAAAAGATTTGAAGAAGTAAGAAAGTTTCAAAAGTATTCAACAATTAGAGATGTACATGGAAATTTTAATATTTTAAACATTTTGTTCTAAAAGTCATTTAAAGTGATTATTAGCAAAAACTGAATTTTCTTTTCTGGTAATAAATAGATTAATCATAACCATTATGAGGTTATGGTTATTAAATTAATATCTTATATTTTTCTATATTTATTAACTCAATGAGATAAAAATATCGATTTTTCATTCAAATTGCTCATACCCGAAAGTCTGCTTTCCACTTAATATTACGATATAAATAGCTGAAATATTTACGAATGTTTACAATAAAGAAATGTTTTTCAGATATTCTATACCAGAACATCTAAAACATCTAAAGACAAAGAATAACGTTGCTGAGTCTTTAACCTATAGATTAAATTGGATATCGTTATAGAATTTTTCTTCCTTATTATCAACATTTGGAGCAATATATGATGTGGACACCACATAACTTTCTAGTACACCTATAAAATTAATTTTTTTTGTGTGTACAGTACGTTATGAGAAATATGATTTGCACATACCTTTAAAAGTTTCGTTTACCAAAGCCAGTGATCTCTGGATAGAGCTGTCATCTGGCAGCTTCCAATAGAGCAAATGTTCAGTATATTAACATTTCGTTTCTAACGGCAATTATTCATTTTCTCTTACTTGTTAAAAATGAAAGGCGTTGATGTTCTAACTGCTTTAAAAGCATTGTTATACCTTGATTTGTTTTTCTGTCTTCTTTGCAGTAGGGTAACTGACGCTAATTTGATATTTTTCTTTACATAAAGTGAGGATTACAATCAAAATTGAATGTGCACAACTAGATGTCACATCAGTTCTAACTAAAAAAAACTTATTATGGATAAATAATTAGAAATGAGAACAAATATTTCATAAACAATAATGAAATAAGTATTAAATTTCTATTGTGAAAATTGTATATACTCTATAATGTGTGATATAGTGTTTTTAGAGTTGTAAAGAATAAATTTCAAAGTTATGAGTGTTTTAAAATCATACAGAATTTTCATAAGTGAAGAACGCTTTGTCTATAAAAACATATAGTATTGTAAAAATAAATATTGTCTTTAAAGAATTACACCAAAAAATGTAAGAAATTGTATTTAATTAATATATTGAAATTAAAGTGAATTATGTGTTGGATTTAACTATCGAGGTAATTAGATTGTTGGAATATAAATGTGTAATGAATTATTATTTGAATGTTAAATTCTTTTTTAGAGTATATAATATCAGAGAGGCATAAAACATTGCTTTTCTGTAGTATTTTTATATTTCGTAACATTATCCTTTGTAAAAATTTAAATATTTTTGTTGTTTGTAGATATGAATTTCTTCTCTCACTGTGATTTGGGAGGGTTGTAAAACTTTTTGGTTGGCCCTGAATTAAGTATCATCAATTCTAAGTTTAAACTTTTTCGGCTAATCTTTTATTAATGTTAATCAGGGATACTTATTATAGGTTAAACTGAATTTTTTTTTGTTATTTAGAGATCAGATAAAAGTCACATCGGAAAGAGCTCAGATAAAAGTAAAGAATAACTCGGATAACAATACTAAATATGAAATTTCTACAGATTAAAGTCTTCTAATTATAGGAGATGCATATATGCGTACAAAACTGAAACTTTGAAACTTTAAAAAATGAGATCAAGAATGATAAAAAAATATATAATTTAAAAATTAAAGTTTCCTTATTACATTAAAATAACTTTGAAGTTTTCAAAATGGATTTCACCATGGTCACAATGATTATTTCCGTTTAAATCTGCACACTGAAATTTTTCGAGATTGCAATACCTCCTTTACTTCGTACAAGGAAGTAGAATTTGAGGTTATTATCAAGTAAAATTATGAAGTATAATTTTAAGGCTTGCCGATATATTTTTTATTTATTAATTAGGAAGCTATAAAGTATGTACAATGTGCCAAAATTTTTCATCACGTTGAATAAAAGTTGCAAATTTTAAATAACGTAAATACATAAAATATTATACCTGCATTTGGTATTATAAGAGTTGATTTTTTTTTGTACAAGGAAGTAAAAATTAAGGTTACTGTCTAGTAAAACGATGAGATATGATTTTAAGTTTGATTATGATTATGTTTATGATTAAGTTATGGTTATGATTCAGTTTATGGTTATGTTTGATTATGTTTGAAGTATAATTTTAATGATGGTATGAGGTCAGAATTCATAACGATTAATTGTACGACTTAGTGATATATTCTTAGCTTTTTTAATTTTCATGCTATGAAATAATTAATAATTTTTTATTTATTAATTAAGAAGCTATAAAGTATGTACAATGGGCCAAAATTTTTCATCACATTGAATAAAAGTTGCAAATTATAAATAACGTAAATACATAAAAGATTATACCTTCATTTGGTATTATAAGAGTTGGTTTTTTCTGTACAAGGAAGTAAAAATTAATGTTATAGGTGTGTAGTAAAATGATAAGGTATGATTATAAGTTTGATTATGATTATGTTTGATGTTTATGGTTATGTTTGATTATGTTCGAAGTATGATTTAAAATGATAGTATGAAGTCATACATTTTGGGTCATAATTTTCGTTAACATATTTTTAATTTATTGATTAGGAAGCTATCAAAAAATTTCAATAGTAATGAATAAAAATTACAATAATGAATAATATAAATATATAAAAGATTATACCTATAATTGGTAGAATGATAGCAGTATATTTTAAGCTCTTTGAGTTTGCAAGCTATGAAATATATTTAACAATGAAATTTTTTTAATCACGTTAAATGAAAGTTGCAAATAAAAATAGCTTAAATGCTTTAAAGATTATACCTACAACTAAAAGTATAATATATAATTTATTTTGTACAAAAGATTAAAAATTGGTTTCATTGTCTACTGAATTCATAGCGATATATTCTTAACGATATATTCTTAGCTTTTTTAACTTTCATTCTATGAAATATATATTCAACGTATTTTTTAATCGCAATGTATAAAATTTGCAAATAAGAAATACCATAAAAGCAAAAAACATTATACCTGCAATCAGGATTATAGTACTTTTCTTACTTCTTAAAAGTAGCAAAAACTAACATCATTGTTTAGGAAATAAGGTATGAATGCTTGATTAATCGTTATATTGCTTTTAATTATAATTTAAAATCTATGAATTAAATTTAGCGTAACAGTTTTTAATTCCTATGCATAAAAGTTTCAAAACAGGAATAAATAAATGCTAATAAGATATAACAAAAGAGAGGGTTAAAGAATGATTCCCTGTGATATTCCTGTTTTTGTGAGAACAAAACTGACGATATTGAAGTTCAATTCATTAAGTTGTTTTTCGAAACAAAAGCAACGTAAAATTCTTTCAGTTGAATTTAACCAAATAACGAAGGAAATATTCTGTTAATAAATGTTTTTAAACAAATATTTTCATACCTGATTACAGTAAAAAAAATTCAAAACTTAAATACGCTCATCTTTGTTAAAAAAAACCTTATACTGACTTACCAGCTAATAAACAGCAAGCTTCTTTTTATCCCGAATTTACTTATCGAATTACCTTTCTTGGCAACAACAGGTTATCAAATTTTTCCAGCCACTTTGGAGTTTTTCTTTTGTGATTTTTAGAAATACTGTGCTAGAAATATACGTTTGTATCCAATTATTACTCTTTTTGCTTGTTTGCAGTTGCAATTTTCCCAATAAATATGGTTGTGATTATTGAGAAATTGTAAAGGAAATGAAGCAAATTTTATTTTCTCTATGATTTCTTCCTTTACAAAATGTACTCTTGGATGTGAAATTTTTCTCACTGATTACAGCAAAATAGGAAAAGCAATGCTATTTTGTTAACATATTTATATAGAAGTAGAAGGATTTATGATAAAGTAATAACATACATCGTCTGCTAGTAATCTTGTCAGTCACTTACAGAAGAGGAGAAAAAAATAACAAAATTCCCAAGTATTGTGTCTTTTATAAAGCCTTTATTTTTTGCATGTATCATGCTACTAGTATTGTCCATTCTGTAATATAAATAAATTAAAAATTTTAAATGTATACTAAACTTTAAAACAACAAAATAATTTTCAGATATTTTATAAACGAGCCTCTAAAAACAAAACAAGATATCTTAGCATTTATCTTATAACAGAAATTATACATCATTAGAGAACTTTTGCTTCTTACTAACCTTGTATTTAATTTTGATTTGAAATTTAAGAAAAAGTAGTTCATTTTCCAACTTTCCTGTATACATCTTTAATTTTCATTTATAAACTTTCCCGTACATTTAAATATACATGGTCAAATTATTCATATCATAGTCCAATTTTATGAACTTACTATATGTTATATTTCCGGTTCTTTTATGGTTCTTGCCGAACGCTGGCCGATTTGTTAGAGCGCTGATCGTCGGTACCGGAGTTCGTTGGTTCGAATTCCACTATAGCATGGATGTTCATAGCCGTTCGGAATCGGCTTTAAGCAGTAGGTCCAGGTCTCATTAGCCCTCGTATGCAAAACAGTAGACCGTAGCGCTCCAAACCAAACCAAAACCGGTTTTTTTTCATAATACTAACATTTATTTTTTGTGTTTTTTAAACGGAAGATGCATTTAAAAATTCTTTCAATTTCATTTATGGTTGAATAAGGACACAAATATGTTTTTAAATGTTCAACATATTGTGAAAAAATATTTTCCAACCTAAATGCATGGAAAGTACATCTTTCTTCTTCTTCTTCAACAGCACTGTGTCGATCGATGGCCGAAAGGTTAGGCACTGACATTCGGAACCGGAAATCGTGGATTCGAGTCACAATGTGACAGGGATATTTGTAGCCATTCGTAATCGGCTTTAAGCAGTAGCTCCTGACCTCATTATCCCTTGTGTTGTAAAAAAGTAGACCATTGTGCTCCCAACCATCAAATGCTATCATCAACAGCACTGCTGATTGATGAAGACGAAGACTTTCTCTGTCTGCTTCATCCAGACGACTCGACTTTTAGGATTCTTCACCTATTTATTTCCAAGATCTCCAAATATCTCTCTACTCTGTCCAACCACCTTGTTTCTGGTTTCTCTCTTCTCCTCGTACCTTCAATCTTCGAAACAGCTAGTTTTTTAACTGGATCCAAACCTGAACGTCAAAAAACGTGCCCCAGCCGTGTGATTGTGTTGGATTTAATAAGTCTCGAGGTGTTAGGTTGTATCTATTAAGTACATATTTCATGGTTACATAAACTTCTCCATGTATCTTTTTCTTTTACTGCCACAAAAATTTATACAAGGATCTTTCTTTCAAAAATGAATAGCCTGTTTTCCTATGTTTTGTTAATCGACCATGCCTCACTTACATATAAAATAATCGGTCTTATAAAAGTTCTATTTCAGTTTATTTTTGCATTGATGGTGAGGAGTTTAGATTTTAATTGGCTCTTTAAACCAAAGTAGCATCTATTAACCATCAAAATTCGATTCCTAATTTCAACTCTTATCTTATTTCTACTGGTATTAAACGTGCCCAAAAACATAAACTGGACTATTCCATTAAAAGTGGAGTTCGAATCCCACTATGAAAATGAGTGTTCCTAGCCACTTGAAATCGGCTTTAAGCCAAAGGCCCTGGTTTTAATAACCCTCGTTTGGATAAAAAAGTAGACAGTAGCATTCCAAATCAAACCGAACCTAATACCTATTGTGAATATTTTCTACTTTAAGAAAAATGAATTGCTATATTGTTTAACTTTCAAAATCAGAAGCAATGTAAGGTACACTGATTGGCATTAAACACTAGGTCTTGATGCACTAAACACTAGAGAACAGCCTATATATCTGATTTTAACTAGAGGAAACGATTTTGATAATAGCAATTTCAGGTAGAATACCGTATTTAAGCGAATCTAATGCGCATCGTTTTTTGGCCGAATGTAGTATTCAAAATTGGGGTGCGTATTAGACATTAGATTCGAGTGCGTTAGCAGTTCGCCGATGACGTCAACCAAATTTAAATCGTAACAATGGATTACTGTATTTCTCAACTACATTTACCATTCACACATAATTGCATAGAGGATACAAACTGCTGGCTCCGAAATGTAAGGGAACGCCGTCCCGGTGGGCTCTCCAATCCACCATCAATGCTTTGTCTTGACGCTACTTTCTGTATAAATCCATTGTTGTATAAAATATGGTATCTAAATTTAAATAAAATTATCATACATTGATTGATAGTTTATATACATATCCATTGTTGTATAAAATAAGATTCAATAAATTCCTCATACCGTTGATGCGCATTACATTCGCCGACAAACAATTTTTTTATTATTTAAAGTTTTAAAATGGTTATGCGCATTAGATTCGCATAAATACGGTAAATTACTGTGTCCACCAGACATGGTTACCAAGAATACTTTTTATATTTACTCATAAAATTAAAACCCTATGGTACAGAAACAATTATATTTTGGAGATAGTAATGGTATCATGTTAAACAGCTGCTAATATCCGTAAAATACCTTGCTGTACTCCAATTAACAATATGACTATTTTATTCCGATAATACATTAAACAGAACTAAATGTTAAACACGCAACAGAGAGGAACATTAAAATACGAGGCGCATCTAGAAAGTAAGTTTCCCTATTTAAAAGAAAAAAGGAACTCATACTTTCACGGAAATATTAATTTGTAACAAGTACAGCAATGTTTCATCTATTTTTCAACATAGCCATTACCAGAATTGAGACACTTGTGGTATTGTGGAATCAACTTTTGTATACCTATGTCGTAGAACTCTGCCGCCTGTGAATGGAACCAGTTTTTTTTTTATCCAGAACACCGTGCACACCCCCTTACGTACCGACAGCGTCTGTTTAAATTTGATCCTGATCGAAGGTCCACTATGACGATAATGCATTGACTGCTGCTTGGTTTCCGGGGTAAAGTACGAAATCCCAGTCTTATTTCCCGTGACGATCCTGTCGAGGAATTCGTCGACGTCATCGTGATACCGTAGCAGAAATGTCAGTGCTGCTCCCAAGTTCTAAGCTCCTAAGTTTGTGTTCGTATGTCAGTTTCGACTCATAGTGCTGCAGAGCTGACGATGAATTTCAATTGGGGCAATGCGTTGTGCATTCAAGATCACAGATCACCGACCGAACCTTGCAGGCGACGGGAGAAGGAATTAGAGTTTCAATTTCGGACCACTTTTACCCCACTACTGTAACGAATCGAGGCTTGTCCAGCTACCATATGATTAATACGCCATAGATCTTTTACGCAAGCACAACTGACGCGGCTAATTACGTTTACTTTAACCCTTTACCGGACTGTGGTTTCGGAGCGAAACTACCTGTTAAATTTTTTCTCTGCTTTTGAAAGACGTAAGATGGACTTTCAGGCTTTCTAAGTTTAGGACATTTCTAACTTACAACAGAGAGTATGCAACAAGTTCTATACTTCATTTGAAATATACATAGTTAAACTTACTTTACCTGGAAAAATCAGTAATATGATATTTTTACTTATACGTCCAAGCAAATGTCTATCCAAACAACACTTAAAACATTAAATAAATTATTTATGATTGGTACGGTTTACTGTATTTCAACACGGGGTAAATAAGACCGAGACCTACAGCTAAAGGCCAATTCCGAATTGCTACGAACATCCATACCTGCAGTGGGATTTAAACCCATGAAGTCCGGTACCTAAAAACAGCGCTGTATTAAATGGCCATCGTTCGGCTGTAAAGTTTTTTTTATCATACCCCTTTAGATAATAATCATTGTTCCCGAAACATAATTAAACCTTTAAAAAAGCATTTTCACTCCGTACAAGGGGCTGGATTTTGTATTTTAACCACCCTTCAAATTCCACCCTCTAAAAAATGTAAAAAAATATGCATTTACATTTATAAAGTTCATAGATACCATTTATGAACTAATTTCACGAAATCCCAAAGAATTTATAATAGTGACCTTTAAAGGGTTAAAGAGGAAAACATCGGAAAACTTACTTTCTGGATGCACCTCGAAAAATAAATGACTATGTGCATTTATAAAAACTTAATTTAAATTGAAATAAAGTATTGAGATAAACAAATTTAGAATGAAGATTGTAATTTGCCGTGTAAATATAATTTATTTATATGAAATATTTAAGTACAAGTTAGAAAAATAACTGGAGTAAAACTAGGTGTTTGCAAATCACCATATGCGCGTTTCACCAATCTTTCCAAAATTCGTATACAATATTTATTTTTATTTTACCGAAAATTTCAACTAAACATTCTCTTTTCTATTACATAACCCTTCTCATACCCAAATCTCAAAAGAAGGTTATTCAAACTCTGTATATGCGTACTTTGCGAATAAATGCAGTCACGTTTCTGCCTGGTAAAGAAATGAGTTTTCTACGTTTATTCTAGCTTTTCTATCAAATCCCTTGTGTAATATACTGTATCTAAAAATGTATCACGAAAAGAATGCTTTTAGAAAAAAAGCTTCAATAAAAAAATTTTAGTTTCAACTCGTCTTCTTTTCTCCTCTAGCATTTTAGTACCTTTATTTTCCCGTACATGACCATTTTTATAAAACACATCCAACTATTCTCATATTCTCATGAGGTATAATTGATGTCCAGAGAAATTGACACTAACACAATAAAAAATTAAATGTCTTAGACATGAAACCAGTATATAAATACACATATTTTTGTCCATGTCAAAAGAAATTAAATTTGGTACAATTTGAATTATAAAGAACAAAATATAATTCTAAAGTAATACTGTGATACTGTATGTTGCATTTAATGCTACACAACGTAATTATAAAAACTGAAGATTATATCTAGATTTTAGTATTGGGAAAACTTTTTAGTTTAACAATTTGAAAGAATTTTTTATGACATTTACAATTTTCGGTAAACAATTTTATGTTCGATTTGACTATACATTTATATCAGCAGCTAGATTTGTTATAAATTTTGAAATTATTAACTGACAGTAATTTTTACTTATAAAGAATTCTACTTTATCAAATATACTTTTAATGTTACAAAATTTGTAAATATTCCTATTTTTGTTTCAAGTACTTTTAGCAACTATATTTTTTCAGCCAAATTTAATGACTTGATGACATTTTAGGTGGAAAAATTGGAGAAAAATTTGAATTATAAAGAACAAAATATAATTCTAAAGTAATACTGTGATATTGTATGTTGCATTCACTGTTACACAACGTAACTATAAAAACTGAAGATTATGTCTAAATTTTGGTATTATGAAAACTTTTTAGTTTGACAATTTCGAAGATTCTTTTTTTATGACAACATTTACAATTTATGGTAAACAATGTTATGTTCGAATTGACTATACATTTATATTAGCAGCCTAATTTGTTATAAATTTAGAAATTATTAACTTACACTAATTTTTACTTATAAAGAATGCTACTTTAGCAGACATACTTTTAATGTTACAAAATTTGTAAATATGCCTATTTTTGTTTCTTGGCAAGACTTTTAGCAACTTTATTTTTTCAGCCAAATTTATTGACTTGTTGACATTATAGGTGGCAAAATTGGAGAAAAATTTAAATTATAAAGAACAAAATATATTGGTAAAGTAATACTGTGATTTTGTACGTTGCATTCACTGCTACACAACGTAACTATAAAAACTGAAGATTATGTCTAAATTTTGGTATTCGGAAGACTTTTTAGTTTAACACTTTGAAATATTCTTTTTTATGACAGCATTTACAATTTTTCGTCAAAAATTTTATGTTCGAATTGACTATACATTTATATCAACAGCGTAATATTTTATAAATGTCGAAATTGTTAACTTACACTAATTTTTACTTATAGCATAAAGAATGCTACTTTAGCAGAAATACTTTTTATGTTACTAAACGTGTAAATATACCTATTTTCCTTGTTGGCAAGACTTTAAGCAACTAAACGTTTTCAGCCATGACTTGATGACATTTTAAGTGGCAAAATTGGAGAATAGTTTGAATTATTAAGAAGAAAATACAATGCTAAAGTAATACTGTGATATTATATGTTGAATTGACTGCTACACATCATAACTATAAAAACTGAAGATTATGTCTAAATTCTGGTATTGGAAAACTTTTTAGTTTAACAATTTGAAAGATTCTTTTGTTTATGACAATATTTACAATTTTTGGTAAACAATTTTACGTTCTAATTGACTATACATTTATATTAGCAGCCTAATTTGTTATAAATTTAGAAATTATTAACTTACACTAATTTTTACTTATAAAGAATGCTACTTTAGCAGAAATACTTTTAATGTTACAAAACTTGTAAATATGCCTATTTTTGTTTGTTGGCAAGAATTTTAGCAACTATATTTTTTCAGCCAAATTTAATGACTTGGTGTCATTTTAGGTGGCAAAATTGGAGAAAATTTTGAATTATAAAGAAGAAAATATAATGCTAAAGTAATACTGTGATATTCTATGTTGCATTCACTTCTACATATCATGACTATAAAAACTGAAGATCATGTCTAAATTCTGGTATTGGGAAAACTTTTTAGTTTAACAATTACAAAGTTTCTTTTTTATGACAACCTTTACAGTTTTTGGTAAATAATTTTATGTTCGAATTGACTATACATTTATATTAGCAGCCTAATTTGTTATAAATTTCGAAATTATTAACTTACACTAATTTTTACTTATAGCATAAAGAATGCTATTTTAGCAGAAATTCTTTTAATGTAACAAAAAATGTAAATATGCCTATATTTGTTTGTTGCACGAATTTTAGCAAGTATATTTTTTGAACCAAATTTAATGAATTAGTGACATTTTAGGTATCAAAACTAGAGACATATTTAGAGATTCGTCGCTATAATTGGCTTGAAAAGTTTGTGGATACTGTGAAATCTTCACAGTATCCAGAAATTTCTCATATATAGCCTACAAATTTGGCTGAGTTCCTCACTTATTGGCGTTCTTGTAGAAGACCTTAGAGTCCAAAGACTTATTAATTTGTCTCGTAACGCTATAGGGTACTGTGTATGGGCGTTTTGGCTTTAGTTGTGGATAGAATTGTACTAGTGCGTTGCTGCATTATTCTACGCATTTTGTTTTATATTCTCTTGTAATTTTAATATAGTGTAGTAACTTTAAATCCAATACTCCTCAGCACAACAGTCAATAGGGGACCAGGATCTACGGTGTCAATCTTGGTTTAAGTGATCAAGGGCCTTGGGGTGCGAAACATATGTTACGGTTAGGTGGTCAATCTTAAGCGGAACCCCCAGTGTTTAGCTCCCAAGCCCTCTTGGTCCTCAGTTCATCTACCCACTGAAGGAATGAACCCGGGGATCGAACCTCGGGCCTGTGTCGTAAGAGAGCGAAGCTCTACACCAATGCCACTGGGCTTCCTTTAATTCCAATAAACAGAAAAAAATACAAAGAATTTTGCAAAATAGATGTAGCCAAAGAAGCAGAATTTTTTACCTTTATAAATACTTATAGTATCATAAAGCGTGATAAATACAATTCATGTGAAACATCAAAGAATAATATCGAAATTTAACTTTTTTCCTTTTGCAGAGGATAAACAATACACTTACCTTAAAATAATATATACATTTGCTTTGCATTTCCTCTTTACTGGCTTACTACAACTACTAGTTAGAAAACTTGCAAAGTTAAGAAAAAGCGAATAAACTACAAAAACTATTTTTTAAAACTATTACAAACTGAAAAAAAATAATGGTTTATGACATCACTTTTTTCAAAAACATTCCAGACTTAAAATATTTAACTAACTTAAAATGAATTTGTTAAGAGCCTTGGAAACTAAAAAAGAAAAGAGTTAATTGATGACTACAGTCATATCTTAGAAATACTCATTAAAAGATTGCTAGAAATGCCGTATATTTAGAACAGTGCAAACTTAAAAAATTGAATGAATTACTAGAATTATGTGGTCGAAACTGCAAATTAATTTAATGTAAAAAATACGGAAAACCAATGAATAAATAAGCTTCCTGAGGAATATACGGGCACATTAGATATTCATGTTTTTTTAAGAAACCGAATGGTAAGAAAATAATTTAATTGTCAACCGAATATGCAAAAAACGATATCTGACCCATATACAGGTATTTTATACACAGCAGGTCTATATCATCCTGGTTATCACGCAAGAGCAAAAAGAGTAAGGAGACAGCGTAAGTTGGGGTAAATTGAGATTTTTGGGGGAAATTGTCATGGTCAGAGAAAAGCCGTAGTATTATCACCAGTTTATCTCTAAGCCACACTTTAATACAATATACATGTTAATTTACCAGATACTAAAGTCGAAATGAGCAAATTTTATGAGAAGGGCTCTCTTAGAGTGCTTTACACAATCGTCTTGATGAAATAACAGGAAAACTTTTATTTGTGAAGTTGTAAAACAGAAGCCCCCTTTCTTGATAGAAAGTCAGTTGTCTAGTTTCCTCCAATTTGCTGTGGTCTGGGATTTACTGTATAACAACTGTTTTATCATGATCTGATAGCCATTCCAGATGGTTAACACATTCAACGATACCTTTGTATCCACTCATATAAAAAAAGAAATCTTTGGGTCCAGATTATAGAAAAAAACCTTTATCCTTCCAACTCGAGCCCTTACATCAGCACCTGCTCATCGATATTTTATAACAGCTGTTTTATCATTTTTGATACGATAAAAGACAGAAAAAATATTATTGATAAAAAATTTGTTAAGAAATAGAATACTAACACAATATAAATAAATTACTGCAAAACACAAATGTCACATTCATTCATTGTCAAATTATGTCACATTCAAAATAATGTAAATTATAGGTAAAAAAGCCCCTACTAGAAATAATCTGAAGATTTTCTTAAGAAAGTACCATTTTCTTAAGAAAATCTTCAGAAATGTGAAGATTTCTTTGAGATTTAATTTTTTCTTAAGATTATCTTAAGAATTTGTTCAGATATTTTGAATCTGTTAAGGCGAATGAGATGTATCTGAAGATATTCTTAAGAAAATGTTAAGACAATTTGCGGAGTAACTTAATCTTTAAAATAAGTCAATAACTAATAAGAATTTTTTCAGAGATACAAATAATTTGAGATATTCTTCAGAAAATTATCAGTCAGAAAATAATAAGTGGTTTTAAGGTGTTTAAAGATAGAACTTAAAACGCTTTTTGCAAAATACTGTGTTATCATCAGCAATTATGCAAATTACAGTATTTCTTTTTTTAATTGAAACACAAACTTTGTATTAAGATATTTAAAAATGATAGTAATTAAAACTTTTTAATATTTTTTCCCAAAAAATATAATAAAATAATCAGATATTAAAAATTTTTTTATTTTGCTTAAAATTATTTCACATAAATCATTGTGGTCTTAATGTGTTTTATTACATGCGTTTTAACATGTTTATTTTATTTTTTTATCCATTTATTTTTTCATTACTTATTTAAAAACATAAGTATATATATTAATAAAAATTCCTCTAAATTATATTTATATTAATTTATATTCCTCTTTTCTAAATATATTATAGAATAATTTAATCAATTTTAAATCAATGTGCTTTAACGTTTTAATAAGTTCATTTATTTGAGACTGAAATATCCTAACTAATGTTTAAAAAAAGTATACTGATATGCCAGTTTTAATCCTAATTCTGATTTTATTTTATTTTATTTTTAATAATCTAATGTGTAATGTAATGTCTAATAATCTAATGTGTGCTAGATCTAATCTGTGTGTGTGTCTTAACTTTTTTTTGGACATTTACAATCAAGTTCTTTACAGAATTGCAGCATCGCTATCCTTGAATCGCCATTCAGTCTAGAGTTTGTTTACATCGTGCCATGTGTGTAACGATCGTATTTGGCTCGGTGATTTCCTTATTTTTTTCTTGCATTTTGCAACGAAATTTTTACTTAAAATTTTATTGTGGTATTAAATTCAAACATAGATCTCCATACCTCCCTTAGAAAAAAAAATACATTTCATAAAGAAGGAAATTTTATGGAAATCGGCATACAATTATGTCGATTGATTTGTATGATCAACCGTAATACAATATCAAACTCAGTAGTTTGATCTGAATTCAAATTACATTTACTGCTAATTCTTCAAAAATGAATTCTAATAAGCTCTCATTGTCTTGAATATTTTATTGAATGTAATTCTGAACTATTTAGAAACCGTATCTTCAATATTCGAACAATAATGTTTTTCAACTTTTTCATCCGCTACAAAAGTAGATTAGGCCTATCAGATATGATATTAGATATATGTTAAACCTTTAGCTTGAAAGTGCAACTTTTGCAAGTTTAAAAAGGATCTTTCTCAGCTGTAAAGGGTGGCAAGAAGTGATTTCAAGGTTGTGTGATCATATAAACAATTAATGTGTATGGAAGATTAATAGAAAAAGTATACACAAGAGGAAAAACCACTATTCTGCATGCTGAAATTATTCCTACTTAGTAAAGTAATACTTAGAAGAAAAAAAATATAAAAAATGCTACTAAAGACAGTAGGATGAATACAGCTAGTGCAGTTACAATGTGACTACAGGTTGGTAAGTGGTATGACAATGGATGGAAATTGTGTTACTTATCTATAAATGACTGCATCAGTTGTCTATCAGTTATAACAGTAAAGTATTAGATATTGAAATAATCTGATACTTTTGCATTTGCAGTTTAATGTTGCTGGCATAGCAATCTGTTGAGAAAAAAAGTTATTAAATTCAATGTGTTGCAAAAACCACGAGAAGCTGTAAAATCACATCATAAGATTTTTGATTCAAAATGTAATAAATTATAGGCATAGGAGTTTCATACGATAGGATATTGCAGAAAAGAGGACACAACTGATTGTGTAAATTTCGACATTCAAGCAGATATTGTTATTGATTGTGAACTATATAAATACTGCCATGAATTTCAGAAAACTGCAGCGAATTCAGGAAATGAATCTGCTGAATTTTTTGTGTGCTAAGAAGGTCGTGTCAGTTCTGTCCTATGTTGGTTAGATGCCTGAGATGACATAAGACTTATATTCATATGCTTGTCGGTGCACATAATATAGGTTCATGGTCACAATATTCACAAAATTCAAATGATACCTCTGGCGGTAGAACACAAAAATGTGCTAAGTAATAATAGTTCACATTCCGCAAACACAATTGAAATTGTTAAATAAAGTGTGTTTTAAAGTATACATTGAGTTTTTTGTTTTATTTTAAATTTGTAAAGTTTCCTTCATTAATTAAAAGGTAAGTGATATATTTGGTTATTCTTCTGCTTACTTAGACTATAATAAGTGATAATAAATATTTAATGTTCATACTCAGTGAACAGGAAGAAAAAAAGCATCTTTCCTAATAGATTTTTTGAATTTTACTCTTTGTATATTATAATGTATCGCTGCCTAGTATAAAACAAAAATAGTAAACCATTTATTCTAGTAAAAGGGTAAAAGAAAAAGTGCTTACTCACACATCAGAGTAATTCAGATTTAATTACAATTATGTATTGGTTTTATTTTAAGAAATTTGTGAGTAATGCTACATTACGAATAAACTTTCTGAATAGACTTATTGCATTTTATAGTAGCACTGTTTGTATATTATAATGTATCCCTATATGATATAATATAGTGAGTTATTTATTCTATTTTATTAACAGGATACAAAAGAATTGCCAATTAACACAATATCAGAGTAATGTGGATTTAGTTATTACAATTCTGTATTGGTTTTATTTTAAGAAATTTTTAAGTAATGCTACATTCCGAATAAATAAATTTTCTGAATAGAGTATTGCATTTTTTAATTCTGCTGTTTGTATATTATAATGTATCCCTACATGATATAATAAAAATAGTGAGTTATTTATGCTATTAAGAAGATACAAAACAATTGCCCATTAACACAATATCAGAGTAATGTGGATTTAGTTATTAGAATTCTGTATTGGTTTTATTTTAAGAAATTTTTAAGTAATGCTACATTACAAATAACTAAACTTTCTGAATAGAGTAGTGCATTTTTTAATTTTACTGTTTGTATATTTCAATGTATCCCTACATGATATAATAAAAATAGTGAGTTATTTATTCTATTAAGAGGATACAAAAGAATTGCCTTTCTGCTAACAGGATAAAATAAAAGTGTGTACTAACACAACATCAGAGTTATGCAGATTTAGTTATTACAAGTCTGTATTGGTTTTATTCTAAGTAATTTTTGAGTAATGTTGCATTAATGATAAGCAAAATTCCTGAATACCTTTATTACATTTTCCAATTTTACTGTTTAAGTGTATAATAATGTGAACTGAAAATTTAAAATAAGAAAAAGAAAATTAAAGATTTTTACATTGAATCTGGTATGCCATTTATGTTATATATTAATAAATATTCCAATAGAAATCAAATGAAAACACATACTGTATTTGCAGTTGATATATATAGAAAATTGCTTTATTATGAAATGACTTAAATATTAATACTATTATAAAAATTTAATGATTATGTACAAGGGAGGAAAATGCATAAAAAAGCAGTTTATAAGCTTTTCCACAGGAAAAAAAACATTTTTTCAAAATTCCAAATTTTTGTAATTTTCAATATTTTAAGAATATTTGAATGTGTCCAATTTCTATACTTCTTCAGGATATCTTAAGAATATTTTAATGTATCCAATTTCTATAATTCTATAAATAGTATGAACTGACATCATAACATATATTTTATTTTTTATTTTTGTTATAAAGAAAAAAACGTTTAATAAAATTGGTTAATTGTTAATATTACATTATAATAAATATTACAACAGCTATCAAATGAAAATACTATTTGCAGTAAACAGATATTATAGAAAATTATATTTTTATCACATGGCTTTCATACTAATACTTTTATTTAAAAAAATATAATTGTGAGCAAGGGAGGAAAAGGTAAGAAAAAAATTGTTTTAAAATCTTTATTTCCACATTGAAAAGAAGTTTTAAAACGCTTTAAAGCATTTTTCTACAATTCAAGTTTTTATTCTTCAGAATATCATAAGAATATTTGATTTTATTTAATTTCTATAATTCTTCAGAAAATCTTATAAGTATTAGAATATATCCAATTATCTCAAAATTTTCTCAAAAAAAAAATCTTGAGAATATCTTAAGTTATTTGGCCCACATAAGCCTACATCTAGAGAAAATTTTCAGATTATATTCTTAAGATTTTCTGCAGATTATTTTAAGATTTTCTGCAGATTATATTCTCAAGAAAATCTTAAGATTTTAGGCTTAAGATGGAGGCCAAATAACTTAAGATTTTCTTAAGATTTTTTTTGAGAAAATCTTGAGATTTTTTCTAGTAGGGAGGTTTAGGCTAAAAAGGTTTTTAAAAACCGTTTTCGTCATATTTTAACAAGATAGGAAAGAAATGATGTATTGTTTTGTTGAGAATGTATATTATATCCTTCAACAACTATCCAAGATAGTTTAATAAACATGAAAGGCACGCATGGAACAATTTACTTCTATAAAACAAGTAAAAAATAAATAACCGTTTACTAAATCTAATTTAAACTATCTTTAATTTTAAAGGTTTTAGTCATTTCAAAAAAAAAAATTATTAAAATAATATTAGAATAAAAATTTTCAAACTGGTACCGCTCTCAAATGCAGATGCTTTCTTCCTTTACTTTTGTTCATATAATTCTCGAAAAACACAGAAAAAATCAAATAATTCTAAACATTTTTGCCATAAAAACCTATATAAAACTTATATATTTTACTTAGTAAAAATAAAATAATGTACGTCAATAATTAACACAAAATAACGAAACACCGAGAAAAATATAATTTATGAATTTCATGTCGTAATTATTTTGAACAAACTAATACGGGCACAAAAGGAATGTTAAAAAATCAGTTTATCATAAGAATTCCTACTTGCACATTCCCTGATGGAAGGATGGGTTGAAAGGGGAAATAAAAATGACTTTCAGATGCCCTAGCAGTGATATAGAAAAAATAAAGTGCCTTAAATTTGTTCAGACCTGCATGCTGAAAGGTTAAAATTAAGGCATGTTATTGAGGAAGTTTGGCCCTATTTATTTTTATATCATACAAAAATCACTTAATATAAAAAAATTCCACTTTATTTATTCATTTCATAATTAAAAAGATCGAAATTTTTAAATGTATTTTATTCTGCATGTTTTAAATTTAGCCTCAGAAAAATTTATATACCTTTTCTATAACGAGGTAAAATTGAATATTTTGCATGTCTAGTCCATTGCATTCCACAATGATAAAGAGTTCCTTCCAATAACATATATAAGATATTTAAATCTATGAGTTACAGCACTATGGAATGTAAATATGCTATACATCACAGGAAAAGAAAAGCTAAAGAAAATATTTTATTTCCTAGCAGCCAAATATTTAATCTTTGAGAGAAATTAGCATTTTAATCCCATTTTAGTCAAAATATATTTGGACTGTTTGTATTTTCATGATAAAATGACGTCAGAAATCACAAATCTGTTTGGAGAGAAATAAAATCTCCCTTCTGCTTGTAAATAGTCATTCGTCTTATGCTTTTCCAGAATAAAACGCTATATTTTATTCTAGAAAAGCATTATATCATCATTATTGAAAATCGAAGAAACAGACTCATATTTCTCCCGAAAGTGCCTTAGAATTGTGCTGATTTGCATTAAGCAAAATAATGCTTGCGTTCAAATCCATTGACGAAATTTTTTTTCTAGCTTTACATATAAATTTAAAGTTGTCAATGTATATTTTCAATCCAAATAGTGGTATTTTATTCTCCAACAGTTTTGCCATGTTGTCGTGAAAACCGTAAAACCTTAAATCCGAAAAGAATAAAATTAGAGAGGAGGTAGAAAAGGTGAATACCGTTGCAGTAAATTTTACAATCTTATAACTTGAAATGTAAAGATTATCTTCCAGCTGACTGGTGTTCCGTGGGAATTAAGAACTTCGGAAGGATTTGAAGTTTTTTTGGTCTAGAACCATTTTCTTCCTAATCTTTTATGCTCTATCTGATAGAAGTTATAAATGTATATACGGATTATCTTTCATGTGAAAAATTCTTTTAAAAATCTTCATTTCTGTTTATAGTACTTGAAAATTTGCAAGTAGGCAATCGAATGAATTAATGGGGTAAATGTAAATCAGATTACCATTGTGAGACACCGTAGGGAGGCATTTAAGTTAAAAATGTTCAACAGTAAGTACAATAGTCGAATGAAGCATTAGAAGTTGATAATTTCTATGTGCAAATTTATCTTCCTAATTTAGACTTTTTCATAGATATTTGTAATAGAAGTAATGATCGAACTACAGGATTAGCAAGAACTAATTCCCCACTTCTGAGGAAACTAGAATATGTTTTATTGGCCCAAATGAGATACAATTGTAACTACAAGTAATTCAAATGATGAGCATGACATTTATTACTTAAAAAGTTCAGTAAACAAATCTGCATGTAAGTGGCGCTGTAGCACATATGGTATTTATTAATTTCATTAAGTTAATTATCGCTTGACATTTATTACATAAAAATTTTAGTAAACAAATCTGCATGTAAGTGGCGCTGTAGCACATATGGTATTTATTAATTTCATTAAGTTAATTATCGCTTGACATTTATTACGTAAAAATTTTAGTAAACAAATCTGCATGCAAGTGGCGCTGTAGCACATATGGTATTTATTAATTTCATTAAGTTAAACCGGACATTATTTTCTTGTCTGCACATTATGCCTCCGCTGCAAGAAAAAACGCTAGTGGTAAAACTCTTTTACCAGAACCAGTGGAACTCCATTACAGTTCTAAATGAATTCCATCTTATGCCAGTAAGAGGAGATTCTCCAAGTGTCTTACTCAAGATGATCCTTCGCTAGATATTACCCCTTGTGACTTTTGGCTGTGGGGTTTCCTGAAGGACAAGATCTACGATCAAATGCCAGCATATGTGCCACATCTGCAGAACAGCATTCTGTGCCCTTTTCTTGATATTCCAGCAGACTCATTCCGGTCAGCTGTCGAAAATATGGTTCTGCCATTACAGCATATTCTTGAACATGAAAGGGGACATATTGAGAAATTTAATGCTACTTTTTAATATTATTTAGAATTTATAAAGCAAAATAAATGGATTTTATGTATCTCAGTATGAAATGTCAACTGCCTCATATTAAATATCTAAAGTTCCATCTGTAGTATCGCATTTGGACTAATAGAATGGGTTCCAGAGTCCTCTGAAGTGGGAAACTTATTTATTACTAACCCTGTATACATCTATATATGTATAATGATATTTTAGCCAAACCAACCAATTTATTATAATTATGATATAAATTAAATTTTTAGTTGTTATATATCCAAATAGGAAACTTTTAAAAAAATATTCTTTAAAATGTTTCTTAATTTTTTTTTTTTAATTTTAGTAGTTTTAAAAGATTAAGAGAGAACACCAACTAAATTTATGCTTCGCTCAACTAATCTTATGCAAATATTTTCCGTAACTTAGTTTCGATTGTTGCTGTCCCCACATGGTCTAATGTTAATTCTGACTGGCTCTCTCCCTTATGTTTTCACCGTACTACGTGAGAAAGATTTGGTGTTAGAGTACTATAGGTAAATTGTCTCAATAAACTCATTAATGCTATATTCGGATTTTGTTTTTCATGGCCTATCGACTGTTGTATGTATGTATGTATATATATATATATATATATATATATATATATATATATTATATATATATATATATATATATATATATATATATCAGATGATTAAAGAATAACACAATAACAATTTTAATACTTAAATGTATTATTTAAACATTTTATAACATTATCATTTTGATTTGTTCCTTTATGTATACGATACCCTTTTTATGTCTTTTAGTTTTCTTGATAGATTTAATTTTCTAGATTTTCATAAACTTATATATGCGTGTGTGTGGGGGGGGGGGTGTTTCCCTGTGTGTAATAAACCACTACTCTCCTATCAGCAGTTTTGTTCGTCTAAAGAAAGCCCTACAACTTGAAAATTATAACGGTCTTTTTACTTGTATGTGGTGCAAATATACCCGTAACATCACGAGCAAAATGAAAATGAAAATACCTATCAGCCATCTTTTAATTGTAAATAATAGAAATATTGTTGTATGTTTACGGAAAATAAAAGATGTTTTGCTCTCGTGTATCTAAATTCTTCAACTACTATGGTTATTAGAATTGAATTATGTGCTCTTGGTTACCATTATCTATTTGGTTAATATATGTGTTAACTTGACATTTTATACATATGTATGTGTGTGTGTGCATACCTTCCCTTAAAGCTATTCCCGGTAGTATAATTAAGCTTAAAGCTTGCATTATTCTTTCTTGGTCAGAAGTATTTATCTAATTCAGTGTATACTGTCTTTAAGCTAATCCTTTCCGTCTTTCTCCCCAATTAATTCCACTTTAGTATGTAATCCACTAATGCTGAAAACTTCTAAATATAAAACAGTGTTTGAGAGTTCCTTCAGCTAGAATTTATTTTCAGCATAGTTATATGTATATATATATATATATATATATATATATATATATATATATATATATATATATATATATATATATATATATATATATATATATATATATATATTATATATATATATATATATATATATATATATATATATATATATATATATATATATATATATATATATATATATATACATATATATATATATATATATATATATATATATATATATATATATATATATATATATATATATATATATATATATATATATATATATATATATATATATATATATATATATATATATATATATATATATATATATATATATATATAATATATATATATATATATATATATATATATATTTTATATATATATATATATAATATATATTATATATATATATATATATATATAAATATATATACATATATATATATATATATATATTTATCACAAAACACAGAATTATTTTGATGATATTGTCTACATTGCGATCTTAATAGAAAAAGCCACTAAATCTCTGTGCCAGCCCTTTTATTAACTATTGGAAGGGATGTGGCCCCAGGAATGATGTCATTTTGGATAACCAATCAAGTCTCTTTAATTACTTCTAGTTTATTCTCGAAATTATAGTAACTCTACAATGCAAGTTAAAAATGAATCAAAGGGGCTGCGATCCTAAATTCAAGGTTCCAGGAAATGAGTGTTCGCAGCCATTATTATGTAATATATTCCTTAGAATTTGTCAATAGGGAATCTAGATTTTCAATGGAAAATAGAAAATATTTATATTAGGATTTTACTCTAATAGAATTTTATTAATACATATATATATATACATAGATAGATAGATAGGTAGACATATACATCTCTCTCTCTCTCTCTCTATATATATATATATATATATATGTGTGTGTGTGTGTGTGTGTGTGTGTGTGTGTGTGTTTGTTACCCAGAATAAAAGCAAAATATTTTATTCTAAGGTGAATTTAGTACTCAGTTACATATGGGTACAAAATCACTGAGAAGTGACACAATGACATGTAGATAACCTATGATCGCATCTTATATCTATAAGAGTGATTTTAAATATAGATAGTCAGATTCTGCGTTTTAACAAATCATTTTATTTGCTTTAGAATAAATAACTATAATTTGTAATCTATATAAAAATTTGGAATGTATATAAATTGTTTAAATATGTTTTTTAAAATTTGTTTGTAAACATATTAATAATAATAATCATATTTTTGTTAAAGTAAAAAAAAAATTTATCTTATAGAAAAATATACAACAAATTGACTTTATTTTGAAGTCTTATTTGCATATAAAAGGTTTCTGAATTAAATACATTAAATATTACATCAATTTTTTTTAGTTGAAGATTCGATTTTTCCTTTCTGTTGGATTACTAAATATAACTAAAAATGCTGTGCAATATGTGTCTAATGTGTATTTAATTTTTGGTTAATATATATGTTACCTTAATATACAAGACAATTATTACATATAATGGTTTTAAACATTTTTAACAAGATATTTAAAATTATTTTAAGTACATGAAGTGCATTTCTGACAGTTATATCAAATTGAATTTTGCAAATTACTTACCTTGTAGGTTATACAATAAAAGTTAGTCAGAAACAATAACAATTTTAAAAAGTATCATATATGTTATGCACATAAAAATCTATTCTAGGCATTTTGTTAAAGACTAGATATTTTTAATATAATTACTTCTCTGTATATGTACTTTATATGGTGATCATCAAAAGTATAACAGATTAATGAGCAGTTCAAACAAAACTCCCTTACAAACAATACTTAATGAATCCGATTCTTATAATAAATTTACCTTTTAATTTAAACCATATTTAGATGAATATTTATCCAACTAACCACTCTGCACACAATTTTAGGTTTGTGTAGTTAAGGTTCCCAAATGAAAGTTATAGTTATTTCAAAATTCAAATTACATTTTAAAATATATTGATTGAAAATATGACAGTTTATAATTATAAAATGAATTACATATTAATATAAATTTAATTGTCATCATGAACTTTAACAATATAATCTAAAAAATTAAATTTGGCGAAATTTATATTGTGATTAGCGTATTCCACATGATGGGTTTGGGTTCAAAACCGCATACGGTTTGGATGTATTTGTATATTTTTCCCTCATAGGGTGTGATGTTTCCTAACTATATATTTCTCCTATAATAAAGCGGGAACAAATCAGTGGATTGTATGGTGGAATGTTAATAAATATAAATGCCCCGCATTTATAAAAAAATATTTGGCTACATCCAACAACTTATTCATGTAATAAGCGATGAGAGCTTAAGTTTGTCCTTTTAACTAAATCATTTAAAAAATGCTAATGTTTATCAATGTTGCATAAATATTAAATAAGTTTTTAAACACCGTTAGCGTTTAAATAAAAATTGCCTCAAAAAGGTGAACTTAAATCAAAATATAAAAAATACCAGGTTAAAATCATAAAATCAATCATGTTAAAAAAGTAAAGAAAAAATATATTATCTGAAAAAATATTTTAAACACTATCAGATAAATTAAGTTATTTAAAAAAATTAAATTAATTTAGCAGTAAAGTGTAAAATATTGCAAGTACTCCAAATATATAGTCACCTAATCTAATTTAGATTTAAAAAACGTTTTATCATCACAACCCTAGATATCCTAACAATTTGACTTGCCTATGGTTGGTAACAATCAGTTCATAATGCATAGGAAAGATATATGCATCCATGTAATTGTTTCTATTTAAATAGATATTACACGGAATACTAAATATTGATGATATTTGCGCCAGTTTGATGAAACAGCATTTATAGACGTCAAATGAACTATGGAAACATTTAAATTAGCAACAAAACTTGAAATTGGAATTAATGGTTTTTATCGGTTTATTTTCAATGTCTCAAAATAAAAAAAGATGATCAAATTAGATTCTACGACATTATCTACGGCACTAGCATATGGCCCGCCATACGACGGGATCAGTAAAATTTTAAATTTTCCAGAATTGTAAAGTACCCTATGAGACAGGTAAAAAAATGATTTGTTTTTTTGGCTGAGAATTATCTTTCAACAAAAATAATCTGTTAAAAATATCACATATGTACCTAATCTATTATTTAAGCCAAATATAAAAGAAAATTATTTACGTAATATCTAAGTTTAGGGATAAAACGTATGAAAATAATGCAGAAGATATTTAAATAATATAAAATAAGTGATTGAGATGGTTAAAGTAATGACGTCAGAGAAGCTAGAAAAAAATTGATATTTTTATGTTTCTTAAAATTTGTTATTATTATGTGATAAATTGAGACTTGATATAATGGCATTAAACGCTCAAAAAGGGGGACGGGGTGGATTTTGAATATTTTAAAGATGAATGACAGTATTTTTTGCTGTGATACGAAGCTTAATGATACCAATTTATTTTAGAATTGAATCTACAGTCTAGGATAAACTTGACTTCCTTTGAATTTTGCTAACCCTAACTCATCAAAAATCTAATATGAATGCTCTATCCATTCCAGGTCCAACCGCTTCATAAATCCAAGGATAGATGGACAGATAACTTGGGCTATTATTACATTACGATAAGAAAGTTTAAAGATGTCAAACATAAAATGCTTATGTGGCCAGGGGCATCCGTACAACAAAACGTGAATTTAATATAATAAAAATATAAAAAATCATAAAAAGTTGAAAAAAAATAGGAAACATTTATTTTAAAAATTATAAAACAACTTTCAAAATAATAAAACAACTTTAGGAATAAGAATTTAAAAGAAAAAGCAGAAAATATTACATTAATTAGACATACAGGGAATTTTGGCTGGCTTGAGGGACAGAACCGTTTCCCCGAGAAGTATGACAACCAATTGGGCATACACTCTACTGAATGTGCCATGCTCTCACATATGGACAAGGAACTAATTAGAGTATATGAGGTCAGGTAAAACAGTCCAGTTTAACTATTACTCTCTATCCTATCAAGAATGAATTTAGTATAGAATAAAAGGGAGAAATAAGGCTTGAAATAATAGCATTAAACTCTCGAAAAGTGGGGATGGGGTGGATTTCGAATTCGCTTTGAATTTTGCTAACCCTAACTCATAAAAAATTCAATATGGATGCCTGTATCCATTCCAGGTACAACCCCTTCATAAAAATCACGGACAGACAAGTTAGGCTATTATTATACAGGGGATGATACAAGAGTATATATAATTTGATTCAACAGTTGTAGGTATGTTCATTTGTATAACTGTAGATATTACACGGAATACTAAATATTGGTGATATTGGCGCCAGTTTGATGAAACAGCATTTATAGAAGCCAAATGAACTATGGAAACTTTCGCATTAGTGCCAAAACTTGCGATTGAAATTAATGGTTTTGTCGGATTATTTTCAATATCTAAAAAAAAGATGATCCAAATTAGACTCTACGACAAGATACAACAGCATATCAAATTTGGTACCAAAAGTTGTAGGTATGTTGATTTGAATAACTAAATATATGAAAATTTGTTAAGTTGGATTGAAAGTAGTATAAACAAAAAAATAATCTGAATTTTGTTAAAACGGCTACAAGAGGATGTCGCGAGGAATCCCTGTGCAAAATATTGTGTATATAGCTCTCACAGTATCCGTGAAATTGTGTTTGCATGCACACAGACTGATACACATACATCTCTTTATACTTATACATTTTTTACACAAATCCTGGGTAGTTTATTTTGTTAGCATTTTATCATACTATTTGTAACATGGGAGAACCATATAGAGAGTGGAACATCGCTTCTTATGAGGGGATAACACACTAACGCATACAAGCGTTACTCGGGAATTGAACCTGTCCCGTTTGGGTTTCGAAATCAGAAGTATGAGACTGAAGTAGTTCAGAAGTATATTCTCAATGGCGTTAATTAATTGCTCAAAAACAACGCACTTTCCATATAAAACACCTTTAATTATATTTACGTATGCGAGATCATTAAAACACATAAAATGTCACATAGAAGAATTTTTGGCGTATTTAATATTAATATATCAAAATACAAAAGCAACTCAAGAGCCCTTTTTTTTCACACATGAAAGAACAACCATGTTTTTACTAAAAAATATCGTCCATTGCCACTCGCAACTTACAAAGAAAGAATAAAATAAAAAAGATAATATGCGGATAGAACATCAATTTTAACAGACCATGTTACACCTAAACCCAACAGGTTAGAGAATAATATGCTTAACACCACTATACGATCTGGTCGGTCTTATATATATATATATATATATATATATATATATGTATGTATGTATGTATATATATAGATAAATGTATGTATATATATGTATATATATATGTATATATATGTATATATATGTATATATATATTATATATATATATGTATATATATATATATATATATATATATATATATATATATATATATATGTATATATATATATATATATATATATATATATATATATATATATATATATATATATATATATATATATATATATATATATATATATATATATATATATATATATATATATATATATATATATATATATGTATATATATATATATATATATATATATATATATATGTATATATATGTATATATATATATATATATATATATATATATATATATATATATATATATATATATATATATATATATATATATATATATATATATATATATATATATATATATATATATATATATATATATATATATATATATATATATATATATATATATATATATATATATATATATATATATATATATATATATATATTATATATATATATATATATATATATATATATATATATATATATATATATATATAACGTATAACATTTTCATGTAAATCAGTATAAAACATTAAAAGTTAATTTCAAGGATCTATGGTTTCCTCATGAAACTGTTCTTTATTCCAAACCCATCATTTTCAATTTCTTTACCAAGAACGTACATAGAATTATTTCAATCTTCATGCATTTGAGGCTTGTACCGCCATATGCAAAAAACAAAGTCTCAGCAGCCTTTTCAAAATAAATAGAATTCAACGTATACAAGGTGGTACTGAAGAAGAAGAGGAAAAGAAAAGTCGCGGACGAAAATGATTCGATGAAAAACTGAAATTTCGCGAAAGATAAAGAAGATGCGTTATTCATAAATATTCAATAACGGCCGCCTTCTCTTTACCGCACTTGAGATAAAAGAGCAGCTTAACTATTGATTTTTCCAAGTGCTCTTTTTTTTGTGTTATTATTTTTCTTCTAGAAATACGTCGCTCCACAGTGGAATAAACGAAAGGAAAAACGGAATAGAAGTTTCCATGTTGCCTGGTAAATATATTTTCTTCTTTGCTAATTTTTTTCTTCTCTATTTGAATTATTTTCAAACATCCAGTGCTTGAATTGACTTTAAAAGTCCGCCAGTTTCGTTTCTTTATTTTCCAAGTGCTGTTGGGAGAGTTTTTTAAACCTAGAATTAAGGATTTTGGAGTTAAAATGTTTTAAAAGTTTCAATGACTTGCAGACAAAATTAAATCTCCATTCAACGTTTAGAATTATCTATGCCAGGCAATAATGTTTTTATGTTCTATCGACGATTTAAAAAAATTAGTTTATTTAAATGAACAACTTCGATATAAATTCGAATTTCTCAGATTCTTAATAAACCATAAGAAAGCAAAAAGTTTTAACAAATATAAGAAAAAAATAATCTGGATTAAATTTATAATGTAATTTAAATCACTTATATGTATATAACTTTGTTGAACTGCAGCTGTTGATATAAACTCATTAGGTATCAGTAGTTATACTTTTAAATAATTAGCAATATGTGTAATATAGTCTGGTACGGATTAAGATCATTCATTTAAAATCTCACAGAAATCAGCAAATACATGATGAAGTGATGACTTTTTATGTAAATTCTAGTTCGCCATGAGTTTGTGTTGTTAAAAAGGACTTTTTAAATTGCTTTTTTGTACCACATAGGTAACACTAGAGATGAAAACTCACCAGTCACGGACATGGTCACCACAATGAAGATGAAGACTTAGTTCAATCAGACCAATAAATTATCCCTTAACACATTCTGTGCTGGTACATTTCGTACCAGGAGCGGGCGTTTTGCGAGCAAATTTGGTTATTCAGTTATATCTCAATAGATCGAAAATTATCCAATTTTTTAACAAACTTTTCGTATTTTATATTGAAATATATAAAAAAAATAGAAATATATAAATAACAAACATAAGATTTTTTTAAACAAAAAATATATTTTTTAGTGGATAAATTTATAATAGTATCGTAAATATGAAAAATCAAATAGAAATAGTAGTATATAGTTTTAATTTTTTCCCGTTCTGTGGTTCCGCATCGACTGATGTAAAAACTAGTTTTTATTTGTCTAAATTTTTCCAGAATCTATGTAGTAGAGAAGAACATTCGGCTTCGTTTTCCTGTATATACCGTTATTTTTGTATCCACAAACAAACCATGTTGTTACACTAACCCGTACTAGTACGTGAATTCGCTCAAGTATCAATCGTCAGAAAACGTACGAATACGTGTCCCGCTTACAATGTGTTAAATGGTCATGAGGCTGATCTTAGTTACGGCAATATATGAAAAATATTCACGATTAACATCAAGACAGAGGTACTAACACACTTGGTGTTCAAGAATTACTGACTCATTTTTAGAACCAAACAAGGTGCGGCTTATCATAGAGCAGCTTTGTGAATTAATTTGCCATCTGGCATCGTGTAGTGGAAAAGAAATTCCCAGACTGCACTTTTGTACCTCATAGTCCATACTAGAGTTGGAAGATCATCGGTTATGGACAATGCTACCACAACTACCGCAGTAAAGTTGAGGACTTTATTCCATCAGACCAATAATGTTCACGAATGAAACTGATTTTAGTTACGTCAATATGGGAAAAATATTCATGATTACTTGTGGTATTAGCAATAACAATAAATGTTGCCCTTTTATTCACCAAGATTGACATCATACTCATCTTTTGAATTAAGGCCGTTGACGAAAATTAGTCTTTGTAAATAGTGTCTAGTATATATTATAAATACTGATAATTTATTTCACTTATTATTGTAACATGAATTCTTTGATTGTATTGATATTTGTTTATGAGCAACTATAATTATCGTTTTTTATCGGGGCACATCATACAACATCTTTTTAAATGCAAATACTGTAATGTATTATATTGTCTGTATATAAAAGAGTCAACGTAAGTAGCTGAAAAGCTCTATTGCAACTTTGTTTATGTAACTTGTATGTATTCAGTATTTTAAAACTCTGTAACGTTAGTTCATCCAGAGCTCTACGTCAGTCATTATACTATCTTAAGTAAATGTGTGTCTAGATATAGTTGTTTTATTTAACTGCACCGTGTGAATCACATCTAAGCATGGTTTTATATAAGATGTGATCTCTGCCGATACTTCTTTAAGAATCGTCGAGCTATAGAAAGGGTCTCCATAACTGCAAGTCAAAGATGTCAGCACCCCATTGTATAGGGTAACTTCTTTTCAAAACTAAATATGGCGAGACTAATCAAAGATGCTGAAACCTTTCCAGCAAGACGAAGTGGATGTTTTGGTTTCTGGTAAGTATGAATGAATCTTGAAATAATCAATGTGATCGATATCAAGGAGCAATAAATGCGAAGTGACATTTCACCACCACTCCGAGAAAGATAAGTTGCAGAATTCTGCATGGAAGATCATGTATGTTTAAGAACAACTATGTAGTTATCTTAACATACTATCTGGAAGAGGGCAGTCCATTATTGCTGTTTACACTTCCGAACAAATTGCAGAATTCTCTGTTTAAGACACGGTGTGGCTTGAATACGGAAAGCCTTCTTTTATATATACACCTGCTTTGTCTCTATCTGTTGAACGAATGAAAGGGATGCAGTTTTTGCCTCTCTCTTCTCCCAATGTCTATACAAATGACATTCTCGCATTCTCAAACACTCATCCATACCTGAGTTATTAATTTGGCTACATAAAAGACGTCATTGAAGAAGGTGAATCTTCGATGGTTCAGGACAGAGTCTACTGAACTCTACAATGATAGCTTCTAAAAACTGCACGGAATTTCTAACTCTAGAGGATATTCTCTATTTTATACAAAATAGGATTGCATTTAAAATACGTCATTGAAGAAGGTGAAACAACGATTGTTGAGGACATAGCCCACTTTTTTGTATTTAAATGCGTGGAAAGCTGGATAGAATTTTCATTTCTAAAATGAAATTATATACAGAAATGAATTTTAGTGTATTAAAGTTACAGATCTAAAATTTTGCATAAATGTTTAAAATTGCTAGATTTTAACCCCATGTGGTGCCCTAAAAACTAAAGTTAGCTACTGTTTTGTTAATATAATGAATTTTTTCCAGTTTAAATATATAATTTTGTTTTATTAATTGTCGCTTTATAATATTACATGAATTTTTATAAAAGCATCTGCCAAACTTTTTTTTGGAGGTAGCATGATTTTAAAACGAATTTTTTTAGTAATTTGTATAATTCAACCTGAATTTATCCATTCCGTAAAAGGAAACTAGTGTGTTTGGGAGGGATAGTGAATGTAAAGAAATATAGTGTTTAAAAGTTGACCTTTTTGCAAGTATTTTAAATTAAAATTTTACTTCATATATAACCATTCTCAAGTCGCACTAATAATAACTTTACATCATTTTTTAATGAAAATTTATGTGTTTGTCATGAACAAATTTGTTTCGATTAAAAATCATCAAAATTCTATTAAATAAATAAAAATTTCCTATGACGCACTTTTATGTAATCATGGCTGTAAAAGCAAAACAAAATTCTAATTACATAAGCAAATTTTACCAAAAAAATGAAAGAAATTGAAGAGAAGCAGAATTTAAAATGCTAATAGCTTTCTCATGAAAATGAATAAAGTTTATAGTTAAAATAAATTTGATGAAAGTTAAAATAAATTTGATATGATTGAATTTATTTTACACTTAATATAAACTAACAGATTTATTGTTAAGAAAGCCGAAAACTAATGCACAAATGACATTCTATTTATTTTATAGGATTTTGTCATTACGAAAAATGATGTATCGGAATTTTTTTTCCACTTATATGCTTGAAGATTTGAAATATATTTTCTTTTTTGAAAAATTAAAAAAAAATTGCTGATTAAACACTTTTCAAGCAATGACTTAATAAAAGCAAATGAATTAAAATTTTTATCGTTGCATAATTTCTTAGCTCAAATTATTCGTATATTACGTCAGAGGACTAAGTTTAAGCTAATGGAGATTTTAATAAAACGTGCAATAAGTTTAATAAAACGTCAAAGTATATAAATTTTTTTCTTGATTATTGGAAGAAATATTTAAAATAGAAAATATATATGGATGCAATTTTATATCTCATTAAGATTTTATTTCACATTTTGTCATTTTGCTGTATTTCTATTTAAAAAATGAACATTTAAAATATATAGTTAGAATTGGTAAGCGCTGCTTGTTAAGCAGAAAATATTGACAAGGAAAAATTTGTTGTTTTTCAGTGGGATAATGAGTTTTCTTTGAAAACACAATTTTAGATGTTCGAACATAATTTTGTATTAATTTTGGTATAATCTTTCACTATTTTTTGTTCCTGGGGCTGCAGTGAACATTCTGTTGAATATCGTATAATTGCCCAAAACTCTACAACATATAATTAACCGCTATTCTCAAATAACCAAGGGATAAGTAGGACTAAATTCTTTAGTTCTAATAGCTACTTGTTTACTACATAATTAATGGGAATATATACAGTCAACTGAGACCGTAGAAATGTGAGAACATTGCATTAGACCTCATAAGACCAGGAAAAATACGTAAAATAGATTTTCTTAGAGCGTCATACTCTACACAGTTGAATCAACTTAAGCTAGCATATACATCAATAAATATTGTTAAAATGTAATTCGCAATTCTATTCTTTTTCTTTTACACGAAGAATTCTTCCTGATTTTTTCACGTTACAATTATTACGTTGATTGTGTTTTTTGAGAAAATGTTAAGGCTTATCTGAGTGTTATTTAACACCCACTAGTTGGTTGTTCATTCTTAAGGAAGACTCGTCTGCATATCAGTGTTAATTTTGCAATAAGTGGATTGTTATCTCTCTTATAATAATTCATAACATATCACTTTCCAACACAGTGGTGTAGTTCTAAAAGTGTTTAGCGACATATTAAATCATATTGGCGCTTTTTATGATCATTCTTGTACAACAACATACATCCCCCGGATTCTTCAGACATAATAGCAGTAGATGAATCATCTGAAGATTTTGGAGTAGCTTCTGGAAGACTCCGTTTTTATTACTGAAATGTGAAAACTAAAATAATGTTTATTTATATCTCATCATCGTTTAAGTAATATTCACATGTAATAGTGAAAAATATTTCACACACAGTCATGTCATTAGAAAAACTGGATGATATATTTAAAATTTCTTATCCATTTTTGGATATCCATTAGACATTGAAACAGAATGCACAATAGTTAATATTTTGGATAGTCCTGGCAACATTATCCCTATTATAAGAAGATAATAAAGAAGAACTATTTTAATTTTACAAGTTGCGCTATGCGTGTCGAGATCAAAGTACGGTCATTCACGAGTAAAATAGGAATTAACTATCGTAGCTTTCCCGGCTTCGATATATACATTCCTAAAAATGTGATGATCGGACAGGAAAAACTTATTCTTTACGTGTACGATCTCGTACGTCAAGTGTAGGTTTTTCTGCAATAAAATTAGAGTTTATAATTTATCATGCTCTTTTTATCATTAGACACATATATGTATATATACATACATATACGCATATATATATATATATATATATATATATATATATATATATATATATATATATATATATATGTTGATTCAAAAAGATGATTGAACACAATAAAGAATCCTCAATAAACAAGTAATAAACGCTTATTAGTCGAGAAGCCACCTAGTTCTAAGCCTACCTATGCCACCTAGTTCCAGTTCGATGAACTGCCCCTCTCAGTTTTAACAAGCTCTTAAGGAATTATAGAACATTCTAGAAAAATTCAAATAATATACAAAAATTTGCCTTGTTTAAGAGTTTTTTAAATATTTAAGAAAGCGAATATAAAATACCTGCTCCCTCATGTAGGTTCGAATCGAAAACCTTTCCTTTCGTAGCCCGCCACTATAACCATTGTACCGTGGAGCAATGTGGTTTATGTTAGGAATGTGGCATTTTACTCCTCTTGTAGATTGTTCGGCTTTAGTTCTAGATCCGGAATTATACAAAGGCCCAGTATTTTTTTCTATCGGAGGTTTTAGAGGGTTTTCTTTCGGGTATCACTGTTTCTCCAGGTTCTGCATCTGGCCGACGAGGATTATCGTTAGTGGTATCGTCATCATCTTGATTGTCGTGGTCACAATAAGGTTTCATCCGAAGGACGTGAACGATATCCCTGGCCTTCTTCGCTTCGACATAAAATCAAAATCTTCGACTTCATATGTTACATAAGATAATCTTTTGAGGATCTTATATGGGCCAAAATAACGTTTCAAGAGGTTTTCGGAAATACTTAACGTATAAGCCTAATGATCCATATATCGCCACGTTGATAGGAGGTACTGTTTTATGCGTGGCTTCGTAACGTTCGCTGTCCTTAAGTTGCACAACTAACGTTCCTAGGCGAGCTAATTGCCTTCATTACTCGGTTGTCGTTACTAAGTGTTCAAAATAATCATTCGTTTAATTCTCGGGTTGATATGGAAATAAGGTTTCTATAGTCGTCTCGTCTTCCTGCAAGTGAAGTAGAACGAACAGTGTAAACCTCATAGTCTCCTAATTTTTAGCAGTATATGCGAAAGTTACAAACGGTAACACCGAGCTCCAGTCTCTTTGTTCAACAGCAACAAACATAGATATCCTATCTGGCAATGTTTTTTTAAGCAATCGGTCAGTCCATCAGTTTAGTAAGCGGATGGTAAGCCCTTATTCATAGATTTTTCTACGACCTGTGATTAGAACCCTCAGTGCTACATGTTTCAATAAAATTTCTACTACCAAGAATCTAGATTTTTCGCAGGCGTCAGTTGTCGGAAGAGCTTTAGTTACGGCATACCATTTTAAATAACCAGTACAGACAACAATCCATGTATTTCCTCAGTGACATTTAGGAAATGGACCAAGCAAGTCTATACTAATTCGGTGGAAATAACATACGGCTGGAGGGATGAAGATAAGGCGATCATGTATTCTCCAAAGAACATGGTTACTTTTTTGGCATTCAAAGCAGCGAGAAACATAATATCTCGCGGCACGGTAAAGTGTAGGCAAAAAGAATCGTTACCTCATTCTACCGTAAGATTTAGCGAACCTGAATTGGCTCAGTTTTTTCTAGGGCATGAATTAAATCTCCTACTTCGTATCATTTCTTTGATCGACAGCGATATCTGTAAATGCAGTAATTATTTCGGTCTCTCCGGCAGAAACAATATTTGTGGTATTTTTTGGAAGACAGTCTGCGTCCTTATGATTTCTTACGCTCATATAGGACATAGAAACCTCTTATACTTGTAGCCTTAATGCCCATCTAGCAACCTTCTCGACAGATTTTTCAGTCCAATGATCAATTACTACAACAAAAGGCCTACCGAACAAATACGGATTGAATTTGTGGATTTCACATATCACAGCAAGGCGTTCTCTTTCTGTGGTTGAATAGATTTTCTCAACCATAGTGAATATTCATGAGATCTAAGCTATTACTTTTGTTCAGATATTTTCAATTTGGACCAAAACAGCGCCGACTGCATAACTTGGCGTCTGTTATGGAGTATCGTTGCTACGGTTTCATCATACAATCCTAGTAGAAGATAGTATGTAATTTATTTGACAAAAATTAACTTGACAAAATAGTCTCTGTCTAATTGACCAGAAGTGAATGCCGATTCTTTCTTTAGTAACTTCTGCAATGGTTGGGCTTTAATGCAAAACTTTTCATTGAACTTCTTTCATCATTCATGGTTCACAGAAAAGGAAAATCAATAACTGCTCGTAATGTACCAGGGTTGGGTCTTACTTCATCTTCTGCTGTCCAAGAATTTTTATTTGTTTTGCACCAAACAGATATTTCTTCCGGTTCAGTTTAATACCTGTGCCACTTGTACAACGTAAAACGGCAATTCGGACGGGATATATGTTCCTCGGATGCTTCAGATAATATCTAAATATATATATATATATATATATATATATATATATATATATATATATATATATATATATATATATATATATATATATATATATATATATATATATATAGCCATTAAATTAATACCACCTTATTAATAACATGTACAACCTACTATAGCCCTCAAAACCACTAGCACTCAGTATGGCATCGACTCTACAAGGCGCTGACAGGTAATCTGAAGTAACTCGTACCAATAACCAATTGGTCCTGCAATTCCCTCACATTGCGAGGGGGTACAGGGTGGGCACGAATTTGGTTTTCCGGGTGGGACCACAAATGCTGTACTGGTTAATTTCAGGATAAATTTGCACTCCAACATATGACTTGAAAGTCAATGGAATGTTCCTTTAACCACTCTCTGACGATTCGACCCTTATGCATGGTGCCTTATCCTGCTAGTAAACACCATCCCTAGCCGGAAATACTGCCTAATGGGTAAACATAGTCTAGAAAGATATTCAAATAGCTCATAGAAGTCAGGGATTGCTCTATGGGGGTTGTGGGTACTAATGTACTCCATGAAAACCTGTACCATTATACCCCCACTACTGACTCTTCTCAATCAAACTGTGCATACGGAAGTCAGGTTTCAATTTGGAAATTGGAGTATGCGCACACACCCGTCGATGTAATGGATCAGAAAGAGTGGTTCATTGGACCATGCATCTTTCTCCCACTCTTTTAATGTCCAATTATGATGTTTCTTAGACCATTACACACACATATCCTGGTATGAGATGCCGTTAGTGCAATGACATGCTGCGGCCTCCGGCTGCGTAGGTCATATACAGCAATGTACGATACGCAGTGTGTTGAGAAACACTGTCTGAGTCACCACTGTTGTATCTGGCTGTTGTATCCACTGTTGTAGCTCTTCCATCACGGTGAATAATGAGTATCAATCTGTACTCTTGTCTGGAATCAATGCGCCGTGGGCAACACACCACTGTCCGGTGACTTGTCGTTTCACCATCCACTATCGATATTTGCTCACATCAATTTCAAGTGAACAGCCCACTAAAATTGTCATTTCTGATCAAGATGTTCCCAGTCTCTAGGTTATAAAGATCGAAGACCGATAAATCAACTAGTATCCCCATAATGTCGCTAATCGTACCGTATTTGGAAAGACAATATGTAGCCTATTTATATATTCCATTAGACGCGCATGCTTAGTGGTTTTGCTTCTGAGTGAGCTCATTAGTATAAATAGAGGGTAGTATTAATGTAATGGATCTTTGGTGTATATAACTCTCTTTCTCTATCTCTTTCTTTATATACATACAAACAAAAATATGTATACATTTATGTATAGATAACTTTTTAATTGTGTTTTCTTTTTCTCACATATTTTAGTTTAAAAATTTTATTGTTATATAGTTTGGGACCTAAGATTTTCGGAATTTCTAAATTGTACTGGTAAAGTTGCTGTTTTAATAGGTATATATAGGCCGAACTAGGCATATATAGGCCGAACGTAACCGATAGCTTAGGGTGCTGGTCTTCGGTCTCGGTTTGAATCCTACTGTGGCATGGATGTTCGTAGCCGTTCTGAATCGGCTTTAAGCTGTAGGTACCGGTCTCATTAACACTCGTACTGCAAAATAGTAAACCGTATCACTCCAAACTATCCAAACCTAGGTAAATATTTCTCTTGTTTTCTTGGATTTATGTGAGGTTTCAGTTTTATTTATAGTGGGATGTTTTTGCACCACGACTTCATAAGCTTTAGTTTTTTTTGATATTGGATTCTAAGTATTTAGTATAAAACCAATCCACGTGATTCTTCTTTTTTGTAAAAGGGATTCTTTAGCTATATATATTTCTATAATAATCGGTATGTGTAATGTAAAACATTTAGGGCTGCCGAAGAAAATAGCATTTAACAAAATATTTCCAATTATGAAATTTATAATCACAATAAACTGCCTGACATTGTTAAAGTTATCAAATTTAGCTGAATTAGGTACCAGGAACATTTATTTAAATTAGAGAATGACAACTGAAATAAGCTATTGACTTTCAATAGACATGGAAGCACTGGGAAACTAGATAGATCTCAACTCAGATGGCTTCATAATGTTAAAGAAGATTTAAAAACATCAAAGGCTATTAACAAGCCATTAAAGTCTAGTAATGACTTTTTCCAAGGTGCCAAAGAAGGTTTTTTTTATCTCTTTATTGCTCATATGAGTCTATTATAATATTATTATTTTCATTAAAATCTTGTATTTGTTAACCATTTTCAGAATGTCAATTTAGGTAATACACTACCTTAAGATAAATATTATGAATAAAAGCCATTAGAATCTTATTTTTAAACTATCACTTTTTAATTGAATATTACGTAGTATATTTTTAAAATTTTGATATTTCAGCAATCTTATAACTACCTAGTATAACGATATTGCACTTATAACGTGCATTCATATAAGTCTCTTTAAATTTTATTATCACAGGATTTTTATCCCTTTTTTCGACTTACTTAAAATAAGTAAATTTCTAAAAAAAAACTGTAAGCTAACTTTTCTCCAGTTTGTTCCTCTACCTACGACAATTTTATTTATAAATATCGTTATTGTATTTTTATTAGATATTTCTTAAAAAAATTGGAAAAAAGAACAAAATATGATACTAGGTTTAGATAGAGAGAGATTTTGTTTTAAATCAGAAAAGTTCTTAAACCATTTTTACAAAATTTATTCTTTTTCATTCTATTTCAGTCTCCCTTGCTAAACCAAAAATTATCTTAGAGGAAAAAATACATAGTGATAATTATATAATATTTTTTGTCATTAATAAATGTGAGTTTTAAATATCCAAGCTAGATTAATTAGGGAAGTATGTTGTTACGTTAGAAAAAAATCAGTCAGGATTTATCTCATTGTATTTAATATATAAGTTGTGATAAAAAGAAAATAAATTTTCATAGCAGAAAAAAAAGATTCTGAAACCCTTTTTGACATAGAGAAAAAATCTTTAATAATCATAATTATAAAAACAAGCTTAATACTACGTTTTCAAATAAAAGCTCAGAAAAGTCATAATATTCCATTGATAATATTATTATCAATCACCCTCTCTAAGGCTTATGTCCACAATCGTTTTTTTTTCTACTTAACATTATGTTTTTGTCTCTGAGTAAGAGAGAAAAAAACAGAAAGACTATAAGTCACACAGAAAGCTTAAATCGGAATTTCAATCTTCAGTATACGTATTTTTTTTTCAAACTTGTTTTTCAGGAGAAACGAAGGATGAGAAAAAAAAGCTCTTTTTCCTATTTGTCATGTGTCATCAAAATCTCAAAGAGAAATACATAACACTAATGCACGTAAGTAAAAAAGCTTACGAGTTAAGTAAGAGGAATAAAGAAATAAGAGCACAGCAAGAATGATTTTCCCAAATTCTTGAGTTTGTATGAAAAATAGCTTGGAGATTTTTTCGATAATTAAGCGTAAAATGCTTTTGTAAGAAAATGTTTTCACTGGCAATTTGAAGAAATAAGATCAGGATAAAAAACCGAGACATGCATTTTTTTAACGTAAACTTTTTTTCTCTTATCTTCAACATAAAAGGTTTCGTTTCTCTTAAAAAGAAGCGTTTTGCACATCAAAAGATTTTTGTCAGAATCATTTATCGACAGCTCTTATGTAAGTGTGGTATGATCTGTTATATCCCGAAACTCCCCAGCTATTGATGGAATTTTTAATATAACAATGTGGAAAAAAGTCTTTTATAGAGAGAAAATCTTAATATTTGCTAAATATTTTTTTCTGGTTTTAATTTTCATATAATGTGTTAATTAACAAAGATAAGATCTTTTGATCTATGTATATTTAAAAGATCAAAAATGTATACATATATAATGCCTTCCTGTTTTTGATAATTCCCAAGGTTTGCCGTTTTTTAACATCTTTCGTACCATGAAAAACTAATAGCATTTTTTAGGGAATATTATATAATTTTTATTACTTTAAGTATAACTGCAATAAAAGTACAATTGTACAATATTTTACTTTAAGTACAATAAAATTAATAAAATTAATTTTCATTCTATAACCCAGTTTGATGTATATTGAAGAATGTAAAGACTTTTTCGATGCTTCTATCAATAAAATTTACTTTAAAACAAAGTAATGTTTCAAACCAAATATTAAATGCTATAATTTTGATAGAAAATGTTTTTTGAGATTAAATAAATTATTTTACTCAAAAAAGCTCGATATTTTCAGATATCTTTAAAACTGGCATTTGCAATGAAGAACAGAGAATATATATATCCTGAATTTCTTTATATGTGTAAAACGAAATAATTTATTGCAGATTCCATACCCAGCTTTAGTCTATACCTTATAAAAGTTTTAATATCTATATCCTAAATACAAATAAAGAACATTTTAATGCATTGATAAGAGGTAAAATAATCTTTATTTAAACGTCTTATTGTTTTAATTTATTATAAAATCTATAAAAGTAATGATCTACCTATATTTTGAACATAATTGCACAAAGTTAAAGACTGCAATGCGTTTGGATTTTGAAACATTTCAAGTACCTAAACTCGGCATTTTAGGAAATTTTAAAATAATATCAGTGAACAGTAAGCATCTGCATTAAATACAACTCTTCGAGCTTTAACATTTTTTTTATTCCGCAATAAATATTGTTGTTAATTCTATGCACATTTCAATCACAAATGTAACAAACATCAATTGAGAAAAGGACTGAAACTTGTCTCTCTCTTGAGAAATATTAATAACATTAAACTATATAAATACTAAACAAAAAATAAAATAGCCCCTGTTATTGTTTATAATTGAAAGAGCGGTTTATAGATTATAGTTTATAGATAAAGGTGTGACATATATGAAACCAGTATTATATAAGGCTGGAGTTAACAAGCATTTGAGTATTTAAATGGGAGAACTAAACTAAAATGTAAACAACTAAAATGTAAAGTGTGATCTGTACATAACAGCAGATTTAACAAGTTAGGAATTTTTTTCTTTAGAGTTTTAAGATAAGTATGCTTCAAGTAAGAACTCCATTAAACATGGTATTAATGATATTAAATGCCAAAGACAAATAATTTCTAAGTAATTATAGACTAAAAATCAATGCCCCACATCGTTTCTAGTGAGGTTAAATACAAAGTCGATATTTTTTGCAAGAAAAATAGAGCAAGTGTATGATGCGGCGATTTAGATCAGTAATATAATTGATTCATTCATACAAGAAGTAAAATGCTCGGGATCTAAATCTAACCTCATCACATCTTTGTAAAATGACAGAGGACCATAAATTTATATTTTACGGATATTGTTGTCTTGTACGGTGGTCTCGTAAGGGGTTCTGATCCGAGTCCCAGATTAGAATCCCGTCTCCGTACTCGACATTAAATAAGAATGTACCTTTGGGGAGTATTTATGAGTCCCGAAGGGACAGTGCCCAATTAGAGAGGATAAGGTTTTTCACTTTGGCGGTCTCAAGGCGGGGTTTAAGCAGACCAATGAAATTCTTACAACTATTCCGATTGGACGATAAGAAGGAAGAGGGAACAAGGTTGAAATAAATAAATACTAAAAATCTAAAAATGGAGAAGAGGTTCGGAAGTCCAAAAAAAAGGTGTTCGAGAGTCGAGACTAGAGGGAAGTCCCAAGGAAGGCATTCGAGTGTCGAGACTAGAGGAGAGTCCGTCAGAAGGTGAAGGTGTTCGACAGTCCAGACGAGGAGAGAAGTCCGACGGAACGAGTTCGAGAGTCCAGCCAGATCCGACGGGAAATGTTCATACATCAAAAAGCACGGCCGCACCCCAAACACTCAGGAAACCCCGGACCAGACGGACGAAATATCCATAGATACCCATCAACCAACAGTGTTCCGGGCACACCATCTTTACTCCCCAAAGGTACCCCCTTTTACATCCATTTGAAATTGAGATTAGGTCCCCTCTATATTTACAAAATTACTTAAGTATTAAAAATTTGTCAGAACTAATTTAGAAGATGTTGACAAAGCTTATTTTATGAAAATTAGCATCAGTTTTGTATGTACATAGATGTATATATATTATAATAAATTTACTTTTTTATATTAAGCTAGTTTCGGATGCTGTTAATTTAGCTTTTAGTTTATCTTCATATTTATGTCTGTAGTTTCTCAGAACCTGTGGTTAAATTTAGTACAAAAGTACTTTACACAACGCAATCAAAATAAAATCATTTTGATCACAGGTTGATACTCAAATATAAACGAGGACTGCACGACACACGTGTAGGACAAAACTATTTGAAATATACTTATAAATAAAACATTAAGTATGTATTTTGCTTTTTGTGTCTATGGAACATGGAAATGCTCTCGATAATTTATTCTCACTTTGTACTTTATGATATTTTGGGCTGTATATGTAGAATGGTACCCACTAATCTAGAAGAGAAAATATCTTGTTTCCTTTTTAAAAATAAAGCAAATTATAATACTGTATATATAGCGAAATAACTATTCTTAACAATGCATTTAGACTATCCTCCAGAGTTCTATATAGGAGAGAAATACGTATCTAATATCATAGGAAACTACCAATGGCGGTATCAGGAAATAAAGACACTGCTGTTTAATTTCAGTCAAATTGAAAATCTTTTGAGAGAACGAGAGTGAAATATAGACACTTTTCATTTCTTGATATTAAACCTACATATGACAGTATTCATATAGGAAAACTGTACAATATCACGATGGAATTCCATATACCAGAGAAATCAGGGTACTCAAGGAGAAGATTATATGTTAGATAAAAGCAATGTAAGCAAAAGTAAATGAGGAATTTTTGTGAAATATCTGCTGCTGAGATTCATTGGCGTCAGGGAATCTCATTTTCATGTTTGCCTTTTAGCATAACACTAAATAGTAGAAGAACCATTTTACAAAGATAGATTCAATTTCTTGCAGTTGGTGACAGACGATATAATTGGATGACAAAACGTGATTGTGCGCAATGCCTTTATCTCACTGCAACTTCTGTAGGCATAGACTTGGCAAAGTAAAAAATATAAATATAATGATACAGATAATATAAAGAAAATAAAAAATAAACATACAGCCCGCACACATATATATGTATGTCGATATAAATAACGGTTTTTACTCACTAAGCAGCAGTAACAACCTTTTTTAATCTGTGAGAAATACTTGTATTAAGGGCATCAAAACCAAACTTAGGATTAGACTAAAATAGGCCATAGGTGTTTAATGACATTAAACAACAACTTACTGAGCCATATGTTATATTTTATATTCTATATCTTATATTTTATGTTTCATACTTCATATTTTGTTTCATACTTTGTGTTTTATATTTTATATTTGAGAATGTTTTCAAACTTCAAACATCACCTTGTGTCTAGTCCCAATTGAAATATCATTTAACCAACACTTAAACTTCATCCTTAACTTTATACATACATATATATATATATATATATATATATATATATATATATATATATATATATATATATATATATATATATATATATATATATATATATATATGTATGTATGTATATATATATATGTATATATGTATGTATATATATATAGACATATATATATATATATATATATATATATATATATATGTGTGTGTGTGTGTGTGTGTGTGTGTATATACATTTAATGTTCAACCTGTATCCCTGCCTACACAGTTACACACTGTTTTTGCTGTGTTTATAATAAATGCTTTGTGTCATACAAATATGGTAAATATTATTTATTGTTAAAATAATTAGATGCATATCTCTTAATTCTCCCCATGGTACAAAATTTGCAATCTTCTGATTTTCGTGTAAAATTTACCACATTATAATGGCACAATTTAAGAAGAATTAGGTCTAGTGAAGTAGATCGGATTAAGCGCTAATAGATAGTTCGAGTCACTGATGTTCTCTTTTAAATTGTTTTCGTAGAAAAGAAACAATAGTTTTTGCAAAAGCATTATTTGATGCTAATAGTGTCATTTGAAGCTGTTAGTGTATGTATTAATATGTACTGTTTTATATTTTAATTCCCTTTTATCCACTTATAAACTTCATAAACTTTTTATATTTAGATATGGAGCAGAAGATATTTTCCAAGTTTGCCCTTTATTGTGTATATGCCAGATTTCAGATGTATTTTCTCATTGTTTCGATATTGCCCTTTTCTTAATAAATGCGATTTTGGGAAGAAATAATGTATCTTGTATTTATTATCTCTTGTTATAAACTTTCGATATATGCATAGTCCCTACGACTTAAATTTTGAAATTTGCTGATGGATCATTTAGAATATTATGGGTACGGTAATTTAGCAAACTTAGATGTTTTGAAGTATCTTCGATTAAGCACTAATCGATTAGTTCGAGCTAGACCTGTCTCCTCATTACTTATTTTTGGAAAAGAGAAGGTGATAAAGTTTAAGATAAAGCATTACATGACTCTGATAGGGGCATTTAAAGGAGCTATTTTATATACTGAAATGTGCTATTTCTATTCTTTTACACTTTTATATATTTTTAAACTTTATTCCCTTTTATGTATAAATATAGCTCATTTGTTGCATGAATGCTATTACTCGAAAATTATAGTTTTTAAAGCGATGCATTTTAAGTTTCAAAATTGTTGTAACTTTGGAAATCCATAATATCAAAACAATAAAAAAAATAATTATCTTAAAACTTCATAAATTCATCTACTTCAGTTAATTGTACATGTCATTATCAACTTCCCTTGCAGTATTAACTAAACACTGGGCATGAGGGTATACTTCAACGCCAACTTACGTGTGCAGCAGATGTTTGTTCGTGAATCGAGCGAAAGTTTAGTTATTCAGAAAAATCACAGTAAATCGAAAATTACTTTATTTTTATGAACGAAACTTTTTTTATTTTACAATTTAATATATACTGTATGATTATTTGACAAAAAACAATATTTTTACGATATCACAAAAATAAACGATTTTTAAAATTAAAATCCGATAATCGTTAGCGCATATTTCTTCATCCCTATCTTTGTCACAACGGCTCATTTTATCCATTTTGTATTCAACAATAAAAAACCAAGCTTCAAATTGACAAAACACGACTTGTACCGGCAAGACCTCCCCTAGTGAAGTACTCTCAATTTAAGTTGTAATTGATGAATAAAGCCAATCCTGCCTTAGCTTTGCTTGTTTCTATAGAAGATAAAACGTTTGTCAAAGTATAAAGTCATGTTAATACCATCGCTTGAAGCAGCTATTTCACACACCGGTATATGATGCTTCTTTCCCTATCCTTTTTTCCATTAGCTGACCAACCTCTGTTCTAATTTATAGAGAAAAATACAAAATAAATTTTTTAAAAGGATTATGTAAAGGTAATTGTGTAATGAGGTATTTGATATTCCAATATATATTGTTTATCCCTCCATTTATAAACTTCATTAGCTAAGTATTGCTTATATTCTGCAAAAACTCCATTACTTGAAAATCATGGCGTTTTAAGAGAAGCCTTTGAATTTTCTTAATATCGAAATATCAAAAAGGTAAAATTATCTTAAAAATTCAGAAATAACAGTACCAGTTTAAAGTCTACTTTATTATTAACTTCTTTTTGGTATTAACTCAAAAATCATGATTTCCGAGTTATGGTATTCTTGTAAAAAATGAGCGATTGCGAATAGAAAATAGTTTTAAACTTTGTTCTTCATCAGGATATGCAAGGTCACAGATTAAGTCTCGCAGTTTATAATGTTGCTATTTTTATAATAAAGGCTTTGTATAAAGTAATCATAGCATATGTCATTTATTATCCATTGTTAAAAATAACTCCCGAAACACAGGTATCAGTTTTCCGCACAAAGAACAATTTAAAACCTGTCGATGTGACACGATCATTTACTACATTAAAGTCGTGGTAGCTGAGTTAAAATTAAATATATGAAACAGGTCGAATTTGCACTAATCGATAAATTGAGCTTCCTCTTTTCTTGTTTCTAGGGATATAAAATTTTATCGAAGTAATAGGTGAGACTGATAGTGCCGTTTGACAGAGCTATTTCATGTTCCAATATTGGTTTATATTCCTAAACCCTTCCATTTGTTTATACACTTAATATTAATTTATTAGTAATGTGGTTTTTATTACAGTGGACTCTACTTGATGTAATCGGGTTAATGTTATCAATCGCTTATTGTTATCAAAATCACGTGTTCCTGATTTTCTCTATTCATTTGTATGTTAAAATTATAGCTTTATGTGATCGTTACATCGGTTAATGCTATCAGTTTTCGAACCTCATTTTAACTGGCAAAGGAATATTCACAATGTATTCAGAAGGAACCCATTCTTTTCTTTCCCTTCGTCCTTGTTTTAATTTCTGAGAATTCTCCCTCTTCCACCTGGGGAAAAGGAGAAAAAACAAGGAAGTTCGGAGTTACAAGTTCCTGGAATTTTTCAGAAATATGCACAACCTGCTGGTATTCAATAGTTGTCAGATAAGCGAAGGCAACAAATTCTATTCGGAACTGAGAAGGAGCGTGTTTACATTTTATACCTTGCTCGCTTACATACAGTTTGTCGATATGGAAGAGAGAAGGAGAAATGATTTAACATTAAAACTAAGTATCGAAATTTTAAATCGTTATGACAGGTTACCAAATATGAGTCAGCACAGTTAAACATTCCTCATCTTCTGAATTTCATTGAAAGTATTGAAACGAGGAGTACAACATTGCTCCGATGATTTTAAAAAACATTATGATTACGAACAATTTATCAATCATATTCTTAGAAAGAATTTCAGACAGTCAACAATTGATCAATTATTTTTATTATGCAAACAATTCTTATGTCTTAAAGGATAATATACAATACGTAAATATAAGGTGAGTGTTTTTTATTTTATTTTGAAATGTAGTACTTGTGCATTAAAGGAGGGGGTAAATTTATCTAATTTTGCATATCGTTTAGTGTTATCAGTCAGTTATTGTTATCAAAATCACGGTGTCCCAAACTGATCACATTAAACGGAGCCCACTTTATTACTTTTTCTTATCTACATGCTGAAATTTGCTTTGCTTTCTTTCTTGAAATTTGTTTTTTTTACGTTGAAATTCATTCCTTTTCGGGAAAAGTATGAAAGTATCAATGCTGTTGGAATTTTTTAAAATCTGTAATATCAAAAGTCACAGATATCTTCTAATCCCCGCAATTACATTCTTGTTAAAAGTACTTCTATGTGGTAATGAATGATCGAGAACAGAAAATAGTATTCAAGTTTGCCCTTTTATCATTATATGCAAAGTAATAGCTTCATTCCTCATTCTTTAGAAATTGCTAAATTGATATTTTTATAATAAATGATTTGTAAGAAATAATCATTACACATGTCATTTATTATCTGTTGTTAACAATAACTCTCGAAGCATGCACACTACATTAAGCAAAATTTAAAATCTGTCGATACGCCACGATCATTTACCATATTATGGTTGAGGCAATTTAAGAAAAACGACACCTCGTGAAGTAGATCCGATTCACAGTAATCGATTAGTTCGTGTCACTTCTGTCGCTTCATTATATGTTTCTGGAGAAGAGAGCACGATAAAAATTTTGCAAAAGTGTTAGCTCATGCTATTAACGTCGTTTGATAGAGATATTTTATGTATTGATGCACATTTTTTCTCTTTCCCCGGTCGCCCATTTACAAACTCCCTTACCTTTTTACGTCTGAACAAGGAATAGAATATAGTTTTGAAGTTTGTAATGTGTATGTAAGTCTACATACTTCATAACTCATTATTTAGGAGTCATGCACAATAAGTATTGTTTAAAACATTTTTAAAAAAAGGTAATATAATTTTACATAGTATTTATAAGTTTTAGTTGATAAAAAATGTTTTTTTATAGTCTAGAGACATTACCTTTATGTATACTCCTGTTGTATATTTGAGCACATGCACATACGGTCAATGACGTTTTGCCAGTGACTTTTCTTCATTATTACTATTGTTTACTTGCACTGTAATTGTTTACTGGCTTTGTAACAAATGAAATTTGCATGTAGAATGAGGAACGAATGTGTAAGGCACTTTTTTCGGCACTGAAGTTCATGGTTTATAATCTCGCTTTTCTTTATAGGCGTTTGAAATCTTCTGTAACCACTAGGTTTTTGTCTCATTTACCCATATGTAACAAAAGAGTCAAACGTAGTGCTACAAACCAACAAACCAATGCAAGTTTTTCATAGATAAAGGACAAACTTTAGTTAACATTTATACCAAGCTTTTAGTTATCTCGTTCTAATTTAGATTGTCGGTTAGTTATATCGAAAAATACCAGAGATGTCTTGGAGCTGCACTTCAAAAAATCAGTTTTCATTTAATTACCGAAAGGCAATTTTTTCAATAACTTATTTGTAATAGATACGTTTCTTGTAACGTTATTATATTAAACTATTTATATTATACGTTATTAAATAACGTATACGTTATTTGTAAGAATACTTTATTTGTAAGAAAATGTAATTTTCTGACAATACTCTCTGACAACAATTTACCATTTTATCCGTGATATAAGCACATATGTATGTCTATGTATATAGGCTATATATATGTCTGTGCTATAAGAATATTTTTACTGTGATATGCTCTGTGTATTTTACTTACATGAAATGAAGAGTTAAATCCTATTTTTTAATTAAAGGACTTGAACCGACTCTTGTGCAGGTTTTTAGTTACAGTACATGAGTAATTAAATATTTACGCCCCTTATATTTACGTACAAATGAGTTTTAAAACCAAAACAAAAAGAAGAAAAATACTTGCAGCAATATATAAACAATTATTTTTAAAATAGTCTTCTCAGATGATAAACAAAGATCCCATCGATTAATTCATATTTAAAAGGAAGTAAAGAAAATGATTTTTGAAAACTGCTATAAATAACCCTGCACTGTTATAATAATATAAAAATCCATATTAAATGTGTAACGTTGTTCTGTTCAGTGGAGCTTTATCTTCAGGTATGAAAGCAGCTAAAAATCCCTTGGTGGTAGACCTTGTCTACACGCAAAATGTGACAAGATTTGAATAATGCATTTTGTGAGAGTGCTATATACATATATATAAGGTTTGCGAAACTGATTTGCTCGCCGCACTCACACGTTGTGGGTTGAATGCCCAAGTTTTTTCGCGACACCAGGAAGCGTGTGGTGTAGCCAGTGAAAATAATTGCACTTAAACTTCACCAAGTTTTGGAGAATTGTGATTGGTCTTCAGGAGGCTATTCAGGACCATCCTTGGAGTCCTGGTCCTTCTGGGCAGATCCGGGAAAGGACGCATTGTAAAAAGGAGAATAGAACGAACATATCAGCACAGGATAATGGAAAAAGTATAGGGTTGCCTGAGTAGAGAGAAGGAAAGAAAAGAATGCAGCGTTCCTTGGAATTTGGCAATTTTCTTTTTCAGGCGTAGCACGTGGAGTGCTTATTTTACTTTTTAATTTTTTTAAAAATATTTTTTTAGCATATATCCTTGTCTTTTTTAATATTTGAACATTGTAATATAGATCAGTGGTATTTTACTATAATTAAAAACGATATAAAGCAAATTTGGGTTTTTAATGACTTTGAAATAACAACAGCAATGTACTACACCACAGCACATTTGACTATAATATTGTTGAACAGAAGTATTTTGGTAATCACATAGTGATATAAAGTCCAATTCTCTACCAGTTCCTGGCACTGATATGCATTGTTGAAAAACATTCGAAACTGAAACATGATATTTACCATTCAAATTGGTTTTTAGAGATACAGTACGTTTATAGATTACAGCTTTAATATAAAAAAAGTAATCATCATGTCTAGACCAGTAAATTTAGTTTGTCGGTGGAGAATCAGTGTGTTTCCATACACTTCTTGCGGACTTGTTAAGGAGATAGAATTGCTGCACTCAAGTTTCACTTCCTGTTATTAAATTCTTGAAATTCAGTTCATTTTGACGCATCTGTTTCTACTAACAACAGTGGTGAATTCTTGTTTGCATTTTATAATAAGAAGATAAGGGGTCATGATGTATAAAATATATTTGATGGCAAGGATTATGATTTCACGAAATATTTATATAAAAAGATGCTACTTTAGTTGTTGATATAGTTTACAAATGCTTTTAAAAATGTTTAATAATTAATATTTATACATTGAATTTAGTTAAATATTAATTATTTACAGTGAATTGTATTGATTTTTGAAAAGACTTATTTTTATTTAATGTATATAAAACCACTTGTCAATTTATATCATTTAGTCCCTCGTATTTTAACGGCTCTCTGACTTTAATTCTAACATGCATTATAAAAATCTTAAAAAAAAAGTCCCATTTTGTAAAAGTTTCAAAAATTTTTCATTTTTTATTTATTTCTTATGATATTCTGTTTCCCCCCCGTATTTTTAAATTCAATCAATTTTTTTCTTATATGAATTCCTTGGGGCCCAAATATTTCAGAAAACGTGAGCATTATATATTTTATGCTCTATTTAAAATTACACGAAATAATTGATAAAAACACAAAAAATATTTAAATTCACTTACAATAACTTATTTTATTATTTTACTAAATAAAGGTACTTAGACGTCCCATTAAAATTCATGGAACATTTTCAATTGTGTTTGATTTTATATATTAAATAAAGAGACTGAGAGGTCCCATTAGGATTCATGAAGCCTTTTAAATTGTATTTGATTTTATATATTAAATAAAATGAATTTAGAAGAATTTAGAAGATTAGGATTAATAGAACATTTTGAATTGTATATGAATTTATATAATGTTATAAGTTTCGAATATTTACATAAAGATTCCAGAATTAAATATTTTATAAATGATAAATATGTTTCGACAAGTTACTAGGTTTTGAATATAAGTATTTTAAGTTATTTTATGTTTATATTATCACACTTGTAAGATTGCATAAATTTCTTTGTTTTAAATTCTATACTTTGAAAATGCAAAAATTTCAGTTTTTTTTCTTCATTAGATTTTGCAAATATATTTCGTTAAAGGTTGAATAAATATTGGGTTACTTGTAAAAGAATAAAAAAAATTTTATATTCTTAACACAAAATGTTATTTGGTTCAGATTAACATCACATATGCAGATATTCTGCAGACATTACATTATGGGATGGAGAATTAAGATTACTATGTATGAAATCAATAGTACACGATTTATGGAATGTTTATTGTAAATTTCAAGGTTATAAACTGTGTAAGATTTTTCGTTTAAAGCAAGTCGTCACATTTAATTAACATTAAAAAGGCGATTTTATTTTGGCTTTTGGATTAGCATAACTTTTTTCATTATGATTTCAGGATATATATGAAATTTTCATAATTACTTCTCTGTAATTATTACTTCTCTCTTTTTTGACTTACCAGTACATTTATATTACAACAAAAATAATTTAAATTTTCATCATTTCTTAAAAATATTTAATTATCAGGAAGAGTTGAGATAATCTATCTCCCTTTTCCAGAAGAGTTGTTTCCAGTTCTTGGAGAGTTTGTGTGGCAGGTTATTAGCAACTAAACTATCTACCCTGTATGAAACATGTTCAATTGTGTTCCTGACCATAGAACATGCTGCACATTCCATTCGTATGATTCCTCCTACGAAGAGGAAATTATTCACGAAGTTTGCACGATGTGACCCTGCAAATGTCGTCTACTATTAATCACACTATGTGAAACTCCAGTGGCTTTTGACTTTTTGGCACTTCGGCTTTGGATTTTACGCCTTATAAAGGATCAGAATTTCTCCAAGAGTTTGAATCGGTTATATAACTTCGTTGAAGCATCACATTCATTGAAATATTCTACTTACTAAATGTCGATCAATCGTTTTCACTTTGTCTTTCAGTAGTTTAAAATACTAATCTCAATTACTGCCGTTTATGACATCAGACTAAAAATTTGAATACGAAGACAATTTTCATTTAAAATTTCCTTCTTCCATTTTCTGAAAAAAAATTTTACTTTTACCGTAATTCTATATAAGACCTTCTATATCTTTTAACCAAAATTTTTTTACCATTTTGCATTTCTTAAAAGTTTTTAATTGTTTTTAATATCAAATGTTAGATACCTTTAAAGGTTTGTTTAGAGAGGATTTTGCTTAGATGCATTTTATTTCAGTTGGATTAAATTTCTAATATTTAATATTTAAAATTTATATTGTGCGTAAATAATGTTCAGTATTTTCCGTTAATGCTATTATAAAATATTCTTTTTGAAATGACAAGGCCAAACAATTTTCTTAACAGTCACAATGCTATTAGAGAACGTGTACTGCCTTCATTGCAAATAAAATAAAAAAAATTATAATGAAAAGAAAAATAAGATTTTAATTCTCTAAAAGTACTTTCTCCTCTTGAAAAACACAAAGTGTTATGATAAATTATGTAATTTTAGAATCCATAACGTTTAGTACTTGTTTTCTTTATCGACAGTTGAATATAAACTCTCTTTCAAATTCTACACATACAAAATAATTTTTCATACTGCTCACATAACATTATTTGGATGGAAAACGTTCTTCAAAATCACATAGATTTTATTATTTTTATTTTTCCGTCGATCATGATGGGAGAGATCATTTACGATGGTCATTGTCGAAAACTGCGAGATAGGAAGTGGGTACAGTAAATCGATACATCGTATGTAACTTCTGACGCCATTGTTCCAGGCGAAATGTGCAGCTAGAGTTTTTATGCGAGGCATTACTTTGATAGCGCCAGAAGTCGGCACTCAGATATATTTCACGAGCCCTGGCATTTATTTGCTTAAAAATATTTGACAAACTTCTTTTGCGGCCCGCTTTGTGTGCTGGGGGATTTCGGGTATGCATTTTGTTGATTTATGTCAGACATGTATACAAATATTTGACACTCTAAGCAAACTATATATTTCCCAGTTCAGTCCTCAAAATATCCACATGTTTTTATAAAAGCACTAGCATTTAATAGTTTCATATAAATTTCACCTCTGTATGTTACATTGAATACTTATCAATATAGCGTCATAATTACGATGCGTATGAAAATCTGCTATATTTACCGATCTGGCATTATTTAGTAGAATTTTACAAGTATGCAGTATTACTTGAAATGCACTTATACTGTTCTTATATAAGATATAGTACCCTCTAAATTTGACAGGTGATTGGCTGGTTTATCTTATGCATAAAACAAAGACGTTATAACTACTTATATTTTCCAACCTTGTCGAGAGCGGCTATAAATCTGCCCTAAATTGCCAATCAGACAATGTAAAATTCATCCATTAGGTTCTAGAAATGATTTATTTTCAATATAATGAAGCAAACATTACTTTATCTCATATATTGTTGCTGTCTTATGCCACTTGGTCAAACCAAGCTCGATATGAGCCGGAGGCTACTAGATTTATAGCGAAGCTTTCGTTCCAAAGAACACCTCAAGAGTGAAAATACGACTTATGCTCGAATGGGTAATCATAATTTTGAAGCTGGGACCCAGCAGAAGTCCCATAGACTTGGACTGCCATCCCCCAGAGGTATTACTTTTATCTCATATGTAGTCATAAAAATACAAAATACTAAAAAGAAGTATTACTAAATGTAGCTGTTCAGTAACAACAATTTTAATGATGATTTATTATTTTTACAATCATAGAATAATACTATTTATATATTTTAATATTTTGTGTGAGATGTTAAGACTTAGTGTAATGTATAATAAATAAGAATAATGTGAACGAGGGGGATACCAAAATACTTAAACACAATGAAATAGAATTAAATGAATATGGATTGGATCAGCGTTGGGAAAATGACAACCCAATAAGATTTATGATTAAAAAGAACAAAGCATTTACTTACAATGATTTGAATATTCTCACTCCCAACGTCGTCCAAACCATCCACTTTAAAGAAAACCAAGAAAAAACAGAATATACGGCAGATTTAATCTCCTCGCTCTCAGTGAACACTATTGTATTACATATATTTTCTTTAGATGGCGCTACGCTCAACGGTAACAAAATAAACACAGTTTACAAAGGTATTAAGCAAATCGCAATTCATAGTTTACATTAAAATAGGACAAAGTGAAGTATGTAAATGTCTATTGATTTCATAAAATAAAATGTATAACAATTTTACATAGCAAAATTTTAAACATTAAATAGGTTTCATATGAACTTCGCATGTGACAGGCAAAGTATTCAGCTAAATTTCTGAATTTCAAAAGTTTTAAGGTTTTGAAGCAGATATTCCTTCCCATATTCGTAGATGATCGCAGATATTCGTAGTCTTACAGAATCTACTTGAAACAATAGATGTCTGTATTATTACCATCTGAGTAGCAAAAGAGTAATCCGTAGTGCTACAAACAAAACAAAACTAATCTTCCAATGATTTCAATCAATCGTTGTTTTAGTTCATCAATATCTTAAACTATAATTGCTTTTACATGGTCCTCAATATATCATTAAAAGAAATTTTCAAGGGTAGTAATGGCAGGAAATTTTGGAAGCTGTGGTATCGACTTCATCGTCCAGACAGATCCAATGATCAGGAAATGTTTTGTCCAGCTCCGTTAAAACTGTGGAATCACAGTGTGATGGATCTTGTTGATAGATAACTCTAGATTGATTGCATTCAAATGTAGAAAATAAAATGACTTTAACATGTCCAGATATATGTCTTGTCATTGTTAGATAAAGGAAAAATGATCTAGAACTTTTGTCTGCAGCCAATGTGCACCAAATATTAAGTTTTAGCGAGCTACTGTATGATTTTCTCTCACTGTAGGAAGAAATTGAGTCCCTAGATTGGAGCTCGATTACAAAACGCTTAAGATATGTATTTGGCAAGAAACGCGTAGTTATGTTGGAAGAAAACCAAAAGTAACTCCTGAATCTTTCTGAAAAGGTGTTTCCGAGTTAAAATATATCACCTAGACAATAGATTGTAGTAAAGGTATGTATTTAGTTATTGAGAAAAACTGGTCTAAACCTTCAAGAAGAATATAGAACCCAACGCATTTTAAAGCAAGGGAATCGGTATATTTCATTTCATCAGAGAATTGTGTGACATTAATAAGTACTACAGATTTGATACTGACTAAAGATGATTTGGTATAGAACACTACGTTTTACTTTTTTTACTACACCAGGGCTACTTAGGGGACTTACTGCTTAAAGCCGATACTGAACGGCTATGAACATCCATACCAGCAACGGGATTTGAACCCACAGACTCGAGTACAGATGATAGCTCTACCATTCAACCATCGCCTGAATGACTCACGTCAATTCGTATTCAATTGCACCTCTTAACTTGAAGTGCAGCTGAACGGACTAAGCACAAAGATCTAATTGGGAGCAGTAACTACTGCTTCTCTTAAAGAATCGATGATATGAAGCTCGTAGTTAAAGAAAATACAAATATTGAAGAAAATTCAAAATCACCCACGCACTAAACTCGAGAGGTTTTTTTCGAGTTAAAATAAATAGAATAATAAAAGATGTTATTTGCAAACAAGAAAGTATTAGAAAAAAGTTGGTAGAAAGTAGACAAAAATGATAGAATCTAACAAGTTTTACAGCAATGGAATTGATGTTTTACCCTGCTGTGAATTGTGGTATATATATGCAGCTTTTTATTAGCTACGTCGAAATGATCGTTAAGTTATTCCCAATTTTTTTTGTCACAGTAATTAATGGAAGTAAAGGAATGGAACTATCGTTTCCACTACACCCTGGAGGTACATAGAATTTGTTGTTAATACCGATGATAAACGTTTCATTGCAACAAAAAATAATCGATGATTCAATTTAAAATTATCACATATGTGCCTGATCTATTATTTAAGCCAAATAAAAAAATTATATAAGTAATATCTAATTTTAACGATAAAACGTATGAAAAAATGCAGACGATATTTAAATAATTTAAAATAAGAAATGATTCAATGAGATGGTTAAAGGAATGACGTCATAATGCTAGAAAAAATGTCTTTTATGGAGGGGAGGATTTCAAACTAATAAAAGACGATAGTATTTTTTGTTGTGATATCAAGCATATATATATATATATCAGTTTATTTTAGAATTGGATCTATAGTTTAGGAGAAGATAAACTTGACTCATTTGAATTTTGCTAACTCTAACTCATCAAGAATCCAATATGGATACCTCTATCCATTCATTCCAGGTCCAACCGCTTCATAAATTCGCGGACAGAAGCATAAATAACTTAGGCTTTTATTATATAGGGGATACTAAAATTAAAAAACATT
>CM063504.1:12618254-12643254 GCA_032207245.1 Pardosa pseudoannulata
TTATATTTGCAATTCCTTTTTTATGGATAATGCAATAAGTCTCTTTTAGACAATGTATATATGTATGTTTAACATGTTAAACAAGGAAAAAGTTTTTAATTGTCGAAAGATACTGCATATATGTGGCTTCTAAGACCATTATAGAATCTAAAGAAATAAATAGCTAACATATTCCACAAATTTTACATCAAATGTCTATTTTTTAGCCCGACAGAATAATTGAGTTATATATTTTGGCACATTAGCATAGTTCCTCTTAGTGTAGAATAAAATTTTTCATTATATATATTTTTGGAATATCTCTGCCAACTATTGACAAACGGCCAGTTTTTAGATGTGAAATATGTTCAAATATTTAATGGCGTAATATAAATTTATTTATAAAAATGTATGCAAAAGTGTTAGGATGGGTTAGAAATTTTCAAAGTTAAATTGAAATTTGATGAATATATATATTTTGTCCAATTTATTTGTTACAATAAGGTTGTATCCTTGTTCACAATTTAGATTAAACATTTTACTTAAACAGTTTTAGTTATTTATATGCATCTGTTGTCTTATCATAATGTTTATGAAAGTTTCATATGTGTATGGAATTTTATAACTAATGCTAAAATTTAAGAACAGTTTTCCATGGCTCCAAGTTTTTCCTGTTATTGCACTTAAATTCGCTGAGTAACAGGGAAAATTCTTTCTGTCTTCGTTCTAGGGGGAATGTCTGTTGAAGCAGAGGGATTTTTGTGTCATTCTCTTGTATGTCGTTGACTCGTAAAGATGTCCGTTTTAGCAGCCCTAAAATAAAGTTTTAATTAGATTTGTGCAGTACTGTTCAATGTGGCCAGACTGCATCGTTCGTTATTACTGGTAGCTGTTTAGCTTTCCCCTTGTCCTGTAGTTTTATAATTATTGAGTTACAAATATTATATGTAAATATATATATATATATATATATATATTATATCTATATATATATCTATATATATAATTATTGCTTGTCCTCTACTTTATTTGTGCTATGTATATTTCTGTGAGAAAATGCATTACAAATCGCACATTTTTATTTATCTTTCCCATATTAATTCGGATACTAGGACATATAAATTATGTATATGTCCCAGGTTGTGGTTTATCTCACATTCTACTTTAATTACATATGTGAAATTATGAGCAGATATTCTTGAATTTTGGGCTGGGGATTTTTAATTAAAATCAATATTTTTTTAATATTACCTAAAAGGCAAAAACATTTTTCCATTTTTTTATGAATTAGTAAAGAATTTATGATTTTTGTTTTTAAAAATTCCAAAGTAAAATTAAATTACCTTTTTCTATATAAAATTTTTTTTACAAATGTTATTTTAAAACAACTCTCTATTTCTGAGTTAAATATAAAATGCATTTAAGTTTTAAAGTGAGTTTTTTTAGATTTCATTTTTTTTATCTGAACTATTTTAGTTAGATTCTAAACATACATGAGAAAAGAATCATTATAAAACGATTATAATTTTTTTAACAAAGAAATTTTTTATCACGGAACTCCTTTACCTTACAGTGAAAATAACATAAAAGTAGCCTGAGTACTTTTAAACTGGCACCTTTTGAATGGTATGACAAATTCCGTCTAGAATTCAGAAAAGGGGTGACTGCTTTGAAAAGAGAAAGAGCGGAGAGAGTGGTCAATGGATGGGTTAATGCTAAAAGCTGTGATATAAATTTATGTGGTGTAGGAGGCCATAGTGCAATTTTTATTTCGATTGCTGTCTAGACTTACCAATTCAGTTGCTTATGATTAAAATTGATTCTCAATTAAAATATAATAAATCTTCCAAATATTTAGACATATCTTTAGAACAATTTCTGATGGATATTATGATAATGAAGGTATAAAAAACACATAACCTTGTTAATAGCCAAATAAAAAAGTCCGATTAACCCAAACTTTATCTAACATATAAAATCTACAAATATTTTTTTTCATTTCAGTAAAGTAAAATTAGAATTTTAATAAATAATTTTCTGCAACAACAATTTTATTAAACTAATAACAACCTTTTACGGTCTACAATTACACGAAACCACAGATTACTGTTTGTTGTTAATTTTCAACTTATAGTCATTAGAAATTTCTAGTTTTAAATTAAAAAATATGGTTTAGTACCTCATTTAACTTTTTATGTGAGATATTTAAACTCCAATATTATAAAAGTGTTTTTTTAAAGCATGAAATCAAGTTAATGTGACAATAGATTTTAAAAGCTAATTTTTCTGTTTTTAATTAATTTACATGAAAAGTCAATACGTCAATAAAGACATATTTTTAAAAGTGTTTAAGTTTTGAAGATAATAGGTTAATTTCAGATTCATTAATTTTTAATTATTTTAAAAATAGCTCATTTGAAAATGCTCCAGGCAAACTTTTTTCTATATATAATATGACATATTTAATTTATGGGATAAAATTTGGATCTTATATTAAAATTAAACTTTTATCCCAAAGATTCGGAGAAAATTGATTAATCAGACAAGAATAATAATAAAAGCATTTTCTGGAATTGTATCACAGTGCTTTTAAAATATACAATTTACATAAAATGTGTTTCTAACACAAAAAGTATTTTTTGAAGTCTATTTGAAGCACACTTAAAAAGCTTGGAATCTTTAAAAAGAAGAAATTTTTACTTTTGTATATATTAGAAGTGGTTTCTCCTATAAAATATTTGATACAGTCATTTTAATATACTATTTACATTTTATAAAACACAATAATTACTGTAAAGTTTTATTTTGTGTAAGGTAAATAGTTCTTAAATATCATAGGAATATGACATAGGATGGCTTTAATTATATTTCAATACACATTTGTACAAAGAATGGAAGATTTAAGTTTAAGTTAATAGAACACAAAATACAAAGATAACATATAGTAAAATAGAATTAAAGGAGGACGTAAGACACAAGTCTGTGTCTTATTTTTGGTGTTTGTTGCATTTTGATTTACCTTCTCCTATCTAAGTTAATAATATTTTTATAGTTCCCTCTAACATCATAATCTCTTTAACTCTTTCGTAGGCCGTGTTAAGATAACTTCCCACCTACACGATCTTATAAAATACAGCTTTGGGAAGCGCAAAACCCATTCTAATATATTGGTCTTGTTATTGAAACGACGGAAAAACTAATTCCCGCTTCGCCTTTGCGCTGTCATCAATTGTTCGATCGATTGAATAAAATTAGCAGCTCTGTTTTGAAATTTTGGAAAGGTGGAGTGAGAAATAAATGGCCTGCGAAAGGGTTAATTCTGAAAACAGAATAACGTAACTGAAATGTATTTCTGAATCATGAAGTGATATTAAAGAAACTTTACAAGTCATACTTCATTTAAAATTTGAAATCCTGGTAGTTTAAACGTATTTAATAATTGTGAAATTGATTTGAATATTATGAATAACTTCCAATCTGTGAAAACATTTTCTTCTATAAAAAATGCGAACTGTTAAAGGTAGATGATATTATTTAAGGGTTACAAAAATCCAGACATTTAACTTATTCCGTTACATAATGCTTTTTTCAATTTTTCGAAATATGCTTGAAAGTGATTTTAATACAATAAATGCAATTAAATATAAATGCAATTAAATATTAGTTTATTTTCATTCAAATTATTCATAAATTCTGAAATTTCCCATTTAATAAATATCATTAATTATTTTTGTTTATCTATGTCCAGATTCACAATTTCCCTATTTTTATTAAATTCCTTTCAAAAGTGGACAATCAATAAATATTAATACATGATTAATACATACCCTCCCCACTTTTTTTTGCAAATTGTTTGTTTTATTTTCATCATTTTACGTAGTTTACAAATTCAGAAATATTTCATTCAATATTGCACCTTCCCCGATATCTTCTTGATTCTTTTAGAGGTTTTTGTTTGGGAAATTTGCCAACAAAATATTAAATTCTGAAATTTAATATTTAAAAAATATCTTTAATTCTTTGTTATCTATGTCATAAGTCCTTACTTAATGTTTTTCCTTTTTTATTAAATTTTTTTCTTATGCTGTAAAACCTGATCAATGAATTTCTTCACCTTTTTTTATGTAAATAGTTTTCCTTATTTTAGACACTCAGTCACTTTAAAAATTCAGTAATAATCCCAACTTTTCGCTGATTATTTCCTTTTTTGCGTTTTATAAATTCTGAAATTTAATACTTAATAAAAATCTTAAATTAATTGTTTAACTATCTTATTAGTACTTACTTTAAGTTAATATTTTTCATTTTATAAAATATTTCTCTAATACTGTAAAATCAATAACTAACACTCATCAATGAATTTCTTCACCTTTTTTATGTTAATCTTCTCCTATATTTCCGCCACTTAATTATTTAAAAACCCAGTAACAATCCCTTAATATTACATCTCCCCCAAGTTTTTCCTTTTTCGCGTTTTTGAATGGAAAACATATTTACAAAATTATAAATTCTCAAATTTAATATTTAATAAATATTTTTAATTATTTGTTTCAGTATGTAATTAGTAAATATTTTAAGGTAATATATTTGCTTTTATATTAAATGTTTTCGTAGTTCTTTAAAATCAATAAATGAATCTGGTTAAAGCATTTCTCCACATTTTTATGCAAATATTTTCCTTTATTCTTTCACTTATTAGTTTATAAATTCAGTAATAACCTCTTTAATTATATATATATCCCGATTTTTCCCTGATATTTCCTTTTTTGCATTTTTGCCTGAGAAACGTGCTTACTAAATTATAAATTCTGAAATTTAATATTTAATAAATATCTTTAATCATTTGTTAAACTATGTTATTACTCCTTACTTTAAGTTAATATTTTCTTTTTTATTAAATATTTTTCTAGTACTGCAAAAGCAATAAATAACCCTGATTAATGCATTTTCCACCTTTTTTCCGTAAATCTTGTAAATTATTTCATCCACTTAATTAGTTTACAAATTCAGTAATAATCCCTTTACTTATATATCTTCCCCAATTTTCCCTGACATTTCCTTCTTCTCGTTTTCGCTTGGGAAACATGTTTACAAAATTATAAATTCTGAAATTTCATGTTTAATAAATATCTTTAATTAGTTGTTGAACTATGTAATTAGTCCTTACTGTAAATTAGTTTCTTTCTTTTTTGTGTATTTTTTAATAATGCAAAAGCAACAAATAAATCTGCTTAATGCATTTCTCCACGTCTTTATGCAAATCTTTTCCTTTATTCCTCCACTTCATTAGTTTACAAATCCAGTAATAATTACTTTAACATTACATCTCCCCCTCCCATTTTCTCCCTTTATTTTTCTATATCCCGTTTTTGCTTGGTAAACATGCTTAAAAAGTTATAAATTTTGAAATTTAACATTTATTAAATATCTTTAATTGTTTAACTATGTAATTAGTACTTACTTTAAGTAATATCTTCTTTTTATTTAAATATTTTACTAATACTGTAAAAGCAAATAACCATTAATGCATTCCTCCACCTTTTTTATGTTAATGTTTTCAATTATTTCCTTGGATTAATCAGTTTACCAATCCAGTAATAATCCCTTTAATATTACATATCTCTCTAATTTCTCCCTGATTTTCTCCTTTTCCCCGTTTTTGCATGGAAAGTAGGCTTACAAAACTTTAAATTATGAAATTTAATGTTGAATAAAAATTTTTAATTATTTGTTTAACTATGTAATTAGCATTTAGTTTCAGGTAATATTTTTCCTTTTTTATTAAATATTTTTTTAATACTGTAAAAGCAATAAATGACCCTGATTAATTCACTTCTCCAACTTTTTTCAGTAAATGTTGTACATTATTTCGTCCACTTAATTACGTTTACAAATTCAGTAATAATCCCTTTAATTATATATCTCCTCAATTTGTCCCTGATTTTTTCTTTTTTGTGTTTTTGCTTGGGAAACATGTTTACTAAATTATAAATTCTGAAATTTAATACTTAATAAATATATTTTATTATTTGTTAAGCTATGTAATTAGTCCTTACCTTAAATTAATATCTTCTTTTTTATTATATATTTTTCTAATACTGTAAAAGCAGTGAATAACCCTAATTAATGCATTTTGCACCTTTTTTTTTCGTAAATCTTGTCCATTATTTTTTCTCCCCTTAATTAGTTTACAAATCTAGTAGTAATCCCTTTAATTATATATCTCCCCCAATTTTTTCCTGATTTTTCCTTTTTTGAGTTTTTCCTTGGGAAACCTGTTTACTAAATTATAAATTCTGAAATTTAATACTTAATAAATATATTTATTATTTGTTAAGCTATGTAATTAGTTCTTACCTTAAATTAATATCTTCTTTTTTATTATATATTTTTCTAATAGTGTAGTAAATAACCCTGATTAATACATTTTGCACCTTTTTTATGTAAATCTTGTTATTTTTTCCTCCACTTAATTGGTTTTTCAAATCCAGTAATAATCCCTTTAATTATATATCTCCCCCAATTTTTCCCTGATTTTTCTTTTTTGCTTTTTTCCTTGGGAAACATGTTTACAAAATTATAAATTCTGAAATTTAATATATGATAAATATATTTAATTATATGTTAAACTATGTAATTAGTCCTTACTCTAAGTTAATATCTTCTTTTCTATAACGTATTTTTCTAATACTGTAAAAGCAACAAATAAATCTGATTAATGTATTTCTCTACCTTTTTATGAAAATCTTTTCCTTTATTCGTTCTCTTAATTAGTTTACAAATTCAGTAATAATCCCTTTAATATTACATCTTCTCCCCCAAATTCTCCCTGAATTTTTCCTTTTACGTGTTTTTTCCTTGGGAAACATGTTTACAAAATTATAAATTCTGAGATTTAACACCTAATAAGTATATTTAATTATTTGTTAAGCTATGTAATTAGTAATTACCTAAAGTTAATATCTTCTTTTTTATTAAATATTTTTCTAATACTGTAAAAGCAGTGAATAACCATAATTAATGCATTAGTCCACCTTTTTTCCGTAAATCTTGTAAATTATTTCATCCACTTAAATTAGTTTACAAATTCAGTAATAATCCCTTTAATTATATATCTCCCCCAATTTTTAACTGATTTTTTCTTTTTTGTGTTTTTGCTTGGGAAACATGTTTACTAAATTATAAATTCTGAAATTTAATACTTAATAAATATATTTTATTATTTGTTAAGCTATGTAATTAGTCCTTACCTTAAATTAATATCTTCTTTTTTATTATATATTTTTCTAATACTGTAAAAGCAATAAATAAATCTGATTAATGCATTTTCCACCTTTTTATGCAAATATTTTCCTTTCTTCTATGTAAATCTTTACCCACCTTTTTATGTTAATCTTTCCCTTTATTCCTCCTCTTAATTAGTTTACAAATCCAGTAACAATCCTTTTAATATTACATCTCCCTCCAATTTCACCCTGAATTTTTAATTTTTTGCATTTTTGCTTGGGAAACATGGTTACAAAATTATAAACTCTGAAATTTAAAAATTAATAAATATATTTAATTATTTGTTAAATTATGTAATTAGTCTTTACTTTAAGTTAATATCTTCTTTTTTATTATATATTTTTTAACAGTGTAAAAGCAAACAAACAAATCTGATTAATGCTTTTCTCCACGTTTTTTAAGCAAATCTTTTCCTTTATTCCTCCACTGTTTGTTTACAAATCTGGTAATAATCCATTTAATATTACATCTCCCCCCCCCTAATTTATCCCAGAACTTTTCCTTTTTCTTGTTTTTCGTAAATCTTGTTTTATTTTCAATCCATTAATTAATTTACAAATTAATGCATTTCTCCACCTATTTATGAAAATCTTTTCATATTATCATCCACTTAATTAGTTTACAAATCCAGTAATAATCCCTTTAATTATATATCTCCCCCAATTTTTCCCTGATTTTTCCTTTTTTGCTTTTTTCCTTGGGAAACATGTTTACAAAATTATAAATTCTGAAATTTAATATATGATAAGTATATTTAATTATTTGTTAAACTATGTAATTAGTCCTTACTTTAAGTTAATATCTTCTTTTTTATTAAATATTTTTCTAATACTGTAAAAGCAGTGAATAACAATAATTAATGCATTAGTTCACCTGTTTATGTTAATGTTTTCTATTATTTCCTCCAATTAATTAGTTTACCAATCCAGTAATAATCCCTTTAATATTACATCTCCCTCCAATTTCTCCCTGATTTTCCCTTTTTCGTGTTTTTTCATGGGAAACAATCTTACAAAATTATAAATTCTGAAATTTAATAATTAATAATTTTTTATTATGTGTTTAACTATGTAATTAGTATTTAGTTTAAGGTAATATTTTTCTTTTATTATTAAACATCTTTCTAATACTGTAAAAGCAATGAATAACCCTGTTTAATGCATGTTTCCACCCTTTTCTCTAAATCTTGTTCATTATTTCGTCTACTAAATTAGTTTACAAATTCACTAATAATCCCTTTAATTATATATCTCCCCCCATTTTTCCCTGATTTTTCCTTTTTTTGTGGTTTTGCTTGGGAAAATGTTTACAAAATTATAAATTCTGAAATTTAATATCTAATAAGTTTATTTAATTATTTGTTAAACTATGTAATTAATCCTTAGTTTTAAAAAATATTTTCTTTTTTTATTAAATATTTTTCTAATACTGTAAAAGAAATAAATAACCCTGATTAATACATGTTTCCACCTTTTTCCATAAATCTTGTCCAATATTTCGTCCACTAAATTAGTTTATAAATCCAGTAATAATCCCTTCAATAATATATCTCCCCCAATTTTTCCTTTGAGTTTTTGGTTGGAAAACATGTTTACAAAATTATAAATTCTGAGATTTAATTTTTAATAAATATCTTTTATTATTTGTTAAACTATGTAATTAATCCTTAGTTTTAAAAAATATTTTCTTTTTTTATTAAATATTTTTCTAATACTGTAAAAGCAACAAATAAATATGATTAATACATTTTCTAACTTTTTTCAGTAAATCTTGTTTTTTATTTCCTCCACTTAATTAGTTTACAAATCCAGTAATAACCCCTTTAATTATATATATCCCCCAATTTTTCCCTGATTTTTCCTTTTTCATTTTTTTCTTGGGAAACATGTGTACAAAATTATAAATTCTGAAATTTAAAATATAATAAGTATGTTTAATTATTTGTTAAACTATGTAATTATTTGTTACTTTAAGTTAATATTTCTTTTTTATTAAATATTTTTCTAACACTGTAAAAGCAATAAATGACCCTGATTAATGCATTTTGCACCTTTTTTTTTCGTAAATCTTGTTATTTTTTCCTCCACTTGATTAGTTTCCAAATCTAGTAATAATCTGTTAATTATATTTCTCCCCCAATTTTTCCTTTTCAACGTTTATGCTTGGGAAACATGTTTACAAAATTATAAATTGTGAAATTTAATATTTAATAAATATCTTTTATTATTTGTTAACTATGTAATTAGTCATTACTTTAAATGATTATTTTCTTTGTTAAAATTTTTCTAACACTGTAAAAGTAGTAAATAATCTGATTAATGCATTTTGCACGGTTTTTTTGTAAATCTTGTTCATTATTTCGTCTACTAAATTAGTTTACAAATTCACTAATAATCCCTTTAATTATATATCTTCCTTAATTTTCCCTGAGTTTTGTATTTTTGCTTAGGAAACATGTTTATAAAATTATAAGTTCTGAAATTTAATACTTAATAAATATATTTTATTATTTGTTAAACTATGCAATTAGTCTTTACTTTAGGATAATATTTGCATTTTTATTAAATATTTTCGCCCATTTTAAAGCAATAAATATACCTGATTAAATCCTTTCTCTATCTTTTTCATGTAAATCTTTTGATTTATTTTTTCCACTTATTAGTTTACAAACCCAGTAACATTCCCTTCTATATTACACTTCCCCCAATTTCTCCCTGATTCTTTCCTTTTAGGTGTTTTTGCTTGGGAAACTTGCCTACAAAATCTGCGAGATGTGCTCCGTCTTTATGTCAATAGGCGTAATGATTGAGGTCATTTACGATGGTCGTTGTCGGAAACTACAAGTGAAAAGCTGCGCTCTGGCGCTTGATCGATAAACCTTTTGCTTCCCTCATTTTTACTCCCTCCCTCGACGATAGACTGCAGTAAAGTTTTTGCTGAGGCATTACTTTGATGGTAATAGCGATATAACTTCTTTAATGCGCTGTTACCACACTGTTTGAGTTATTTTCCCAATTGATGAATTTGTTTTGCAGATTAGTGTAAAGTTGTTAGGCGAGTTTAGGGTGTGTATTGGAAACAATTAGATTTGTTTATATGCAATAAATTTGTTTAGAAATGATACAAAGAAAGCTAATGGAAATATAAACCAAATGAGGCGATAAACGAAAATGTACTTTACCTAAAGGTATATGCAGTAAAATCTCAGAGTAGATGACACCTAGATGAAATGTTCTAACTCATTAAGAGGCCAAACTTACATGGATGTTTCAGAGGGAGGTGTTAAGAAAATATTTAATTTTTCATCTACCTCTTTATCTGTGTGTCTCTCTCTCTCACATATATATATATATATATATATATATATATATATATATATATATATATATATATATATATATTTTTAAAGTATTTTTATATATATTTTTTTTCTTTATATATATATATATATATATATATATATATATATATATATATATCCCTTATTTTTACTCCATCCCTTGACGGTAGACTGCAGTAAAGTTTTTGCTGAAGCATTACTTTGATGGCGTGATATAACTAATAACGCATTTGGTGTCTGACACGGGCGAAATCAAATTAAGCATGTAATAAAATCGTTTACATTTTGTCTGTATAACAATTTTTTTATATACTTTTTATTCTTTCCAAGCTCCCTAGTCACCTCCAAAACTAAAATTGCAAAAATAACTTACATTGTACCTATATCCCTTTTCTGTGAAGAAAATATGTCATATTTTATAATTTTTTCTAAACCAAACTCGTGCTTTAAGGGGTTAATGCACTGTTACCACACTGTTTGAGTTATTTTCCGAATTGATGAATTTGTTTTGCAGATTGGTGTAAAGTTGTTAGGCGAGTTTAAGGGTGTGTACTAGAAACAATTAGATTTATTCACCTGCAATAAATTGGTTTAAAAATGATAAAAAGAAAGCTAATGGAAAAAAAATCCAATGAGGCGAAAAACGAAAACGTACTTTACCTAACGGAATAAATGTACGATATATTTTGTAAAATCTCAGAATAGATGACACAAATTAAATAAAACTTTTGAAAAAACATCTTGTCAAATTAACGGTTAATTCTTTACTAATTTTGAAAACAATTGGTGAATTTTAGAACATCAGAATCCTTTCTGCTTCGTTCATCTATTATTACAGAACTCCTTTACGTATCTTAGTTTGACTACTTGAACGTACTTATGCGACTAATATTAAACCTATGATTGGCTGCCTACCTTGGGAGCTGACGGAACTATATAACCGAATGTACAAACGTGTTAGGATCAGAATGTAATGATATTTTAACCCTCTAAGCGGTTCGCACGTACAATTCCGCCAATCGACCTCCAACAACGTTCCAAAAATGGATGTAATGTACATTTTTTCCAGTGTTTGACGTAGGAGGGTCAGGTCGATTGTTTAGAAACTGCATCCCTCTTTGACTGACATTTACTGAGGGATGCACACCTACTCCCTGAGGCACAAAGACTCTGATAGCTTTTCATGGCTTTGTAAATCTCTATTTCGAAGTATTTCATTTCCGGTAACAAATGTATCTCTAATTTCAGCACTTAAATATCTTGGATAACTTTCGTAAAAAATATAAATAATTTTCTTAAAGAATATTTTTATTTGTATTTTTAGAATCCATTATTTCTTATACGATGATCTTCGAGATTTGACGAGCTTTATGTGTATTAAAAATTAGCAATCTATAATATCTATTTATATATCTATTTATAACCGGAAGTAAAGGGACAGTAACGGGGGTGGGTGTCCCGTATTCCATTCTAGTCAACAAAGTGTGAAGTAAAAAATCATAGAACGCTTTGGCCATTGATACAATAAACCTTTAGCATATTTTTGGAGATTTTTTTAATCGGTGTTTTCCACTCGGAGGGTTAACCTACTACAAATCAATGTAATTTTAATTGCATTTTAAAAACATTTTGGGTGATTCTATCCTTAAATTTTGACCTTTGGAAAATATCTTTTCTTCTTTCCTTCTCAGTTTGGAAATTTGGCAAGTTCGCACACACACCTAAGATAATTCCTACTTATTTCAATCTTCTTTATATAATTAGTTTAGCTTCTTTCCTCATCTTCATATGAATTCTACTAATAAATAAAACTGACTGGCTTGCTTACAAACTTATATAACATTATTAACATGTTTTTCGTGCTTGGAGCCCTATAGAGATTGTGCCAAAATAAATCAACAAATATTAAAACTGCATGAGTTCCAATAATTTTATAACCCCTTTATAATCTTAAATATAAGTAAATTATATAACATAAAATATTATTATATGTTTAATATACTATTTTCCAATCTATTAAATTCTGTTATATACCTGTTTAATCTATTTTAAATTAAATTCAGTTTTTTACGAAATGCTGCACACTTGCCTTTATTGTCATTTTACCTAGAATACGCTGATTTTTTATTCTGGAAGCACTATATAGACCGAGGAACATCGCTCTCTTTGTGGGAACAATACACAAACACAACCAAGCCTTACTCTGGAAATATATCCAAACGCATCGATTGCGAACACAATACGGTAACCACTATACAGTCAGGGCGTTTCAACAGTATAAGTAAAATACAAATGTTGAAAATATGAAGGAATTATAATATTTTAAGTTTAATTATCCAAGGAATGGGAAGATATCTTTAAGAAAAAATAATAAAAAAAACAATTTTCACTAAAATTTATAAAGTATAAAAAATTGTGAATGTTATTAAAATGCTTCTTAATATGAATTAACAAATTTATATATTTTAATGCTCATACAAAATATGATATAGTGCCAGAGAGTCAATTTATAATACATTGATAAGAGAATGTACTACAGTTACCAGCAATATATTGCATAAAATTTCCCTGCAAGATAATTTTTGAAACTTAGAACAATTTTCTTGATTTTAAACTTCTTATACAACTGACAGTAATTAATCTTTGGATACTTTTAAGGTTAACTAAGCATATTTATCACAGGAACATTCATAAACATACCTTTGCAGGTAACAATTAAAAAGAAAAAAGATTAAAAAATCATGTACCCTGAAGTATTATAGAAAATTCTTAGTGTCATTAATTTTACGTTTTAATTAATAGCCTGTTACATAATTTTATAATACTTAAAAAGCATAAACTGTGCTTAGTAGAGGGATCTTCAATAAACTTTCTGAACCACATTTCCCGGAGAAAAATGTTTTGTAATCTCTCTGATGAGTCAAAATAAGAAAATTGCAACTTTATCCAAAATATATTAATTAGAATGCTGTAATTATTGAGTGGCACAGAAAAGATTTTATTGGTACAGGATAATTATGTTTAAATGCTGACAGAGTAAAAATAATTTTTATCGCATCATTAGCCGTTTTGCGGTCAGATTTTTGTATGGGTGTAAATAATGAATGACGTCAACTTATCTTCTGAAAACACGGGCAGTACTAATTTCAAATATTATACGAGACCCATTCAGAAAGTAAGTTTCCCTATTTAAAAGAAAAAAACGAACTCACACTTTCACGGACATATTTATTTTGCCACAGGTTACAGCAATGTTTCAGCTATTTTTCAACATAGCCACCACCAGAATTGAGACACTTGTCTTATTGTGGAATCAGCTTTTGTATACATCTGTCGTAGAACTCTGCCGCCCTTGAATGGAACCAGCCTCTCTGTCCTGTAACACCGTGCACATCCCTTTCTGTACTGACAGCGTCTGTTTGAATTTGGTCTTGGCCGAAGATCCACTATGATGCTAATGCATTGACTTCTGCTTGGTTTCTGGGGTAAAGTGCGAATTCCAAGTCTCATTGCCCGTGACGATCCTGTCGAGGAACTCGTCGCCGTCATCGTGATACCGTAGAAAAAGTGTAAGTGTTGCTACTAATCGTTGAATTTTGTGTTCAGGTGTCAGTTTTGGCTCATAGACCTCACATAGCTGACGATGAATTTCAATCATTCAAGATCACCGACTGAATCTTGCAGGCAGCGGGAAAAGGAATTAGATTTTAGATTTCGGACCACTGCTATCCCGCTACTGGCAACGAATCAAGACTTGTCCAATTGGCATAAGAATAATGATTCATAGATCTGTGACGCACTCCCAATTGGCACATCTAATGACGTATATTTGAAAGGGGAAAACATTGGCAAACTTACTTTCTGTATGCGCCTCGTAGTTATGTTTTCCAGTGTGGGGTACCTTGTAACATTCGCCGCTATCAAACATCAAATATTTGTTAGGCATTTTATTATGGGAGCACCATATAGGCAGCCAACATTACTTCCTTAGGTGGTAAAATATAAACAAGGTTAATTCTGGTGATTAAGAAACAGGGACTTAGCATAATACACTCAAACGTGGCTTAGGTCCTCTAGAGGTATCGTGTGGGGACTTGGAAGATATTACCACGAACTTGTATCACGTGCCTCAGCAGCCATTAATGAGCTTGGCGAATATTTAGCTGACTCGTATTAAATTGGCAACCTTTCGATTCTGAGATATATGTCTTTGCCGACTGATTATTTCAGTTAACACTAGATTTACGGATCTAACCAATTTGACTCATTAAAAATTTGATCTATATATATATATATATATATATATATATATATATATATATATATATATATATATATATATATATATATTTATATATATATACACATATATTATCACTTTTCAAAAACATACGTTTGTTTTTAGTTAAGTAATAAAATATATGTAAACTTTCATTCCTCTTCCCCACAGACTCCTTCATTTCGCATTATCAAATGAGGTATAACTATTTTCACGGTTGTGAGCCAATTTGACTGATAGAATGTATATGAAAATAAATAAATATAGTAATAAATATAGTATAACGTAAATATAAAGTATAAAGTATACAGAGTGTAGTATAAAGTAAATATAGAGAAGAAGTCGAGAACACTTCTATTCCAATGACAGAAATCTACTGACTACAGACCGCTACTGACGTACGGAAGAATTGCCAAGTTCACAATCATGCAAAAGAAACAGATGTAGAAACCAATGTGGTAAATGTAATAGAAATGTTTGCGGAAAATGCATTTCAAAAAAAGATTTTATATGTAAAAAAGTTTTCCATGAATATTTTTATAATAAACACTTTATTTAAATTATTCGGACTATTACTTAACTAAAAACAAACGTATGTTATTTTTATTTATAGATATATATAGTGATCCACTTCTTAATGAGTCAAATTGGCTCGGTCCGTAAATTTAGTGTTAAGTAACGTTATATTTAGCGAGATTCATCCTCATTTTATGGATGCGCATGCTATTGGGAAAAATGTAGCATATTATACTTTTCTCCTATGTAAATCTATATTCATAAAATGTAAGTAAAGAATAAAACATACTTAAAGTTCCAATATGCACGTCTGTGGAATATTTCGACAAATTAACTTTTAATGTATTCTTTTCGTACATAACAGCTGTGAATGACAATTTCTATACATACATTCAACTCTTCCCCACATCATGGAATATCCAAAAATTCCTTTTTTTATTTTTGACACATAGCAATTCTATTTTTTAACTGGACTTTTGGGCTATGTGGTAGGTTGCTGGTAAAATTTACAACACGCGGGTGAAAATGTGGAAGTTTTTTTTCACAATTGTTTTATAATTTTGTGTTAATAACTAGCATGCATTAATTTAATAAGTATAAAATCGATTTATTTTTTCAAAACTTTTTGTATTGATTTTCATGCCAACTATATATAAACAACTACTTGAGTTTTGAATCATAATTATTTGACGAAGAAAAAGAAAAATAGGAAACATTCAGATGAGAACGATGGCGATTTTTGTGAAAACGATTTCTATTGTAATATTTCTATTTTTATAGAAATAAATATAAATATTTTTTCTTTTATATACAATAAACAAAAGTTTTAAAAAATTTATATTATTAATAAGTTTTTCACATGGATCGACACTTCCAACTGCATCAGTAAATGTAATTTTCAGGCAGGTAAATATTCTGAAATCATGACAATTTTCTTTATTTATTTTAAAACTCCATTTTACAGCAGTTATTTTGCATGTAATAGCAAATAAATATTTTTCCCAAAGTTTTTTCATATTCATAAGTGGAATCCTATGATATTTCAAACGATAGTTGATAACTAACGTCACGTGTTGCATCATTTAAATGAGTTTAAAACTTCAATTTTATTTTATTATGTGCAATACACAGCACCAAAGATTTAAGATATGCATCCATATGTAATCGACTTAAATGACTCGGGCATTAAAGGTTACCTTAAAATTACTTTTTGTAACCAGTCGTTTATTTTCTTGACTTGTTTTATAGAAGTAAATTTCCCTGCCGAAAAAAGTAATGTGAAAGCAACATTTTGTTTACACCAAAGTGAATATATATTATCCTTTTTTAATTATATACACTTGCTTTTAATAAATATTAAACTATTTTGGATTTTAAAATGTAGCTGATAAAAAATAAATATCCTTGTTTTCTATCAGACTAAAAAAATTAAAAAAAAAATTCCTTTCTATTCAATGTGATTTGTAATTTGCAACAATAAGGTTATTCTTATTTCTAAACAATTTTTTACGTATCAAATTACGAAGAAATTAATTGATACCTCTTGATATTTGTGCCTAAAATAGTAAAATAGTAGCTATCATAAAATTTACGACGCACCAGCGTTTATTTAAAAGTACGAAATACAATTTAGCAGTTTACAAATAACTTAAAAAATAAGTCCCAGTCTAATTATGAGTCATATTATTTATTAATTAAAAGCTTTTATTTAAATTTACTTATATGTCAGTTCATATTTCACATAACTTTTTAGCTACCTTCTTGATTATTTAAAGACCTGAAATGTTGCACATAAGTTCAATTCAGAATACAATGTACTATTCAATTATAAAAAAATAGATTAGAGAAAAAAAATGAAATACATCCAGGGAATGCAAAACTATGTTCAGTGTACATAGTTTTGCATTCCCTGGATGTATTTCATTCCCACTATATAAATTTCAATCTAGTATCGCCCTTTCTTTGAAATCATCAAAAACAAAATTTTTACTTTTTAGTGCATTGTTAATCGTTTTTATTGTTAAATAAAAGAGAATTTTCATAAAATACTTTTTTTATATTTATAACTTATTTATTACTATGTACATACATATCATAAATCTCTTATGCTATTATCTGAATGTTTCATACTATCTGTAAATTCAAAGCATAACATACTATGCCAATTTTAATCCTATGTTTTAATGATGCTGAAATATAAAAGACATATTAAAGTTTCTCTGTTTGAAAGATTTGTAGCTAAACATATTTTTAGAATCAAAGAATTCAGCTTTTAAAATGTCTATACAACTGTTGTGACAGCATTTCCATACACGAGGTGGGTTAATTACTGAAAAATAAGTTATTTAACTCGACTTAGTCATTTATCTCTCCAGTCAAACTTTTCAAATCTATGGAATTGCAAAGTCTTTTATGACAGCCATCGTAATGATACGATCATTTACTTCGGTAATTGTCGTAAACTACAAATGACGCTCAGTTCAGAATAAGTACTCAGGAATCGATATTTTGCAGTTAACGCTTTTGTGCTTTATGTTTGCTTTTCATGTGTGAAATGAGTTTAAGTTTAAAAAAGCTTGCAGCGATTGTTTCTTACGTTTTAAAGATAGTTTCGTATATTACGTATTTTACTACTTTACTTTAATTAGAAAACTCCATATATAATGTGAGAAGAAATACAAGCTTCCATTTTTTTCCAAAGAATTTTACTAGTCATTTTGTGTAATTATTAGATGCGTAAAAAATGCTTTGTGAATGAAAAAGAATCTTAATGTGTAATAATTCCTTTCACATAAATAAATATACATAAATAACATTTGTTCACAGGAAAAATGTAAATCTGTTGTTTTACGCTGCATAAACCAGTGTCATTCAATGATGTCTGCTAAGCGTCAGTCATTTTATATGCCTATGTAGACTTTGACATCTCTGAGTCGTCAAGAATGCAATAATGCCTGAAAAATACCAGTCATTTTATGTTACAGTGTAGACTTTGACGTCTCCGAGACTTGAAGAATATGATGCTTTTTGAAGGCATCAGTCATTTTATGTGCCAATGTAGACTTTGACGTCTATGAGACGTCAAGAACTGTCTTTGTTAGACGTCCTGTATAATATTCAATTCTTTATTATTTAATTTTTATTTCGATTAAAATGTTCAAGATGCCATGTAGGCTTAAAAAATTATATAAGAAGTGAAACAACATAAAAGTGGAAAAAATATTATTGCTCCCTTTATCAATTCAAAAATACTTTGAAATGCTTCAAACCTTACAGAAATACTGATTTATTTTAAACTAATACATAATTATTGTCAGTTACCATCACACATGATCTTCATTAAATATTACATAGCAATACAAATATGAAATAAGATTTTCACTTTTTAAAATTACATATAAATTTTATCTTGATCTGAATTAAATAGCGTTTTTGGGCTATAAAACTCCATTTCTTTTACCTGTCAATGAGCTGATGATCAATATCAACATTAAACATGCTTAACTACCAGTTTGATGGACAAAAAGAAAGTTTTTCACAAAGTAACACATAAAATAAGCCGATCGATGGCCAATGGTATAAAGCGCTACTTTACGATAATATATATATATATATATATATATATATATATATATATAATACTAAACATAGAACATGACCAAAAAAATAGAATTACTAAGAGGTTTAACAAGAGAGGGGGAGTCTGAATTCCCCCCAGTGACTTTGAAATATCATTTTTCTGGTTGTTTTTAGTCTATCTTCTTAGTAAGTATGTTTTTCCAGTCTTCTCCTTTTTTAAATAAAAATTTAAACTTTAAAATGTTTTTAATTGCAGTATTGCGCATCAATGTATTTGAAGTTTTATACTTATTTTTCAATTACTTACGCTAGGATAAATCATTTGAATTATATATATATACACACATACATAAATATATTTATATATATATATATATATATATATATATATATATATATATATATATATGTATATATATATATATATATATATATATATATATATATATATATATATATATGTATATATATATATATATATATATATATACATACATACATACATACATATATATATATATATATACATTTATATACATTTAAAATGTCGGAAATTAATTCATTTACTCAATTTTAAATCAAGATTGAGTACAACAATACTATATGTTTTTATAAGAGTAATTAGAGAAAAAAATAGCTGCAATGACTTCTATTTATTAAAGTATAACAGCTCTTGTGACAGCATTTCCATATGCTAGTGAGGGATGATTACAGTAAAAACAAACTGCTGGGCTAACTTTTTGAATGCAGGAAATTGCATAGATTGTATGACAATCATCGTAATGGCTCGATTATTCACTTTGGTAATTGTTATAATCTATAAATATTAATCAGTTCTAGATAAGTGCTCTCGAATCGATCATTTACAGTTAACAATTTCATGTTTGTTTTTTTACGATTTGAATAAATATTTACAGTCAATAATTCTGTTTTTAAAATTACTTTTGAATCCTTTATGTCATAAAACCCTAAATTTAAATATCCATGCGTAAGGTTAGAAGAAAAATATAAAGTTGAATTTTTTTAATAGTGATTTAATAACCTTATTTTCTGTTATTCTTTTTAAAGTTTAACTTATACTCAAATTCATTATACATGTTTAATGAGAGTATAAACTTTAATTGTTCGTTAATAATCAAGTCATAATTAATTTAAACTTGATTGGAGAATGGATGCTTGCCTTCGGATCATGTAAAGAGATATTACACTCTGAATAATAAATTGGCATTAGCTCGGAGAGAGTACGTCTTCGAACTTTTACATCAAATTTTTAAAATTCAGTTAGAAATCCATTGATCATTACCGCTCATGAAAATCCAGTCTGCTTTTTTTGTGATTTGTAATTTGTCACAGAGTATACATTATCCATTCTGGATATGGTGCAGTCGGAAGGTAAAACGTAGTTGAAATCAGAAAACTAAGTTTAGTCAGGCATTTTCTCTCACTGACTTTAATACGAAAATCCCATACATCTCAGTTTATAACTGTACCTACCAATCAAAATAATCAATCGCTTGTCACACCACTAACTTAGTTTAAGCATCATTACTTATCATTAAGCATCATTCGATTATTCACCTCTCAGGTCAGAATTTTCGAATTTGTAAATGTAAAAAGGTCTTCTGACAGTTAATTTATTGTCGAATGAACACACCCTTTAACTCAGCAGAAGAATTTATTGAAGCTAAGTAGCAACTCGCAACTTTACAAGATCGGGAAGTTGCCTACAGCTAGTGGGTATCAGCTTTTATACCCGAACAGAATAATCGATAAATAACTAATTTACATATTAAAGAAATATATAGAATGTTAGAGAACATAAGGAAACAATAAATAACATTTTTAAATTAAAAATCCGTACTTTGGATCAACTGCCATGGCAAGCACCGAACCCACAATCTTCAGGTCTGTATCTCGCGCTCTGACTATTCGGCCACTGAGCTCGTTCTCCAAGCTTCTTTATGCGACATTATTAATATTTTAGAAATTACTTTTTATTACAAAGATATTTAGAAAATAGTAGAAAATTGTGCGTTTTAAATGGGAATTATGGTATGGGTGATCATTAAATTAAATAAGGGACAGGCTACTGGTATAAATTTACAAAAACGAAACTATTTCACCGTTATGTACGCTTTCTTCGATAACATGATGCTGTTAATGCTGTCTTGTGCCACTTGGTCAAAACAAGCACTATTGAGCCGGGGGCTACTTCGTTTTAAGACAAAGGAATGTGCCTTTCGTTTTGACGAGCACCTCAAGGGTGAAAGGACGACTTATGCTTAAGAGGGTTCTCGTCATTTTGAAGTAGGGACCGAGCAGAAAACCAATAGACTTGGACTGCCCCCCAACATAGGTATTAATTGAGAACTTGGAGGACATTGTGACCAAGAACCTATTTTACTTTAACCAGTCATCTTTAACGATCACGGCGGATCTTAGGCCGGTTTGGGCTCCGAATCCGCAACCTTCCAGAGTGTTGCTTTTGCCGACTGAGATACGCGATTCTCGATAACCTGTCGGCCTGGCATTCAAATTTATGGACGATAACGCATGTTGTCACTGTGCGGTACTGGTAAAAGACTTCTTCTTCTTTTAATTGATGCTTAGAAAGCGAAACTAAGCTAATAAAAATAAGTTATATAAAAAATGTTAAGCCAAGTAGGAATTAATTTTGGTGTGTTTAGCATCTCCAAGTCCACCAAAAAGAAAAGAGTGAGCAAAGAAGTTTCTCCAAAGGATGCAAATCTATGGATGCAGTGGTAGAAATTTATTTTAAAAAATCCAATCATACTTAAGTTGTTAATATTTTGTTAAAATATCCTTACACACACACACACACATATATATATATATATATTATATATATATATATATATATATATTATATATATATATATATATATATATATATATATATATATATATATATATATATATATATATATATATATATATATATATATATATATATATATATAAATATATATATATATATATATATATATATAAATATATATATATATATACCTATATACATACATACATATATATATATACATATATATACATAGATATACATATATAGTATATAAATACATATATATACATATATATACATATATCTACATATATAGTATATAAATACATATATATAGATATATATATATATATATATACATATTTATATATATACATATATATGTATATATATGTGTATGCATGGATTTTTTTGTATAGAGCAATGTAAATATTTTTAAACTACATACATTTTAAATATATTGTATTTTTACCTCACAACATTGTTTTATAAAAGAAATAGAGGTTTACCGTATTTTAATTTCTTTGGTATTGAATATTTGGTCTGTATGGTTCAATATAATCTTTATTAAGAAAATTTAATAAAATATATGAGAATTAAAAAATAAATCAAAGAGAGCGTTTTAATCGCTGGAAATTATATAAAGTTTTAAATTGATTTTTCGTTTCTTGATTATTTCGATTCTTAAATTTTTGTAAGCTATAAATATCTTCTTTTCTTATTATTACTATGGATTTTAATAGTAATGTCTTATATTTCACTTTTATTTCTTGCTCAAGCATATATTTTTGTAAGTAGCTATTTAACATTGTTACATAACAACATTGTTAACATAACAACAATTGAAGCAATTCCAAATAATGGAAAATTAGCGTAAGGATGAATTTGAAAAATGATATCCTCCTTTCTCATTATGTGTTTGTAAGTACTAAATATACTGTTTCAGTATTCATGATTACTAAGAATTTACATAAATACGCCCTACATATTTACGCCCTACACTTAAGCAAATTCTCTATGATGTGAATATTTACGATTTACACATATTTATAACAAAAATATCTAACGTTTTGATTTAGACATATTATTCGGTAAAATAAATAGCGGATTATTTCGGTAGGATTTCTTGCGTATACAGCTTCTTTATGTAAGCTGTTTTTTTTTTTAAGATTATTTTACAACATATAAAGTAATTGTAAATATAAGGGAACAACAATGGAATGAATTTGAAAAGTAATCTTTTCCTTTTAGTGTCTGTCGTCATTTTAATGCCTTTGGTATTATATATTTGAATACGTTTGGTTCGAAAAAGCTTTTATTAAAACAATTTAATAAAAACTAATAAAATTATAAAAATAAATCAAGACGAGTGTTGGAATTATTGGGAATTATATAACCGTAAGAAGAGATTATTCGCTTGGTTGTTAATAGTTTTGTACTCTGTAATGTAAATGTATAGTTTTCTTACTATTACTAAGGATTTAAGTAATATAATACTTTTCATTTACTTAACCCTCTAAGCGGTTCGCACGTACAATTCCGCCAAACCGATGATGACTTCAAAAAATACAATTTTCGACCTCCAAAAACGCTCCGAAAATGGATGTAATGTACATTTTTACCAGTGCTTTCCTCCATGGAGTTTTGAGGTAGGAGGGTCAGGTCTACTGTTTAGGAACTGCACCCCTCTTTGACTGACATTTCTTGAGGGATACAGCCATACCCCCTGAGGCACAAAGACGTTGCTAGCTTTTCATGGCTTTGTAAATTTCTATTTCGAAGTATTTCGTTTGCGGTAACAGATGTATCTCTAATTGCACCCCTTAAATATCTTCGATGATTTTCGTAAAAAATATAAATAAGTCTCTCAAAGAATATTTTTGTTTGTACTTTTAGAATCCATTATTTCTTATGGGATAGTATTCCAGACCTGAAGAGCTTTATGTGTATTAAAAATTAACAATTTATAATATCTATTTATAAATCTATATATAACCGGAAGTAAAGGAAGAATAATGAGGGTGGTTTTCCATATTTCATTCTAGTCGACAAAGGGTGAAGGTAAAAATCATAGAACTCTTTGGCCACTGACATCAATTTATTTTGGAGAATTTTTTCTCTAGATGTATTCCACTCGGAGGGTTAAATACTTACAAAAATATTATGTAAGGTAAATATTTCTGATTCACTCCTATTTATCAAAAATATTGAATTTGTATATTTTGAAACGTTATTTTGTGAAATAAATAGCGGTTTATTTGGCTTTTCTTGTAATCAGCTTTCCTTATGATTCTTTAACAACTATTGAAGTAATTCCAAAAATAATGGAATCTAGTATAGAAATTCTTTTTTTCTCGTTAATAGTTTTGTAAGTTATAAATATATTTTTCCCTTATCATTATTAATGCTTTAAGCACAATAAGCCTTTTCATTTGCATGAATGGACTGAAATCTTGGTTTTTCGATTATCGAAATCTATACTTTAGCTTTCAAAGGAAAGAAATTTTGCATATACAAATACTCTTTTTTTGTTAACTCCCGATTTTCTTAAGGGAAGTTCTTTTCTTCCAGTTCAGTGAAAAGAAGTTTCATTTCTTCTGCCAGCTTTTCATGCCTAATTAAAGAAGGTAATCAAAAGATCATATTACGCAGAGTAAAAAGATCTGTCTTCGAAAAATTCTTTGCTTTTTTGGCCCTTATATCTGAAGAAGGAAATTGTAAAATCGGTGTCTGGGAACATCAAATCACTCCTGCGTGATTTCTAGGAATACTTATATTCTGTTTATTGAAAGAGGGTTGTAGCAACTACATTTTGCAGTTTCCAAAAAATAATTACACAAAATTATGTCTAAATTTGGTATTTGTGCAACATATCTAGCTAAAGAAAAGTTAAATTCTCACTTCTGGAAAATTGTCTGAGACGTCAAATTATTTCAATTTAAACGATTCTAGTTGTAAATTTTTTTAGTATGTATTTATATAAAAATACAAAATTAAAATTAATTTCAATATTTAAAAGTTATTTTTATAGCATTGTTATTTAATTATTGTTTTGAAATAACCTGTGCAAGAAATAATCTTTTTACATTTCTTTTACAAATAATTAACATATTTTTACTTAACTGATATATTTTTGTATATTAGAAGAACATTGCGACGAAAGTTTTTGAACCGACATTTAGGAGAATATATATATTTT
>CM063504.1:12645754-12670754 GCA_032207245.1 Pardosa pseudoannulata
AGATGCAATATGAAAACAAATTTCAGACACAGGTTCCAAGAGCCAAGAAGAAACGAAAATCTGAAAACCTTCTAGTAAAAAGGGAATAAAAGTGAAATTTGCCAATCCAATAGAATTAGAAAAACTAGCACCAATATTGTATAAATTCTATAGTGTCATAATATGTATCAATTGTACATTATTTAAAGGTAAATAAAGAAAACAGTTAATATTAAGAAGATAATATAATTATTAGTCGTTAAATTAACCATTTTCATGAGCTTTTAAAAATATGCAAATAATAATCATGTAAAACGCAAATGTTCCAGTAATAGAACATCTCTAAAAACACTATTAAAAATATTTTTCACCTAATTTTAGAACTTTATTGTATTTATATACTCTTAATTAATATAATAACGAAATTTCAAGTAATTTGGACTATGTTTTTTCAATTTTTCTTTTAAACTGTTAACCCTTTAGCGGACACTGGTTTCACAGCGAAACCTCTTGTTAAACATTTTTTTTTCTCTAAGTTTTAGAGAAATATGAATTTTTTTATATTTTTGACATTTAAAACTTACAATAAATTGCAATACTACATTTATTTTTTCTTTTGAAATATATGTATTTATACTTTCTGTACCAGGAAAGTTAGTAATGAAATTGTTTTTCACCTATGACCCAAAACAAAAGTATCTATTCAAACAACACTTATAAATTATTAAATTATTTATTTATTTTACTTTTTTAAGAAATTATTTATTGTTCTTAAAATATAATTAAAATTTCAAATAGTATTATGTCCATGCTATACAAGGCTATGTGTTTGACAATTAACCTCCTCAATTCCTCCTGTGGTATCATCTAAGGTGAACCCCTCTAAGGATTGCAAAGAAAAACTTTAATACATTTTGTATTTATAAGGTTCATATATAATAATTATAAACTAATTTCATTAAATTCAATAGAATTCATGTAGGTGACTTTTAAAGGGTTAAAGGAAAACAATGTTAATGTCTGTCAAACTTCAAAAGTAGTTGAGAAAAACATACTAAAAAGAATATACCCGAAGTATTTTGTCCGAAGTAATTATTTAGAATGGAATATATCTTGTTTCCAATACGCATAGACATTATATATTATTTTCAATTCGATTAGAAAAGGGTGGTTTAAAACACTAGAAAACATTGCTCTTTAATATCACATTTGAATTCACTTTTCATCTGGTATGCATATGCTTAGAGATATTTACAGGCTATAACAATGTTTTAACCATATACTAAAGTTCAATGATGATACAATTTTTATATTACATGATAAATATTCTACTGCCTTTATTTAACATCTGTTGTGTAGATACAACTGTAGAGAACATGCCTGCCAAATAATAGCTGAATGGTAGAATACTACTAGAGGATTGTGTATGGTACAGAGCATTTCTGGCAAGAATAGAAAATAATAATGCAATATTAAAAATATTCAGCTTACTATGAAATACATACATACATACATACATATATATATATATATATATATATATATATATATATATATATATATATATCTATATATATATATATATATATATATATATATATATGTGTGTGTGTGTGTGTGTGTGTGTGTGTGTGTGTGTGTTAAGTCGTGGAGCAGAGTTAAGACGAATGGACAACAGTCTTCTTGATAATAATAAATTTTATTAACTCATCTATCCAAGCGTCTTTTTCAATGTTCGTTGCGGAGCTATGCGTGAAGGTGTTGACCACCCCATGTCCACGAGCCAAATCCCAACTTATCTTTTGCAAGCACATCAAAAAGCTGAGAAATGCTTCCACCTGACCGGATTATTCTGAAAGCTTACGCGAGCGTGGGTCTTTTTCATTTATTTTATTATTATAAAAGAGTTCTCTTTTTAGAATCGTTTTTAACTTACATAATTTCCAACTACCCCTTTTTTGATCTGGCATATATATATATATATATATATATATATATATATATATATATATATATATATATATATATATATATATATATATATATATATATATATATATAACAGAAATTCCAGATGATATTTTACATATAAGTTGATTTCTGTATTTTTTTTATTTGGTATATGTATATTATGTTTTTATGTTAAGGTCTTACTTATGTAACAAAAATAAGTAATTTTTATAAAGTCAGAGACATAAGGGTTTAGACAAAAACATTCTAAATAGGGATGACCTTATTAATTAATAAGGATATTTAAGAAATAAATCTTAAAAAGAAAAGTACTACGTCCCCTTAACAAAGTAAATACCATTCAGATTTTTATAAAATAAAACTTTTTGTCTATAACATAATTGATATAAGTTTAATTTGTTAGATACTTGTTAGTATATAATGGATATATCTTAAACTAACTGAATACATATAGTAATAAAATTTTATAGCTGTATTTGAGTACAATTTTCTTCTATATTTTCTTAAAATCATGGAGACATATGTTTACTAATCTTTTTTAGCATAATATACCTACTGTCGATACGCGTTTGCGTTTTCCATGGTTTTTGTGCTTCAGTGATTATAGATTCTTTACACGTACTGGTATTCCTTATGCGATAAGATGATTAAATATGATACGCTATTGATACAATGTATGATATAGGTTATTCATATGATATGATACATGATGACATCATGATAAGATGATATGATATTTGTTATAAACTCTTTACAATCCCTGTACATATAGGAAGAATTATACTCTTTTTAAGAATTATACCTTTTTTTCTTTCAACCGTCCGTATTCCTTAAACGTAAAACTTAACAATATTAATAAGAATATTATAATATATGAGTCATTACGCACAGTAGGTACTGAAATTAAAAATCAATTCTATAAAAAACAAACAAATCTTCTATAGTTTACACTAATGCTTTCATAGAAAGTAATACTCTTTTTACTTGAAAGAGAAAAAAACAAAATCCTGAATTTATTTTTCTTCAGAACGTCATGTTGAGCATTTATTTTCCTTCTAACAAACTGCCTGCGGAGATGACACAACATACTGAAAACAATGTACGCTAGATATTTTAGGATAAAATATTTAGAAGCACATGGCAGAGCTCATTTATAATGTACACTTACATGATATGCTACAAATTTAAAATTTTATAAAGGAAAGTGTTGTATAGATTTGAAATTTTACTTTATTTTGATATACTCAATTTATATCAGCTTCGAACCTGGTTCGTAATTCCATGCATATTGATTTAATCTACTAACGTCGCAATCGTTTAATGCTTGTAATAGTTTTGTTTTACAAAATACCAATATACACATTTGTGTCTTCGTTGGTTGGTTGTGGCATATAGTCACTATTAGGAAATGTTTAACGTTTTTAAAAGTATCTATACAAATAGGGAAGGATATCAATATGTGTATGTATGTATAATTGTATTTGCATTTATTTTTATAAACACTCACACACACAAATATATATATATAATTATTCTACCCTTGTGTTTGTAATAGAACTCCTCTTAAACGGCTGGGCTGATTTTGATGAAATATTGTGTATGCAACTAAGTTGATTTGAGAATAGAAAGTTTTTTTTATTAAAAATCCAGAATTGCACGGTTATTGAGATTATTATACTACCACTCGAAGTCTTTCACTGCCAATTTGTTTATGGAGCAGTGTTCGGGGCAACGGGCTTGAGTGTGTGATGTCCCAGAATCGAATCTACATACATGTAATGCGGAAATTTTAATTTAATATAATCACGTTTGTGATGAATGTACGCTTAGTGGTGCCAAGTATTTTTTAAATAATTTTGTTCCCTTACTTTTCCATCAAAACGGTATAATTTATAATTCATTCAAACACCTTTTACAATTTTTGGATTTACAGCGTTTAAACAGAATAACATCTGTCTAGTATATATATATATATATATATATATATATATATATATATATATATGTATGTATATATATATATATATATATATATATATATATATATATGTATGTATGTATATATGTATATGTCAGGTTTAAAAATGGGGGTTAAGAATTAATTATAAATAAAAATAGGTATAACTCTTTAACGACAACGTAATAGGAGGAAGACACACCCTCGAGCGGAACTATATAGGGTAAAAGAGCTGACTCGGAAGTAGACATAGGAATTTTGCTTAGGTAGAAACGCCAAAAAAGACAGTTCTGAACAGGAACTCGGGCTGATAGCATCCTCTGCGGAAAACTATGAGAACAAAGGATTTCTTAATAGCATAGCTATGTAAATTTATATGAAGGAAATCACATGTGTCTTCCATGCCTTAACCAGTCGTTCATGTCACACACACACACACACACACACACACACACACACATATATATATATATATATAATATATATATATATAAGCAACTTGTGCCATTTTCAATTAATCGACGCGGAGCTATGAGTGTGAAGGTGTTGACCTCTCCATGCCCACACTCCAAATTCAGCTTATCTGTTTGCAAGCTCATCAAATAGCTGAAAAATGCTTCCCCTTGACCGGATTATCCTGAAAGCTTATGCGAGCGGGTCTTTTTCATTTATTTTATTATTATAAAAGAGTTCTCTTTTCAAAATCGTTATTAACTTACATAATCTCCAACTACCCCTTGTTTAGACCTGACATATATATATATACATGTGCAACAAGAAAGTAAATAATTATGTTCAATATCAAATTGAGTAAATTTCAAGATTATAACAGTTTATTTTTCAGAATAAAATTGTTAATGACGCATCATTCCAAATTTTAAAATATAAGTAACATCTCAGAAGCATTTGTAATAAGAGTGTTCTACTAAATCAAGCATTATTTAAGCAAACACATTTTAGTAATCATTAAGATTTTAATAGGACTGTTTACGAGAACCATATACAAATAAGTGCTGTCATTTCCTGTTCTAAAATAATGGATCTTTTCTAGAATTGTCTAGCATAAATTGATTTTTAATACTTTAAGAAGATTAAATATTTGCTATATACGCTAAAACTTTCCGATGCATATATATGCAATAAAATTTCCTCTGTTTAGTTTGTCGCAACATGATTCTTTCGTAAATGAAACTTCATTTAGAAAAATATAAAAATCAAGCTGTAGAAACTCTTGTGGATATGATATTTATAATCTATATAGAAACGTATTATAATTCAATATTCTATACTTAGTATTAAGGCAGCTTCTGAAACATATAGATTTTTTTCTTGGCAAAAGGGGAAAAAAGAACATTCGATTTTATCTTTTTGAAAGAACATCGGACAGGAACACATTTTTTTTCTTTCTAACAAACTGCCTGGGGAGATGGCTAAAACATATTGAAAACAATGTGCAGGAAGCATTTCAAGGAAAAGTAATTTTGTAGGAACTGACATGGTTTTTTTTTCAATATATGCACGCATGATATGATATGCGTTTTCAATTCCGGGCAGAAAAAAAAAACTGCTATACTATTTGGAAAATGCACATTCTTTTCTAGCTTTAGTCAACCTCATGGCATCAAATTTAAATCCTATTTTTTATATATTAACTGACTATATTCCCTTTAATTGGATATGCCAAAGCTTTATATGTCTATAAGATTGACATTCTTGTTATGAATTAAATTAATTACATTCTCTTTGAATTCTATATAGATTATTTCACAATATTATGTACATGTATCCATATTAATATATCAGCTAATATTAAAATGTAGTGAAACTATATTTCATTGCAAATATGCATTAAATCGATTGCATTCTCTTTGAATCATATATAGAGTCTTTCACAATGCCTTCTATTCTATGTATGTGTATCAATATTCTAGAATTACGCGAAATATTCAACTAATTAATAACTAATATTAAAATGCAGTGAGATTGTATTTCTCTTCAAATATGCATTAAAACGATTGCATTCTCTTTCAATACTATATAGACATTTTTACAATGCCTTCTATACTATGTACATATATCAATTTTCCTAAGCAACGCGATATATTCAACCAAATTTATAACTAATATTAATATGTAGTCAAATTATATTTCACTACAAATATGCATTAAATTGATTCCATTCTCTTTGAATCATATATAGACTCTTTCACAATACCATCTATACTATCTACATGTATCAATATTCCTGAGCAACGCGATATATTCAACCAATTTTATAACTAATATTAAAATACAGTGAAATTATATTTCACTGCAAATATGCTTTAAATCGATTGCATTCTCTTTGAATCATATATGTACGTACATATATCTATGTACGTAGATCAATATTCTTGAATAACTCGAAGTATTCAACCAATTAATAACTAATATTAAAAAGCAATGGAATGTATATATTTCTCTGCAATGAAATGCAATGCAATGTATTTCTCTGAAAATATGCAGTAAAACGATAGTAATCTCTTCCAATTCCTATATAAATACTTTCGCAATGTCTTTTATACTATGTACATGTATCGATAATCTTGAGAAACGGGATCTAGTCAACCAATTTCTAACTAATATTAAAATGCAGTGAAATTATATCTCACTGCATATATGCATTAAATGATTGCATTCTATTTGAGTCATATATATATATATATATATATATATATATATATATATATATACTCTTTCACATTGACTTGTATTGTATGTACGTAGATCAATATTCTTGACTAACTCGAAATATTCAACTAATTAATAACTAATATTAAAATGCAGTGAGATTGTATTTCTCTGCAAATATGCATTAAACGATCTCTTCCAATCCTATATAGATACTTTCGCAATGCCTTCTATATTATGTACATGTATCAATAATCTTGAGCAATGGGATATATTCAACCAATTTTATAACTAATATTAAAATGTAGTGAAATTATATTTCACTGTAAATATGTATTAAATCGATTGCATTCTCTTTGAATCATATATATACACTTTCACAATGTCTTCTATTCTATGTACGTAGATCAATATTCTTGAATAACTCGAAGTATTCAACTAATTAATAACTAATATTAAAATGCAATGAGATTGTATTTCACTGTGAATATGCATTAAAACGATTGCATTCTCTTTCAATCCTATATAGGTACTTTCGCAATGCCTTCTATACTATGTATATGTATCAATAAACCTGAGCAGCGTGATATATTCAACCAATTTTATAACCAATATTAAAATGCAGTGAAATTTTATTAGAATTACATCTATATTTGTAATGTTATTTAATAGTTTCAGTTTCTATTTATAAAACATATTAAATGAATTTTATTAAATTTTTGTCATTACGTAGTAAATATATATTTTATATACCGAATCAATTATTATATTGCATGCAGCTGCGATGTGTTAGTTAATTTATAATCTAATACCCTTCGTTTCATTTTTCTTCTAATTCGTTACATTTTTCACCTTATGGATGACAAAAATTCCTTCATATATCATAGTTTATTTTTTCAAAATATTAAACATCTTTTACAGAAAAATCTTCTTAAAAGCCCATGCCATATTTTTCTACTTAAGGTAGACTGATAGAACGGTAACTGATAGAACGATAAAATATTAAGGATATCTAATTTAAACCTTTAATGCCCGAATCATTTTTGCCGATTACATATCGATGATTTTCTATGTATTATGGACTACTCAGAATAAAATAAATATGAAGATGGAACAACTTTGAATTCTATAGCACGTCACTTTAGTTATCATATATTATTTGAAATATCGTAGGATGTCATTTATAAAAAGGGAAAAATGCCGAGAAAAAATTAATTGGTATTACATGTAAATTACGTAATGTAAAATGAAGCTTTATGATAGATATTTATCATAATTTCAGTCTATGTACATGCCGATAAAGGAAATGTTATGTCTGCTGTTCGAAATATTAATTTGTCAATCAAAATGGATAATTTATAAATAATCTACATGAAAATGTTGATTATTTGTAAAATTAGAAATTACTTAAGTATTTAGTACTTGAATTATAAGTAATTTATAAAATTACTTATGTACTGAAAATATTTATAAGAATGCCTTATTACTCTAAGAAGGGAAACTCTTTCTAAGGAAACGTAACAATTTTACAAGCCATTTATAGTGGTACCTAAAATGAAACACTAGGCATTAAAGAGTTTATGCATCAACGAATTATGGTGTACAATTCGATTTATGTCATTGAATTCAGTTTAAGTTACAAAATATTTCAATGGAGCCACGGTAGTTCAGTCCACAAAAGCATAGATGTCGTAACCGGAGGGTTGGGAACATGAGGTTTAAACCGGAAAAATATCTACCATGTTCATTAATGGCTACTTGGGTACGTAAAATAGGTTTCTTGTCACAATGCCCAATAAGATTTAAAACAGCATCTCTGGAGACAGCAGGCTAATCCGGGGAGTCTTCTACTTTCTTCCTACTTCTAAATTACGAAGATGAAATACGAGGTGCATCCAGAAAGTAAGTCTCCCGAGGTTTTCCCCTTTAAAGTAAACGTAATTAGCCGTATCAATTGCTCGTGCGTAACATATGTATGACGTATTAATTGTAAACATTTTACAACGTGGAAGATTCTTGACATAGTTCCTGGTTTCTTTTGAACCATTCCAACTCATCGATAAAAATAACCTTTCAAAATAAATGATGACCAATCCACGTGCGATGGTAACTGAATTTATTTTTAAATATCATCACTGAATAAAAAAACACTTCTTAAAAACACATTAAGTTTAACAACAAACAAGAACCCGACATCTTCGATAAGCATAGAACATATCTAGAACGAGACACAGCTTACTAATCGTCAAAATACTACCACCACATCATAATGAGCGACTTGCTTTATATACTCAGCTGGTTGTGAAATACAGTTCCCAAAATAAATTAGCATGCCGTGAGGGCTTCTTTACGGAGTAGAAGAAAAAACAATTAAAAAGTGCTGGTTAAATTGGAACTAAACTAAAGGTCACTTTAACAAAAATGTTAATCAGTATGTGGTGGAAACAAAAATAGACAATATAAAGTTAACATTAATCTTATGCCAGCTCGACAAGTTCCGTGCCAGTAGCGGGGTAGCAGTGTTCCGAAATGGAAACTCTAATTCCTTCTCCAGCCGCCTTCAATGTTCGGTCGGGGATCTTGAATGCACAAAGCATTGCGCCAATTGAAACTCATCGTGAGCTGTGTCAGGTCTATGAGCCGAAACTGACACCCGAACAAAACTCAACGCTTAGGAGCAGCACTGTCATTTCTGCTACGGTATGACAATGATAGCGACGAGTTCCTCGACAAGATCGTCACTGGCAATGAGACTTGGATTTCGCCTTTTACCCCGGAAACCAAGCAGGAGTCAATTTATTAGCATCATAGTAGATATTCAGTCAGGACCAAATTCAAAATAAGCTGTCGGTACGAAAAGGGAGGTGCATGGTGTTTTGGGACAGGAAGGTTGGTTTCATTCACAGGCGGCAAAGTTCTACGACAGAGGTATACAAAAGTTAATACCCCTATACGACAAGTGTCTCAATACTGGCGGTGACTATGTTGAAAAATAGCTGAAACATTGCTGTACTTTTTGCCAATAAATATGTCCGTGAAATTGTGAGTTCTTTTCTTATTTAAAATAGGAACACTTACTTTCTGGATGCACATCGTATATTTTTTTGTTTTGTCCTGAGTAATGTGAGTTTCCTATATATTAATTCCATAATAAAATTTCTAATAAATAATTACTGCCTGGTAATGGCGAATGATATAAGAGCAGGTGTCTCCCGCAATGAAAATAATAAACTAAATATTTAAAACTTAAAAGTTCTATTTAATATTTCTTCAAACCAAATTTAAAGAAAAGTGTATGCAATAAATATTTAAAAATGTTATATATTCCTCGGTTATTTTCAGCTTACATAATTTTTTAAGGTAATTATTAGTTAACTTTCTGCGAAATATCTAGTTTGATACGTTTCTCACGTTATTATACCTCTATTAATTTATTATCACGATTTTATTTATATCATTTACAAGTTTAATCTGAAACATATTTGCCACGTTATGAATGCAAATAGCAGCTAATGATGTAGCATATACTTGACTAGCATATTTGCCTCATCCATATTAAACATTCTTTAAGTTTAAACACAAAATTATGTTATTAGGTATATATTCCATCATCATTTCACTTCTGTTATCTGCCTTTAAGACACTAATGACTGTAAATGTAGAAATTCTCTCTTCAGCAAAGGTAAACTTGATAATTCGCCATACGTTTATATATTGCTTCTATAATAAAATGGATAACAGATATTCACGATTTAGTAGAGGATAATTCAATAAAAGCAATTCTCTCCATGTGGGCTCAGTTATTTCATTAATATAATTTATATTTGAATGAACTGTAAGAATCCTTGAAGCAAAAAATAATACTGGAACAGGTTACCTAAGAATACATTTTAGCTTTGCTTTTACTTGTTTCCCCACAACTGTTGAATTCACAAGCAAATAGTTCGAAATAGAAAGTAAAAAGGAATCGCATTCAATATAGCAATCCTCGAATTCTTGTATTACAGAATTTAGAGTTGAATATGCATACTAACAAAACAACAAGTTACATGCCATTTTACCAAAACTCCAAATCCCCCTCCCCAAAATATTAAAAATAAGTTACATGGTGATACCATGTGTTGAGTAGAAAAACAGTTAGAATATAAACGATTAACAACATACATAATGAAAACGAAACAACTATTATGAATTACTTAACAATTAAAATTGAAATAGTAAATCTTTTATGCAGATTAAACACTCCGAATTAGCTTTTATAGCAGTTGCAAATGAAAAAACTAAGTAGAAGCAAGCAAATATCATTTTTGGTTTTCTTAAATTATTTAATTTCTTCCAAATCTCTACAATTATTTTGCATGCTAAGTTAAATGCAGTTATATAAAACCTAAGGAAAAGAGTCCAATAATTTAATGTATTTATTAACTAAAAAATTTCAATAATATTTATAGAAGAAAAAATAATTTAAAAAATGATGCTAGGAAAAATTATTTTTATTTGTCTTTCTACAAATTGTTTTAATTAAAATATACTTTTTAACAACATGTGACATCTAATTACAGACTGACCTCTGTTTAAGGAAATAGCTAAATCTAAAAAAAGAAAGTTCGTTAAATAGAAGTTTCATTAGATATAGATTCAAAGTTCAAAATACATTACTTAGATTTTAAATTTTTAAACACTTATTATTATTAAAAAGTTTGGTTAATCAAACTTTTTCCCTTCAGATTCAAACAGACCTCTGTTTCACGAAATCTCCTGATCTCATGTTTGCTAAATGAAAATTTCATTAATACAAATTCATCGTTCAAAATATATAATGCAGATTTTAAACTTAAAAATACATATTATTTAAGAGTGAAATGAATAGTAACTTTTGATTCCAATCTACTTCGTCTATTGTTAATATCAAATTTATATAAGGAGGTTATGTTTCACTAGTCCTATTTAGAAAAAAAATTTCTTTTGAATAATTTCATATGTGTTTAATAAAACCTTTTTCGTGAGGGTATTTTAGAAGATATATAAGTTTAATATATTCGAAATCAACCCAGCTTAATACATAGTTGTCAGATTATATCAAGTAGTTTCGAAATAAATAAGATGCTTTAGATATGTATATAATAAAAAAAATCACTCTATTCTTGGAAGTATCAGCATTTCCCAGAAATGTTCAAAAATATTTTATTATTCTATTCCATATACCGTTAATATTAAAATTACATAAGGATATTTAGATTGAAGAGTCCTATTTAATAAAAAAAGCCTCTAGAAAGATTGCGTACCAATTATTTTAAAATCTAGTGTAATAAGAGTATTGTTGAAAATACTTTTAATATGTTTAAAAGAATCTGGCTAATTCATTTTATCCTTAATAATTATAATTTACCAGTTTCGTATGATATAACAGAATTCAGATATTTGTTAAAAACAACTACAGTGGACGCTCGTTAATTCGAACTTAAATGTTATCAGAAAAATGCTCAAATTATTAGACATTAAGAAAACTTACAAATTTAAAAGTATCACCGAAGAAGAAAGAACTTTTAGCATGTATAATCTCACAAAATGCGAGTGTTGAAACTATAATAGTGGTAAGGTGAATTGATGACTGACTCCATTTGAATTTACAAACATTTATTCATTCACACTTAAATAGAAGTAGACATAGAAGTACGCGCGAGAGCGTTGGTCGAGAGAGTCCTTATGCGACAGATCCAACTCTTTGTCTGTGGTAAGCTTTGCGAACGCGTTACAGTTGAGTTGTAGAGTTGCGTGGGAGTCGGCGGCTCACCATGGAGTCGCGAAGTCTGCAGTTCAACACACAGTCACAGTGGCAACTATTTATTTACATCGAATACAACAGTGATTCACGTCATAGAGTTTTACAGTTATTCAATAAAGTCGCCAGCTTTATGTATAATCCGTTGCCAACTATGTGGAAGTCGCAGAACACTTGTACCAGCAGCTGTTTTGTTAATAGTTCGAATGGACTGACTTATTCAAGCAAGAATCCCTTGAACAATTCTGATGCTAATACGACGTAAAAGTTCCTTCATCTTAGGAATTAATTCAAAGTCCCAAGGGTTTAAATCTGGCCCAAGTCTCATCCAAGTAATGATACGGCGTAAAAAAGCCTCTCCTTCACGCTTATAGCTTTCCAGGCGGGTTCGAGCATCCATTTCTGCTTTTCCGTCAAATGATGTGGAACCATTGGGATTCAAATTTTTTCATGTTCAGGCGTTCTTTCAGAATGTGCAGCACAGTCTATGTGCAAATCCTGGCTGTCGGGCCAGCTCACGAATCGAATGACGTCAATCACTGTCCATTAGTGCGGCAAGAACATGCACTGCTGCTTCTCTGACGCTAGAACAACCTGGCATGTCTGCCCCGTTTTGCCGTCCTTCATTAAAGGTTTTTACCCATCTTGTTACAGTTCTGTAAGCCAATTGAAGCCCTAGATGACCTTGTGTTGTATGACCTCTAGCACATTTAGCTTTTACCCGACGTCGTTGTTCTTGCTTTGTAAACAACCTGACAACACTTACTTTAGACCTCAAGCTAATACAAGGATCAGTTTCTCCCCTTCAATACGCATGCGCATAATGTAGGAAGGACGAGTCTTTTTGCTGAGAGGTAAAGTAGGTATGTAGCTCACATGTGGTATATGCGACATTCTTTGGTTTTGTTGCTTAGCGTTTTTACAGCACTGTTGCCACTATTGAAGTTCTAACTATACTATGCTATAAAAATCATTAAAAATCTATAAAGACTTACCATACTCATAAAATGAAGCAGATGATATGAAGAAGAAAGTAACCTTTAATTAAAAATATTAACTACATTTTTGGAAAAAACTGTAGAATGGATGTTTGATTTTATCTATTTTGCCCTTTTTATTAGCTAGCTTCTCGATTCGAAGCAAACATTTCAATTCATTTCAAGAGGAATGTTACATCTGAATAAATGCTTCCAGAGTTTTTATAGAGTCCATTATGGCTTGATCATTTGGACGCTTAACAGTCTCTGCATTTTCTTCTGAATCCGATAAGGTCTCTTCTTTTTTTTATCTCCTTGGACAGATTTCATTATGTCATCACTCACTCTTCCACAGACTTCCAAGTCCTCATCTATCCTTACATAATCAGAAAAAGCAACATTACCACTTTCAAATTATTTTAATTCGGAAAAACTGTATAAATATCTTGACATTCTTCCATATGATTGTTCTCTTCGACTTTTATGAATTTAGCAAAACGAAAGCAATTACTAATTGTGCTTTCTTATACAGTATTATACAGATCAGTATTATATAGATTATTTATAGATGTCAGGAAAGTAATGTCGTAGTTTTCCCCACAATCTAAAAAAAAATAATAATTTGTTTTAAGAGTATCTTACGATAATTTATTTTAAGGTTCTGAATGATTTCTTGATCCATTGGTTGCAGTTTCGCAGTTGTGCTTGGCAGCAAATATTCAACCTGTATGAAACTTAGTTCTGTAGATTATTGTGGTAGCTTGCGTAATACAAATAAAAGAATATTTCGATTTTGCCTCGAAAACTGCCTATTACTTAGTTACTGAAGACGTCTCGTGTCATCCATTGAATTTGTAAACAATTGGAAATGTTTTAATTCCTTGAAAATACAGTGGATTATTTGACTTTCCAAAGACTAATAATTTAAGTTTTTCAATCCCATCCATATTCGCCCAAACTAAAACTGCAATCCTCTGTTTACTGCTTTTATTTCCAACACAAAAATCCCCTTTAAAATGCAAAGACTTGTTTGGAAAGAGTTTATAAAAAAGTGTAGTTTCCTCCGCATTAAATTATCTTTCGGCTAGTAAGTAGAAAAAAGACCTGGAAGTTTCCTGCTGAAACTGGTGCATACGTCTTCGTTTACTTCCGAGCTTTGGCCACATAGTTTGGTAAGAAATGATGAATCATGACTTAAATCGAGGAAGCCATCCATCACTGCATTTAAAATTTTCAATTCAAATTTGAGTGGTCAGTTCATCAGCATTCGTCAGAAGTAAAGATTGATTCATCGGAAAATTTCGAGATCTAGTGTCCTGCAACTGTAGCAGTAGAGATTATTCAGACCATCTTGTGAAGCATTTGGTATGAGTTTCCTTTCCTTTCTTACCTTTTTGAATTATCCCGTAAATCTAAAATTAAATTCTTGTTCTTCAGCTCAAAAGGATTCAAAAGGATTTTTTTTTAAATTCCATAGTCAGCTGCCAACTTTATTTTACATTCGCTATTCTCTACTTTCTGTAAAATTTCTACCTTTGTTTACAAAGTTAACGTTTTTTTACTTCCCACATGCAGACATTCTGAATTTTCCCACTTTTGTGCCATACACCGAGGAAGAAAAACTAGAACACATTAACTACACTGCAGGTACAACTGACTCAGCTCGATAGAATCTGTAAAAGACTGGTTTCCTGAACTTCTACGAAAATCGATTACAAATGTAAGTTGAATTCCGTCGCTGTCCTTGCATAAAGCCATACATCCATTTACAAATATATAACTGATTCTCCCACTACCCTACCCCAAGGTCAAAGTCCAGATAATTGGGTTTTAAGTAGTACTTAGCTAAGTGGCAAGTCTTCGCTATAACTTCCGAACGTGAAAAAGATCGAAACGTCAATTTAGGCATCAATGCAAAAGTAACCAAACAAAAATTTAAACACTCCTACTTTCAAGGAAGCAAGGAGGTGAGTATTTCTCATGAAAAAATTTGGAGAAAAAGCAAGTGGTCTAATTAAAGGTTAATTAGACTGGAACCCACTACCCAAACCCATTCATATCGGGTTCTGAATGAATTTCAAGAAACATATGCAACCCGGAAGATTTGTCCATTAGGCACTGATTACAAGTGGAGACTATGACAATAACCACTAACATTTACCTGAAATGCAATAGTGTAGGAGTGCAAACATGTACCTCTTTACACAGAAAAGAAATACAGATTTTGACTTACTAAATAATAAATACCACTTGTATTTTCTCCTTTAAATGACGAAAAAATATTCTTTTGTCAAATTTTTAGTTCGAATAAACGAAAGTGATATAATTTTGTTCGAACTAATGAGATATTCTTAACAATTATGCTAATAGAAGTATTTTGAGCTATGTTTAATAGTTCGAATTAACGAGAGTTCACTGTATAAGCGAATATTTTGAGGTTAAAATATTAGTATTTCTGAGAAATTAAAAAAAAATCTCAAGCTTCTAATCAGCATATTTAGAATATGAAAATCTGGAATTGGTAAATAGGGATTATTAAATGCTACTTTGTTTAGTTAAAAGTAGAGAATTATGAAAGATAACTAGATTTTATGATACTCGAAAGAATAAATAATCCTTTAAAAACTTTCAAGCATTCATGCATGAAAACAAAAAGACATAATAAGTCACTTTCTCTGAGGTTTTATAACATAAAAAAAAATTCTCTTAAATGAAAACAAAATCTCCAAAATGTATGTAAAAAATGTATAGGTGTCATTCATACTGAGCTAGGATGAAAGGAATTGAAAAGTTTTGAATATTTTTAAACTAAACCCTGTATATAATACGAAAAATATCCTGGTGTTAAAAAAATGTTTTGAAACAGATTTTTACTTTTAAGTTTCGTACTGGGGTTAAAAAACTGTTTATCACATAATAAAGTAATTAAATTGCTCAAATAAATGGGACCTAAGATTTTTTTAAAGTTCTTTTAATCTTAGTAAACAAGAACAAGCAGACATTTCTTTGATAATGGGTGATTTTGTTTTTCCTGTGGGAGAAATGAAGAAGAGTTAGTTTGATATTTAAAGCGGAAATCTCCTTTGAAACTAACGACCCTTTCCTGACATATTTTTTATTTTATTTTGTAAATTTTTTTTTGTTAGGAAGAAAAAAAATTAAATTAGAAACAATTAAGTGTTTTAAAAATATATGTTTTTAATAAAGAGTTTTAGAGAAAATGGAAAATATTTTGAAAACTTTTAGACAGTATTAATAAGTTCTATTATGTCTTCATGCTTTATAAACGTTAAGAAAAAGTTTCATAGCAGATATTTATTGAAAGTCTTTAATATAACTTAAGTACATTTTCATACGACACTTTATCTTACCAAATTGATAACAATTTCAAAAGATCATTCTTCGACCGATAATACATTATTATATATCTAAATTCTTATAAGGGATTTAACTTAAAGATAGAATTCATAAATAGTGAAATAATTATTTCATTATCTAAGTCATGTTCATACTCAAATTAATATACATGTATACTGTATCAATAAGTTACATTCGGTTCAGGTTCCCGTGGTCTAAGACGGGGACATGCCGGGGCAGGACCAGTTTGAATTGCAGAGACTTCGGACTTCTCCCAGCCAATAGAGGTGTCCATTCGTTTGGGGAATTTTGACCATCCCCCAGCCGTTGTGGAGTGGTAAATTTTTTGGAGCGGACAAGGTGTTTACGAGAAGAAAGAGAGGTGAACGGCTGTCATCCACGTTTTGTGGGAGAACCCTTGGCAGAGAAAGTTTAGCTATTTTTCTTAGGGTCGAAGCCGACTCGAAAGCAGTCTTCGATATCTACCAATGATAAGTTGATTCAACTATTTGCATTCCTTAGCCATTTATCTAAATTTATAAAATAATTTAATCAAGACCTATTTTTCACGTGTTTCTTAATGCGTTTTAATTTTTTTCTCAAACACTAGGCCAACGTAACATTATTCTTTACATATACACATAAAACACCCCCCATATATATATATATATATATATATATATATATATATATATATATATATATATATATATATATATATATATATATATATATATATATATATATATATATATATATATATATATATATATATATATATATATAAATTAATGATATTAAAAATTCTGAATTATGAGAGTGGGGTCATTTTATTTCCGGTTTTGATGATTACGTGACAGGTTGAGAGACGTTATATCATTAGATGGTGTAATGTGAAGTGTGGCCGTAAGGCCTAAGAAGGATGTACATATTTCTGCATGAAAATTAAAGATATTAGCTACGACTACCTTATTATTATTATTGGTGACGAACTCAAGAACATGTTACATACATATGTATATATATATATATATATATATATATATATATATATATATATATATATATATATATATATATATATATATATATATATATATATATATATATATATATATATATATATATATAGAGAGAGAGAGAGAGAGAGAGAGAGAGAGAGAAAGTAGGGGAAATGCATGGTATTGATGTCTGAAAGCCCTATAAGACAACATCTGAAAATTTGGGAAGCTTATTTCTTTTCGGTGTTTTTCGTGGAATGCTTTCATAACGCTCGGGCCTCAGAGGACCTGCTTGCGTCCTAGTGGGTTAATAGCATTTAATAATTTAATCCGACACACACTCACATGCACACATATATACATACACATACACAAACACACACATGAATAAAATATATTAAAAAGAAGCATAGGACACTATATTGCTTAAAGACTGTTATAATATAAATTATAAATGGAATGAAATGATGTTATTAATCCCGATTACTGTTGTGACCCCTCACTCCAGTTAAACATGTTTTGAGTTTACACAACACTACTGTAAAGCTGTAGCATCATAAGACCCGGTAAAAATCTTAAGGGACCAATGTTACTGAAAAAATAGAAGTACTGAAACGGAGAAATAGCTACATAAAACTTTATCTAAACAACACTATCATAAACTCAAGAACTAAAACATTATGACCATCTGTCAATAACGAGTTGGCCCATCTTTGGCACGCAGCGCAGCTTCAACCCGTCTTGATATGGATGCTACAAGTCCTTGGAGACAGATTGTACCAGATGTTTAAGCAACGGTTATGCAAATCCGAGATATTGTTGAACTTATTGTATGTTGAACTTATTGTGATTATTGTACATCTTTGAACTCTGAGCTGCCGTCCGATGACATCCCAAATGTGTTCTATCGGATTGAGATTCAGGGAGTGAGGAGGCCAGGACATTAACTGGAATTCAGAATCATGTTCCTGGAACCACTCCAACACAATTTTAGCGTAGTGTGCTCCGATACTATTCTACTTGGTCCTGCATTGTATAGGGTTGTCAGCTTAACCACTGTCTGGCTTCGTTTTTGCTTCACCATGCGAGACAGTCTACGACGACCTGTTTTTTGATAGCGTGTGGACGTCCAACACCATGTCATCTACTGCTAGTTTCACCGTCATTTATCCACTTTGCATAAGTACTAACAACTATAGATCGCGAACAACCCACGAGTTGTGCAGTTTCGGAAATACTTGTTCCGAATCTTTAAGGCATTAGAATCTGCCGTCAGTGCCGTCAGCTTAGATCCGCAGCCTTTTCCATCCCACACAGAAGTAAGTGAAAGAATGATTCTTCAGACTCTCCAGCAGCAGTTAAATACCACTTCCACCTGATAACGTGCCTTCCACGTCGTCTAGGCGAGTTCATTGCAATATGTATGGGTGGTTATAATGTTTTGGCTCTTGAGTGTACAATAAATGCATACATACAGAAGCACAGCAACAGAGCAATAAAAGATATATACATTAACTAAACTATACATTTTTTAAGTATACTAAGCCCGTAAAGACATTCGGCTATTATAAAAATTTGCTATATAAATGAATTTCTATTTAAACTGAAAAAAACCCAGTAAAACACTAATCACAAATTTTTTCTATCTAAAAAAATAAATTCTTTTTATGTAATCTGTAATTATTTATTACGAATAAAAAGAGGATTTATTTTAGAGTTATAAAATAAGCAACTATTATTCAGACTATAACAAAAAGTAAATCTTTAAACAATACTTTCTATTAACCCTCCGAGAGAAACACATCGAGGAAAAAATGTTTTAAAAAATACGCTAAAGGTTTACTGTGTCAGTGGCCAAAGCGTTCTATGATTTTTTGCTTCTCCCTTTGTCGACTAGAATGAAATACAGGAAACCCACCCTCGTTATTGTCCCTTTACTTCCGGTTATAAATAGATATATAAATAGATATTATAGATTGTTAATTTTTAATACTCATAAAGCTCGCCATGTCTCAAAGCATCCCATAAGAAATAATGGATTCTAAAAATACAAATAAAAATATTCTTTGAGAGACTTGTTTATATTTTTTACGAAAGTCGTCCAAGATATTCAAGTGGTAAAATTAGAGATACATCTGTTACCGCAAACGCAATACTTCGAAATAGAGATTTACAAAGCCATAAAAAGTTATCAGCGTCTTCATGCCTCAGGGGGTAGGGGTGTATCCCTCAATAAATGTCAGTCAAAGAGGGGTGTATTTCCTAAACAATCGACCTGACCCTCCAACCGCAAAACTCCATTGGGGAAATCATTGGCAAAAATGTACATTACATCCATTTTCGGAGCGTTTTTGGAGGTCGATAATTATACGTTTTGAAGACATCATCGGTATAGTGGAATTATACGTGCGAACCGCTTAGAGGGTTAAAAAATTATTGTTGAACAAGAAAGGGTTAATTTTAAAGCTAAAGTGTGTTTTAGAACTATAGTTTTAAGTCATATGTCTTCAGATTAACTGATAAACTGCTGTCATTATTATTAAGTAATTGTTAATTTTAACCATAGTCTACACATTTTTAAGTTTACAGACAATTAACTGTTATGCTTAACATTTTATAAAAACTTAAGCTATATCTATTTCTAAATATTGATATGGGTCTAATAAGAAAATATTAACAAACATTTCAACTGTCAATAATTTTAGTTTCCTTTCCAAATAAAAAATGATGGAAGAAGAACAGGTTATACCTTGTCATTATGTTAACCCATAAAAAGTAGGAAAAATGTCGAATGAGCTCGATTCGAGATATTAATTCATTTTATTTGTAGTTAGGTTTGTTTAGTTCGATTTTTTTTCTTCATCCCTGATTGGAAGCTTATTGCATGTCATCAAATGAATTACATTCCATCAAACGAAACCGTTGTTTTCTTACGATCTTATCTTACTATCACGTTATACTGCAGTTTAAGAAACGCAAAATGACGTTTTATTTTCTATAAATACCATATCTGAAGTACTATCAGTATACTGTGTATAGGTACAGTTTTTTTCTTCTTGAATGTGTTTAGAACTTTAGAGGAAAAATAAAATCTTGTACCCGGATCTTTAATGCTAGAATAATTTTAGAATAAACGTTTAATGACCCAGAAACCCTTTTATTATCTGCTTTATGAACTTCTTCTTACAGATGATTGGAAAGTGATTTTGGAACTTCGTACTTCGAAGTTAAAATATAAGAAATGATTTTTTTCCGTGTTACATAGGCTTTCTTTATTTTTTAAAAGGTAAATGTTTGGTACATAGTATCTAATTTCAAAAAAACAAAAGAGTAGAAATATTTATGCAAAATATACTTTATTTCATGTTATATTTTATTAATAAATGCTAATAGATATTTTTGATTATGAATCATGTTATTAAAAATACAATAATGTTATATCTATGGATTTATATTATATTGCCTTAAAATCAGTTTCATATAAATGAACAAATATTTCAACACCTTTAGTTAAAATAAACGTTTTGTAGAAATATATCTCTTTTGTGTTGATATATATATATATATATATATATATATATATATATATATATATATATATATATATATATATATATATATATATATATATATATATATATATATATATATATATATATATATATATATATATATATATATATATATATATGTGTGTGTGTGTGTGTGTGTGTGTGTGTGTGTGTGTATATGTAATATGGTCAAGACTCATTCAAAATCACAACACAGTTTATTTCTGGTAAGAAACATGAAATCTGTACAACAGGCAAACACCTGTAAAACTTCGTGCACACAGACGATGTGATCCCGCACATACGCTTTTCAAGTAGGGATTCCTCAGGTAAAGAGACTACGAATAATCCCTAAGCACAATTGATCACGTGATTAAAAAATCCCAGGTTTAAAGAGAACGCGATATCTATTGGCTAAAGTAGTACAGACAGAGGCTGAATTAAGTATATCATGTCTGGAGGGAAAAAGCAGAATTACCAAGCAAACCCTAACATACTTTATGAACAAAAGTTATTAAATTAATATTAAAATACGTAAATAAGATATTTTAATATTACACACACACATACACACACACACACATATATAATATATATATATATATATATATATATATATATATATATATATATAGATATTATATATATAGATATTATATATATATATATATATATATATATATATATATATATATATATATATATATATGACAGACTTTGTATCCATATGAAAAGTCATACATCCAATGATTTCTTGATAATAACCTTATCCATGTATTTTGCATAGTTTAACAGCCAACCATGAAAAAGGGGGGCATATGGTTAGCGTCCACACTATAACAAAGGAACACCTCCCACCCAGGGTTCATGCAGCAACCCTTTCTCAAGACTCTCATAATATGTATATATATATATATATATATATATATATATATATATATATATATATATATATATATATATATATATATACATATGTGTGTATAATACTGTTATAGTATTATAAGGCTACTTCAATTTTTTTACAATTTTACAAGAAGAACAATAATAATATATTTTTATAGCTAACATTTTTTTTAAATTATAGTATTTCGGATTCCATAAAGTAAATTACCTTTAATTTTCACAGTAATAAAGGGGTTTTTAAGTATAGATATTAACTATGACATAACATGTCTGAGTACTATAAACAGGACTTAAATGGGCTATTTAGGATTATTACTAAGATAAATCCTCTAGCTGAACTATTTGAATCAAAAATGTACAGATTTGATCTACAGCGGAATAGGAAAGAGTGCACGTGATATAAGTAAAATTAGAAGTAGTTTCGAAACTAATATTCATAATGTTTTAAGTTAAAAACAATATTATGAAATGCAAAAAAAAATTATCTTCTTACTTCATCAGGTGTAAAACCTTAAAAAAGTGAAAAAAATCAAGTTGCAACAATAAAATACTGGTGAAATCGTAAACTAGCACATAAGACAAGTCAAGACGCATTTAACGTAACTGTGTGGGGACGTTTAAATTCGAATGCTTCTTATAATAGAAGCAACACAGTTACTGGAAACCTTTCAGGAACGTCTAATGTAATCAAATCATTACATGCTTTAAAACTTAATGAAAAATATGTTACTTTCAGAATCTAACCTTAACTAAGAAAATCTAACCGTAATGAATCCTAACAGGTATAATCATTGTTGGTATGACTTCTCATAAGAACCTCTTTAGTTCATGAGCAGGTGAATTGATGGGAATTGAGAGTAGGTTCCTTTAAATTGAGAAATAATTTTTCATATACAAGAAAGTCTACATATATTTAATCAAAAAAATGAATTCAGACAGTTATCACGAAGTGTATCAAGAAATTCTGATCTAATCTGTACACATTTAGAAAAACCGAAATGGAAAATCCAACAATATAACACTTTTAGTTATGCTTATAATATGATTTAATCTGACTGAAAATAGAATCGTTTGATTCAATATCCTACGACATATCAGCATAATCCATAGGCTAAACACCTTGCAATTCATGTACGAGGTCAATGTCAACTGTCTTGCCTAGTACACACCAAAAATTGATAAAAATCATCATAGAAGTTAAGAAACCCCATTAAAAAAATGAAACAATGTTCCTAACATTTCTCCTTTGAAATTTACTAAAATTGAAATTATGAATTTCATTTTATGTAGAAAATTGGTGGAAGGTCATCTAAGTAAATTTCTCGAAAGTTACTTTCTCAAGAAAAATTTTTGCATGTAAGTTATTACACTTTTTTTTTGAAATTTTATGTGGCATCGTTTTATTTTGAATAAAGAACCAATTTAATCACATAGTGGTAAAAAATAATGTTACGATGGCCTAGTGTTTGAGAAAGAAATTAAAACTCATTAAGAAACACATGAAAAATAGGTCTTGATTAAATTATTTTATAAATTTAGATAAATGCCTAATAACAAATAGGTGAATCATATTAACGAAGAAATCTGCTGTTATTACGATAGTTATTTTATAATAATTCATAGTATACATAAATATCATTGAATTTATTTTAAAACTAAAATCATATGAATATATCTTAGAAATATAAACATAAAAATTAAGAACGGAAGTTAATTTTTGTCCAATATATAACAATGGAATTGTGTTTATCTTTACTAATTGTACTAATAAACTAATCTATATTAGGAATTATTTTAGACATCTTTTAACATCAGATAGATTTTTTTATCTAAAATTCCCACAAATACTAATCATACCAAAAATTAATACTCTTTAATTCTGAGGAAATGATCAAAAATTGTTATTGTCTTTTGTCTGCTGAGTTATAAAAACATCCCTCAAGTTAAAAACGTCGTGAAAATTTTTTATTTTAATTGTAATAAAGAAAGAATGTAGCTCTTTTTTTTTTCTATATTTTCCTTTCGTTTTTTTCCTTTTTATTTTTCATTTTTTTTGCTTTCTTTTGGTCTTTTTATTTTTTTCTTTTTCTATGTTTTTTATATCTTTTTCTTTTTTTCTTCTCAACAAACCGTGAATCCAGGAGCTTCTTTTTTCATTCTTTTTAAAAATTGCCGTCCAAAAAAATTTTCATTGCGGAATTACAAACTAAAAAGAAGAACTCCTGCAGGCAGGTCAAAATTCACCAAACGAACGGACACCTCTATTGGTCTCTCTGCATACAAACCGATCCTGCCCCGGCATGTCCCCGTCGAAGACCCACGGGGGCCTGAACCGAATGTAACTTATTGTTACAATAGTTATAACAAGTGATATATTTTTATGCGTTATGTGACAAAATAGAGTAACAAAAGAATTAATAGATAATCTAATTTTAAAACATAATATTTTTATTATAATTTTAATGTTTATATTTCTCTTAATTTTCCAATTTTCCTTCAATAACACCCGTGTTTATTGAAATATATGCATTTTTATTATTAGTTCTTTAAAGTATCTTGAAATGACATCAAAATACTTTACAGTAGTGTAACAATTGACTACTGAAATCAAACTGATCCAAACCTTGGATGCATAATTCATTAATATGAAATCTTTCGATGCCTTGTAAAATTAAATACGTTTGTTTCCTTCCTTAAATAATTTCGATATGAATAAAAGAAAATTAGGAAATAATCTAATTAGCGCATTAAATCTATTAATAAATTGCTAAATATTAGATACTAAAGGAATTTTTTTATCAAAGATGATATGGATATTATTGATAAAAATTAATGCTTTTAGAAATATA